>JACCID010000012.1:3843985-4484650 GCA_018906775.1 Sycophila sp. Sp_5
CTATAAGCTACAACTGCAACCTAAAAAATATGAGTAATAAAAAAAAGCTTACGGCAAGACAAAAAAAAGCATTAACAATAAGTAATGAAGCAGAGCAAAGCAACGTACGAAAATAGAAACAAGCAATCCAATGGCCATAAAATCGAGCGGAATCTTGAATTTCCGGTCGATTCGAGGATTCGTGCCCACTCTCCTTGCCGTCGGCACTCAAAGTAATTGGAATCGGCCCGCGGCTACAGTCGCTTTTGTCAGCCGTCGGGGATATCAGCATCCTCACGCGGCAGCCACGTTCAAGCGCGTGGCCTCGTTTCTCCGCGGTAAAAGTCGAGGGATAAGAGAGCAGACACCGGACTGTCGGAGATCGGAAGGAGAGAAATCGCAGAGTCCTCCTCTCTCTCTCTCTCTTTGTCCCTCTCTGCGGTTACCCCGAAGTAGTATAGCGTATGTGAAACGACGACAATCGGAATTGCAGCTTCTGGGACATACCGAGCCCCTGGTGGCAGGCGAGTACGGTGACTATCAGCTTCGGCCTGGCCATCGCCGTGATTGGGGCACTCACCATCCTTGCCGCCGCCTCCTCCTTCTTGCCTCACGTGCTGAAGACGCCCAAGCACACGAGGCTTCTCGGATCCATGCAGCTCCTCGCCGGTGAGTCCATTTTCTCTTTTACCCGTAGTTTTTGCGAAGACGCCAGCCGTTTCTTCTTTGAACGCTTTTTGTTACCTTTTTTCTTCTTTTTTTTTTCAACTTCGGTGCGACGTACGCGTACCCAAGACGATTTCCTTCGAGCGAAGCTTTTCTCAGCGGAGAATCGTTTTGCTGCATGTGTGTGGTTTTGTCGCATGCGCGCGAGATCCGATGGAGCGATAATTGTTTTTTTCGGCGTAGTAGTGATTATGCTTGTTCGAAGTTTCGGAGGTGTATAGTGATATATACTTGTTCGATGCTTCTGTAGAATTGTTGTTTTGTTTGTTTGATTTATTATTATTCTTTTGTTTATTATTATTAGTTATTATAATTTTTATATTATTATAATGTCTTATTTACTTTGTTTTTTTTTTAATCCAATTTATTAAAATTAACGTATTTTACGCATTGATAAACCGTTTTGCGATTCGAATTAATTGCGGGAACTTTTCGTCTGTTAAATTATGCGATAATTAAATAAATAAATATTTTGCGTGTTGTCAATTATTTGTTACCAGAAATTTCTACGTGTTATTTTCAAAGTACATTTGCCATAAAATCGAGAGAATCAACAGAAAATATTTATTTATAAAATCAAGCCAAAAATAAAATATTCGATTTAAAATAAATATTCTTTAGAACAACGAAGGTGTGCTTTATTTATTTTTGTAATAAATCATAATATTTTTTTGTTTTTAGAAGCCATGAACATAACACTCGCGGTTTTAAATCATCCAGGGATTTAGATAGGATTTGCTGAAAGAATTAGTATAAAAAACTCAATTTTTAAATCTTTTTATCTGGAATAGCTGAAGAATAAAGTATATCGCGTACCATACAAGAAAATACGCGAAAAGCTAAAGATTTAAAAAGATAAAAAATTTCTCATATATTAAATTTGTAAATAAATCTAAATCCACAGAATAGGGATGGTTTCAGTTAACTTAAATAAGAAATATTATTGAAAGGTGTAGAATTGATTAAAATCTTGTGCGCTCCTCTTTAGCTCGCAAATAATGACCAGTAGATTAATACCGCAATTTTTCACTCAATGCGACGCTCAAATTTTGCAAAGGTTTAACATGATTTAATATTCAGCCACCCGTACTCGTTCGATGGCCAAAATTTATATATACCTCTGAATTATAACGCTTATATCACTTTAAAAACTAATTCCACCGAGTATATAGTGTGCAGCCCAGATTGAAATCGCGCATCGTTCTACTGGAAAATTCAACGTGTTAACCGAAGCGCCGCGGTCACTGACAATTCGCAAATTTTAATCATAATCAATGCAAAAGCAGTTTACATATTGCGCCGAACCATCGGAATAGCAATGCCCCATTGAATTTCGATATCGCTCTGACGATCCCTGAAGCTAAAGCCCACACATACATCCACACGAATATGCACGCACACACAGACATATGCACACGTATGCGTCTATACACGTACATATTCATACACACACACACATACATATAAACATGCTTATAGGTGGCCCCGGTAAATTCCAAAATTCGCGACACTGAGCGGGCGCACGGTGTGATTTAAAGGGCCGCGCGTCGAGCGAAACACGAAAAAGGACGAGAAAGGATCGCGGCTCCATTGACCGCGAGTCTGCGAAGTGGACGAGGGCCGAAAAGAGAGAGAAAGAACGAGTGCATCAGAAAATTCGATGGCGAATCCCTTTTGCTCCTCTCTTCTTTGGCATCTCCTCCCGACCAGTCAAGGGGGATTTGGACTGTGTGGCTCTTTCTCTCCTGCACTCTCTTCGTGCTTTATACTTTTATTTGTTATTGCCGTCCTTTTGCCTCCCTTTTACCTTTGACGGTGGACGCGTCCCTGCCCTTCTTATTCCGCGCTGTGTTTCTGTTTGCGACTAAGTTTGCTTTTCTTTGCTCGGCGAGTGCCAGGGAATGGGGCGGGGGTGGGGTGGAGTGATGCAATACCTTTTTTTGCGCGCGACCGTTTCTCATTCGAATGCAAATCGCCTGCCACGAGCCGCTCTTTGTGAGGCGCGACGGTGAAATTGTTTTTAAGGGTCGGCGTAGCCCAGCGGGGGAACCGCGGCGCCGGGCAAAAGAGTAGCACTGCGTTTGCCGATGGGTATAGTGTATTTTTTAAATGACGGCCTATTCGCCACAAACTTCGGTTAAGAAGATAAATGGATGAAAGCGTTTGAAAGAAATATCCGCTGAATTCATGTGAAACGTTGTGGAACTCTTTTTTAATGTTTCTCTGGCTTCTCAAGGAAAAGGGATGTTTTATATTTTACTTTACTTCTTAGTACGATGTAGCTTTAGTATTGAGTTTTTTTCTATTGGGAAGAAAGTATTTAGTTCATTTTTTCGATTCATGATTTAAATGTTTGAGTTACAAATTGTTTTTGGATTTCTTAATGAAGGTAGTCAAATAAAGCCGCTTAGACGTTAACCATTATAAATTGATTCTCTTACACAATCTTAAAGATGATTAAATAATCTCTTTTTTTTTTCTTTTCAATTTGTTCCAACATAATATATTTTGATGAGTTTGCAATATAATTATGAATATAAATCCTCTGAATATAAATATAAATAAAATTTTATCATTTTTGAAACAAAAATTAGGAAGCATCGTAACAGTCCCGGTACTTTTCCTATAAGAAAACCTTTTCGCATAAAAAATGCAAAGATTCGCTAATAATTTAAGGTAAATAAATCATCAAGCAATTTTCCGGTGCTTGCAAACCGCCACTACATTTTTGCATGCAATTTTTTATTAAATACCACAATTATTTATCAAAAAGGTGTATAAAAATTCGTAATAAAGCAATGAAAATAAATTAAAAGTAACTTTAGCTTACATGGTCAGCGCCGAGTTTCTCACAAAAAAATATAAAACCGATCAAATCGTAACCTGCAGTAAACCATCGCAGCCGCGCATCATAATTCCGCGACTCTTTTATTTTTCCGCCGCGCACATCAAATGAAGTCACGGATCCCGTCAAACCGTGCAGAAATTGACAAAAAAAAAGAATTGTACTCGGTTCAGTAGGGCGATTTCACCTAGGACACACCGAAAGTCAGAGAGAGAGAGAGAGAGAGAGAGAGAGAGAGAGAGAGAGAGAGAGAGAGAGAGAGAGAGAGAGAGAGAGAATGGATACTGTCGCGCGGCAGTGAATTTCTAAACCCGTGGCTGAATAATTTTGGGTCGAGAGGGACAAAAGTCTGATTCTACGGTAAAATTCCAGTCGTCCCCATTCAGAATCGGCATCCGAGCCACCGGCCCCGGGGCAAAAAGCCTCCAACCACCCGGCGTTTTCCAATGGCGTTTTGAATGACCGGGCCGGGCCGGGAGCATTTGACCGCGGGGCGTCGCACTTAAACAATCTGTCCGCCTTGATGGCAGCAATCAGGCCGAATGGCGCGTATTTCGCGGGGAGCTCGTCGCCGCCTGTTTTGCGCCTTGTTTTATGCGCAGCGGCTCTCGGGCTTTCGCTCCCGATTTTCGATAATTAACTGCGGCGGGCGTAGTCCTACTCCTCCCCCTCCCCTCCTCCCGCACTACGCTTCGCTACGTTTCGATAGTCACACGCAGAATGTATAGAGAACGAAGGAGAAAGATGGATAGATAAACTTTCTTTCAGCACGAGATATGCATATAAACTTTTTTTAGAGAGGGAATCAAGTTAGCGTTGATTATTTTTTTCCTTTTTTTCCGCTCCGTTGGGTTAGTTTTTCATTCACTTTGATTATATTTACGATTCATTTATTTAATTTGGCGGACTAAAGCGCAGAATATAAAATAACGTTTTAATCGTTTATAATCCAAAATAATTGTGCAGCAATGCAAGAGGGTTACAAAATGATAATAAAACGTAGTAGCAAAGATTTTGTTTATTATTCATTTGCTTATTTTGCACTTTTACGTACTTAGAGTTCAGGAATATTAATTTATGCATGCTTATCGTAAGCTTTCTTTTCTAAAAAAACTGATACCAGGATGATTACTCGAAAAAAGTTATTTTGATTCATGAAAAAATAAATTTTGCCGCCTTCATTGCTTACGATTTTGGATATATAATTGTTATTTAAAGTATTTCATTTTTTTTGCGTCATTCAGCTTCTATAATGATGAATTATGCAGTAGCAGTAGTGATGCTTCTAATTGTTATTCTTATTATTAAAACCGATTCTGAGCCAGAATTAGCCTAATATTACTGGAGACACGTTTAAAAGTGATTTAATTTGTATTATTTTTATCGAACACACACATACATATACACATGCACACCCATATATACACACCCCACACACGTATACACACACGCACACATGCAAATATACATATGCTTCAATTGAGATGTTTCCCGATTTATTATTATGCGAGCGTGTAAATAGAACGTTTATTTGTGTTTTAAGTAGAAAAATCCGGGTATGGTCAGACCAACGCTTTAGTATCTATTTACACCTGCACGAACCGTTTATTTGAAATAGATGACACTTGCGCCGATAAATTTCAGTAAGATGAATAAAAAAACACATGCTGAAATAACAGAAAAGTCTTAGAAGTTTTTATTAAAAAGAAATATCCTTTTTATTCGAAAAATCTCGTAAAAATACAGATCTTCGAATTCTCAATGACTGCGCCAGTCCGAAATTTCTGTAAATCCACGATGAATTTTTTAAAAGGTAAACATTTAATTTACTCCTCAAGTTATGTTTCGAAACAAGCATTTGGAAACAAGATTTTTTATTCCACGTTCGGTACACGCGCCGTGAAATTATGTCAATACCAGGCGAGGAACCAGCCAATCTCGCAGTCACTACGAGCGCGGCAGTAAATTCAACCACTTTATTACTAAATCTTGCTCGAATAAACTTTTTACAGCTTTCCTCGGCATTGAGCAAACAAAAAAATTGAATCACACCGAATTATTTTGCCAAAGCGCCACTCTTGTGTATCGCTCGAGCGACAATTCGTCTGCGGACGTTTAATATCTACCGGCGAGGATTGCTTATTTCTCGAAAAGCAATGCATAACATTTACACCTCATAAATTCCATCCACATGCCGCGAAATGAATTCCCCGCGAAGCGCACCCTTTCCTCGGCGGCGCCAGCCCGGCAATTCGCCTTTCTGCAGGATGGGGGGAGGGGGGGGGGGCAGCAAAGCAGAAATAACTGGCATTGTCGGGGAATTGGAGGGGGTCCGCGGCGTCGGCTACAAGTCCTAATCAATCGATCCGTTCTGCTTCTTGTTCACAGCGACGATGATCTGCGGCGGCCTGGTGATGTACCCCATCGGTTGGGACAACCGGGAGGTGCGGGAATCATGCGGCAAGGGGGCCAACGTCTACAATCTCGGTGAGCATACACTGATAAAAAAGGAGAATCTCCTTCAAAAAGGGGGTTCTCCTTGTTCATAAATTAGGAGTTTCTCCTTTTTTCAACTTTTAAATGAAAAAGGAGAAACTCTTTAACGAAAAAGGAAAATTTCCTTTTCGTTAAGAAGAATTTCCTTTCTCATTAAGGAGTTTCTCCTTTTTTTTCAAGGGGAAATTCTTAATTTATGAAAAAGGATAATTTTCTATAAATTTTTAGGAGAATGTCCTTTTTTTAAGGAGATTCTCCTATTTTTTCAGTGCCCAAGCTATTTTCGAGCTCGCGACGGCCCGACGTAGTCTCCCTGCGGCCACCGTATCCCTCCTTTGAACCTCCAATGACCTTTAAAACGGCCGCAGGCGCTATTTTTGTGCGCATGTGTTTTCGAGCGAGGAGCGCGGGACCATTTATCTCGCTCGGTGTTTTCAAATATTACCGGCGATTTTATTGAACTACGGAAATATAGGCGCTATTTTCGTTAGGAAAGTTCGTACCGACTGTCGTCGCTTTTATATAATGAAGACGCATATTCCTCACTTTTTTGAGCTGAAGAGAAGCACATTTTCTATTTGCAGGGAAAAGCGATTGAACTCAAATCTACCTAGAGAAAATAAATTCAAAAGATTTATCATGCAGAGAGGAACTTTTGGGATTTTACTAGGAAGAAAAAGATCTTTGAAATTTCGCCGCAAAGAAATTAACATTTGGAAGTTTTTTTCTTCCTGATGGAGGAAGCTTCTTTCTACTGAATTCTCGACAATTTATATTTTTGCAGATCTTACCGTAGTACAATTTTTTAAAAAGACCTTGAAAAAGTACTTTGATCATTATATCACATTTGGACGTAGTATTATTAAGTTTTTTTCAATCCCATGTACTTATGAATATCTCCATTCGCTCTTTTTCATGGAAAGTTCACGAAATGAGTTTTTCTTCGAAGCGTATATGGAAAAATGTGCTTTTCTTCTCTCAGAGTCTAAAATGCATCAATTTTCACTCGTAAATTGAAATGTGTTTTTTTTTCGCGAGTAGCATCGCTGTAATTTCAATTCGGCGTTATAGCGTCGAATGGCCATTTTTCGGATATTGAAATATACGACGAGAGGATAAATATTGTCATTCATGGATATATTTTTCATTGTTTTCGATGACATCGCGTAACCTGCAACGACAGTTATCGAGTTTCAGCGCGGTAAAAACTTTGCCAGTTTGAGGCTGTAAAATTGACCAAAACAAATGATAATCCAGAGAAACTTTGTTTTGGGAAGTTTCATGGACTTTAATGTCCGAACTTGGCAACGGCAAAAAGTTATTTAAACTTGAAATAAACCCGGGACTAAGTTGAAAAATAATAATAAAAGGGGACCACCGGCTAAAAATAGTTAACCGTTATGACTGCTATTCTGGCGAAGCAGAAAGAAGGATAAACACCAAATGGGGGTATAGATCACAGTAAACTAAATTGTAAGATAAATGAAGTAATTTCGCAAGGCAGTAACTTCTTTTTATAACTCGCTATAAAATGTGGATAAACTTGAATAATCACATCGAATCAATAATCGTATTTAATTTATTGTACGAACATTTCCACGTCGACTTAGACACATTCGTTGAGAAGATACAGAGGGAAAAATTGTAATATTAAATTTTACAATTTTTTTTTCTTCAATTTTTATTACAACTGTTTTATTAAGAATCCTGGTAGAAATGTAATTAGTGATAAGCACAACATAATAATAAATTGAGCATTTCCTAACGAAACATCTGCACTACTTTGATACATTATTTATGGTATACAAATAAATGATATATAACATAAGTGTTTTCAACGAGACATCATTTCAGTAAATTATTTACAATAAATATAGAATAATATAGCACTTTGATTTGTTCGTGTAATTCATTCTATAATTAAGGGATAAATATTATTCTGCGCAAACTATTTCGGCATACATTAAATTTATAATGAATAAACGTTCCGAGCTATGCACAAGCGGTATTTTAGGATAAAGAAACTAAATTAACTAAAAGGACGGGGTAACAAGCTCGCATGCGTAAAAGGAGCAGGGAGACGGAGACGAGAAAAGGGAGATAGAAGCGCAGGGACACAAGCTCAGAACCGAAATGACGGATTTAATGGGACTCGCTCGGAGCAGTCTCTGTTGCAATGGCCGATTCCGAGGGAATCCCTGGTCTTCGCACGCTGACGACGACAGCCACGTCCCTGCACTCGCCGCTTTAAACGCTCCACAAACGTTCGCGTAACGATGTCGTACTACCTCCTCTCTCCTTTCATTCCCTCTTCTCTCTTTCGCTCTTTTTACCTCCCTCATTCTCTTTACATCTCACTCTACTACTCCCTTTTCCTCGGTGTAGCCTTCTCTCTCTCTCATCCTCTTATTCCCTTTCTCTCTCTCGCCCCCGCTTATTCTCTTTCGCTGTCTCGCTATCTTACTATATTTTGTTTTCTCTATCTCTCTCTCTATCTCTCATTCTCTCTTCTTCTCTCTCATGAAGGAAAAGAGATATTCTCTCACTTGCTTTCTCGCTCTCTTTTTTCTCTCGTTCTCTCTCACGAAGAGAAAGAGATACTCTATCACTCTCTCAGTCTCATTTTCTTTTCTCTTTCACATCCTTTCTCTTCCTCTGTCGTTCTTTCTCCTTCTCTTTTGTTTTCTCCTGTTTTCTCTCATAAAGAGGAAGAGATATTATCTCACTCGCTTTCTCTCTCTCTCTCTTTCTCTTTCGTCACTAAAAATTCGCTCTGTGTATAAACCGACGAGAATCCTGAGAATCGGAAATGCAAAAGGAGGGAAAAGAAGCAAACAGTGGAAGTGCGGTTAAATATGACGGGGAATGAAAGCATGGAAAATAGTCGAGGAGTGGGGGACGGGTCGGCGATAAAACTGGAAGTGTATAGAGAAAATTGCCGGTCCTCGGAATATTTATAGCGGAATTTAGGGTTATCGTCGTCTTCGAGAACGAAACGGTGCCGAGTGAGTGCATCTGCCGACGTGCTTTTTTTCCACCGACTGTATTACCGCTGCTCCGCTCCGTTCAGCTGTCGTATCCGGCAGCAGCCCCCTGGATTTGATCTACTTTTTTACGAGTTGATTGTACTTCGGTTGAGGTGCACGGTATTTCAATGCGGCGATTTTTGCGGGGAAATTGATAAGACTGAATTCTTGAAATTTTTATTCGGCCCTTTTAATGAGAGAAATATTGGGTACATAATGACTTGAAAGTCTGCTAATTGAACGAAGTATAATAAGACTGCAATCTCTGATGGTACATGAACTGCTTTATGTAACATCTGAATATATAATTTTATTAAATCTTAGATTTATCCTTTTTTAATTATTAATAATTATAATCTGAAGTAAGAAGAATTGTTCTAGTCGAAAGATTTTTACTTAATCTCAAATAAAAACGATTGTTTTAAATGGGAATACTTATTCATTGTAAAATTTTCATAGAATCGGCATATCGGTCGTGTACATAAAACTCATCTCTTCAAGCCGGAAGAAGTGTCTAAGCTTTAGTAGAATTGAGCTTTAGCTTTAGAGAAACTGTAAAGTAAGAATAATAAATATTTATTCCTCTATTCAAACATAAATTTGTATTTAAAAACATTCAATAGTTTGTAATTTATTTTAATTTTAATGACTTATAATTATTGCAGTAGTCATGACAAAAAATTTTCTACCAAGGAAACAATCTGATTTTACTGTAGTCTGTGAATTCGATTACCGATCGTTGTCTCGATTTTTTATGCAAAATTTCTCTCCTTGTAAAATAGAAAAGTCAAGATTATAGCCCACGCATTCGTTGTAAGTAAAATCCAGCGCAACTTTAAAGAAAAGTATAACTTAGATGGCCCAGAGTCGAGAAGTTCAATAACTCTATTTGCCTCGGTCCAGTGTTTCTTTGTCCTCGAGCACAGCGTGCGGAGCCAAAAAAGAAAGGGCGCGAAGAAAAACGTCGCCAACTAAGGAAAAAGATTCGGTTGTACCGTCGTCATACCTCCGGCTTCTTCCTTCCGATGTCTTCCTTCGCTACCCTCCGCTCGCAGCGACAAGAGCGTGAAGTCAAGATAAGCTCTCTCCCTTACACTCTTTTTTTCTCTCTCACTCACTCACTGTCTCCGTCTTTTTCTCTCTCACCCTCTCTCTCACTCACTCAATCGCTCTTTCTCTCTCTGAATGGACACAAAGGCAAACCAGTTCGATTTTTCTTTTCAATCTTACGTCAGCGAAGAATTGGAGCATTTAAATATTTTAGAACGGTGGGAGATATTTACGAGCTATACCCGCTCGAACTCGATGAGACTGCGTTTCACTTTTGTGAATTCATCCTTCCGCTGTAAACTTCGCGCAGAACGAATATTTTCGGTTCTCCCGCGCTTGCCTTTTTTCGCTTACTCTCAGAAAATTTTCGGTTACAATGGAAATAAGATTAGGAATAAAATTTGAATAGTTTTTCATTCAAACTATTTTACTTTATAAAGATTTATCGATAATTAAGAAAGGATCGCTTGTGAAATCTTTTTTTTCTATTGTCAGATAAAGTGTCAGTAATTTAATTAATTTTACAAATTTTTTATTCGTTTACTATCACTTTTTTTCCTCAGATAGAAAAAAATTGTAAGGAATATAATAAAAACATAGTTGAGGACAATTTGTCAACTTGTTTCTGATTAGAAATACATATAAAAATTCCACTTACTGATCCTCCTAAAGCTCAAATACCCCGCCTACCAGACATTTTATAGCCAATCGATTTTATTTAATCAGTCGACAAGAAAAGATGCTTAATTTTCTACATCTCTATAGGTAGAGGACGACGTACGCCATTAAAGGCGTTTCATTCGAAAAGACTTTACGTGCATTGTAACAGCAACCACTTAATCTCGCGTAAACCCAGTTCACTTTAATTTTCCAAACTCGCTTAAAATTTTCAACAAATCTTGAAGGTGCAGTACCCAAGAAGTTCGATAAAATTATTAGCCTTATTTACTACGCACTTCATAGCCAAGCTTAAACCTGCTGATGGGCTCTTGAATAGTTTTCCCACTCTTCCGAGCGTCATAAAACAGTCTTCTTTAAGAACCTATAATAAATCGAGAAGTAAGTCTGGTGCTCTCGGACTTGGAACAATGCCCCACGCCTTAGGAATATCAGAGGAATAAACTGTCGTTAAGTTTGTGTCCCGCGTCGGGGGACACGGTCGGGCGGCGCGTTCGTTCTGCATATCAACGTATTTTATTAGCGATTCTAAATGTAACGAGCTGCTCCGATCTTCGGATGAGATAAACCCGCATTGAAATTGTGGGGCTAATGAAGACTTTGATAGGCCGCTCGCGAAACCACGGGCTCTCCGCAAATTCGAGTTTCAAAGTTTTTTCATGCCTCGGATGCCCGCATTCTCTCGCTTCTTTCGCGTATAAGTGAAATCAGGTGGTGTAAAAAAGAAAAGGGAGTAACGTCGGTACACGGAAAGCATTACAGGGCAAATGTCTCCAATGTTACAGCGGCAGACGCACGGAGAGGGATGGGAATTAAAAATCTTTTTTAATAGCAGCCAGCTTTCTCCAACTTTTTGATCGTCGCTGAATTAATTGCTTAATAAGAAATTTAACTATGGAAGTACTTTCATGGTAGATAAAATATAATTTATAGCTGTGGGCTTACTTAAGTACTTAGGTATCTTTTATCGAATCACCTGATCATTTTTTTATTATCTGTCACTATTATACGTAATGTAATACGATAAGAAACGTTTGCTTTGAGTAACTGGTAATCGACTTATCGTAATCTGGTTATTGGGAATATTAGAAATATAAGGCTTTTAATTTTAAATTTTTCTAGTCTAGCTCAAAATTTTCTGTAAAATTGAATTTTAGTTAATAATTCAATGGACAACGACGTGCAGTAGACACATAATTTTTTTAAAATATAATTAGAATGAGAGTGGATCTGGCACCTGATATAGATAAAATTTTAGTACGGAGTTACCCTCGTAAACTCATTTTATCTTCTTACATCATGCTGTACCATTACATCCAGTGGTAGTGAATTCTTGTAGGTCGTTCTAAAAAAGTCATAGTCGCTTGAAATTTTTGTGGCTGTACACGGACTATACGAAACATGTGAACATAAAAAATGCAAGCCCAACGTTAAATATTAAAGCTCAAAAAATATTACCGTTTTTTATTAATTCTCAAGAATCTTCTATAGAGAAAAATTCTATGCATAAAAAAACAAGCATTTTATATATTTTTTATTTTCAAAACTCAGCTTACGGTCTTTTGAGCAAAGAAGTTGTGTTTCTTTAAAAAAATATTCTTTGAATTCCAACAAAAAAATTGTAAAAGTAGAATAAAAAAAATTAGAATAAAGTACAGTCTTTGTTGATTAATAAGTTGAGCCAACAAAAAGTGTACTCATTATTTACCCACACTACGCTGACGTTTACTACGAAGATTAGCGATAAAATCAACAATATAGTTATAAAATATAATAATATCTGATTATCGACTAGATATAACTACTGAGTTAATGAGTTGAATAAAAACATAAATAATTAATTTTCAACACCAATAAACGAAAAAGGAAATTCTTCTTTAAGAATTTCTCGTTTAGTATATACTCCATTTTCGTTAAGGAAATATCTCCCTGAAAAAAGGATTGATTTATGAAAAAGAAGAATTCCTATTATAACTTTTGAAGGAGCATCTCCTTTTTTTCTATCAGTGTAAACACACCGCGTATAAATTAATTTTGTCATTGGTTAAATAAACGATATAACTATCTATCTAATTTTGGTTCACAGGCAGGTGCTCCGTGTCGTGGTCGAGCTACTTGCTGGTGGGAGCGGTGGCGCTCCTGATGCTGTGCTTCGGCCTGAGCTTCTGCGCCGCGCGACACAAGCCCAGCCACGGCCACGACGATCCGCTGCGCATCTGACAATCGAGAAAGTCGATCGACGCCTATTCGACGACGCCCAAAGAGACGACGAAACTTTCCATCGTCACGGTTTGTTGATCGCGAGGCGCTCGCGCGACCCGCGGGTTCGCGCGGCGCCTCAGCAGCCTACTCGGGCGCGCCCTCGGCCCGCTCGGGCTCCTCCTCGACCGACTGCTTCTTCGACTTGCGAAGTATTACCAGCACTGCCGGCGTCGCCGGCGCCAACGCTCCCGTCGCGTCGGTCCGGCTCGGCGACGCTTTTGATTCACCGCCTATATACGCGTTTTCCCTGTGAACCTCCAGGTGATGGTTTCTCTTTATTTTTTTTGTTCTTTTTTTCATTCCCTTTTGTCAAGTTTGTACCCGGGTAGGCATTTTTCTACCCATTTAACACTTGTTTTGGACAAAGGCTATGATGTAGACCTAAATTCATTATGGGACTAAAATAGACAATTTCTACTAGGGAAATGATTACGAAAATAATTATGAACTGCGAAATGATTTACTTAGTATTCTTGTATGATTTTTACAAGAATCTTTTCTTTAATGTTTTTAATACTGACTATTTATTTATATTAACTGTCAAAAGGGAACTTCACTTGAATCGTTCGTTATTTTTTTACGTCAACGAGTTTCATTTTTATCCAGTAAAGATGGAAAATTTTTATCAAAATTTATTATACATTTGAAAGATTATTAAAAATTGGTTCGGGAAGTGTCGATGTTATAATTGATGCTTGAATTTTTCATTAATTGACAATATCGATTTCGTCGTTGTTCAATAAAATCCGAAAGCATAAAAGTTAAAACGATTATTTAAACATATTTTTAATGTTCTTTTTTTATTTAACATATTTTTTAAAGAGCATCGTTTGGTGCGATAAATGAAACCAACATAGAATGCATTTACATACATTATATGAATTTATACATTTTTTTTTGTATTAAGTATTGTTAAAATATTAGGATCTCTGACTAAAGCATAATTATTGTAATTAATATACAGTGACATCAAAGTATTGTATGTACAATGATATAAGCGATCGCTTTAAACCTTTAACAACATTTTACACTGGTTTCATTTTCAAATCAAATATAAAAGACTATAATATTAATTAAAATAAAATAAATCTTTATATATTTTAAGCACACTCGATTCATTTTCCGGTACATGTATTAATTGCGCTATAAGAATAAATGATATTTTAATATGAATATTTTCGTCCGAATCTGTCTGGGTTACACAATTTTTTGAATTGAAATTTTTTTACTTCGTAACACATTTAATGATTATTTCGAATGTACATCTACAGTCAATATTCTTGTATTATTCAGGTACATTCTACAATTTTTTTTTAAATTGCTCGCCTGTTAGTCATTCAAAATAAAAGGCAGACTGAAATTTCAAAGGGAAATTTAAATTCATTCAAAAATTGATGAAAAGCGAAATCTCCATGTCAAAGTCAAAATACAGAAAATCTCTACCTGCACAATAAACTTTTAAAATTTTTACTAAATTTAAAAAGTAATCAACTCCTCAATATTTATACCGATATCCTATGAATTTCCATGTTCTAAGAAATGCATTTCAATTCAAAGTTTCTGAAGGAAATTTGAATTAAAAAAAAACCAATGAGTTAATAACTTTTGAAATAATTAAAATCTTCAAACTATTGAAAAAAGATCCTCTTTCACGAAAACTCGTAATTCACCGCAGAATCATTATTTCCCAAACGCGAGAAATCCATAAAGAACAAGTGAAAATCAAGCGCTTTTCTGAATTAAATTAGAAAAAAAATTCGAAGCCAACTATGTGAAATGCTTTCAAAATTATTAAAATCTTTCGAAGTTCTCAGAAAAGCTTTTTATTTTCGAAAACTCGTAATTCACCGGCGAATGATTTTTTTCCCAAAAATGGGAAAACCACAAAGAATACGCGATAATCAACTCGCTCCAGCCGGTACTACCTACCGGGTGCAGGGATAATCTCGACCGACTGGACTCGTACCTGCAGCGCCAAAACCAGCCGCCGAGTTGGACAGCAAAAAAAATTGTCGCAACGAGAGGAGTCGGTTGCACGGAAAAGTGCCGAATGAAAAAAAAAAAGAAAAAAAAAAGAAACGAAAGACCCATGGGAGAGAAGCCGGGCAAATCGAACGGGAACTTCTGCTTTAATCGAGCCGAGAGCCAAGGACATTAATTTTGTCGCTCAGTTCTCTCTCTCTCTCTCTCTCTCTCTCTCTCTCTTTATTTAGGCGTCGTTTGCACATCTGGGAAAAACTCCGCCAATGCCCAATGAATTTTGTTCCCAGCATTAATTCTCGCTTTGCGCAGACTCGGCGCTATAGGAAAAAAGCCAAAAGTTAAACCGAGGCCGAGAGGTGCGGTGAGGATATGCGATGTTTACTTACCGGCCAATTTTTTTTTCGCCAGCGTTGCATCCATTCCACTTTTAGTGTTACGTTCGATACAGCTAGTGGCTAACCAAAGTCTTTTCTGATCAGTAGATTGTTCAGCTTTTGTTTTTTGTTAATTTTTTTGCTGTTTTTTGTACGTTCAAAATCGATAGTGCTAAATACACTCAAAATCAAACTTTTATTTTTTAGGACGATTGTTTAAATGCAATTATTTCAAATTAAATCTAATTAGATTGAGTCGTTTACAGCGACATTAGTATACACTACTAAATTAAAGAAATAATGTAAATAATGCATAATTATTTGTTATTTTTTTTTAACATTAGAAAATGAAATAAAAATAACTAAAGCATAATCATAACTTTGAGATTAGAAAATCAATAAAAAATCTCTATTTTTTATAGCACACTTATTTTAAAGGAAGTCGACTAACTATAAACATATTCAGAACTTAATAATAATTTATTTCTCTAATAACAAAATGAATCAGAAAACTTTAAATAAAAATCAAAGAATTTATAATGTACTTGAAACTCATGGCTCAAATATTCCACACAGTAAACTACATATATTTTTTTAATACTCGATAAAAAATTAATGCAGGTAGTTTAAATATTGAACAAAGATATAAATTTGAATACAGCGGCAATTGTGTTTGCACGCGTCGCATTCAAAGTAACTCCACAAAACAGAAATGTTCAATTTAGTCGGCGCAATCTATACAGGAACCAAAATTCATCTCCGCCCTGTAATCAGAATACGCGCGTACGCAGTCGAATCTCGGCAATGTGCAGCGCAAACGGAGAGCGCCCGCAATTGGGGTAAACATCGTGAAAACGTCTTTCACTCTATTTGGGACGGAAACCGCATTATTCGTTTGCCATGCGAGCTGTGGTGCCTGATTTATAAATTTCAATCAGCGGAAAGTGCAGCGGCGCTTTCGGATCGTGCACGCGCACATCGAATATGTATGATGCAGAGCGTCGGTGCCAAAAATTACGCCTGCTTAAATTCGTTTAATTTTCGCACGCGAATTTCCGCGTCAGTCGACAAAGTATCGACGTCCTTCTGTCCCGGTCTCCCAGTGATTCGGATGAGAGATGTAACTTTTGAGTCTGTTAGTGCACTTGCGCGATTAGTGTTTGTCTTCCTTCCGAGCTGGATAAAGCGAGGAACAAATTACAAATTATTGCTTTGATTTTTACAAAACAAATAAGAATTATTAGAATATATATTAATAAAAGAGAGAAAACAGTACTTTTTTACCTCTAATCAACTTCTGAATAATGGAGATGATGGTTTCTTTAAAAACTGATTGGAAAAAATAGTAAAGGGTTTGAAGAATAAATCTAGTTAGTTACAGTATTTCAAACGACGAATTTCCGATTAATTGGTGTCAAAAGATAAAAAAGATTAAACATTCTCTTGAATTTTAAATTAGTATTAATACTCGTTAAATTAAAATTGATATAATGAATAGATATTAATAAAAAGTTAATGACTTCTAGCCGGCCAGAAAACATGGCAATTTTTTTACTATAGTCAAGTCGTCACAAATTTCTCACACGTTCAACGAACAAACAGTTTTTCATCTGCACCAGACAAAACCCGCTAATTTTTTGCAAACCGCAAAATTTGCTCAATTTACTGCCAATAAACAAATCGACGAGCCGCGCCATACACCATCCACCCAAACATCAGCTGAAGTTTTCCAATCGTCACAACCGATTCTCGAGATTCGAAATTGGTTACACCAATCCGAAATCCTTCGTCAGTGAGGTGGAGGAGGACGCTCGAAAAACTCGTTGAGGGAAAACTCTCAATGAATGCGCGAATATCAATTATCGAAAAAGTTGCGGAGCCGTGAAATTTCGAATTCTCCGGCGAACTGTCGGAGAGCGACACGCCGGGCCACGCACACGTGAAATCTATTGAAATTCCTCCCGCCCTCTTTTCGTCTCATCTCCCCCTCCTGGTGCAGGAAAAAAGGAGGAGTAGCGGCGCAGCGCGAACGAAAAAATCCATCCCCGCGCGAACGGCCGGTCGAATTGACGCAAAGGTCGATCACGCGGCACGAGTCGAGCGGTGGGGTGGTTTAACGGGAGAAAGAGAGAGGGACGTAGTTTGGGGCGTGGGTGGAGGGTGGAAGTACCGACGAGGCGATTTCTCTGCAGCGTCGGCGTCAGCAGCCGCGGTCACGTAGGATTTTAATAAATCCCACAGGCGCGTGCGGCGAACGCCCGGCGAAAGCGCGGATAAAAAAAGGGAAATATAGAGCGTCCAGGAATTCTCCATAGCGAGAAAGACCGAGAGGGCTTTCAGGCTAATATAAGTGAATTCCCATTTCTGGCCTTTTTTTTTGCACCTCCCCATCCGCATCGGGATTCTTTGAAGTGGACTCGCCTTTTTTCAATGATTTCTTTCAATATTGAATTTGAATTATTGGCCTTTGATTATTTCCAGATTTTTCTTCCTTTTTTTTACCAAACCCCCCGATACCAAGGCAAATATTGAAAATTCTTGCGTGATGCGCAAGCTGCGCGGATTTTATTTTGTTACTTTAATTGGATCGCGGAGAATTCGATAGAAGGAAAATATTTAAAAAAGAGAGAGAGGATTGCATTGAATTTAGTTCGAACTGTGAAAGAAGTTTAATTTAAATAAGAATAATACATCCACGGACGAAGGTAAAAAGGAATTAAGTTCACTCGTATTTTTATTGAGAAATAACAGTTTTAATAGATGTACTAATCTATAGGGAAAACATTTACATTTTAAGATGAAAAATGCGGTAACTTACTTTACTAAATAAATATGTATCTAAACGGTGGACTGATAAATTTCTTTTTCACGCAAAGTAAATTTTGATTTTAAAAATTTTAAGCTTGAAACTTTAAAAAATATAAAAAATTTTAAATTTCTTTTTTTTTTGAGATATTATGACGATATTAAAATTATTTTAAAAAATTACTTAAATAAAAGCAATTTTTCGAACAAATGACTGTGAAGTACTTGACAGACAATTAATTCAAGGTATATAAAAAAAAATTATTTAAAAGTACACAATTTATCTCGACAACATCAAGTAATTCACCTCGACAATAAAAAATTGTAATTCTTTTTTAGTCCACCTATTCATAAATATTCACCACGCTATTTTTAAAAAAGTACGAATTTCAATACTTTCTCCCCTGAAGCTTGCGTAGACTTCTCAATAAAGAAAATCGTTTTGAAAATTATCATAGTCAAACTCGCTACAGAAAGCCATCAGCTTGAAAAAAAAAAACCGCGAAGAAATTTCCGCGCAATTCGCCCTCTCTCCCTCATTCTAAAACTACAGCCTCGTCGTCATCTCCCAGCGGATAGATCAGCATTCGGCTCTCCCCCTCCATCCCTCGAAATCTCGATCCGAGCGATGCGACTCGCGTATAACCGCGCCGTCTCGGTGATATCATGCTGCCGTCGGGGTGGAATCGTCTCCGCGCGGCCCACTCCAGCGGCTCGAAAGCTCTGCCGTGCGCCGCCCTGATTCACGACGTACGAATGCCGATGCCGCGCGAGTTAATGTGCTGGAAGCTCGTTTCGCCAGTCGCTCGCCGCTAAGTTAACTTCCCGTCGGTGTGGAGCGTCGACACCCCAGCGGCCCGGCGCGTTCGACCGAGCGCAACGACGTAAGCCGCGTGGATCTATTATTCCGTTTTTTTTTTGTTTCTCGGAGGGTTGAGAAAAAAGGGGCAAATTGTCGCCGATGGATAAGTGCTTTTTTCGGGGAGTCCGTAAGTTTTGATGCGGTAATTCGCGAGTTTATTACCGGGAGTTCTGCTTGAAGATTTTGATTAAAGAGGATATGTTCGATTAAGGAGCATGTATGTTTGTTTGAAGGAGTTTTTACTTGGGGAAGAATGCTGTGTTGGTTTTTATTATACTTTTGGGCGAATTGAAGAAACAAGAAATTATTTTAATCTAATTTCTGCAAAATTAATTGAACAATTTACTATGAATTTTGTTTCATTAAGTTGATGATTAATTTTATGATTTTTTTTAAAGCTTTAACATTCTGGGAATCTACTGCATATTTATGAAAACAGTAACATTAATTTAGTTTCAAAAAGATAATTTTACTTGGAAAAAGCGTCGAAGACATCTTTTTTCAGTATCCCTTGAAAGTTAAAATTAATTATATCAATTAAAAATTTCATATCTAGATAAATCTTCTTAAAACAAGATCTATTAAAAGATAAATTGAAGCTGCACTGTTAGAGAAGATAATTTTGTTTAATAATATATCAACGTTCAGAGTACGCGATTCTTGAGACGCATCAACGTGGATATGACACCACGTCAAATAATATGTCAATAACGTGTCTGCTGTGTTTATCGATAAACTGCCCTTATTAATTGTATTGCGGAGATAAAGGGCTTGATTGAAATATCATAAAATTGTGTAACCCAAATAAAATAAATTTCGAAACACGAAATTAAAAATATCGATGTTAATCAATATTATATCAATTAATTTTAATGTAACTATTTAAGTTATTGTTAGTATTTACATAAATGCATTCTTAAAAATATTTCTAATATTTTATATTGTTTTGAGAATATATATATATATCTATTTTTTAACTTATATCCAAGACTTGATACACTTGAAGAATTTTTAATTTTATATGATTTAAGCATATACATTTGCTACTTTATATTATTAATAAATTGCGATTGACTGTTTGTTAAAAAATAAGGTCAACACTTTGAGTTGTAATTATTATATTATTACGACCTGCTCAAATCAAATTCGTCATCCACTTAAATAGTATTCCTTTTATTATAATGAAATCAAAAAAGGTGGTACGCATTTTGAAGAAAATTCGACGTGAAAAGGAGATTATTTTTGGGTGATTTATCGAATAGTCGTCAATCGACTAAATGGAGATGAAAAGAAATATCTCCACGTTCGATGGTACTGTTTGTTCATACGTGCAGAAAAGTTAGAATTATCGTGGTGAATGCGATACGATAACGAGAAATTTATCAAAAATTGTTAGGGGTTAACGTGAAAAATTTAATTCTGTATAAAACGATCGAAGATCTTTTCTTTTCACTTGAAATATAAAATACCACGTATTCAGACAAAATAACGTTCAAATCGTAAACTAATTAATACCTAGGGGCATGCAGAATCAAATGCAACACATTATAATTATTAAGAAAATGTAAAATAGTTTGTAAAAAACACTGTACTATTATCTAATTTCTAATTCATTTGAAATCCCCCTAAAGTCCAAATAGAGAATTCATACCAATTCCTACTGAATGTCTCAGTTGAAATTCTTATTTTGTAAATTTTCGAAGAGAAATAATTTAATCAGAAAAAATAAAATCAATTTTATTTTTAGAGCTTTTAATCAATCGATTATTTAAACAAAAAAAAATATCGGTAAAGTAAAGTACCACGAGGTTTGACCGCTTGACTGACTGACAATTCAAAGCTCAGTTCAATAGAAGCTCTTAAAACTACTTTCAAACGCAGCAGAAAGTAGAAGCTCGAATTTCCTGAGTTCCACTCAGAAGTGGCTCATACGCTCGCATTACCGTCTGTGACAAACAGGTTGACTATCGGCCGGAACAAGGGAGCGTCTTTTTTTCTTTTTTTTTTAACGAAGCCACACACGAACGGTACGAGGTGGAACGCGGGTATCGCGTTGTCCGCTTCGTAAACGCGATAATCAAACCGCCAATCACATCGGGCCACATTTCAAAGGGCTCTCGCCGTCGTCACCAATAAACGCATCTCCGCTGGCCGGCGCTCATTGTCGGACTCGCGGCCACCCCTCGCGAACGCCGCAAGTTGGGGCGTTTGAATTTCGCGATCCGATGACGCCATCCGCGATAGGCCGAGCAACCCGAGGCTGACGGTTCGGTGGATCTGTGTGTCGTCTATTCAATGGCGTTAAAGTTCGCGCTTTCTTTGTCGAGATGCGCTTTGAAAAAAAAAGAAGAGTTTAAAAATTATTATTCTCCTGTTGATCGAGCGATAAGATTATTAAGATAACTCAGTTATGTTGGTCTTAATTTTGAGGGGAAATTTGAGATTCTTTAGTTATACGCATGTCTTTCATATTAAACATTTTCGAGATTATTTTACAAATAACGCAAACAAGTTTTTTCATCGCTGATCAGCTTATTAGAATTCTCAAAAAGACGCGCGAGACTAATACTGTGATGCTTTATTCTTGTTTTCAAAGTGCTAAGATTCCAATGAAAATATTAGTGTTTTTTATCGAATTTTTTTTACAGTTGTAAATGCTTCTGTGAAATTTAAAGAAAGATCAGCACACATATACAAGTTTCTATCGATTAATTGTTTATTTCGTTCTTTTTTTTTTGAGCTAGTATCTAGAAATATCAAAATATAGATTTAGCCTAAAGGTTTGTAAAAAATGCACGTATGCAAAATGTTTCTCTTGGTAAGGAAATAAAAAATTGACTGAAATTGGAATTTTAAAAATTTATTTTAATAAAAAAATTAAAAATTCGTTGGACTGCGTTGGAAATTTTTAGTTTAAAAAAAATGTATTTCATTCTCGCGTCAATAGTAACGGCAGGGGTGTAGCTACGTTTTGGACACACCAGACCGAAGTGTAGAAGGACTATGGTTTCATTTCGATTTTTGATATCTTTATTACGTTGTAATATCCATTTGGATTTCGAAAATATTTTGTTTAATATATGTGTATAAACATAAAAATTCAAATTTGTATTTCTATCGTATAATTCCAGAAAAGATACGCAATTAATTTTTTTGCATTTAAACATAAAATATTCAAGTATTCAGAAACATCAATCGATTCGAAAATGCTTCTTTAGACAAATATTCGAATATGTCAGTTTAATTAAAATTCTGAAAAATATCAACGAATCCCATGATATTTTTGTTAATACAATATTTCAGATTCATTGAACATTAAAAAGAGATATTAATGGATGGGAAATAAAACGTCTTTTTATAAAGATAAATAATATTGTATTTTTAATTAAAGTCTTGAAAATAAATAAATAAATGTCAGAAAAGCTTATTAATTGAACATTAAAAAAACCCGTAAATAAAGTACAAATTATATTCCATCTTTTTAAAGCAAATAATTAAAGACTTTATAATTCTAATTAAAACCTTAAAATTTAATAAAAAATCTCAGAAATGTTCATTGATCGAACGTTAAAAAGATACATTGATTAATGGTTACAGTCTGATTGAAAATAGCATAATATTATTTCAAGATAAATAATTGCATCCATTATAATTTTAATTAAAAGCTCTACACCAATCGATCATCACTTGAAAATGAAATAATAATGATGAATTCAAAATAACAGCACTGTTTTTTAAAAACTAATTGCAAACGTTAATTAAATTTTGAATAAACCAGTCCCCAAAAGTTTCATTATTTCAACATAAAACAATAGCTTGCACTGATTGATCAAATGCAAATAATACCTTCCATGGACTTGAACAAAAATAAATAGTAATTTTCATTGATTGAACAAAAATAAGCAATGATACTTTCAATTGATGAAGAAAATAAGTATATAAAAAAAATCATGTCTGATCAGAAACACCACAAACGTGACAATATAGAGAATAGCGCAGCTGAGAATCGCGAAAGAAGGCACACGCTCGCGCACTATATAGGAGGTCCTTGAGTATGCGTGACAGAGTCACCAAACGACCTTCCATCCCTGTCGGTGGCCATTGTGGTGGTTAGCGCGCGCCGGTAATTAGCTTGCGGAGTCATGAATTTACGAGAGGAAGACCAGTTGCCGCGAACGGGCCTTCATAATAAAGGACTCGACTCCGCCGCATCCTGTAGCGTAATTGGAAAAGAGCGTCGATGGGCCGCAACGCACCGTCGGCCTCGAGTAGGCCTTTATAAGGTGATGCCGATGCCAGCGGGAAAAGCCGCCGGTTACTGGCCTCGGCAGAGGCCAACTAGACCGATAACTAAACTTCAACGTCCCAGCAGCGCGTCGTTCGTTAATTCCGTCAGTCTTCAGTTTCAAATACGAATGTAGACGCGATTGTTGAAAATTTTCATTACAATTATGCTCCTCGTTTTAATAACGCGCTTCGTGCGAATTTTTAAAGACTAGACAGTCTGTACACTTATTTATGTATTAAATTGTTAAGAGTATTTATAGAAAACTTATAATTATTGTTTCATTGTGCTTTTAACCTCTAGACTGCCGGAAAGCCAATATATTGGCGCTACCCCCCATCGATACTTTTTTTATGATCAATCACTCATATAAGATACCTTTTATACCAGTTTTCTGAGGGCGATATGCCCCTTGAAATCCCGGCAGTCTAAAGGTTAAGAAAATCAAATGAATATAATGGTTATTAATTGATCATATTGAAATTTTAAAAGCGATCAGATCTACTTTTTATTAAGATATTTTTATTTAAAATGAAATATTATTGATTATTTAATGTAAAATATAAAATCAGTTTGAATATTTGCCTCTCTTTACCGGAAATTTGTTCTTCATACATCATATTTTTTTTAAGAAGAGAATAGTTTTTTTTATTGTGAATAATAATACATTTTTTAATAACTGTAATTTAATAATAATAATTTTACAAAAATAACATTTTTTTATAACAATAATTTTGAACAAAGGAAATCGGTTGTAAGTAGGTCAACGCTTAAAACTTCGTGAATTCGAGTGAAATCAAACGAATTTTATCGGCTCGGAAGCTGCCGCGGCGAAATTGTAAAACAATACGAACGCGGTACATGCGTATAACTTTAGAAACTCCAAAATTAAGCGGAATAATTGGAACAGTTGCAGCGACTGTCAGAATTAACATAAGTATTAGAAAACTATTTTGATTCTATACTCGCGGCGCCGAAATGGGAAAACTACTTCCCCTGCTCCCCTCAAAATTTCGCAACTAAAAATAAAAAAGAGGATTATTCAATTACTGCAGTACGCGGCACTACCGCAACCTCCCCGCATTACTTTACGATCATCAAAAGTTATCGTCTTTGCAGCTGTACATTCGAAATTAAACGAAATAGGCGGGTGTACATTCTGTTTTTTTTTTTACGAAAAACGGCACATGCCGCTCGCTCTTCCCTTTTTTTTTTCGTTGATAATAAACCATGTACATAGCGAGAGTTGAACTTACGAGGCAATATTGCGAATGCTACAACGTTGAAGAATGAAGTTAAAAAAAAAAAAAAATAAAGTGAGAGAGGGGATCGCGAGCGAACGAAAGGTCTCGAAGCCGAGCGCGTGCGATTTCATAGTCGTCGTAAATCCCTTGACGCTGGCACGAATACGAAAATGGCGCTACTGAACTGACATTTATGATTTCACCACATGTCGTCCTTACGTGTGTGTATATGCGCGCGGCGCTGTAGCGCCGACGGCGAAACCGATTTTATCTTGCGTGGGTCATGACAGTGGGATTTTCATCGTTAGACGAGGAAAGTATGCCTCTGCCACTTACGCCTATATGTATGTATGTACATGTATGTGTATATGTATATACCTATATTTGAGTGAAACGGGACTGGCCTAGTTGAACTAGACGTTTCATCGGTTTCTTCGCCCGAATTTATTGCTCAAAGCCTTTTGTTTCGGTCTCCTGTGAAGAATATTGGAAGAATCGATTTTTTTCTAATAAGCTCGAAGCATTATTAACAAGGAGGTGGTGGAGAGAACGAGTTTTATGTAAATTGTTTGTATAAGGGTTTTATAAAGTGACAGCTGCGAGCGCCAATTTTAAAGTTTATATTTTGTATAAAAAAAGAAAAGTAGTTATAATTGCGTTGAGTGAGATGAAAAAATACGAATAGTTAACGGAAATTGTATTTTTTGATATGTTTCAATTTGAAGATTATTTTAAAAAAGTGCAATATAATGACGTTGATTGATATTCACTTTTTGTGCATAAGCGGCTATTGTTATGTCAGTTATGAATCATACGAAAGTGATTGACAACGTTATGAACAACTTTTCTCGTAAAAAATTTATTTAGCTATTAAAAAAATCCGAGGAAAATATAATTAAAAATATTTCTCTAAAAATTTAATATTTTCCGCGAAAAATTGTTTAATTAGAAAAGAAGATTACAAAGCGAATATTATTGCATTTGAAAAGAAAAATTGTACATTTTTAATTACTGGAATGTTTATGTAGATGTTGGATTCTTGTTAGTGTACACTATGATTTTTTGTAAGTAAAAAAATTGTACATGAGAATATCATTTAATTCTGTAAATTATTCGTAATTTATATTTTATTTTCATTTTCCAAGATACAGAGAATAAAATGATATTTGAGTTAACGCATCGAAGAAACGTTAACCCCTAATTGAAAGTCGTATGCTTGTGGTAACAAAAAATTTCGAAGTTAATGTTATGATAATAATCTAGAAAGACAAGTTTCTAAAACCCATAGAGCTGGCCGCGCAAAAAATTATGATGTACAGTCTTCGATCTCCGTCGTAATTTATAGTGAGGAAGCAAACGTGCACGAAAAAAAAACGTATCGAATAAAAATCATAAAAGAAAAATTATGAATGGAAATCAAATTACGCCGAATGTGCGAAACTCTGTATATAATAATGTATGTTCGACATTATGTAAATGTTACACGTATTAATATATTTTATAATAAAATTACATGAAAATATAACACAATATAAAGGTTTATAATTACTTTCCCTTGAATTCCTTCCAGTTCTAATTTTGTTTCCTAACTGATGCAGTATTTTTTTAATTAATTATTATAATGATTAATAATATCAGAAATAATGTTTTACTTTGTTTAACTTTTATATACTTGAAGTAAGAACTTCAATTATTTTTGTATTTGTCAGTTAACGTAAGAATTGTGACTATACGCAGTAAGTAGTGTGATCCAAATGTGGTCAAACACTTTGTAGATGGTTAGTGATTAATGTAAAATTCACCAAAACCACATTGATTATTCATGTTCATAATTTCTTATTTATTTATTAATAAAATATTATTTTTTGTACAAAATTAAGTGTAATGTTACTTAAAAATATTTTTCTATATTTCTATTTTGCAAGGGAAAAGGCACCTATGTAACTATTAGTGCAATAAGATTTATTCAGAATTTAAGTAGTATAAATCGGTTACAGTCAGCCACATTATAGATGGTTACGAAATAAAATTTAATTGTACTTATTTTTCTTCTTTCGTTACTTAATAAAATTACAGGCTGTAAAAACATAAAAAACAAATAAAAAATACTCTTTGACATATACATAGTACAATATTTTGTTTTCAAGTTGAAGCATTTTTTAAAATCTCTTACTTTATTTCTTTTCGGCTTGATTGATGCATGGTTGAAATAAGGTAAGTGAAACTTCTATTCAAATTACATCATTCCATCAAAACATCTACGACCGAATAAATCTCCAAATCATACTTCTTAACTTTGATTTACGTAAATTTGCCCGACACTATCTGGGACTCAGCGAAGAAAAAAAGATAGTGTCCCCCGCTGAAAAAAATTGAATAAACTTATTCTTATTTCTCAAAAAGTGTCTCTCCCATCCAAAAGAAAATGACCATCGTTTCACTACGACGGAACGTTCGAGAGATAAGAAAGTAAATGCTGCACATCGTAGCCGTGGGAGAACGTCTACCCCCTCCCCACGACTGGCGCGCCGCCCGCGTCAGTTTGGATTTTCGCTCGCCCATTGCCATCAAGCTTTTACTCGTCGTCGACGCCGCGAGCTTCATCGCCGATGGAGTCCGGAGGACGGAAGGGAGGGTGGATGAGGGCAGTGCATTTTACGGTACATTTATTAAAGAACCTATCATTGGAGACCGGGTATATATACATATAAGCCCTCTCCGGTAGCTTCCTGCTGAGTCGAGTCCATTTTCCGCTTCATCCGTGTACGCCCGCCTAAAATCACCGGGAAAAAGGGACCGGGGACGCATTACTCGCGCACGGGTACTTAATCTCTTCTCCTTCCACGGTGCCGAATTGCAAACCTCATTTCGCTTTTCGTGCCGAGCGCTCTGCCCTCCTCCCTCGGCTCTCCCTGCCCCCTGCAGCCGCCGATACTTCTGCTGCAACTGGCAGACTTGGACACTTTTTCAAAGGGAAACCCCGGAGCTTGCGCGAGCTTCGCGAGGTCAGCCACTTTCCAGTGTCGGCGCGTGTGAACTACGCACTGCCAGATGCTGTTGGATAATATATGGATCACACTGCTAAAAATGCGTTCAATTCTAAACAGTATTTTTGTGTTTAAAATTAAACTGACACAACATGAACACAACATTTTTCTGAATAAATTATGAAATTACTCAAATATTAGATTTTATTTTGACGACTCTACCCTATTGAAAGGGTCTTATAAAAAACTCCATAAAATGGTGCAAATACCGCATAAAATCTGATAAATAATTTATCGGAATTTATAAAATTTGTACATGTTTATAGTATTTTATAAGATAGTTTCTACGGGGTAGTAAACTACACAAATTTTTAGCAATAAGTCTTTTAACACTAAATTGTGTTACTTTATCGCCAGAAAATACACAAATATTTGGTTAATTCAAAGTACTTTCTTTTATAAATTGTACTTTATGCATTAATTTTGTGCCCCTACTAGAATTTTTCCTAGTGCCCAAATGCAAGCAAAGAATACTGTAATTTAAACAAATGTTTTGAGTTAATGAACATACAAGAAGTGTGTACATTAAAGACAATCTTTTTGCAATAATTTTTCAAATAACACAAACACAACATTTTTAACTGTGCATTTTTTGTTTCTTCATTTTTAATTTTTGAATAATAAATTTTGCTTGTGTTAATCTTAATTTTTTTTTCGAAATTATTAGTCTTTTGATTTGCATACTTTTTTAGGGAATAATTTGACTTCTTGACGAAATTAAAATAAAACAGTTAGAATATTGGATTATTAAGAATAACCAACAAATTAAATAAACGTTTAACTTAATTGAAGTGGTTGAAGGATTTAGTGTAGGTCAACTAATCAGTTTGATAAAGAGGAATAATCTCGAAATGTTTATGTTTTAATATCCTCCATACACATACACTAATAGTTGAAAATAAGTAGATAAAATAGTGTAAATATAAATTTTAAATGACTTGCCCTTAAAAAGGAAAATAATAACAAAAAATGCGTGAATAATTTCCGAGGGAAGATAATATTTCCTCTGTGTAGAACTTGGCTTGTAAAAAATAAATGACTCTCCCCATAATGCAAAGTCTTATGCAAGAAAGTTTTCGATTTAAATGAAAAAAGTTTTTTTTTCTGGATGAATGATAAATAAAAGAATAAACTTTTAAATGGTAATGCGTGCAACCTTGTTTTATAGTTCAGCGTCAAGTTTCAGCATTAAAATGACTTTTTGAAGTTATTTTACCATAATGCAGACGTAATACTGTAAAGCGCCTTGCATTATAAAGTGCTTATTAACCTTTGTATCAGTTTACTTAAAAAATGAAGAGAAAGAAGAAAAAAAGCAAGAAGAGAAAATAAAACAAAAACCATTATTTGCAGGTCTTAATGGGGAGCTCTTTAAGCTAGCGGTTAATTCCTCGAGAATAATCGAGGAATCAATAAAACAAATATGAATATATAGCTTTCAGTCGCAGAAATCCTAAAAAGATTTATTTACAGTCTGAGCAGACTTCGAGCAAAATGCACCAGGTCAATTTAGACTTCCCGATAAAGGGGCTTCGAAAGATCAAATGCACGCAACAGAAATAAAATACAAATATTTGATAAGAGATACCGTATGAGTTTGCATTATTTGAAGTAGTGAAGAGTTTATTTGAAAGTTATTTCTCCACCGAATATTTGTTCCACCTAATCCAATTGATTTTCAGTTTTTATTTACTTCAATTTTCAAAGTCTATACTATTTTTTAAACTAATTTTTTTCTTTAAATAGAAAAAACTGTTTTCTGAAATTCAAGAAATCGATATATGATATCAATCATGTGAAATAAATTTTCTTTATTGCCGTATAAAAAAAAAAAGAAATAAATAATGTTTTACCTCTGACGCCTTAAAGTCCATTACATGTACATCTATACACAGATACTTTCTACAAACTTTAGTAAATTCTTCACTTCTGATGTATTTTTAGAAAAAGTTTTTTTTATTATTATTATAACCCTTGTGTTAGAAGGGAGTCAAAATGATGTACTTTTAAATCTTAACAAAAATTAATAAATAAAAGGCAGCCTTATTTTATCATATCCTCTTCGACTAATATACTGGAAGCATTCCTTTTATTTCGACAGTCACTAATAGTCCCTCTTCTACCACTCCAGAAGCCAGGTGCCATCCTGAATGTTGCGACAAGAGAAAAACGCTCGCATCATATTAAAATCGATCTTTCATTGAGCATCTCCTCCCGCTTTTGTCGGGGATTTCGCAACAAATTCCCGACACCAAGCTGGCACTTGCAACATCTGGCCGGCGATATTCATAAGTCGTCAGAAAAAAAAAGAGGGTCGCGGAGTCGAGGAGAAAAAAGAGCCGGATAGTCGGTGGGAGAACCCAAAATCCATCCATCTAAATTGTTTTATTCTTCAACGCTTCTGCCTCTTTGTACCTCCGCCCGGCTGAGCCAATGCGCGCCAGACTCAATCACCATACTCTCGATGGGCGTCGTCGAAGCCTAGGAGCCGAGAGGAAAGATTTATCACCTTTTCCCAGACGCAAGACGCTATCTCCTCTTCTCTGCACTTCGAATACCGTTCGTCATATTCGCCGGGCACTATATATGTATATACGTCAGACGCGGCGCGATTTAGAAGGCCAAAAAAAAGGAGAAGAGGTGGCCATCGATGAAGACGAGGTGACGCCCAAACGCTGCCGGCAGACTCGAGATAATTCGAAAAATGATCGTCTCCTTAAGTGAAGAGCTCGCTTTTTTCCTTCGGATAGTCGCATATCTCTGCGATTCGCGCGCGCTTTTATGTACGAGGTGAGTGACGTTCATTTTGCACTTCTCGTTAAGTTACTTTATCTGCTGGGTATGCGCGAGTTATAAATGTGATTAAATTCAGTAAAATATGACTGGCCGTGTAGGAGGAAGCGTTTGATGAATACATCAAATCGAGTATGGACGAGCACATTTTATAATATTTGAGGAATTATTATCTATAAATTGTAGCTTGAAGTACTGTAGTAAGTTAAAAATAAAGAAGAACTAGAAGGCTATGTATTTTGCAAGTGGTATAAATTGGATGAAGTCAGGCGTGTTATCAACAATTTGAGAGATGAACATAAATTAGCATCAAGTATTGTGATTAAATTTAATCAGATAATTATCTAAATTGTTTTATATTAGTTTTATATTATCAGTGAAAGTAAAAATTGTAGGGACGCTCAACTGGTAAGTAGTGCAATCCGAGTAAGGTCAGACACAATTTAGATACTTTCAAAAACAACTGTATTAAGTTACCCCAAGAATTAAATTTATTAAATTTCATCAATTAAAAATTATGTAAATTATTCCTATATGTATTGTCTTAAATAATTTCTGCATAATGTAGTTTATTAGTCAGAGTAAGTAGACCCATTTGAAAAGTAGTGCGATTAAAATATGGTCAGGCAATTGTTTGATAGTTCTAACATTAATCGAGTTAATAAGATTAAAGGATTCGATAAACATGAAAAAGGTGGATGTGCTTCTGACCTAGCCAACCGATGATTTAAATAACACGATCTGGTTTCGCAATTATCTCGGATTTCAGGTTCGAATGAGGATCGCGCCTTTGTAAACCGATGCTCGGCTTTAAAGGATCGTATTTACGGCAATTAATATCCACTATAGGAAAAATTGGTCGTGTACATTAAACTCTTTTGATCACAACAACCTTTTTTTCGTTCACTTTCAGCTGAGAGTGTGCGCTAATAAATGACATTCTTTTTCCCTTTAAACATTTTTCATTTTTTATTCACAACATAATTTGGGTTGAAAGCTTTTGGTTCGATTCTATTACAAACGTCTGCAATAACAAAAATTCGTTCAAATGGATATTGTTCAATTACAATTTATATTCGACATAATATTATTGTTATTGATTCCTATTACCAAAATTTACGCAATACATTACAAAGTATACTTAAAAAAACTATATAGAAGGCTATAAAGCCGTTCATTTGTAATGTATATTTATTACAAGCCCTACAATTTATTAATTCTTATCATATATTTGTTTTACTAATAAACATAAGTCATTTTATGCACGCATCTGGTCATATTTGATTTAAACTATTGGTCAAGTGGTACGAACATTTTTAAAAATTACAGTTATAAATAATATAGTTTTTGACCATATTCAGTCTACGCGGCTTCCATCTCATAAAAAAAAACATTCCACAGATCTCGGATAAAACAATCCAATAACCCGTAAAAAAATCGGAATATTCAGACGCAACACGAATAACGCAAAGCAAGGCTTGAACGAAAAGGCTCCATGGGAGGCCATTCGTCGAGTAACAACTGGAAACGACGCCGGCGGAAACTTTAGAAATCGACGAGGTGCAAAAAGAGACAGAGAGAGAAAGAGCCATCGGCGGTGGCTCTTCGGCACACCTACGCCGTCTCCTCATCTTCGGTTTCGCGGCAGCCGCTAATAAAAGCTCGCGGCATTCCGAGGCGTAGTATATACACTACGGCCTCGGCGCGCGCTCGTAAAAGCTCCCGGTGCTTCTCGCGTCCTATCAAACGCGAAGCCGCGCGTGCATGTGCACTCCGGAGCGTGCGCGCCTGTAATACGCATCGCGGAAACTGCACGCGGGACCCTCAAGTGTTTGCCGAACGACTGAACCGCGTAACGTTAACGCACCTCGCGCGCTCCTCGTAAAAAGTATTAGGTGCCAGTTTTCTCTCTCCCTGGCTCTCACTCTTTCTACTCTCTCACTCATTCTCTCTCCCTCACTTTCTCTACTCTCCCTCTTTTTTACGCTCTAATCACTATCTACTCTCTTTTTTACTCTCCTTCTGATTCTCTTTAATCTCGCTCTCTTTCTGTTACATCGGTATGCTCTAACGTAGACGACGTGGCAACAACAAAGTTGCGGTGTCTTCGCGCCGACGTGACAAAAGCTCCGAGAGGTGTGTGCACTACCGGCAGCTTGCGTTATTGCACGAGAAATTGTACGGTGCGAGGGGCATTATGCGCATCTTATCGTTCGAGTAGATAAAGCTTTGAATGCCCGACTCCGTAAACTACGCACTTTTTTTTAAATTTTAGAGAATTTGCTTCTGGTGCCTGCTTTTTTATTTGTCAAATGGATTGATGGTAGAAAGGAGAAGCGAAAGAAAGCAATATATGATGGTAGGAGATATGCTGCAGGAGGTTGAGATATTATTTGAAGAAAAATTTGTGCGATAATGTAAGTGAAGGTAAATAATATAAGGAGGAGTATGAAATGTGCTAAAGTAAATAGATAAATGGATATTTCATTCGAAATAAATTTTTAATACACGAGTGTATCCTTCATGCTATTGTGAATTATATACTTTTTTATTTATATTCATTTAGACATTGCTATAACGTACTATTTATTTTTTTATATTATGGTAGTCCGACTAAACCCGCTTTTGACTACTTATTACTTATTTCCATCTGCAACCATAATAATAATAATTATAATAATTAATTACTTAAGTCCATCTGTAAAAACCGGAATCGTGCTAAAACTTCGTAAATATATAGAAAATTTTCATTTCGATGATCTTTGCAACTTTTACCAAAAAAAACGAGTGTTAAATAAAAAAAGTATAAGAATTCTAATAGAAATTAGAAAAAATCGATTCTTGTAAAGTACACCTTCACCTGCGATTTTCTACCCTCAGTCAGCTTTATCGTAAGCACAAAAAATTTCACTAAATTACTTCAAACGCACCAATTAATTAATTAAAAAAAAATGATAAATACACCAATAATCTACACACAATTTACCTTACGCCCCGTGGAATTTCACATCCTTAGGGCGTATGCAGCAGCCTCCAAGGCAACGTAGGAGCTCCAAAGACGCCCGGCGCTTTTCATTTCCGCGGACTCAGCTAGGCTGAGCCTCCGGGACGCGCTTCATTCGGTTAGCGCGCCTCGCGTGTTTTGCGCGCCGCCGAACTCCTCTGAAGGCAAAGTGCCACCGGCCGCTTAAAGCACTTTGCTGCCGACGCCATAGCCGTGCTCACGTTCCAGAACGCGCCGGGCCGGATTTTCCGCGCTGGGAGAAAGGACCTTCCCCCCCATTTCCCGTTGCTCGTTTTGCTCCCTCCTTGTATAAGCGGCTTGAAATGAGTCGCGGCTCCGCGCCTTCGAACTATTGAATTTCCATCGGTGCGATTTTTTTTCTCCTCGTTTTGATGGGGGCGCGTGTATAGCAAAGTGTGCTCGCGAGAGCGAAAGCGTCGTTACGGTTATTAGGGGACGGTTTCATCGAAGAACGGAAATTATTTTTTCTGAAAGTATCGGCGGCGCTTTTTCTTTTATAAAGAAATTTGTGTTAACGTTGAGCTTTATTGCCTGTTGCATTTATTTTTAATTATTTTATGCGGGAGGCTTTACAGCGTTCTGAGTCATGTTTTTCAAGTGGCTGTACTTTCAATCTTTTACGAATCTGTAGAGAAAAATGCACCGGCGGTGTAAAAAGGATGTATGAAATATTCAAAAAGAGGACATTAACAAGTTCTGCGTAAAATTCACATTATCCTAATGACGAGTGCGAACATTAAAAGGAGGTCACTTTCATGCATATTCTTAAACTGATTTTTTACTCTGAACTTCATTATGTACTTTTATCGAGTTGCAAATGCTCATTCATGTATTTCTTAAAAAAAAAATGTAACGGAATAATTTTATCTTAAATTTAAATATATATAGAAGTATATGTAGCGCAGTTCCAAATTTGGTCTGACGTCAATTATATTCATATAGAATAATAGTACTGCGTGTGTATACTATTCATGTCGTATTTTCTTATTTACGAAAAGACAAGTCTAAAAATTTTGGTTTTGTATTTTATCATTTCGGGTTACTCCATACCTTCACTTATGCACAAAGAGAAAAAAAAACTTAATAAAAATTGCTATTGTGGTTAGGAAAGGAGTAACAGTCTTAACAAATGAAAAATTTTAGTATGAAAAATAGCAATAATTCGTATTCAAAATAAGATTTTTATAATTTCAGGTAGTAAAAAAATTACTATTTTCCATATAAAAAATTCTCACTTGTTAAGACTATCACTCCTTTCCTAACCACAATAGCAACTTTTATTAAGTTTTTTTCTCTCAGCGCACGTAAATCACTGAGAGAGTGCATTTATTTTCTGGCTACTAAACAAATGAAATAATTTTTTTTTATATTTCTTGCAAAAAACAAAAATTGGCGTCACATTCTTAACAACCTACGATGAAAGGCTATCGGATCAGACCACGGTTCTTTGCATGCAGTCACCACCTCGAGGCTGCCACTCCTATATCGACGAGTGTACTCGCGCAAAAGCGTATCCTATCAGAGAGCCCACGACAGGCAACTCAAGATAGCAGTCGTGCGGCCAGAAAAATAAAGAACGGCAAACGTCCCAGACACAGGGGGGGTGCAATAGCGTAGTCTGCATCGCTAAGGAGATTGGGTGGCGCGCGGCGTTCGCTACTTCGACGCGCACTCGACACCCTCTCACCCCCTCCCCCTTCTCCCCTCACACATATACAAGTGCACACAGACGGACATACAAAAATATACACATGTACATGGATGTTCACACTCACGTTCAAAAAAGCACACACACACACACATGCAGCCTCGCATACTCAGAAGAAGGTGCGAGGCCGACCGCAGGGCGAACGAGGAGATAACGGTAGATTGTATGCGCGGCCGGAAACACGAGCGCCCGGAGAAAAGTGGATCTTGAAAAGGGAAACGATGCGACGCTCCTCCCTACCAATGTCGGCTTCGCTCCAGTCCCTCTCTTCGCACATCCTGCTCCTCGTTCTTTTATCTTTTTCCCCTTTTTTCGTTCTTTCGCTTTCATTTTTACACGGCGACTGAAATCGCGCTATATTAGTTAGCGGGAATTCGATGTCGAGGTATTCTCGCGCGGAGAGCGCGGGTTCAACTTGGATTTTGAAGCGATATCGAGCGAGAAGGGGATTTCGTGGCGTTTTCTCGAGCGTTATTGAGGGAGGGAATTCGTTTATTTCGTTTATTAGAGTTCCTTCAATTGGAATTTAGTGAATAGTTCGATCGGCTTATCATTGTCTGTGAAACGTTTTTTTTTAATTTATTTATCTTTTTTTTTGTGTTTTTCATCAGATTATCGAGTTTCTAATGAAAGGAGGCATATTGCACTCGCTCGGACGTTTAAAAATAAAGTTATCCGTGAAAATTGATGTACATCGGGATATTTCGGGCTGTTTTATTTGATTTGAATATGCGTGCAGTTATAGCAGACACTGGCTTTTTTATTTGTCGAGTAGGGAGAATTTTTGTGATGAAGTTAGTGGAATGAAGTTTTCCGCCGTGCAAAAATAACTGTGAATTTATAAAGTTTAGGGCAATGTAACGTTCAAATTGTTTTTTAATTAATTACAGTAAATTGATTTTAAGAGAACATTAAAGTGAAAATTTCAAAATTTTATTCAATATATCACGACGAATTCAATGGCATTTTGCTATAAATACAATTTCATAATCAACATAACTTTTATGAAAATTTATGTTTCTTAATATAAGAAAGCTTCAAATATATAAAAAGCTTCAGATCATGCTGCCATCATTTTTTAAATAGAGAATAATATATGACAATCCTAAACAGTCTCCTGAGATTACAAATTTCAGCTCAAGATGAATAATACACTACCGGAAAGTGAAAAACCGAGTAATTACTTAGTGAATACCTACGATAAAGCGTCAAATAAGATAGACACACATGCGGCGAGAATCGCGGATTCGCGCGGCATCACAGGCGAAAGAGACCGAGGAAGCGGGCTCACGCTCGAATTCTCGCAATCAGAATGGCCCAAGCCACTGCCAGCATGGCGGTTGAGGCCTTCCTTATGCCGAGGCCACTTCCGCTTCCTTTGATGTTGCTTAAACGGGTTTTGCATCCCCGAGCTTCCTTTTCGGTCCACGTGCGAATTCCACGCGGCTCGCCTATGTTTGCCTTCGACGTCTGCCGTTTGAGCTTTCCCATTCGCACACGTTCGTCCTCTGTTAGCCTGAAGGGTGAACGACCTTCTTTCAGACTGCGGGGACTGAACCAGTCAGTGGGAAATTTCACGGGAAAATTCGCGTTAATTGTTCAAACTATGCTAATGCTATTACGAGTTTAAAGGACACCGTTTAACTGTTTAAGTACAAGGAAGTTATTTATAAAACAATATAATGTGGAAGAGTATATCATGTAGGTATTATTTATGTGCAAGATGAATAAGTGTTAAAATATTTTCGGGAAATGTAAATAATGTTCAGCCGCTTTGGATAAAAGCTTCAATTAAATTGGAAAAAAGAGGTCGACCATACTTTTACTTAAATTGCGAGCTTATGTAATATTTTTTTAATTACGTATTTGAGTAAAGTAAATGCAATAGAAAACATTTCATAAGAATAAATAAGTAATTTCTAATGTGAACTAATTTATATTTATTGATTATACTAGTGCTTTCTTACAATCTTTTTTTAACCTGTTCATTTGATTAGTCAAATACAATAAGAAACACTTTAAAAAGTATAAATAAATTCCTGATAAGATACTTTACACTTGCATTGATTAGAAGCTTTCGAGTAATTGAGAATATCACACTGTGGCTGACCACACTTGGACTTGAACTACTGATTTCTTAAACCCTCTATTTTAATCATTCAAACGAATAAAAAATGCAAGATAAAAATCTTCCCAGAAAATATCAATAATTTCTGCAGAATAATGTCGATGTAGCTTTCAATGAATTTTGAAAATATTGTAGTTAGAAGCGATGACTACACCGAAGTACAAATGGAAACTTGAACTACCACCACTACTAGCCTTCAATATCAATAAAACATTTTTACCCAAATTAAACATTAAACTTTTATTACATTATGGGTCAAGTGCTGCACTCACAAAAATTTAATCGAACTGGTAGAAGAATCTACTAAATAGCACTGGAAAATCTACTTATTATAGAGTTAAATGTATTTATGCCGTGGATAAGCGGACCATCGTTTACGATTAATTTACTAAAATCTAAACGAATTCATCTTCGAATAAATAGATTGTTGTCTTGAAATAAATGGGCTGGATGATAAATTCTAGATTGATTTGTTGAGTATTTTTTGCCATTTAATATTGTGAGAACTAAAAAGAATTGAATAAATGAAAAAGTCTCTAATAAGCAGAAAATTACTAGCAGTTAATATATTTATGACAAAACTCCGCGGATTCTATTCTTTTAGTAAACTTACTGAGAATTATATTAAAACAGGCACATTCTTCAATTTATGAAATTTATTTTAAAATTAAGTAGAGAATGTTTAAGTGGATTGGTCAATTAAGACTAAGAATCTATTTTTGTGAGTGTGTGTTCCAATTATTAATTGGAGTTGATATTGTTCTCTCTCATGCACATTACGGCATGTTAATTAAGTTTCAGTTTAAATGAATATCGTGAAAACAGAAGCTCTTGCAGGTACGCCGCCATAATTGCACGCTGCTATAACTGCACTCCGCTAATAAGTGTCAACTAAAATATTCCCGACAATTAAGCGCCTGGGTAATCTCGTTGCAAGAATCAGCCGCCGGGGGGAGGCGGTTGCAGCGTGGCATTGTTCACCAGACGCGCTTTAACTCAAACCCACATTAATCTGCCCTATTAATTAGCATAAAATTTCGAGAGAGCTCATTGTTTACAATTTCCCTGTCGAGATCCGGCCGCGTCGTCGTCGCGCTCCTAACTCAAAATCTCGTCGCTGCGGGCAAAAGTTCACCGAAAGGGCCGACGGAATTGTCGAGGCCGTCGACGTTTCCCAGGTATGAGTGCACCCGGTAAATTCGTGCAGGAGGCAGGAAGGCCTAGGAAAACGATGGTCGACTGTGCGACGTCCGGGGCGTCGGCGTTGCGTACATAGCTCGCGGTCCGAAAGAGTGACAAAGCGCGCCCTCCCACACGCGGGATTCCTCGGTGTAATTACATTAAATGCGCACGAATTTGCGAGAAGTTTGCAGTCCTCTTCAAAATACCCGCAATTGTGCGAGAGTAAGCTGTTGTGAATATTCATATATTTTTTTATTTAATTATTTGTGAAAAGTTTTTGTGGGAAATTTTTCCTTTTGCGAAGTAGTGGTGAATTGAAATTGAATTAATGACAAATAAACAGTTAATCAAAAGGAATACTGCATGAATTTTACAGCGGTTCTCTTTACTTGTGCGAGATTCAGATCTTTTTAAGATTTATTTACATGGTTTTACTAATAAAAAATAGATAAATAAAAAATAAAAATTAAATAGTTGAAAATTACAATTGAATAATTAATAGTATTTTTTTAATTAAGCAGTATCAACAATATTAAATCTATATATTTTAACAGACTTAGTTATAAAATTTAAAAATATGATGATTATTATTTCATTAATCGGTTTAAATAATAATGAACTTTGCAACAATAATTTTATCCAACAATGATGATAGTGATCCCGACTCTCGATAAATATCTAAAGCTAAGTAGTATAAATCTTAAAAAATCAGACGAAACAATTTCGAAAACCGCTTAAAAAATATTCTTAATTTTTTTTATTCATTTATCAATAAAAAATATTATATTTTTCTGCAAAATATTACGTAACTCAAATCATTTTCTTTTAGGAACGGGTGGTTATCATTGCTAAAAAGGCCATAATTAATCCTTTATTTAGCGTAAGTAAAACAAAGCAAAGTAATGAAGTCAAAATTCTAGGCGTATATTTTTTTGCAGATGACATAGCAAAGCTATGGTCTCGCGTATGTATGCAAAAATATAGAATAGATAGAGATAGACTGAGCAGACAGAAAATCCGAGAAGAAGTGACATAACTGAGAGAGAGAGAGAGAGAGAGAGAGAGAGAGGCTAAACGATTGTTGAGAATGAATATTTGCACTAGCTTGGGCGCATGTATGCGCAGCGTCAGGTCATAAATACCGCTTTGTATGCATGTTGAAGAGGGTAGAGAGAAGCGTATAATAGCAACGCTGCGAGCTGGGGGGGGGGCTGTGTGCGGTGAGAGATACTTTGCGTTCATAATAATTAGATACAGAAGCAAAAGTCACCTGTTACCGACTGAGTATAATACACGTGAAATATTGTAATTTTTAGTGCTGCGCAATAGTCGTTTTCATCCTCGAGGTAATTTACGAATCGCTATTGTTTATGGAGAAATATTGTCAAATCTTTGATAATAATAAAATGATTAGTCAAAGTTTCTTTTAGTTGAGAGCAAGAAAGCAACTCTTGGTTTTTATTTTTCAAACTTTTGGAATCACTAGTTCAATCAATAGTGAAAAAATGTTTACTATCGCAGTAAAAATATCAGTCATTTTGTTTGTATAAAAGTTTTTTTTTTTATAAAAATTATGTAAACATTGGCTGTAGAAATTGTACATGTGCAAGTTTTCATACTAAAAGTTCAATATCGAACCTGCTCAAATAATAAAACTAATATTAAAACTAATATTATTGAATTTTAAACTTGTATTTAACTATTTGAATAGTTGTTTAATAATAAAATAAAAATCTCGCAATTATTACTAGTAGCTTGTGAAAAAATTGTATTTCTAATACATTTTTAATCTATTTCATTTTTATCACAAAATTTTTGTTATATATTTGTATAACTTTCTTCCTCGTTTTAAATATTTGTGATTCGAAGATCAATGGTCAGTTGAGCTCTATAAATTTGATCTCCCTCTAATTTCTTAATTAAAGTACCAATACAATTTAAAATTATAATACATAACTGATCAGCGTGATCTTTATATTACTGATTTCAGTGGAGTTACTATTATTCTAAATATAAACAATTTTATTAGCGCAACATCCATTACAAACTCTAAAAGAAGATTCGCAGGGGTCCTTATTCTGATTGATTGTCCAAGCTTAAAATCTGAGTACGCAGTATCGATAGTAAAAAAATCTCAACAAACCATTTATAAATTACTATAAATAACAATTCAACATAAACTAATTCCAGGCGAATTGTCTTCTACCAAAATAAATAATTAATTAATAATCCCGTACCCAGTTCGGGATCAGTTTGATAACCCATTTATACAAGGTTTCCACGGTTGAGGAAAGGTCCGCTTAAGCCTTAGCGTCGCACCAGGAGAATAAAGGGAAAGAGAAGGACGGAAAGGGCGCGGGTCCCGGCGTCGGCTGAATCTCGTGAACGCCTCAAGAATAATTACTGCGGCGACGGGCAACGAAAACTACGAGAGCGGGCGACTCGCTCTGTAAGCGAGGCTCGCGCCGCTCTCTTGTTTGAGCTCATACACGTCCTCAGGGCCGGAGGGGGTAGCGGGGGTGGCGCACACGCGCGATACATACGCACACACTGCGGTGCCGCACAGCCGGTTCAAGTTCCTCTGCGCCTTTGCATACTAACTGATGCCCCGGCGCTCGGCTGCCTCGACCGCTGGCCGAGCCGTCGACCCGCCGCGCTTCTTCCCTGACCCTCTCCCTCCTTCTATCCGCTTCTCTGGATCGCTGTACCACTCGCCGGACCGAAATTCCAGCCGCGCGCGCCTGACATCGAACAGTTTCCCGGACGCTCGATTCCACTGGCTTTTGAATAATAATGGACCTTTTGCGGAATAAGCAGAGATATATGCATTCGACTTTATTGATAAGCCCTTACCTTGGGGTACACCTGAGCGACTTCACCGGTTGATTGATCGCCCATTGGGTTGGATTCAATATTTTTGGAAGAGAAGAAGACAGCTGACGATGGATTGGTGTTCATAACTTTCTCTGATTTGACTTTGTAGGATAATTTTGAAGGTACTGCTGTTTCTGAAATATAAAAAAATTTTTTTTTTTAATTTTAAATGTAGCTTTGAATCTTAGGGATTTTTAAGAGTTACTTGTTTGAACATTTTCGATTAGTAAACTAATCTTTTGTATCGTGAATTTAAAAAATGAAAAGTCATACTTCTTGTTGCCATAGATAACATGAAAAATTTCAGTGATTTTGTTAAAATTTTTTAGATTTATTCAAACAGTAATCATGAGTCAGAGTATACATTGATTTGAACTATTTATTTTTTAAATTATATTTTCAAGCATTTATTTACTTGGATTGGGATAAATCTAGCAAGGAAAACTTCTAAAACATATGAGTAATTTCTAGAGCAAATTCCTTTATTTGCTTTGATACGAAGTTTAAACAATTTGGAAAATGGTTGTAAGTCTGATCATACGTGGATTCGCACTACTAACTGCTTAGTGTTCTCTGTAAATTCTATAGGAAAAAACTCATAAAAAAATAAAAACAAAATATCGTCAAATCCTTTCTGAAACCTCTACAATTATCCAACAAAATGAACAGAAAACAATTCAAAAGACCCTCAAAAAGAAGAAAAAAATAAGAATAATTCCCATTGTCGTCCAATTTCCACGGAGACGACTAAACCGTGAACTGGCAAAGTCGAGTAGTTAGCAGACCGCTATTTTTTTTTTGTAAACATGCACTTGCCGCAGCTGTGGCTCCGACCGCAAAACTCCGAGTGCAGCAGTTCTAACGACTCGCACGCGCCTTCCCCTCCTCCTACGCGAGTCGCGGCCTCTCCAAATTCGCAGTTTATTCATCAGCCCTGACTGGAGGTCGTCTTCGCTTCTGCGCACGTGATATGCATTCCGCGAAAACAGGACCAGTTCGGAGGTGGAGGCAATATCCCTACGCGCGCGCGAAGTTCGGAGGCGGCGAAACCGCGTGTCCGGGACACTTGCGACGAGTCACCACCATCTCCCCCCCCCCCTTCGCTATTGCGTCGTGACCCGTCGGTACCTATACTCGGCGAGCGAGTGCAGCTCGTGGCTCGTGGGCTGGGTGAATACACCCACGCATGCGGCGATCGAGTACACGGCGCTTTGCGTTCGATTGCTTGTACGACGGACGATGGGATTTCGAGGGCGCCTTGTCCCATTCGGAATTTCATGTTGGGTGGACTTTAAGTGAGTTTGATTAGATGAATGCTTTAGTTTGCGGGTTAATGGTTTTTGAAAGGGGAATTTAGCTATGTACATTTTTGACGCTTGTAAATAGAATTGAGCTTAAGAAATTACCGCAGACTGTGGTAATATTTGTTATCAATATTTTAGTTTTTTCTTTTAAGGATCTTGGTAGTTTCACTCGTGCTTGAGGTAATAAAGTTTATTTTATTAATTTATTTTGTTTGAATTGCTCGGAAGATTTTGCATAGAAGAAGCGTATACTTATATCATAAATTATACTAATTAGTTTAATTATTCTGTAATGACTCCATACTAATTGTTTACACATGTACCTAGTTTAGAATGTTTCACCATGGAAATGAAATTTTGTTCTTATTAGGAATCTCAGCTGCAGATAGAAATTAAAAATTAAGCACACTATCTTTAGCTGGATTCCGGGAGACTTGATTTATGCTAATATTTTTACTAATTTTCTCTTTTGAAAAAGTGAGTTTTTCTATTTCTTCGTAGAAACAGCTTATCTGAAAAGATAGGAGCATTTTTAATAATGTTTCAAGAAAATTTTAATGTGAAGAAACTTACGGGAAATTTAATTTAAAAAAAAAAGCATGAATTTTTATTTACGTTTGAGATACACCCACAATTTAAAATAACACAGTAAATGTTCTTATTTAATTTTATGAGATTTCTAACTAATGTAAGCTAATAATAATAAAAGCTGCTAAATGCATACAACAGCGGCAGAATTTATAAGTGCAATGTCAACCAATGGCTAATTCAATCCATTTTATTACAATAACTGAACCGTTGACTCAAAAAGCAATTATCAATTAATGAACAGCAATGCCGAAATTTCAAACGAATTTAGATCATTAATATTAACGTACAAGAGACGAAATATTCAAAGGCAACAATAATTTTATATTCCATAAAATGCTTCAATAAAGTAGTATAATTTTGCTCATAACTGTGTCAGGCGAAACGAAATTGTTTTACAATAATACGCTTTGACTCAAAGTATCGAATAATAAAGGCCAGTTTTTAAAAAATCCACTTAAAAATGGCGAATAAAATGGAATAAAGAAAGTGTCAAGGAAATAAATAGGTTTATCTGGCGAGCTTTGTAAAGTTATCGGAGATCGCTGATCGCCCCATTTAACTTGAGTGCGCGACTAGAAGTTGCGAGGTCTTCGGAGTTTAATAACGCACGAGTACTTCCGCGAATGTTCTGCAGAGATTTGCATTATGTTTGCTCGATAGCTGAATCATCCAATCGCAAAATCTGACTGATGAGCTAACTTTTAATCGATTCGTGTTTCTGGTAACTCCCCAGGTCGCGATCCAGATAAGATTTTATCCGTATTATTCTTCCCAGTAGCATAATTGTTTGTTTAAAAAGTTTTAAAACATTGTTTCATAGTTGGAATAGTGCACTTCATTCGAACGGAATGATTCGTTTACGTTTTAATTTCGAATCGTGTTTTGTAGAATTTGAAGTAAAGAATTAATTATCATTTTTAAATTACAGTGCTATCGTAATAAAAAACTAGTTTGTAAAATATTTTTGAAATTTAAATGTTAACAGATTATTAACGACGTTTAATACGCTTAAATTCTTTTAAAAATTGTTCTAATAGCGTTGATTTCACTTATTTGCATTGGGAAAAAGGTTGCATAAATATTTAAGATTTTATGCACGAACTATTAGTTGAATTTTGTAAAAACTAGAGCAGAATTAAAGGAACGTAAATTTTAACGACAGATAAATTTTCCTGGATAGAGTACTAACATTTTATTTACTTTTTCATCATTCCTCGAATCTTTCTCTCCTTTTTTCTTAGGCGAAAAAAATATTAATCCATATAAAAAATGTATCCCCCATTAAAAGTAAAGAAATAAATCCGCGTGTTTGATAAAGAAGGGACAAAATTCCACTCGCGGTTATAAATTCTCTATACTACTATCCGAAAGATATTAAAATGCTTCTAACCATACGATTATTGAAACTGAAACCTTTATTAAAAACCTTTTCAAAAATTTACAGATCTCGTATACTTCCATCAATGACATAAAATACGTCCCGTATCCCCATCGAAAGCAAAGAAAGAAATCAGCGTGTTCGATAAAGAAGGGACAAGATTCCCCGCGTAGTTTTAAATTTTCTATACGACGACGATCCGAAGGACATTAAAATGTTTCTGACCATGCGATTATTGAAATTCCACAGCTTCCGCCGCAATTCCTGGGAGCTTCGCTTTAATCCCAAAGGACGTGGCTTGCCGCTACGGCGCCAATCCGATCTCTGACCGATGACCGGCGATCCTCGAGCCCTCGGGCCACAACGCCCTTTCCAGCTTCTTTCGTCGTTATAAAGTCCCCATTGTTAAGGGAGACGTGCAAGGAAGGCGGTATTCATGGAGGGTGTCCCGCTTTTTAGTCCGTCCATAAACTTAACCATAAGTATTTAATAACGGCCGCTTTCGCTACACAAGGGTTAGCTAATATAACGTATACTCTCCATAGTCGAAACTGTTAAATTTTTACTGGTTTCTGGATGACTCATACTTGTGTTGCTAAAAAAAAATTTTATTTGGATAGTGTCACTTTTTAAAATCTTCATGTGACCGTGTAGTTTTAAAAATTTTGTTCATAAAACCAACCTGGATGAAAGGAACTTCAATTGATAAAAATATCTATATGTGTAAATATTCTGCAAGTATCTGGAATTTGTAATACCATAAGTCATATTTTGAAACGTTAGGTATACTATATACAAATATACTAGTTTACGAAAATTTCATTTTTAAATTTCGCCATTCATTGTGAACTGAATAGTTAAAATAATAAAAATTATTTGAGCAATATTTATTTTTTTATTTTTATCAAATAGTTTCGCAGATAATTCTACTTTCTACGAAACTCCAATCCGAAAATACATAAAATACTAAAATATGAAGTATATAAGCCGAACCTGCAGATTAAACGTTTAGAAAAAGTCCTTTTAACGCAGTAGATATAACATTTGAAATTAAAACATTGAAACTTTTCATTTGAAGTTAGTTAGTGTGTTAATCAAAATTAACTACCGTCGATATTGAGGAATGTAGCACTCGCACTCTTGAATTTCGCTATATAAAATGTATGATTAATGCCTTGAGTAAGCATAAAGAAAATTTTCACCAGTTTATTTAAAAACTTTTTAATTGGCATATTCTCGAGCGACGAAAGTTAAATAACGGAGCAATTCGAGGAAGCGTCAGAACTCCTATTCAATAGCCAAATAGATTAAGTTGTCAATCTGCTTTAATTGAATTTTTCCTCAAACCCACTGAACGAATAGGCAATAATGTAAAACTCAAAAGACGTTTAGAATGCAAAGCGAATACGCCGACTGAGCTTTCACGGTGAAATTTCACCAAATCTAGATACTATTGTGACTGTTTCGACGAAGTAATTAAATTAATCATTCCAGTCAATGTGCAAAAGTAAACACGAATAAATGTTACTTTAAAAGAGACATTCAACTGAGCGACTTTATATTACGGATAAATATTATACTCAATAACACAATTCGTTGCTGTCAAAAGTTTACGTTATTTGAAACTAAAGACGCTCAAATTAATTATGGTGAACCATGAATATCATTGAATACCATATGAATATCATCGTTTTCAAGAAATTAAAGTGTTATATAATTATAATATATTGTAGGCAATTAAGCGATGCACAATTTCATTTGTTTAAATTATTTCCTGCCGAATAATTTTATTGCCCACTAAGTACTATGTATTATCTAGTAGTGCGAACTTAATAGCAAATGGTAAATATTAAATGAAAATCTTTTTCATAAAAAAATTTCTTTACAAACTCAATAAGGTTTAGCAATTCCTGAAATCATAAAAATTATGATTCGTGGAGTAGAATAAATGTGTAATAATAATAATATTAATAACAACAAAAACAATATTCATAATTACTACACTTTTTATCACGTGGCATATAATAAAATACGTAAGTATTTACAACTATGCTGCAAAAAAAAAACAATTAAAATTTAATTTTTTTCTTATTACAAGAAATTTTAATGTCATTTTATTCAATACACTTGGACAAAAATTAAATATTTTCTTATAAAATGTACTATCGTAAACTTTTCAATTAATTTGGCAAAAAGACGTATCATTAGCGGAAGAGCATTTTATACGAATCGTACTTGCAAGCAACGTTTTAACTGGAAAAGCGAGGGGCAAAGAATTTGTTTGGTAATTTTTCTTTCAACCCGTGGGAGCACATTTTGTACTTTTACGCTTTGCAGACAAAACTCGCAAAAAATAAAAGGGGAAGGAGCAAGAGGAAGAAGAAGAGAGGGTACAAAGCGATTTTCTATAGAATCGGAGGGAGGAAAAGGCGAATCTTCGCCCATTGATTCTCTTTACAAAAGAGCAGAAGAGAAAAGCGGACCACTTGAAGTCGATATCGTCGATAACCATACCGATTTCAAGAGCGGCTCCCTTCTCCATTTTTTCCAGGCCCGTAATTACCAGATTCGTTTTTAACTTGCTTGTATTAAAAGAGAGCGAAGCTTTATAATTCGTTTTACAGGAGATCAAGTGGCGCTATAAAATTCACCTAGCTGAATATAAAAGTTTAAAGGTATTCTGGCATAAGCGTTTTACCGATAATGAAGAAGCAATACTGTGAGTACAGCGAGCATTACGACGAATAATGATGTAAATATAATAAATTAAAGATATTTTTTATGAAAATGCGATAATCAACTAGAAGTTTAGTGAATGGATTTTCTTCTCATGGTCTTTGTATTTATTTAAACTTTTAATAGATTCAAATCATTTTTAATGACAATTAAGATGCTTAAATTAATTAAGTCGGTTCACTTGTTATCAGAATTCTTTAGAAACTTCATGAATGTTTCACTCGTGCGGTAAAATTTTAAACTTTTTTGTTACTTGATTTTGATAACTATAGACTGAAAAAAAATTTGTTAATTTTAAGGAAATGATTTACTTCAATAGTACTTATTAAATATTTTATTGCGTTAAAAAATTATTTTTTTGAAGCTACTAAATTTATTTAGAAACAAATAAATTCATTTAGTTTTAATGAAATTATTTTTATTTAAATTTTAAGTAAATCATTTCATTAAAATTAACAATTTTTTTTTTCAGTGTAGCTATTTTATTGCATAATTCTACAAATTACCAAATATATAAGTATAGTTTTTTCATCATTAATTGTTAGTTTGCCAATCCTTTTTTTGAAATTTCAAACCTATCGCATGGAATAGACACCACCTCTTATAAATGTTAACTTAAACCTCTAGAATTTTACTGGATTTGAATGAAATTTTTGTTAAATTCTCGTTATTTTATGTAATTTCGGACTGACGAATTCCAGAAATCAAAATCCATAATCGGCCGTACGGATAATTTACGAATTTATTTATTCACGGAGTACCATAAAGACCTCGGTCATACCCGGAGGGATTCTCAGGCGATGGTTCAGAGTTGGTGCGGAAAATTGGGACTGCCAGAAAACCAACGTTAATAATAGTGTTTTATACGAATCCCGATCGGCCGCAATAAATCAGTCAATCCATGAATCCCTCTGTAATTAATAGTGCCGTTGCACAAGCAGCGCCGGCACGAAGTCCATCGTTGCATCGGAATATTATCGGTCGGTTTAATTAGCGGATAATTCAATATTTAGATGTGCCATGGGCTGCGTGAGTGACGCGACTAGGTGAGCCGCACGCGTTAATGAAGTTCGGAAACGCCATTTTCGTCTTCCAATGGAATTTGATTAAGCGACCCGGAGCCCCCGACAATGCCAGCAATCATAAAGCACGGCCCCACGGTGTGTGAACGCCACTGCAATTTCACGCTTTTTCCCCTCGCCTGTACACAGTATAACTTCGATTTTTGCGCGGTTTATTAGTTCTCTATACGCTCGCCGGGGCCGGCGCGTTTTTACGACTAACGAAAAAAAAAATTGCGTCTGCGCGATATTCGATATTTTACACCTCCCAAAATTCGGAGCAGGTGCGTTGAGTAATCGCTTACCATTTAAATATGCTTTGATAGAAGTTTTTTCGTTAATCAAATTTTATTGTACTTTTCTTGCCGGAAAATTTAGAAGTTATTGTCCAGAATATGTTAAATTCCATGTTAATTCAACGTCTTCTTAGGTTTTTTTAAAAGATTATTGATGACGGGATACTTTTATGAAATATTTTTATTGATTGCTGTGTGTACAGTTTTTCTCTTTTCTATTCGAAAGAATTTTTTGCTTTTTTTTTTCATTTATTTGACTTTAAACATGTTCTATGGAGCTATGTGATGAGTATAGCATACAACATACCTTTAGCATTTCAATTTTTTTTTAGAATATTAAATATATTTTAGAACATTTAAATTGTTGGTCTCGTACATATGTAGAACTGACATTTTTACTGCTGATTCATGTGGGAGCCGGTTCTACTTAAATAAAAAAACACTTAAAAGAAAAGAAGTATAGTGACATTATTATTAACAAAAGAAAAAGTAACTGCCGAAAGGAATTTTCTTATTGAACAAATTCCTTCCTTTTCCTTTGTTTATTTTAAATAAGACTCTATTTATCAAAGGTAACAGATACCTGAGACGCACAAAAATGAAGATTTTAGTTTCGAAAAAGCACCTTCACCTTACCTGGGAGGAAAGAAGAATTTCCTAGGCATTTTTAAGAAAATTCTGTTGCATTCCATTTTACAGTATACTACTTTGACCACTTTTAATTTAAAAGCAGTGTAATAAATTCTATAAAATAATTAAATATAAATACAATAAAATATAATTTATAATAAAATTTTAATCATTTATCTTTAATTGCAACTTTATATTAAACGAATCGAGATCAATATTACTAAAGTTTAAACAAAATTCTCAAATATTTCCAATATCATCAATAATTCTGTAGACACGAAACACCATGAAAAACGTAAATAGCAATTTACACATCACAATGACTATCTTTAAAAAAATGAAGAAGAAAAAAAAACAAAGCCGTCTGACAGAAAGAAAAGAACGGATCCTTAGCGAGCAATGTTTCTGAATCCTCGCCAAAAAAAAAAAATGAGATCGAGTGATAAGTTTACGTCCGCTCGAAAGAGTATACATCGACAAAGTCTCTAGATAGGATGAAGGGGTGCATCCGCGAAATAAAGGCGTCGGCTTGCATTCAACTTCCAGCGGAGACAAAGCTGCGTCTCGACCAGGCCATGTACACTCGACGCTGCATGATGATGACGACGACGCCCGGCAGCTTTGTGGCCGAACGAAATTGCCAATCAAATATTCAGATCCGCTCCGACCGTCCCCCTTTCTACGCGCGGGAAGAGCCACCCCCTTACCATCCGCACTTTGCGGATCTTTTCAAGCGCCTCAATGGCCGCGGCGATGCAGAAAAGGGAAAGTTCAGAAGTGCGAGCGAGTGAAAGAGAACGAGGGGAGGCAAGGGCTTGTTTACACGGAACCAACACCGGATGTTCCATTGTTAATGTCCGAGACTGCAGGAGCTTCAGCGGAGAAGGAAGCTCCGTCTCTTTCTATCCCGCGTGAACTCGAATTTCTACCCTCGCCCGACACGACGACTGCACTTCTGGCCTCATCTTTCCCTCTTTCTTCCGTTCCCCTTTTCTAACACTTATTGCTTTTTACTTACATTGCGCACGAGTGTGCCTGGCTGAGGGTTTGAAGGAGTGTGCGATGTATCGGTGCGCGTTTCAGGGTAAATTAGTCGAGAAATTTGATTTGTACTCGTTTCCTTTTTTTTTAACCTTCGGCTAATTAAATTTAGAAGAATATGTACTCTTCTTTCAATCAAATTATTTTATTTATTTCTCCAATAGAAGGTAAACCAGAATTTAATAAAAAAATGGCTTTTTTAAAACTTAATTAAAACTCATTTGATGGAATTATTTGGAATCGTTATTTCCTTTTTCAATTTAACGGAAAAGTATAAAATTGAAATAAGTGTTTTGTATTTTTACTACGTTATTTATTCACTTAATAGCCAAGAAAATTGATTCTAATCCCTAATTAATTTACATCTTGCCAAAATTTTGAAAGAGAAACTATGATTGACATTTAATTGCTCAGCCTTGAAGATCAAAATTTACGTTGCATTCTCAATAATAGCAGTAAAAGAAGCTGTTTAAGTAGAGTTCTTCTGAAAAGCATGCCATTTAACGAGAAAAGTATAGGATGGACGTTCGTGGTTTCATATTTCGTTCAGTAGTTTCCTCTTGCGTCGTAGAAATTGCTCCTGTTTTTAATTAAAACTAAGGAGATATAATTTGTACATCTTTTAGAAAAGAAAGATGAAGATGTTTCTAAAAAGAAGTAGTAATATTTCTGTAATTAACCTCTTTTTATTCTTCATTCAAATATCTCGTTAGAGGTGCATAAACTTATTTTTTTATTTCCTACTTTCCTTCTGGTTTTTCAATTACTTTTTCATTAAAATATCTTACTTGAATACTTGCTGTTGGATAGAAATTACAATATTTAGAATATCTGATTGACAAACTCATTTAAATGAATGAAAAGAAAAAAATAAATCTGTTGAAGGATAAAATCGATATCACAGGTACTTTGATTTTTAAAAGAGAAGAGGTCTAGTAAAAATTACTTGGGAAACTAATTAATTAATCATCAAATAAATATTTTAACTTTTACTTATACCGAACGAAAATTTCATTAAATAATGATCCCATTGTTTCAGTCTTCAGAAGTGCTTGTTTTCTTTCCATGTATGCACGAAACTAATTCAAATAACTTTACTAAGGAAAGCACCTGTAGTTTCTACTTGCTGCTTGTTTAAGTAGAATTCGTAAATGAAAATTTAACAATAGAAAGACCAATGAGAAAATTCAATTCGGGAAGAATCAAGAACCAAGAGTAAATAATAATGATTAAAGGATTAGCAATTGATTAAATCCTTTTTTTCCATATGTGAAATAAATAGTGTGCTTATTAAAATTATACTTTATTTTTCGTGGTAAAATAATATAATTGTTTTCATTCAATTAATTATTATTTAAATCTGCAATATCTGGACAAGCTAAATTGAATACCAGCCTTGAATTTATAACGTGAAATAAATTGCATTTTTTATCGACACCTTTTAATGAATATTGCGCAGAGTGTTTGAAAACTTTTACAAACAAATAAAGCAACACTTTATTGCTATTCACTTGATCGTCACAGTGTCTTTTTTTATTTGTATTTTTGCAAGCTTTTGTATCTAAAATTAGTTGTTCGTTAACTGCAATCAACTTCTTGTTTTATTGAAAAACTAAACATCAAAAGTGAAGTTCTAAAAAAAGTGCACAACAAATGTCAAATATATTGCTAGGTAAATGCATGCTCGACAAAACGTTAAAGTTATTGACCGTTTATAGATCAGCAAAAAAGGGCAAACCTAAAATAATAAAAAAAAAGAAAGGGATTTGACTCGTAAAGTGAAATAATGATGAAGAATCGACACAATGAACGATTACACATGCTTTGATGGAGCACTAGCATCCTCTCTTACTTTATCCTTCCTTCTTTTTTTATTTCATTCTGTCATTCTTTCTCTTTCTCTCATTCTTTCATTTCCTCTCATTATCCTTTCTCTTCCTTTGAGTTTAACACTTGAGCAGTCATGCCGACGATGAGCTTTATCGATAGCAAACTTACTCGTACATCTGAATGATCCCCTCGATCTGTAAACCAGACTTCTAAAGCTATACAAACGTAAGTTTAAATCAATAGTTTTCTCGATTTTTTGGCGCAATCTTTCGCAAATGGATTATTTTATCTGATATACTGAACACTCGTAAATAGACTTGTCAACAAGTTTCAGGACGGGACGAGATGAGTAGATTCGCAATGCTACTCCAATCGACGCGTAATGCTGGCGGGTCTCCGTTTTAGGTTGATTGGTTATTCTCTGTTTGCTTCTCTCGGGCCTTCCTCCTGCTTAGCCGCTCAGCTGTTGTGATGTCGGCAAACTCCCGTACGCGCGCCATAAGCATGAGGGCGCCAATTGCACACTTTTTCAAAATAGTGGCTTTCAACAGCTGACCTAGTTCATCAATTTTTTAGCACCCCTGCCTCTCCACATGTCCCACACCTGGAGTCTTAATTCCAAATATGACGCATTCAAGAATTTTCAGCATTTCGCCGAGATAAACGAAAACGTTCGTTGAAATGGGGTAACTTATGAAATAAAACTTATTTCGTAATAAAATTTTAATTCGAAATCGGCGGAAGAAAGTTGCGCCGCTAAACTAAATCTCGGGCGAAGTCGGGGAAATCTCTCTGGACTCTTGGTTTGCTTTCGAGGGACTTTCTCGCGAGCAGTACCAGGTTACTCGGAGAAAAGGAACGTTGGAGGCTGTGCGACGTCGAAAGTTTGTACGGAGCGCATTTATGAGCGGGGCAATCTAATTTTCTCGGCTCAAAGGCGACCGCGGCGACCCGCGGCTCTTAATGAAATGTCCTCTGAAATCGAGAACCATGCCAGTAGACGGGTGAACCGTGATTATGCCGTCGTCACTGACTCCGCTAACTCCCCCTTCCGCGCCAGGACTTCCAAGAGCACGTACATTAAGCCAACGCTGCAGGAGTCCGTAGTGTAGATACTTCATGTAGACTGAGGTAACCACAAATACGCAGTAGAATATTTGCATATATTAAAGGATGAAAAAAGGCCTCGGATTGCTTTATTGTTTGTAATATTGTGTATTGATTAGAACACTATGGCCCTCGTAATATCTTGGAACATCGAAAAAAGGATATGAAGAAACAAGCTACTGCAGTCTCGTCACTTTGAAGGTTGAAGAATGTCATTCTATTCCAGACAGATTGAGAATTGACAACGAAAGAGAAGCGAAAATTCGGTGGCATACCAAACCACTCTGGCAGCCTGGGGCAACGAAAAGGCAAGCAGGTTAACAACAAAAGGATATGCATCAGGGATCAGAGCGGCTGAACTGAGGGTGCAATCCTCCGTTGCATTATTAACGAGAGGATCCAGGATTGGATGGAGCGAGAACACCTAGCGACGTAGAAAAGCGATCAGGACTTCAGGTGCACCAAAGAGCTTAAGGCAAGTCTGTGTCTTATAATAACTGAAGAACTGAGTTTATTAAGACTGATTGGATGTCAGTAGTAGAAATATAAAGATGATAGTTTGGGATAATAAATTGACAGAACTTATGTCCTTGTCTCAGCAAGTATGGTGGAGATACCAAGAGTAAGTGGAGATACTATGGGAGAAAGCGAGGGACTAGTTATATAAACTGTACATTTCAGAATTCCTAGTTTCACATTTATTTTGAATAAAATTTTAGAAAAATAGTTTTCCAGTTCCATGAGGTATTGTTGAATCGTCAAAAGCACCGGCATCCTTGCAATGATAACTAAATGTTACATACCTACATTCTCAATGTAATCACCGAATGATTAAATTATTAGTTTCATTATTCGCTATTAATAACAAATTTCATCCAAAAATGTGGCACACTCTTGGTAAATAAAAAAATCATTGGGGAGAAGTAAGAAGGCAATATGACAGTCGCTATAATAATAATTAGGTCGTAGTGTACGACTTATCCGAAGACAATTTTATTTTTCTTCGTACTTGTTTACCGTCCATCCAGACAAATGAACTCATCGCGTCACTTGACAGTGGCGATGTCAAAGCGATGTTCTTCGCAATTTTACCTCCTATAAGGGCTCGCTCGGCGCAAAATGAAGAAAAACGCCAAATGCAGCCAGTGCCGACGAAGACCGCAAATCGCAATTTCACTCGACACCGCGCGTCGCCGACACGATGTATCCACTCGACGACCGAGAGACGAGCAAACTCCTCGCCTGAAAGAAAGTGAGGCGTGCTTAATTTTGTTCGAACGAACTGCTGACTATACTAGAGAAATCCTATAAATTATTAATATATTAATTGAAACTTATCGTCGAAGTGTTATATTAAATTTATTTCTGTATTTTAGGATTTTCATTAGTAAATTTTTTCTAGAACTATTCCTGGATTTGCTGCATCAAATGTTCACAGAGTATATCCTCCATTATTGTAGTAGAGACTTTCTCACACATTTTATTCAATGCTGTTCAAATGGATTTGTGTTTTTTATTCTTTTACCAGAGTAGAGTGTCCAACGTTAAGATGTATGTGTTCAACGAAAATACAATCACAAATAATTTACATTCTCCTGTGCGTAATTGTCAGATGCAATAATCGAACCCGGAGGGTCTAATCATTTAACATTGGCAATTACGCAACAGCATTTCCGGGATTCTGTCCCGTACATCAAACTAAAACCATTTGAGAGAGAGAGAGAGAGAGAGAGAGAGAGAGAGAGACCTCGTACAGAGGCCAAATGCATTTGTTCGGTCAATATTTACGCGATCAGTTGCACTTGCGATGGATTTTTCCACTCTCTTTTCTGTTTACAAAATAATTTTCCTGTTCACATTCGGGAGATGTGGAAAACTATTCGATTGGAAAATTAAGGATTTGAAAAATTAAGGATTTTTGATTGTTTGTAATTAACTCCTTTAAACCACTGTTGTTTGTAGACTTTTCGACAAGCACTAATTCGCAAACGGTAAAGCAATACGGTATTCATCAGGAGTCGCATGGTATACATCAGCGGAAATTAGCATCTGCCAAATGTCAGGCTCGGACGAACACAAAGCGAGACTTTATCACAATTAAAAAACTCGAGGAATGAGAAGGTCGTTCACAGCTGACGAGGGAATGAAGAATTTCGCAGCGAAGAATCAAAGACAAAGAAGCAAAGAGAGAGAGAGAGAATCCGATGCGGATGAGGTAAAAACGACCGCCGTTTGATATGTTAATTTGTTCTTGGGTTAATTTAAAAAGCAATTATCCGCATTGAACATCAACAATAAGAAAAAAAAGAGAGAGGACGAGAACAACTGAGAGAGCTGCGAAAAAAGTCTTCGCGACTCTCATCCACTGCTACGCCAAGAAGGCAAAGGGGTAAACGAGAAGGGGATCAGCGGGGGTGGAAGCTTTCATTATTCCGTCTACCGCTCGCCTTTGGCTAGCCGAGCACAGGAGTAATTGCACTTCGACTTATCGTTTCTAACATTGCTTTTTCTCAGATCCTTTTCCCTAATTAAACTTTCAAATACGCCCGATAGTTCCATCGGCTCATTTGCAGTTTGTTTAATATGGTCGAAGCTCATACGATTCCGTTGCAATATAAACGCTGTTAGCTTAATACAATAATTTTAAAAACAGTATTTGTTCGTTTCGGCTTAAAAATCTGGAAATTAATATATTACGTATTTACTCCCAAAAAATTAATTAGCGCATACCTTAGTAAGAAAATGTAAAACATTAATTGATGCTGAACGTTATTAAATTGAATATTTACTGAAATTGTTATTGTTGTTTCGGTGTGTTTATTCAAATTTAAATTTTCACTTGGCAAATTTAAATAAATTGAAAACTTCGTTACTTCAAATTAAAATCCATTTGTGGAAAACTGCCCCGGAAACGTACGTATACATACACCATTAGCGAAAACGAATTTTTCATCCCGAACACTAATTTATGTTTTAAAAAAAATTCTCCCTATAGACTGCATACGGAACAAAGGCAGCAAAAACTTAATCCGTTTCCGGGGTTAAAAAAATGAAGTAGAAAAAGTTAAAGTGAAATGGCGCAATTTTTCTCTCGTCTGTTCGTTATTAAATTAGGAAACTTCGTGCTTACGCTAATAACTCCATCGCATTTCAGTATCGCCTGATGTTTAAATTGCGACTACCTAAATAAAATATAAAATAACTTATTGTTCCAAAAATTACTTGAAACATTCACAATAATACAAAAAATATAGAATATAATTTAAAAAATAATAAATAATAAGTGGTATTATATTAGAAATCCAGTTTTTTAACGCTCAGATTTACAAAAAAAAAATAAATATAAAGTGACTGTAATTCGATGATTAACTAAATAAATAATAACGAATGAATTCGTTTCAAATTAATTGTTGAACTCATTAAAAATTTCGCTTTTCGCACTTTCATTCTTTACACACACAGTTTTCGTTACGGCTTAATTTTTTTTTTCGCCTTTGGCAAACCTCGCGATAGGATAAAAAAGCGAACGCAAAAAAGGCGCGGCTCTCGTTATTTACACTATTCGGGAAATCGAAAGGGGAAGAATAGTCGAAATGCGCACCGAAGCCACACGTCGCATGACGACGAATAAAATGAACGCAAACACGAGAGGAAGAGGGAAGAGAGAGAGAGAGAGAGAGAGCGAGAGCGAGAATGAGAGAGCAAATTCAAACGTCACGGAGAAAAAACAATGCTTTTCCGAGTCGTTGAGCCGACGAATAACGTATTTTCTGTTTTCATTTCTGTTCTACATCGTGCGTGAGTGAGCTCCACTGCGTGTACGTACATGCCTGCGAATTTTGCGTTTCGAATAGGCGAGGTTAAAAAAAAAAATTTCTGCTTTATGACTGGTTCAGTCGACTCTTCAAGCCGCAATATTATTTCTTCGAACTGTGACGAGAGTGCACGCCCAATTCAAAGAGGCAACAGTGTGATAAGAAAATCTATTCGATTCTGTGAAATCAAATGCATCCAAAAACGAAAAGATAATATAGAATCATTCTTACTTGTATACTTTCTTGATGAATAAAAATACTTAAAGAATATTTGTTTGAATTCTTAGTATTTTTTGTACCCACTTTTTCACTACTTCTTTCATTTAAAAGGAATATTATTAATACCGTATAATAGTCGACTCACCGGAATTAGCTTCAAAAAACAGTGCCAATATCGAAAGATTGTCTTCTAAGATTTAAAAAAAAAAAAACTGCAGAGCTACCCAAGATTCACCGAAATCGCATGAAATCGGCTAATTCCTCGCAAATCACCGAAAAAAAATAATAAGAATAGTAAGAAACTCGAATTGGAAACGATTGCTAACAAAAACGAATCTCTCTTTCTCTTTTAACCATCAATTTTGGGTATCACGTAGCAAACTTGAAGAAAAAAAAAGTGACCTATCGAAAGAAACAATTGAACATGCCTCGTACAATGCATAAAAAGCCAATGTACTTTTTCCCGAAGCTTCGAATTCGCATTGGGTGCAATCCAGAGTTAAGCCAGCGTGAAAACAGATACCTCCTCGGCGCGTATATTCGCAGAAGCGAAGAGAGAGAGAGACAGAGACGATCGCGTTCGCCCCTATTTCGTTCTTTCAGCGGTATCAACTCCTTCCTCGGGAGTATCAGGCCGATTCCGTATATAGGGTTGCCGCATGGAATTGCCGCGAGCAAAGAAAGACGACGGCCCAGAGGAGCTGCGAAGCGCAGACTGGTTGAGCCAAGAAGAGAGAGAGAGAGAGATGGGAGTAGAAAAAGATAGAGAGAAAGCGCGGAAACGGGAGGCCCGTGGCATTAGACATTGGGGCTTGCTACGGTAAGTAAGCACCGGTGTTCGGTCGGCATTACCGAGGACACGGGAGAGCTTCGCGAGCACCAGCACCCAGGGGACTTATCTATTTAGGCGTTTATACACATCTGCTGTTGCTGGTGTGCGCGCCGCGAGCGTCTAGGGGCGATGCTGCGAGGAGGAAGTGCGCAACTGGAACACCTTCATTTGCGCGGTAACCTGGACACGCTGCCTTTATCACGACGATAAAAAACAAAAAGATCCCGACGAGCTCTGTAAAGCAATAAATTACAGGATTTTTTCGTAATTCTCTACAAATTATACATTATTTTTTTATTTGACAAGAATAGTATGTTTCATCTAGTCATTTTTAATTTACTTATTGTCTTACTGTTCAGTATTAAGGGGGCCAGCCTGGGTTAAATTGAAAAAAAAATAAGAAAAAAATTATTGTAGACAGTTCAGTGCAAAATATTAGGCTTAAAAATGATATTTTGCACTTAACTGTTTACAATAATTTTTTTCTTATTTTTTTCAGAAAAGTAATTCGTTACATCTGAGGTGCAAGTTATGAAAAGTAATTTAAGCCTGGTCTGGTGACATATAAGTCATCGTACTAGAAAAAAAGCTATGGCAAGTGGACAAATAAATAAAACTTTAAGATATTTTTGATGGGACAATAGTAGAGACAAATAGGACATTTTGGGCCCTAATAGTGTATAAATATCTTCAATTATATGAGTACTTAAAGTGTAAAAAGTTCTAGGATTCAAAAGTGATACATAAAATCTTCATAGCTATTATACTGAAAAGTGTATTTTTTCAATTTAACCCAGGCTGGCTCCCTTAATTACATATAAATCTACCTGTGGTATCAAAAAGACTGGATTTATAGTTAATTTCAAATGACTTTGATGCTTTTCGTAACTGCAGCGATTGTATATTTCTTTTTATCTCTAATTATTTTTCTATAAAAATGTACTCTATCATATTATTTTATTAGTGCTAAAGATACTATATTTTACGATAAACATCTATTTTATTCTGTTTTATATATTTATCCATAAATCGTGGTAAAACGTTACATGTTCCTAATAATAATAATGGTTGCTTCATTTTTAGACTCTAAACTTTCCGGGTGTAATCTATTTTATATTATTAAATTACAACTCCAACGGTAGCTGCAGTTACGATAAAGGCATCAGACAGGCACGAATATATGAATCGAACATCAACTGCCATTTAAGTCCATATATTTAGAGCTTAATTAATCGAATTCCAGTTCCAAGTTAATTACTGGCCAACTTGTAATAAGTCTGACTACAGATAATTAAATGTCCTGTCCAATTGAGATGATCAAGGTAGAATATAAATACAGCCAATCCTCTGTCAGTGCTTAGTCTTCAAATAAGACTTTAAACGAGTTTGGAGATAAAAATTCGAACAAAAAACTGAAAAAAGCAAGAGTGAAAGATGGAGAACCTAAAAGAAAATATAGTGGAGAGCTGTATACATAGAATTAACGGATGCAGTGGTCCTAAGACATGGTTATAAGAGCCAAGTGCTTCGTTAACCGTGCGAGCCTCGGGAGAAAACGTGCGTCGTGTGATAAAGTGCCCTCCCGCTCTCAGATCTCTCGATTTCGCTTTCCTGTTCGGATTTCTCGGTCGTCCTCTTCAAATGTACCGATAGATTTTTACCTTCATAAGAACGTGGGAGGATCTGCGGCGAAAATACCGACGCCCACGGAATACGGCGCGGATCGTACGTGTTAAGATTTCACCTGGACCATTGGCAGGCTTTACCCTAATCAGAAATCCGAACAGCTGCTTCCTTTCTCTAACATCAAGATTGCTATTCTTGAAGTGTGCGAAAAATTAAGAGTTTATGGTTGTGCAAGAATTTACTTAAAATAATCATTTAATGCTGTTTATGTACTGTTTTCTGTATTTATGTACTGAATTCATGAAAAGAAGCTTGAATTTCATGCAAAAATATAACAGAATACAATATTCATAATTACATGACGACAGCGCCATTTATACATCGTCTTCATAAAACATTATTTATGCGAAGCTTTTCACAAGGCTGGGGACGAGCTGCTCGCTAAAGATTAAAGAGCCGGCTTAAAAATTTATTCACTTAAACATCGAACGGGCATCGATAAAATCCCCCGTCGCTCATGACAAGCGCTCGTATAAGCCACCCGGTGATTCCTCATAAAAAGTGCACGTTGCACAAAACAAGCATTAGTCTTTGGCCAGGACACGATCGTCACCGGCATTCATTGGCGGTAAAACATAATACGACATTATGTAGCGCCTAGATTTACCGTCTCCCCGTCGAGGATCTTTCTTTTCGAGTGCCCACCCCATTCTCACCATCCCACCCCTTCATCCATAAAGTATAGAAGACACATCGACGGTAGTGCGAAAGTAAACTCAAGAATATAAAGAGAGTCGAGTAACTACGCGGAAGGGTTAACTCGGCGGATGTCTTTCGCAACTTCCTCTTGAAAATAGAATAAAAAAACAGAAGGTCGTTACGACGCGGTCGCTTAAAAAGAAGAAAAAAGAAAAAAGTGAGATACAAAAACACCCGGCAACACCGGAGGACAGAGACGAACAAAAGAAAATGATGCCGGCGAGGCGAAGGGAAAATGAAAGTCCAAAAGTTGTGTGGGGGAGCGGAACTTGGCTCCGCGGAGATAATGATTATTGGATGATACGCCGGGCTAAAATTTTCTTCGTCAAAGTTTCGTCGAGCTATAACAGTCGAAAAGGAGGCGAGGGAGGAGCAACGGTTCATTGTCTTCGATTTGATCAGAGGAGACCACGGCATTGATAATGAAGAGACGGGACCTGCATTCTAGAGTCGAAGGGAAGGTCTTGGCGGGGGGGGGGGGGGGAATGAGTTACCGGCGCGTTCTACGAGGATTCTCTTCGACGGTGCGCTTCTTTGACGCCTTGTACATATTTCGGTTGTTCACAGCCGTGCCAAATTGTTTGGATGAAGGAATTTTTAATTAGGCTTTTGATTTTATTTCCGAATTACTATTTATTTCAACATATTCTATTGTGAACCTAATGGATATGGAAAATATACTTAAAAAAGTCATTCATTTTGAAATTCAATTATTAGTGGAGATGTATACGCCCGTTTCATTTTTTAGAATACAAAATGTGACACTACTGTATTCACTATTGCTAAAATATAGATTCAATAACAAAACAGTAATTGACTAACGGATTGACATTGTCACATTAGAGTAATTCTACGAGAAATTGTCACATTAATAATAAATTAATTGCACAATAAAAGATTATTCTTGATTATCAAATAAAAAAATTATTTTCAATTTTTTGTTATCAAAGTCATTATAGGTGAAAAAATTTAGTAACTGGCTTTAAAAACGTGAATTAGATAAATTATTATCCAAAATAAATTTATTCGTTAAAATTACTATATTTTTTAGCAATTGGATGACACACTTGTAATATGAGAAAAATTATTATGTTTTATTCTAAAATTTAATATCATTTTAGTAAAAATTAATAAATGTTTGTTTAATTTTTACTATGCATATTGTAAATTTTAAAATAAAATATGCTAATTTTTCTCATACTACAAGTATGTCCTTCCATTGCTAAAAAATATAGTAATTTTTAGTATAACATTTTTCTCCGTGTATACATAGACTCGACACCGGATATGATCTTTGTGTCGTTACGTTTATTACTTTTACAATGGCCTATGTTAAGTATGGTATATCGTAAACAACTCTATAGATATCATTTATGAAAAACAAATTTAATGATAATGGAATTTTCATGCACATGTTTAACTATATCAACTATAACAAAAACAGTGACTATGACCGCTCAATAATGGATTATTTTTTATTATGCAAATAAACACTTCGTTTAATACAATATACGATATTTGAAAATCAATTCGAGGAATAATAAACATTCATGTTTATTAAAAAGCGGTCCGATATATAAATAAAGCAGCGATAATTACACTTGCACAATTTCTACAATTTCTAACTAACTTTAATTTACAAGGACTCAAAACGATTGTTTTAAACATCAATTAGATAAAGTAGTAGTTTGTCATGTAATTCATTTAAAATACATTACTATGTATTATCCCACCAGTATTTTAGACGAACCACTTATACTTGACAATTTGTCTCAATAAAATTAAACAAATTTATTCTCTAAGTTCGATCATAATTGTTCTAATTAACTGTTTGCGGGTAATTAAATTACAAATTTAATGAGAAGAATCCATCAGCCGGCCGGATAGTCATTCATCAAAGCACGCGTCAAATTAATTGCAAATTTTCCAGTCTCTATTAGAGTCAAAGCTAACGTAGTCACTGTGGTTTGCTTTCGTGAACCTCTATTCACGCAAACCGAGGTCAATCGGCATCGAACAAAAGTATCAATTCCGGTCATATTCTGAATGAAGCATTGAAAAATTTTAAAGGAATTAATTTCGTATCGTAACTTTTAAAAATGTGAAGTTATTATTATACATAATTTGAACAGTTTTAAAAATGTATGTCACAATCATAATTGTTTCGAAAATAAATATAAATATTTCTTATAACAAAAAATTCATTTATTTTCTTAAATCGAACAAGCAATATGAGAAAAACCAATTGAGTAAACCCGGAAGAGATACTATATTGAACTGTCTTACTTATCAGTATACTCGTTATTTGTCACATTATACTCTGATAAATAATGTTATATGAATACCGTAAATGCTTTTGATCGTCCAGAAACATTTTATAAAACAATGCATCCGAAAAGAATGAAGTACTATGAAAAATTGTAGGATTTCTATGAATGACCAGTGTAGTCAATTCCGGTGTAGTTCCTACAAAATCCCATCACATAAAAAACTTCCATAGAGGCTTAATCAGAACATCGCAATGCCAAAGAGAATTTACGAAGTCGGGGAAATCGTCGTCGGTCTGCTAACTAAAGCCAATCGTGTAACAAAAGTTACACGGTTAAACTGTAAAACTGGCGCCAATGCTAATCTTTCCCCAAAAATACAAATCTATCCCTATCTCGATGAAAAAAAGTTGCGTCAAATTTTTTTATCTCGATACGAAAAAGAGAGTTTAACGACATTAGAAATGCGAGAAGTACCAGGCTCGTGTATGTAGTACTTCAGTCGCTCGTTTACTTTCGAGCAGATGGAGCGGAAAGAAAACGTAATTACAAATAGTTTCGGAGTTCTCTTCCCGCTTTTGGCGCTTCATCCCCTATCGCCGTCTCTCTTTATCTCTCTCTGTCTCTGTCTCACCCTCTTTCTCTCCCTTTTTCTATCTCTCTCTCTCTTTCACTGTCTCTAACTTTTTCTGTCTCTCTCTTTTTATCTATTTATCTCTCTCCCGCTTGTGGTAGTCCATGTCTCTATATCAAGAGAGCTCATTCTTCTGCTTTTCTTTCACCCGACACCTTCGAAGCAAAATTGCGCGTACGTGTGAAGGTCTGGGTAAGAGCGTAAGTATCTCGAAATTTTCCCATGGGGTGGATTGTCGAACAAATTACACGATTCATCGGATACCTTTGAAGCCGAAGTCGCAAAGTGCTGCCTCCTCTGATGGACGCGTATCGCCTTCGAATTAAGAATTTTTCATCTCTATGAAATTGCTTCTCTCGCTTTTCTCCTTTCTACTGCTCTTCTTCCGCCTGCCCACCGTGCCGAGAAGTTTCTTAAACAGATAGAAAGTTTTTCATTGCGTCTGGATTTACGCGGTACTATGCTCGCTATTTCTTCATTTTTAGCTCGGCATTTCCCGCAACAGAGATACTCTCGCCTTTGTTATATAAGCTATTTTTAATAAGGCTACCGAATTTTCAATTATCCTTTGTACGGGAAAAAATTATATTGCCGAGTTATTTAAAGTTTCTACAGGTATATTAATTAAATGTACAAAATAACAAGCGTGTAAGATCAAAGTTTTTATAACAGACAGATTTATTTCTTCTTCTTTTTTTTTTCGTTAAAAAAATATTAAGTTATTCATTCCCAAGTTATAATTCTCAGTATTTAGTAATCAAATGATTAATTATTCAACTACAGCTACAGTCTTAATTCACATCAACGATTTAAATGACCGTAAAATGTTACTACAAATTAATCTCTAAATCAGCCAACGACCAACGAATCCACCGAGAAAATCCCTAAATCTCAACGTTGACTCCCCGAAAAGCAGGGCAAGAGCAGGGTGCTCGACTTGAAAGAGGGATCGGGTCCGAGCGGAATCATAAACCGCACGTCCACAGTCGTCGAAAGACCTTTAAAATGTTTTATCGCCAGTCGGCCAGTGGAACACGGCCAGCCGCGTCAACGTGTCCGCGCAAAATCCGCGACGGTTAAGTAACAGCGCAGCGCTTGGGGGAGGGGGTTGGGGTGTTCGCGCGTCCGGTGCGGCTCCGCGGCTTTCAACAAATTGGCGGGAATCTATCGTGCACCGTTGGACGCCTCGATAATCCAATTACGAATTATTGACCAGTGGGCCGTGCGTGGCCGCGCGGGTTGCTCGCGCGTGTGTACGGCTCAGATAAGGGGAGGCGTGCGCGCGAGCGACTCGTCCATGCGGCAGCTATGCAAATCATCCATTTGGCCCCAGCTCGTCTCATTCGCTGATCCCGAAGCGCCAGCTATCGGCTCGGCGGCTGCGTCGGCAAAAGCGCTACCACCCCCAGCCCCACCCCACCCTCTTTAGAGTGGATATGCCTTTTTATGAAAGATACTAGTCAAATTTTTAGATTTCTTCCAACTATTAGAAATTATAATGCCCGAAATTTTCCAGATATTTGATCTGTAAATCAATTATTCGCTTACTTAGATGTTAGAAAAATAAAAAATAAATTATAGAAAAAATCCATAATGATTTATCTCTTTAATTCGAAAATGTGACTATCAATATTTTGAGACTGACCTTAAATATTTGGTATTCAATGTATTTTCGGGCTGAACAGCTGCAAGATATAATTTTTTTGCATAAATATTTTAAAAATTACAAATACTACAAAAATGTATAAAATGTGTCGCAATTATACAAAATATCAAGCTATTCAAATAAATTTAAGAAGAAAAATTCAAGCGTCGAGTCTCGCCTTGTTAAAGAATTTTAATTATGTAAAATTAATAACAAAATACAAACTTTTCAACACGTAACTACTCGGATAATACCACCTTTGTTAGTAATTAACTCCATAGGTTTTTTAGGAACTGAATAAAGAACGGCATTGTTTGAAGTTATTGTTGATCATAAACGAAGTTTCACTTTATGCAACTATGATTAATTATTTTACGCATTATCCTTGCACTAATTAAAATAAATGTTATTTAGAAATCCTGATACCAGTTTCATTTCGAGCTTCGACTATTTCTTCGAGTTCTCATCTTTTATTTTGAACTACTATCAATTTAAAATTATGCTTTACCTCAAGCTTTATATTTAATGCACACTTTTGTAAAATAATAGTGCGGTGCGTGTTTGAAACAAAACTAATTAACGAAGAAGGATCGGGGTAAGTTCGCATACATTTTCAAGACTGAAAATTCATAATCTCTAACTAACCGACAAGATTGTACAAAGACTAAACATAATCTGTAAGGCCAGTAAGTTATAAATGCATATTTTAGAAACTCTGCTAAGATAACGAACTGTTAGGAGATTCTATGACAGGTGTAAGTTTAATAAGTTTGCTTTCTTAACAATAACTTTACCGGCGAATCTTTGAGATAACTTGGCCGACCCCCACATCGTCAATGCCGCCTTCCGACTCTGCCAGGATTTCGTATTTCCACAAAGGAAGAAAGTACCGTTTTTGAGACCATCGTATATGATACAGACCGAGTCTACGCAGAAACAAGTTCCGTAACTTCGCTATTTCAGAGCTATTATATTTCAAATAATACTGTTCCTAATTTCTAATAACAAAATTTTGAGTAAATATGTAAAGTGATGTCTTCAGAGTCATTCATCATAATCAACATGTTTTACTTGAATTGTATGGAAAACCGAATAAGAAATCTAAGGGTGGTAATCTTTTTGACTTTTGATTTTAAATTCGAAAAGAGGAGACCATTTACATTCAAAGTTAGAGATAAAAAAGTAATAAAAAATTTGAAGAACTGAGGTCATTATATTTTCTCCGCAAGTAGAATCTCCACTATGACTTTTCATTTTGATTCTCGTAATCTCGCAGATTAAATAGTAGATTAGATCATTGTAACGTACAATTTTCTCCTTTTTCCAAATTCGGATTAAAAAAACCGGGGATTCCTGTGCAATATTCGAAACGCGGCTTTTAAAAGGACCAACCTGAATAAAATAGATTTAACTTTAAATTGTAATAAAATACGAAATTGGAGTTCTAACTGTATTTTTCAAAATAAAAACTTGTCAAAATTCCATTTCAATTCATCTGCTCATTACCTTTGATGCTCTTGCCATATTAGCCTAATGCATATATACATCGCGTCTTAACATTCGGTCTTGTCTATCTCAAAGGATCGTCGTCAAACTACAAAGCGAATTCCTAATTATGCATCATCCATGCTTCCCCCTCCAGCTTTCTGTATTCTGAATCTATTATTATCTGCCTCGGAGAGATTTGCTTACGATAATCTTAATTTTTGCCGACAAATATGTCATTAAGTAGAAGCTTAAAGTTACTCGGCCATTCGAGAAAATATGTCATAATAAAATATGATATTTAACTACTTAGAACATAAAGTCAATTCTACTTTTAATTTTTATAAAATTGCATAACCGTGTAGAAATTTATTTCTTTGCCGTCCTTTTAAAAAATTGCCAAACTAACAAAATACAAAACTCAATTGTATTTTCTAAATATATTTTTTTTCGCCTAACAGTGACTTACTTTTTGTGTTGTTTAAAAAATGAAAAACAAATTTTTTATGGTTTACCTTAAAGAAATGAAAAAAAAATCGAAAAAGTTGCGATTATAAAAGTATGTGGGAATATCCGACGCAATCGCTTTGAACTCGTTCAGCTGAGTGGAGTAGTGTGAATCGTGAAAAGCTTTTCTATATAAAGCAGTACAACTTTTTTTGTCCAGATTACCAGCCTTCAAAGTCAGGCGCTGACGGAAATTTAAAATCCGACAGCAATTCGTACCTAGGATGAAAGGATTTATTGTATACAGATTTGTATTTTTCACCATTTTTTTTTATTAAGAAGAATTGCCTCAAATCACTAAGTAGCAGTGGATTTCTCATCAAACTAAAATCTTTTTCACTCTCTTGATGTATACAAAATATGTTATATATACATTTTATTTTTGTAACTTGATCAAGCTAAAAAACTAAGATATTTTTCTATTGGGTTTCCTATAAATTATTCAAACTAAATCTGCAGCTTTTCTACGTCATTTAATTATTTGTAAAATAAATTTCAGGAAGTTCTACAGGCAGTTACAAAGAAAACTTCATGAATGACATGGAAATAAATATAAACAAGTTGAAAAGCTTAGAATTTTTCCTGTAGGTTTTGTTATATTTAGTTTCTAAAATAGGATTCCCGTAAAAAAATTCTGAAAAATAGGAAGAAACTTCGGGGCTTTTATGCTAATCTTTTACAGCTATTTTTAATAGGATTTTAGTGGAAAAACATATCAAAGTTATATAAGTACGTAAGTATCGTCTACATGTTATTTTCGAAATGAAAGAATAATTCAAATTTCTTAAGAATCTTTTTAATTTGAATTTGGCTAAGCCAACTTTGAAATTTTGATTTATTTAAAAACGCCTTAAATTATACGTCGGATAAAAAAAAAGAAAAAAATTCTACGAAACGCTACACGCGCGCCTCCCCTCCTGACACAACCCACTCGAGGCACCGTTAAAATTCAAGCCAGTGTAAGATCCGTAAAGCCGGGGCACGCTCAAGTGTTTGCCCGGGTTTACGTCGCCGCGACAAAGCCCAGCTTTCGCAAGCCCACCCACCCCCGAGATGAACAAAAAAAAAAAAAAAAAAGAAGAAAGTTGGACGGAAAAAGATGATTTTTGCCTCGAGACAAAGGCAACGGCGACGATCGTCGTATATCTGACTTCTTCCCCCTCCCTCTTTTTTTTATTTTTTTTTATTTTATTTGTTTACTTTTCGTTTGTCCGCCGTCCTGGGGGAAAACACACGGATTTATTGTTAATTTATTCGCGATGGGGCCCCCGCGCTCCGCTGCCGAGCGAAGAACCGTAGAAACAGTAACTTCGAGAATTAAAATAACAAATTTGAGGGGGCGGACGGCGAGGTTTTTGTTCGTTGCCCGTCGGTTTGTTACCCCCGTACGCGTGTTTCAGCGGATTTGGTCGAAAGAAAGCGCGCCTTGTTTTTTCGATTTCACGTTTTTAGCTTTATGCTGCTCGCATAAAGCCCCCGGTCGCCTATGCAAATTCGTCGTTTGTTATTCGCCGAGGTGTTAGATTAAAATTAGATCCCACGCTGCATTAATTATCCTATTTTACGCGACCAAAACTTAAGCACGGCTTCTTCTACTTTTTTGTTTCTTCAATGGGAAGGGTGAATTTCGTAGAATAATTTATGGATTTGAAAATTTAATGAAAGCTAAATAATTGCAAAATATTAGATTGAATTACTTTTTGTATTACTTTATTTATTACACTTTTTATAATCAGTATTGTATTATATATTTCCAATATCACAATCCGACAATTAATTAAAAAATTTCTTTATCGCTTGAATCTAGAATGTTTCAAATGTTTTTTGATTCTTCAAATTTGCTAGTAATTTTTAATATGCTATTGTATATTAAACTAAGAGTCGCTACAATTCATGTTGTAAATATTTGTAAACTTATGTTATAAAAAAGTTTTAAAATTAAGTAAATGTTTTAATAATAAAAAGCAATGCATTAAAATTTTATAATAATTCAGGTATTAACATATTTTTGATCTTTTGAAATCATAAAGCTGATGTAATTAGTTCATTTTTAATTTATATTATTAAGCATATAAAAATAATCCAGTTACTTAATAAAAAATACAACAAAGTATAAAATATAAATATTTCATAATATTAAATCATTTTTCATGCTAATTATTAATAAATTTGTCAATAATTTTGTAATTTGTGTCTGCGGCATTGAATGCTTTATTCGTTTAGTATTATTATTATTTTTTAAATAAATAATTAATCCATTTATTAAATAAAAAATATAGGATTATGTCTTACTAATTTTGTTTGAATATTAGCAACACGCGAAAAATTTTCAACACTGAATTAGTACTGTATACTGCTATCAAACATAAATTATGTTCGAATGAAATATATTACAGCGAGAAAAAAAAGTTTCGCGACAGAGCACTGACAAATGTCTCCGTCTAACATCTTAAGAAAAAAATAGAAAAAAATGCAGAAGAATAAAAAGAACATCAAACAATATGCAAAAGAGAAAAGATGCAACATGAAGAAAAGGGCTGCATCCTGAAGTTCAAGTGAAAGCGGCTGCATACAAAAAGAGAGTTTCGAAATATCTTTGGTATAACTGAGGCGTTCGCATAGAGTGCGCTACAGTCCCTCGCGACTAGAGCGGCAAAAGCGTGAGAAAGAAAGCGGGTAAAGGGACGAAAAACGCGCGCTCCGAGTGTGTATCGCATTTCTGAGAATAGTCAAAGGAAATCCAGGCGAAGGGGCTTTCATGCCTGTTTGCCTAAAACTCTCCCTCCTCGGCTTGCATTTTCTCAAGTATTCATCCTTCGCCTCCTTCCTCCAATATCTCAACTACCCGTACGCGCTGGGGTACCTGATGCCTTTTGCCATTCGGTCGGCTTGTCTTCCGCGCCTCACCCTTCTGCATGTCTTTCTCGGACTCGTTTTTTTCTTTTCGTTTCCCGCCTCACCGTTTCCCTCTGGCTTTTCCTCCCCAACGGCTCTGCCCCTTCTCGCCGTGAAGACGTTAACGCGCTGAAACACAAATCTCTGCCGATGTGACATCAAGTTTCCCAAACTAACTTTAGTCACTTCGCGCGATGCGACACCTGCTACGTACATTCGTCGTTAAAATTCTAGTATATCACATTATCAACTTGCTAATGCTGTTTTTATTTAATGATTTTTACATTAGCGTCACGTGTAACGTAGAATTTTAGGGGGATCTCGCAGGAATAACGTTTTAAAAAATATATGTAACTTTGACAGTGAGGATTCATGCATTCATTATTAAAATTTAGTAAACAAATTTAGTAGTAAATTAATGCTGAAGTTTAATACCCTGGTAGAAATTTGACCAACGTTAACCAGTAACTGACTAATGAAAAAAAATGTTTCCCAAGGTACCTTTTTTTGTAAGGTTTACAAATATCAATTTTTAATATGAACGATATTTTTATAGATACTTTTTTTAGTATCCACAAGATCGAAATTTTAGTTTACCATGATGGATACTAAAATGTTGAGATTATTTTTGGAATATATTTTGCTGCATTTTTAATGCAATAGAATTAAAGAAAAATTGATTGAATTTATTCAGGGTAACTTTTTGCTGATAAGAATTGTTAAAAATTATTAAATACGGATCCGATATGTAAATCTAAAACACTTTTTTAAAATATTAGTGATTGAAAGTATAGAAAAATATATTTCAAAAATAATGTGTAAATTTTAGAACCTTGTACATGGTAAATTCACATTTGAATCGTATTAATCCCAAGGTGAGACCTCAAAGAGATCGTAAGTCAATTTACTTGCTGCACATAAAATAAACGTAGTTATATGTAGTAAGCTAAAAATTTAAATTTTAGGTCTACAGAGTAAATTTAAGATACACTTATGAACTGTGTTTTTTATCTGATTTTAAACCAATCTGGGTGCCCTTAACTCAGAAGTATGAAGTGAAGTAATATTGCTATCTGGAAAAACAGCGTTGGAGTGATTCGATCCAGCTGCTTAAATTGAGACATAAATCAGACGAGTTAATAAAACAACGTAAAAGTATCGGTTAATATTTTCCTTGCGTACTCACGGCGAGATTTCTAGCGGCGCTTTTCGAGGAGCTTTAAGAATTGAAATGCATAGAAAGTTCGAAAAGCATTGAAACCAACTTTGCGGATACACTTTACTCCAGTCCGTCCGATCTCGCTTCTTGTTTTTCCATTTCCTACAATCTTTCACTCACGCCCCCTCCCCTCCACCCTCTCTCTCTCTCTGTCTTTCTCTCTCGCGTCTTTTCTCCATCTCTCCTTCTTTCTCTATCTACCTACCTATCCTTCTTCTGGTACATTCCGGACGGCTCTTTTTTTCTCGTTTTCGCCGCTTGTCAATGTACTTTTCTTTGGCCTGGTCTTTCTTTTCGCTCACTTTCTCCCCTCCTTCTATGTAGCGCAGGAACTGCACTTTTCCGGAGCGCACATGTTCCACCTAGCGATCATGCATAAAACAGCGTTTTTCCCTCCTGCTCCTCGCAGTACTTTTCTCCGTCTTTTCTACTTTGCGACGTTTCTTTACTTCTCTCTACATTACCTGTTGTATCGGATATATACTCTCATAATGTAAAAGATAGATTTTTCAGTCTATTCTGGAAAAAAGGAACCGAGTCAGTCGTGCAAGGAGGGCCGCAATTTTTCACTCGAGTAGAGCGATTTTTCGAATTTCTTAAAGGGATTCGGGCGTTTTTTTTTTTATTTAGATGCAATGGTAATTGATGCTAGAATGTAGAAAATAATTGAGAAGCTTTCTCTACGAAGGATAAGATTTTTTTTACATAAATTCCCTTACTATAGTATTACGTTCTGAAAATAAATCTTCTATTCTATCCATCGCAGCAAATTTAGCTTTAACGTAAAAATGGAACTAAAATTTTGATCCGATCAGAGGACCATGCCAGAAATACAAAATTCTCTGTCAGAATTCCAAATCGTAGCCTGAAATCCCTTCTGCATGCTACATCAACTGAAATGAAATAGAGTGAAAATTAACTCTATGGGAGTTAAATTTTCATTCCAATTTCTAGTGAAATTATCTCCCTTGATAGAGAGAAATAGAGTGATTTTTTGACTCTTAAGTAGAACGAAAGGTATGACTCCAATCGTTTTAGCGTGTAATTCTCTAAATTCAAATGCGATCAGTCAAAAATACCGAACTTTGCATCGAAGTCGATAGCATCTAAGGCACCCGCCATCCCTTAAGAAAATCGATTTTCCTGAAATCGTCGAGGATCGAAGGTCGAAAAGCTCTCCTCGCGCACCGGGGTAACCATACTCGGCGTGCTCGCTCGTCCTCGGTACCGGCAGGCTGCTCGGGCAGGGGGTGGGGGGGGGGGGAACGTCGAGGTCGCCTCCGGCGCTGAATAATGGCGCTCGTTACTTTTCCGCCGGCGAAGAGGAGAGCGCGCTCGCCCCCGCAGGAAATGAGGCGTGCCGCCGTGCACATCCGATTCGAATGGCGCCCCGGACTTAATTACTTTAATCTCACGTGTGCGGCTGGCCTGCGGGCCCCTTCGGCATTAACGTTGACGCTCGTTCGGACGAGTTTAGGAACGAATTTCGCTGTGGCTGAGGCCAGAGCGGGACTTATTCGCCGCGCCATGGTTCCAACCGCTGATTATCGTTAGCGTTGATTGACGCCCTTGGCTTGGTATCACCATCGCTTTCTCATGGGGTCATCTTTCGCCGAGGAAAGATGTTTATTAAGATTTTTAGGGGTTTACTAACTTCCAGACAACAGAATGTGGCTGTGCAAAATGTTACGTTTTCTCTCTTGATCGTTACGCAGGATAATTGTAACTTGAAAATTTATAACGTACACAACAAAATGCAATAGAATTGTTTCTGATATAAAAATATTCGGATAAGTCGCAAGAGTTACTTAAGACTTACTCAGTTTTATTGATTCCTTTGTCATACTGAGAAAAGAAAATATTTAGTTTGAGTATAAGCGTATATTAAAAAAAAATTACCGCAAATAAGCATATGGGTGAATTTAATTAATAATCTTTAATTAATTAATTGTTTATTACTAATAATCTACTTTATGTAAATATTGAAATAAAATTATTAAATTTTCAGTACATGAAGAATATATTAGCTTCGCAAAGAAAATTTAAAATTGTCAATAAAATTATGACTCGGCATGATTGTAGAAGCCGGATAATCGTAGATGAGTTTACCGCAATCGAAATGTCGATTAATGCTCGCAACAATTTCCTCACCGTATTCATGAAATCTATTATATTTAGGCTATGAATAATTACGAGAAAAAGCTTTAATCGGATAATTAATCACAAAACACTTTTGCTGACTGAAAGAATTATATTATATATTGCAAAATATTAAGGATTATTTCAGAGTATCAATAAGTAAAAAATTTAGTGCGTTTTTTAATTTTTTGTTGTGACACTATTTATAAAGCTAAACCACGTTCGATTGATCTAGTATATTAAATATTACATTAAAGATTGAAGGTAGCGTAAAAACTGCATTTATCGTATTTTTAATTCAACGGAAACTTTAATAACTAAAGATTATTAGATAAATATTGTATTTATTTGTCGGTAATATTAAATTGATCTATAAATTCTTTTTCACTGAGGCTCTACCATAGTTTTGTAAAGTAATTATAAAATAATTTGATTATATAATAATTACATAAAGGATAATTTTATTAAGCACAAAAAGATATTCGTTTAATCAAATAAATGGATTTGAGCCTTCAGCGCTGTATCGAGCACTTTCCCATCTAAACTGTTGTGTCAACTTTTTGTCGCTGCTGCCTTACCTAATTCAATAATTGCCGGAAGGCAAGGCAGTCGCATCGCGCTTGAAGTTTCGGGCACCCAGAGCAAACATTCGAATTCCGCGGGCACGTAATATGGGCCAAAGTAGAGGGTAGCTTGCACTCCGCTCCCATTGGTGTAGTTTCGCAAGGGGATTAATTAATTTCTTGCCAAACCGCGTGTAATTAATTCAAATTCGATTCGCCAATACCATAATGATGAATGAGTTATCGGCCTAATGCTCGGACGTGGTGTGTATTTATTGCGAGGGCACCAACATTGGGGACAAATATAACTGACCGAGTTACTGCGGCAATTTTCGAGAGGCTTAAGAGTGGAGGGTCCATCACCCCCTGCACTCCGTTACTGAATCGAATGGTCCGATCGAACGATGATGGGGTTGATTGAAAACAAAACTACCCCCGACACCCTTACCCTGCGGCTTTCCAGATCCGTTGGTTTCTAGGTTTCTCCAGGAAATTCCATTTTCGCGTGTTTGATTTTTCCGCAGTTTTGATGAAAAATGCGCGAAGCTGATGAAAGTCCAGGGGCCGCGCCCGGGGGCAACAAATGAAGATGTGTGTGGGCGCTTTTATTTTTTTCAAAAGAAAGTTGCGCGAAATGACTTTTGGAACTTATCGCATTAAATCATGGAGTGCAAACTGAAAGTTATGTGCACGTGATGCTAGGAATATTTTTTTTGGTCAACATTTTTTTTTGTCTCCATAAATAGCGATTGCTGAGGGTGAGAAATTTGTGTCACGTTGGTTGAGAGACGCGCGATGCGTCTATATTTTTGTCGTTGTAATTTTTTTTTCTCTCTCAGATTACTATTTTCTAAATTTAATCCAGCAAAAATTTAACAAAAAAATTAACCAAATTAGTTTTAAATTAAAACAGAGAATGTCGACTGTTTTGCAAGTTAAAAGTATATCATTGTTTAAAAATTCAGTGACTATTTCTTTGCATAAATTTTCGAAAGTATGATATTTCAATACAAGTTTAAAGTATCATTTTACCATCCTAATGATTTTCCAAGTACCATACGAAAGCGAAAACTAATCCTACTGCGAAGTATCGATATTAGGGCCAAGATAAATCAGAGCTCAGCAAGAAACCGCAATCTGCCCGACTGTGTATAGGAACGCGCGCGTAAGAGTAGTTTCTCGCGCTCGCCTAATACCCACAACTCCGGAATTCCACTGGGAAGGAAGGAGCTCGTCCCATCATTTAATTTTCCCGTAGCAGGAAAATCATGCGAAGCCACGGGGTCACAGTACATAGCGTCACAGTTGTAACATCGGCGATATTTCACGGTTTCGCGCTTCAAATTACTTTCCTTTCGAATCGCATTAGCGTATTTATCCCGCCTGCCTCTGTCTCCGGACGCAGCGGGAGGTGAGATCCTGCGGGCCTGCTTCCGCTCGCGTTTCAACACCCCGGGGCATCGTTGCTTCCACCCCATCCGCCTCCGTACTCCCTTCCTTTTCTATCTCTCTCACTTCCTACATCTAGTTCTCTCTCACTTTCCATATATATCTCTCATTCTTCTTCTATTTCTCTTTCTCTCTCTCTTACTTTCTATCCCATTATCCCTGTCTCTCTCTTTCTCTTTCTCACTTTCTATATCCATTCCTCCTCTCACTATCTGATATGGTTTCCATATATTTATTTTTCTTCCTCATTTGTTATGTCTATTTCTCTGTTCGACCTTAATTTTTTCGGCTCTCTCCCTCTCTAAATAAATAAATAAATAACGGTTTTATTTTCACGAAATATTGTTAGCAAACAGTAAGAGATTGAATTAATATTATTAGGGCAAAAATAGTGGTTAGATCTAATTGATTAGTTTTATTTATAATTTTTAGCCAGCAAGTATTTTTAAAGACTGCTTTTGAATTACTCTCTAAAAATGTAATGTATCGAATAAATAAAACACTTATCACTTAGAATTAGTGTATATTCACATATGAATTGCATATTCATATTTATAGAATGGATTGTACATTGTATATTTTATTATTTATATGTTTAAAAAGCAGTCGTGACTTGAAAATTGGAAATAAATTCGTTAAAACGACTGTTTTTATTTTCTTTCTTTAATTTTGTCTGTTGGTAAACAAAACTTTATGTCTTTATCTATTTTTATTTCGTACATTATTCCGGTTTCTCTCTCTCTCTCTCTCTCTCTCTCTCTCTCTCTCTATCTATCTCTATCTCACTCTTTTTCTCGAAGTGAAACCAGAACGATATAGGCGTTTTCGAACCCGAACACTCGTTTCCTCTATAGCCTCTGTCTTATGTGCCACTGACTATTTCTTAGAGGCAAGCGGGTGTAGAGAGAGGAGGAGATTCTCCCTCGAGCTGCGTTTTTCACTCCGTCGCTGCAGCTCCTCGCACGCGCACTCGCGGAGTCGAAATTAAAAATGGAGAAATGTTTTTTGCCTCGGGACAGGGGTCGTTAAGGAAATGGAATACGACGCGGGCTGCTTGCACACTTTTTTTTTACTCTTTAAACTCGAGGTTATTTTGACTGGCGCGCGCGTACATCTCGCAGTGTATTGTTTTTCCCCCAAAAAAATTAACATCATTCACGTCGTTCAAAACATTCGAATGAAAATAAAAAGTTATTTGCAATTTTAATTAATGACGTGACGCGTCGCTCACGAAAAAAACTGTATATACTTTTAATTGTCGTGCTGCCGCTGTTACCGTAGTAATGAAATGAGGCCGGCGCGCGCTGGGGAAGTTCACTGGGCTCTCTATCCTTCTCTCTTATTATTTTCTGGAAAGAAGGGCCCGTTTTATAAACTTAATTATAGACGGTGCCCTTGGATTTTCTTTTTCACCTGCGCACGCTGCAATTTCAGCACAAACTATTGTGCGAAATTATGAGCGCAAAGTCCATTCCTTTCCCGTCTCATTTCCCTGACGGTTTTACCCCTTCTCGTCGTTTCTTTCTCTCTGATTCCGCTTCCGTCGCGAATCTGACGCGCGCATATTTCTCCCTACGAGCTCTCGGCGCGGACTCATTCCGGCGAAATTGTAATTCTCATCTCGGTTGTCCTGCCGGTCTAACCTTTCATTAGCATGTAAATCTCGGCTAAAGGCTCATCTTGTCTTGTTGATTTCGAAATTAAAGAGATCCACCGGCTATCAGACGCGCTGTGAATACGCGTCCTCAAAACTGGAGTTTATGCAGTTATGCGCTCGATGTCATTAAAGCGATTCCTTTGCTTCCACTTATTTTCGATTTTTTCGGTAATTATCCGCAGACGAAGCTGATTAGTTTTAATAAGTCGGGTGTGTGCAGATGCCGGTCTTTTAATCGAGAAAAGAGCGAAGTATAAACCACTGCGCGTGGATAATGCTCTTAAAATATTCTCTCACTACCATTCTGAATGTAAATTATTTCCTGCGAATTCAAACGCTTAAACGAATTTTTGCAGGCAGTCCTCTCTATGTATTTTTGAGTTAATAAAGTTTATAAATAATTCAATAACTCTAGCATATGAATTAATATTGATAAAAATAATATTTTCATTAATAAATCCTTCTATAAACATCTGCATTACGAAAATAGACGTGTAAATCTACCATATAAACCTTTATTTTGACATGACGAAGGCATAAAATTATTCAGCAAGAAAGGATCTTCATTTTTTATCCATTAAGGAGACTAGAATTTAAGAAAAAAAACCAGTTATAAAAAAACTATAGTAGATTCTAATAAATTTGTTTAAACATTAGAACATATGTATGCATCGCTGTGAAGTTTATTTTAAAAGATAACAAAATATGCGCTAAATCGATGATAAATATTTAATAATATAAACCTGTATAAGCATAGAAATTTTTCTTTTGACCTCATTTGACCCAGAAAGCGGAAAAATTACTTTGAATGAATCGTGTAAAAAGTGTGAATGGTCGCAAACATTTCAATTTCTGTATTCGAGTAAAATTGTTTCTATTGCTCGACTCTTACGGAGTCGAATTACGTGTGCAATCTTCTGTTGAAACGATTTGGGAAATGCTATTGGCGTCGTTTTGCAATTCCCCAGTTGATTTTCAGTTGGCATAGGATCCGACGCATTTCTCGACCGTTCGATCAATGCGAGTTCAAATTTCTTTTGTAAAGCACAACGAGAAAGCTCATGAAATTTGACAACCACGGATTTTTTCAATTTTACTACTTTTTCGACAAGCGCTTGCACTTGATATATGTACTTTTTTTTTATTTTTCAGTAAACTGTCACAAAGTATACTGAGTTATTTTGGAATATAAAAAATGGAAAAACAGTAAAAGAAGTAAAATTCGAAAAAAAGTATATATTTTTTTAATAATATAATGTATTTTACACTGTAAGAAATGTTCTAGTAAAAATTACTACGCATAGTAAAATTTTACCTGTATTAGTGTACAGTAAAAAATTACAATGCCGTTTGATAAAATTTACTACACATTTTTCTCAGCGTAAATTTTAATGACTGGTGTATTGTGATCCACATGAGATACTGAGACCACTGCTAAAGTTATTGATCCATTAAAAAATTGAATTTTCAATTTACAATTTAGAAGCTCATAACACTTTTTATGATCCCCACGAAATAAATAACTATTTTCTAGAATAATCCAGTTTAAATTGATGAATCCACAGATTATGTCATAGAAAGTGATTTATCGCATTCGAAGTATATCAAACCATCGAATAGCAAGGCGATTCTAGATGATTGCAAAATAAATTACCGCGAAATCAATCAATACACCCCCATCGTTAGGTGAATTTATAAAATAATGCGTTTCCGTTTGTGTGATGCATAGGCGTCGAAGCTGCAATGCACGCATATGACAAACAAATTGTACTGTTGGCCAATGGCGGCAAAATGTATTTATTAAACAAATTAGGGTCGAATGTCGCAGCTGCCAAATTTCTCGTTTTGTCGCTGCGCTTTGATAAATTCGAAAATTCATCACTGTCGAGTAAAATTACGCCTGCCACACGTGCGGTAATTTTCAGGCGCATTAGGAAGGGCGGAGAGGGCAGGTGAAGTTTTATTACTCTTACTCGATATGAGCTTTTTTGTGTAATATTGCGGTACATGCTTTGCGCGAGGAAATAAAAAGTTGATTAATTTTCTTAGGAGGGAATTTACTGACGATCGATTAATACTACTGATTTACAACTTCATAAATTATCAGTATTTCGTGTGTAGTTCGTAAGTAGTTGTGTCCTCTCGCACATAATTTTTAAAAAATCATAAACTTACAAATCTTTACTCTACTTTCAACTTAATTCCCTTTTTTTAAATTAAGAATAAACCTTTAAATATTCTTTCAGGTCAATTACACCTGCTCATTAGCACTTGAACCAGACAAAAACAGAGAATTGCATACCCAGGAGGATCCAGGAATTCGTGTCAAATGCATGAGGAATGTCCAGAGGTCCACTGGATCCTCTAACATCGATTAGGTACAAACTGTAATTACCACATGGACCATCTGGTATGTCTAAATTATCCAATCAAAAAGCCTCAACATTTAAAATCGTCAATTTAAAATTTTACAACCCAATAACCTCAAACATTACATCCGACCAGAATCAGGTTTCCTTCGGAATATCGTACGAATTTCTCCATCCACATCTTTTCCCCCAAAGAATAAGCCTGCGAAAATCCTTTCAGCCACTTCACATTCGCCCAGTGGCACGTTAACAGGACAAAAACGGAGAATCGCATGCGAGCGCAGGGATCCAGGCATTCGCGTCGAATGCACGAGGAATGTCCCGAGAGCCGTCGGTCCCTCACAGATCCGTGAATGCGGACGCGTGGGCGCGTAAGTGATGCGCGCGCGCAGACTGAGGGGCTGCCAGCGACAAAGGCTGTCGCCGCCGCTGCTGCTGGGCGTAAGCATATTCAAGGCGTAACCGGGCGCGCGCACACACGTGCGGTTCATGCACATCCACAGGATACAGGGCGCATTCGAATTTCGTACAGCGACGATTTATGCGCTGCGCGTTCTCAAGGATCGATGATCTTTGGCTGACGGCTGCACCGCTCGCGTCGATTCGTATCGCCGTGCGCGTGAGATTGGCCTGCGGCAGACCCCCTGGTTAGCGTCTCGTGCAGTTTATTTATGAGATTTGACAGGGATGGCGCGCGCCGATTTGTTTAAAGACAATTTTGTATTGAAATTTCGAGACGAGAATGGTGGGTACTAGTACGAAATGTGAACATTCAACAATAACACAAATAAATAAGAGATAAAGACATAAAAGTTTAAATGAGTATTTATAACTAATGATTGTTTGTAGATAATATTAAGTGTATTTTTTTTTAGTTGGTGTATTCAGAGTTTCATGTCTCTGTATTTAGAACTAGAAAAAATAAATTATTGGTCGCTGGAGGTTTCAGTGTACGAAATGCGAAGATGTTATCGACGGCTGATCGGACATTAATCTGTACTACTGAAATTTTTCATTTGAAAGCGTTACTTGATTACATATTGAATTATCGTAAAAAAAAACAGTTTATCGCGTAATATTATGTGTCATAAAATTTAGCGAACAAAATCTGACGAGTAGAAACAGGCGTCTGACTATTCACTGATCAATACTACTGTCATTTATATTTATATTTTTAATGATATTAATGCGTATATAAATTTATTTCTATCGAATATGTTTCTTATGTCTGTTGTCTACATTAATTAACTATTGCAGTTGTGTATCTTGCTTAAACTAACCCTGTAAATTTTGCAAACATTTAAGTTACTAAAGTTCTAAACAAAACGATAGTAAACTAACTTATAAACTGAGCGTCTGTTTAATTGTTGATAAACTTTTGAAATGAATGCGATATAAAAATCTATTCGATTTTTGTATGAATTAATTTATTCTAAAGAGGAGTATTATCAATGTAACAGGATTCAAATGTTAACTGATAAATCGAGAAATTGACGTTAACGTTGGAAATAAGACGACGGAAAGTCGAAAAATAACAAGTTATTAAAACAAACATTATAATCTTCTTATAGGAGTTCATGTTCCTCCTTCAGTGAAAAATTTAAATTTTTACAAAACAGCTTTGTTAGCAAGCTACACGAAGTTAAACATTAAATAAACTTTCATTAATAAATCGATAAACGGGTGCTAACTTTTGAAATAAAACGACAGTAAGATGATACATAAAATGACACGATCAGATGGAACATTGACAGCATTACAGCTGATATTAAAACAAATACATTAAGACTCTTATACTAATAAATTTTCATAAGTCAGCGAACAATTAATTTATGTTTAAAATATAAATTTTAGAAAAAGAATATTAAACCAACTTTCATTTTTCAGGCTGCAGATTTGGAAATTTTTCCATTAATTACCCATTGTGATCTCTCTATTCATATTTAATTATCAATTTAATTTATATCTATAACTTTGCATTTTTTTATTATTCCCTCCTAAGGGTATTCTGCTTGCATTTAAAATAATAAAACAATTATCAAAAGTTTCAAACAAATAGACAGAAAGCAGTCGAGTAAAATATTTCAATGCCTGACCAAACATTGACCGTTACTACTGACGTCAAAATCAATATTATAAGCTACTTATCCAGTCAATATTATAAGCTTCTTTATTCATTTTCATAATTTAGCGCAATACGAATCTATTAAAAATAATATTGTCAACGAGGTAATTAAAGTCGAATGTTAACTCAATTTGTTCATTGGCAAATCGATAAATGAACGTTAACTTTCGAAACAAATCAACAGGAAGGAAGCGAATATAAAATCACCGTCTGATCGAACACCGACACTTACTACTGAAATTTAAAAAAAATCGTTCAAGCTTTTATAATTCTTATCATTTATAAATAATTCAGCACTAAAGAGAAGTAAATATTTGAAAAAAAAGAATATCAAATAAACTTATTACGTAGTTGAATTCGATAACTAAGTGTACACAGAAGTTTCAAACTTATCGTCGATAAAAGGAACCTTTTTTCCTATCACAAATATTTTTAGTTTCTCTAAAAGTTTCCCAAGCAAGTGAAAAATTACTCACCAAAAATCACTCGGTTGGAAGCGAGTCTCAAGCATTAAAACGCGAGTCTACGCACGTTTCGTTTAATTACATTTGAACCGGCGAAATATCGGCCGCCAAAGGGGAGCGATTTCACCGCGTTAATCACGCACCCCATCCAGAGTTCTACATGAATATCGACGTTTGATGCTTGGCTGAGCAGGAAGGAATAGACGGTTGGTATCGACGATCCGCCTTACTGCTCTTCAAGCCATAACGAGTTACGGCATATATCCGAAGCCGTTAAACGCCGGGTTTTATACGACGTCCGAGATTAAAGAGCCGATGATCCCACGCCTTCGGGTATTATACGTATCCTCGCCAGTTTTATTTTTATATTGTTAACACGACCATAGGGCAGCATCTCCTGACCCACGAGCCATTGATAATGAGCATATATGGACGATGACGCCCTCGGTCGGGATAAGAGGTAATTCCATTGTGAACCATTACTCGTGGAAAGGTAAGTTCGAGTGCTCGGCAGGATATTTATGGGGTGGTTTCTTTTTTCCTTTTTTTTATCTAGGAAATGGGCTTCGTGAAGGACTTTAACATTTAAGAGATCTGTTCTTACGCGAAATGAATAATGAGAGGGTTCATTAAAGTTTTTAGAAATTATTAATAATTGTTCGCAGAAATTAGTAAACCCAATACAAATAAATTAAGAAAATTTATTATTTATTCATTTTGGTATAACTATTATAAGCAGTAGAATTTAATTACCAATTCATCAATCGTTGTTAATTTTGTTTTTAAAAGAATTTGTTGGTTCCATTTTAATCCAATTTTACTTTACAGAATTAAGCGCAATAAAAATTAGTTTACAAAATCAATTAATGTACCCTACCCTCTGTATAATAATCATCTAAAAAAAAGTTTAAAAACACGTATTTGACCCCAGAACGCTTGCAATATCAGAAGATAAGTCGCTTTTAAAGCCAAGGAAATGAAACTCGCCCTCTTAAAATGAATGATACGGAAATCAACTTATTTAACCGGCCGGTAACAAACCCCGTTTAATCAGCAAGTGAGTGACCTCCGAGGCCGCTGGATTCGCGATCCGCACGTCGACTGTTCAGCAGAATTGCGAACGAAACTCCCGGCACCTCTAAAATCTCACCGCGAAGAGGACGAGGGGAGGAGCTGCGCGGCTCGTGGAAAAGCCGGATGCGACGCTCGGATGTTCCACCCCCTCCTCCCTGCCGTAATAGTCGTTAAAAATGCAAAGTTAGTGAACGTAATTAAAGGCTCTCGGGCTCTCTGCCTGAGTAGCGCGATTAACTTCTTTAGGTGGCCGGTAATGAGAAGAATAAGCGTCTGGCCTCTCGTGATTTCTTTTTCCTGGAAGTCTCCTTCCTTCCCCTCTCTTTCCCTCGGCTTTTTTTAAATCGGCCCCTTTGTCTCATCGTCGCTTTCGCCCTATTGCTTCTTACGTGCGCTTTGTTTGCGCGGACTCCACGAAGCGCTCTCGGATTTTTCCTTTGCAGTCCTCCTTACTGAGCTTAGAGCAAATTGCGACACGGCACCTTTTAGCTCGCAGCGGTCGAATGAGTTTAGAGACCCCGAAAGCTTTGTTATTTGTCATTTTAATTAATTTCGTTAATTAGACGGGAACCAGGCTAATAAAATTTTTTTATTCACTTTTCGATAAATCTGCATTCAGGTAAATGAGGTTCAGGAAGCGTAATGAATGAATTAAGCGGGTCAGTTCAAACTGCGAAAAAGAAGTTTATTAAGTAAACTAATGAGTGGGTCTCTTTAATCGTTTGTAGAGGGATGGAGCATTTGTGAAATAAATCATTGATTAGGTGATGAAAGAGAGGTTCACTTTAAATGTGAATAAGTTAAATTCGCTGATTCCTGAGTTGGAATGAATAAATATTCACTTATATTACATTGAAAGTAGTACGCTTATTCGATAATCGGATGGATGGTTCGTAATGTTATAAGCGCATAGGGGTGAATTTCATTTATTCATATTTAGAGAGTGCTTTTGTACGCAGATTGAAATTAGGGGAAAATGTGGATATAATTTCAACTTCATGAAATTGGTTTCTTTGAGTTGTAAATTCATGAAAAAATTATAATAGTTAAAACGTTCCATGATTATTACGTAGCATTTTTACGAAATAATAATGCAAGTGTCATTTATAAAATACAAAAACAAAAATAACTTTTTATGAATGCATTTCTAAGTTAAAATAATTCCGAAGAAACTTAGATTATTCCACTGATCTATAAATGAAATGAAACAGAGATAAACATTAATTAACATGTGAATTTTTTTTTTTTTTAATAATTCAGTATATTTTCTATTAAATTAAATTATATAGTATTTGCAAGATCACATTCAGAGAAAAAAAGAGAGATCTAATATCCTCAAGAGATAGTAATTTCTTTCGCGTAGCCATGAGCTTTTGTCTCAGGAATCGGTGTACGCATAACGTCTCGGTTTCAAGTGTAATTCCAGCAGCCCCGGAAAAATGTGCGCCGGGCGCAAGATCGGCGCCAGACACCGGCAAAAGCCGTCGCCTTAATTTTGTAAGTGTTCGGGAAGGTTGGACGGCGGATGTAAGTTGGTTAAAAAGGGAAGGAACGACTCGGCAGTTGGTATTGCATTAAAATTTACATAATAGCGATGAGGGAGAGGAAGAAGCTTCGTTGGTTAAAGTACAGGGGAGAGAAATTCTCCCCTCCCCCCTCCCCCAGCGGCTATTTCCACCGCCAAGAGAGAGAGAGAGAGAGAGAGAGAGAGAGAGAGAGAGATCCGAGGGGCCGGCAGAAGGGAAAGAGGGTTAAGAGAGCAAACAGCATCGCACCTATGACCCAGCAAAAATTCCACTAAATAGTATGGAGGATGGACCAATTTTTAGCGAAACTTTTTTTCGCTCTCTCGCTCTCTACACTTCTTTCGCTGCTTCCGCTTTTTTCTCTCTCTCTCTCTTTCTCGGTCGCTACTTGCAGTCGCGCGTCGTTATATTTTGTCAGGGGCGGGAGTGAGGCCGTTATTAATTTTAATGACGCGTGGATTTCCCGGTTCTTGAGGGGTGCCGTAAACGGTTAAAAGAGGTGTTTCCGCGTAATTAATTCCTTTTTATTTATAGAGCGCTTGAGCACGTGGGGTCACTCGGGACGCGAATTATTCCAGGAGTGCGCTCGACCTCCCACCTGCAACGAGTTAAAGAGAGCTTAATCGAGGTGCTTTAATCGACGGTAACATTTTGCGCAGATTTTTAAATAACAATTTAAAATCCTTTAATGCGATGAATAATACGTTTTTTACCTTAAAAAATAAAAATTATCAAAAAGTTAAAAACTGTACCGTGTAAATCTGAAAATGAGAAATTCACTTGGAAAATGTGAATAGTGACATTTATTACGTGAAAAGCCGTTCACATGCTAAATATGTGAACGAGTTTTCGCATAAAATCTGTCACTATTCACATTTTCCAAGTGAATTTCACATTTTCAGACTTACAGAGTAAATAGTTAACTTGGTAACATAGTTTATGAGTGTAGAAACGTAATTGGATTTTTAAAGCAATTCAATTCTTGCGTAAAGCTTTTTTTATGTAGTAAACGATTGTATAACCGAATATTATGTAATATACAAATTTTGCGTAATTTAATATACAAACCATTCGATCTTTAGACGGAGATCGAGAAATTTTAATTTTATCTTTACTGTATTTCTAAAAAAAAGTTTATTTACTAGTGAAAGTATTCATAGTAAAAATTGAAATACTATATCTATTTGACAAACCATTTTAGTCTGTGACTCTATATACTAAAACTATAAAAATTTTTTTTAATAACAGTTTTTGCTTTCACGCCTAAAATTGTTATAGCTCTCACTACTTTTTTTTACTTCAAACATTTGCATATCGAATGGACTAAAATAAAATAAATAAAAGAAAATGTTTTATGATTTCCAATCGAAGCTTCCAAAGTTCATCTTATTTTTACCCACATAATCGTAAGATATTGTAATTTTCTAAATCCAAAGTATTCATTCCTATTAATAATAAAAAATAGATTAAAAATAACATAAATAAGAATTTCGCAAAAAAAATCTTGTTATACTCGAGGACCTTTTAAAGCAGAAAGAAAATCAGAATTCCTTTTGAATCCAGTGGAGATTACCCAGGCAGTCGTGGTCAAAACTGGGCCATCCCAGAATACCAGCAGCGTCTCGTACTCGTAACCGATTGACTTGCAATCGTGGAGAATCACCGAGGCAGGGCGCGTCTGCGAATTTCTTTACGAGCGCACGTCTGAGTCACCTTAGACTAATTGGGCCGAACGCGCGCTCAGCAAGCAAGATGCCCTACCGGGCTAATTTCTTTCCCTCCCTCTCTTTTCCCTTTCCTTTCCCTTCGACCTCCTCTTTTGTCAATAATTGAGGGACTTTACCAAGGCACCATGGCTAGAGGCAGTATTATCTATTGGAGACGCAATGCTACTCTCAAAATACCCTTAGTGTACTCACATTTTAAAAATAATAAAATTATAGACCAGTGCAGTAAAATATTTTAGTTTTTAACAGTGTAATTATCATTGAATTAGTATCAGTAATTGAAAGATCGCAAAATATTTGTCATCGGTTTTGGGTTTGTAATCATTCATTTGGTTGAAGGTGGCAACATTCGTCAATTTATTACAAATATTTTGCTGAAAAACATGATGTACTTATAAGTACTGTGGTTAATTAATAGGAAAAAGGAGTTGGAATATTTGAGCGTTCGAAATGTGGGAATTATGGTAGTGATTTAGAATAAGATTAGTAAATTAAATCGATAACAATCTGTGTGGGAATAAATCAAGTGGGAAAAATATATTTGCTTGAATATACTTTATCCTTATGTTCTAGTCAAAACTTATGCACAAGTAATCGTCTAAGCTTGAAAAGGGTAGCAGATATGCGAGTCAAGACGTAAAAAGATGAAGATCACTCCGCAGTGGAATTCCTCTCGTCTCTTGGTGAACAGTTTCGTTACTTACTGGGCCTTTGAAGATTCGGAGCTTCAGTCTCTGAGAAAAGACGCACAAGGGAGACGAAAAGTGATGAAGCTATCAAAATCACGTTTTAACTTTCAAGTTAACTTCTAACGGTTGCATAAAAAAAATTAATGAGATTCGTATTCTGAGAAGATGACAAATATGCGAAGAAAAACTAGAAGGTACTAAATTCTTATTAAAATAAATCAGGCGTCCAAAAAACATTTCGAATACAATACGAAGAAATTTTATTTTTCTATATTACTTGTAGTAAGTATCGCGAGATAAGACATACGTTAAAAAATAAACAACACTAGAACTTACAATTAATGTATACGGCTATTTCCTTTAGCGAAATTTCTGATAGCACAAAGAAACTTTGTAGAAATCTTGGCCTGCCATTGTACTAACTTTTCTACGAACTCGTAGAGTTTGACTTTGCTGTCCGGTCAAACGATACGCTGTTTTGCATTGAAGCCAACTGTTTTTTCGAATGCGTCGAAACTTGCGAGACGATTTTTAAAAATAAAACTTTAAAATAATATCATATCTTCGTTGCTCTATTTTTGTGTTCTATTTATATAAAATGTGAAGCACAAATGTTTATTTATTTATTCAATTTAGATCTATGTAAAGCCTACTTTCAGTGTTTGCAGAAAGTAAATGTAACAATAATTCTGAAAAATGTTTATTTCGTTTATTTACGAGTAAAATTAAACGCACATATACTTTTTTGATTATGCAAACTGTAACATTCAATGCACATACAAATATTTTGAACGAAAAATGTGTTCCCTAACGAATCAAACTCCTTCTTGATGTACTTCACAATATCCCATCATCATTTGTTTTCAAAGAAGTCTACATTCGTCGCATTGAAACGATAAAGTAGATTTCACTCCGTTGGTTTGCAAAGCTAAGCAGACAAAAAAGGGAAAAGTTGAAAAACTTATAATTGGAAAAACTGCGAAAAACTCGATTTTAATTACTTTTCCGGATTTCTTCGGTTTCTTCGCAGAATACCAATTCTCAGCTTGCTCTCGTTCCTGCTTCACTGAAAAATTCACCCTTTCATTTAAAACTCTTCTCAAAAAGAAGTTACACTCCCCGGCGCCGCCCAAAACGAGCGTCAAACGAGCCCAGCCGACGAAGAAATCTCGAAGAACTTTCGCGGCGCAAACACTACGCACGAGCGCAGAAGGCAAACGAAATTAAATCAGGCCAAGGAGTTGAAAAGTGCTTTCGGACCTCCTCGACTTCCTCTCCTTTCTTTCGCTACAAACAATCGCATAGTTCTGCGTTATCAGTGCATGTATATGTTAATATATGCGCATGCGTGCGTATAAGTGTGCGTAATCGTTTAGTCTGACCATATCCTGATTTTTCTACTTAAAGCAAAAATAAATGCTCTATTTGTACACTCGCGTAGTAGTAAACCGGAACATCTCAAATAAAGCGTGTACTCATTTCCATACGCGCATGTTCATGTGTGCATGTATGCCAGTGCATCTTTATTATAAGCTGTGTATAAGAAAAAAATCCAGTGTAATGCGAAAAAAGGGAATGCAAGCCGTAAGAAGGGAGCAAAAGTAAAACTTTATGAGTTTATGAGAGCACCGCGATGAAACTAAGCGAAAATGTATTATACATAAGAAACCGTGCCTTATACACGCTTTTCTTTATTTTTCGAGCCTTGCGACAACCACAATTACGGCTGACTGCGTTCATTTGCCGTTGCTGTTTACAGCACGGTGATGACAAAAACTTGAGTACTGGACAAAGCCCTAACCGAGAAGAATGTAATAAAAAAGATGTTTGCTTTTAAGGAATTCTGATTAGATTTTCCGCTAAAAGGAAATTGATATTGTCTTGTCTTTCTTTTTTTAATTAAAATTTTAATGGTTATTGTAACTGTTATCTACATTTACAAACGAAAGTGTTATTTAGTTACTTCGTCGTAGTCTTTATTTAATTATTTATCTACTCTATTCTGCGAGGGAATTAGAAAGGTAACTCGCCTATTTTACGCTCGAATATATTCAAGGTATTACACGGCGGGTATTAATTTGGTGTGATAAAAATTTGGTATAATAGGGTTATTCGAAAGGAAATCTATTCAAAATAATTCTCAAAATAATCATGTTATTATTATTATTATAATATGTAAGGTTGTGAAATGTACAAACTTTTATTAATTTACTATTCTCTTGATGCTTTAGTTTTCTAATATATTTACGAGCATAGAGTATGGCAAAATAATTATAATTAAGGCATTGCGGTTTATTATTATAATAAGATTATACGCATCTGCGCAATGCTAATAACGGTTATTCCACCTCGCCAACCAGCATAAATTACCTAATAGTAATTATCTTGCTGCTGGAATAAATACGTAGAAAAATGTGGTATCAAAGCGAGATCAACAAGTGACAATGAAAAACATAAAGTCTTTGTTTCTTTTCAAATTAAAACTCTTATTAACATCCGTTTTTGGAATTCTCCATTAATCTTTATTTATTATTTATTTTTTTTTTTTTTTGAGCTATTCAAAACATTTAACAAAAGATATTTTATAAAACAAAATGACATCGTTAAGAATCTCTATAAAGCATTTCAAATTTAAACAATTGTATAATGGAAATTAAAAACAGAGAGAACTCATCTGAATTACTCTATCTCTCAGCTTCATCAGCGCTCTGTGCATTATAATTACGCGAGTGTAAAATAAACACGGAGTAATTTCATCACTCTTTCTAAACTTTGGCCTTCCTTGAGCCGAATTCGTATGAGAGAGAAGTAGATAAACAGAGCAAAAGAGAGTGTGAGAGACAGAAAGTGAGAGAGAGAGAGGGGGGGAGAGACAGAGAGGTAAAGAAAGAGATAGAGAGAGAAAGAGTAAGAGAATGAAATATTGAGAGAGAGAGAGAGAGACCCGTCAAGTAAAAAGCTGAAACGGGGATCTAACTGCACTTTGAGGTGGAATAAAATGTAAAAACACTGGCCCTGGGGGCAAAGAAAGAATTTCACGGAGTGCCGCGTAAGATGCACCCTTGTGTACAACGAGCAAAAAAAAATATCGCGGACCGAAAGCAGAAAAAGGGTGTGCGGAGTCAGTGTTTGCGGGAGGCAAAATGTGTATGTTCGCGCTTCGGAAGGACGCGACCGAAGCCGCGATTGCGCAGGAGAGTCAGTGGTCGACTTTTTCCGTCCGGATTCCTGCGGGCCCCCGGGCTTTTGACGAGGGAACGCCCGAGTCCGCTCGCGCGTGAAATTATATGCGTAGGCTTATTTCCTCTACGTAATTTACTTGACTAAGCGAGCTTCGAGCTTTTTCTTTCTTTTGGAGAAGAAAAGCTTTTTGTAATTTGTTTTCCTTTCGCGTAGTATTCGAATATTATTCCTCATTAAACATTACTTACTGTGAGTTTAAAAATGTTGCTGAAATTCTTTGATTTTAATAGTTGATAAAGTTCAGGAAGAGAGATTTTAATGAGAAAATTACGATAACTTTTACACGACTGCAGCAAAATTAATATATTAGGGAAATCTATATGAATGATATATTTCTATAAATACACTTATTTAAAATAAATTTTAGAATACTTAAAATATTTGAAGGCTTACTAATTATTTTCTTAATTTATTGGTGAATTATTCAAAATGAATATTCAATTTGAAATAATATACATGTCAAAACAATTTGAATTTTGGCGTCATTTAATTCGACATTTCAACTATAATTTATCAAGTTGTTTGTTCACCTTCTGAAGTTATTCTTTTAAGAATGAAATTTTTAATGTCTGGCTACTGAAGAAAATTTTACTTCAAAATGTTTACCGAAAAAGCTTCATTATTTTTATGAGATAATCTCAGTAACTTTTGTTACGAAACTCCCCATATAAAACTTTTAGGTTTGGGTAGTCGTTTAAAATCTTCACTTAATTCAAAAACCAAATAGATTAATAATTAAATATAGATAATCATGCGGCAAAAATTGCAGCAAAATTAAATAGCATTGACGTATGTAAAGAATGTTTCAATTTAAATAATCAAAGTAATTTGAGTTTGTTTAATAAACTTACTGGTTTCGTTTTTATGATTTTTAAAACTAATCAAATATTTACGTCAAATAATTTTGTTATTTTCATTTTTTTTAATTAATTTAAATTAAATTTAAAATTAAAATAAATTTAAATTCAAATAAATTATTCTGCCTCGAAATTTGGAACGTATTGCAAATATAAGTGGTATTAGAGTATAAAAATGAAAGTGAGCATGTGAAGTTCGTTAGATTTGCCCGAGTTCGAATAAAAATTACTTTCTCAATTTTCTAGAAAAAAAAATCCTATAACGCGAAACGTTAAATAATCACGTCTTTTTGCATAAACTTTAACCGGGAAGTTTGATCGTAAATCTTACCAAAAATTCTCTGACCCTAAGAAAAAAGAATCCTTATCCCAAAGGATTCCTGACTCAACCTTATCTTAAAATCAGTATATCAACTAAATTTTAAAGAATAACTTTTTTCTCGGGGACAAATAATTCATATCTAAAGCACACATTTCATTAAAATGTTTTAAATAAAATATTAAAACCACTTATGTTGAGAATTTTGATTTTCTCATTATCATTAATCATACATGAGCGAGATTTAAATTTTGCACCAGAAAAATTGGACAAGAATTACTGAAAAATACTAGTAAACTATTTTCTTCCAATAGTAAGTTACCAATTATTCATTACTTTTGAAAATATTTCTTAGTATTTATTCTACAATTAGTAATTAATCAGTTGCAGTCTTTCTCATTAATCAGAAGGATTCTTTTCTCTCAAAAGGTTGATACTTTCACCAATCTGAAAATATGAAATACACTTAAAAAATGCAAATGATGATAAATTCTTTGCAAAAAATCGTTCGCATATTTAACATGTAAACGGCTTTTCACATACCAAATTTCACTATTCACACATTTCAGATTTACATAGTACCACTTTTCCTAATATAACTGAGAACTAAATAAGTACAGTCAAATTTCTCGACTTAAATCTAACAAAAAATATTTCAAGTGAAATCGGTCACTGCAGGACAGCATTAAAAAAAAGCACCGACACAAAGAAAAAAAGTTACGCGCAAATCCAGTGCGCAGCGTCAGCAAGTGTCGCGCGCGGTCATGAGTAGGGATCGCGCAGCGCATATATTCAGCCGACTTGGCGCACTTCACGAGACGCTCCGGGCTCCCGCGGATGGAATATGCATACCTCCTCATTTCGTCGAGGAATTACGTTCGCGCTTTCGCCGCAGCTGTACACCTCCGAACCCCTCGTTTCGCCGCGCTCCCCTCCACCCCCGGCCACCTCACACCCCACTTTCTTTCCCTCTTTTTTTTGGTCCCGGCGCGCAGACTCTTTCTTTTTTTCAACTTTTACGCGGCTCGTCCGCGTTGCACGCGCCAAACTTGTTCCGGGCTTTTTCATTTGAATTATGGAAATCGCCCGAGAGAGAATTAAGTTTCATGATTTAAGGAATGGATTGCGCGCGAGCGCACCGGTTTTTCGAGAAAACAGCCATTACTCCCTTTCATACGCCGACCATAATTCCTTCGCACGTGTGCTATCCCCCTTCCCCGCAACGGTAATTTCTTAGCCTTACGCGGAACTCTTTGCTTTTATGCGCAAGTCGGCTTAGTATAAAGTACGGTTAAGGCGACTTTACGAACTGAAATGTATTTTTTTTATGTTCTCATTGCTTTTTTCTGCCTCGTGATTTTCGGGTGAGCCTGGGTTTGTTATGTGTCGATCAAGGATACAAATTTATAGGGTTTCGTGCGACTCTCGTGATATCGTTTGGTAGTTATTGGATTTAGGTGGACACATTTTCTACATCAGTTTATTTTATTTTATTCCTTATGCAATCCTAAAATAAGCGCCTAAAGCAGAGATATTATTTTCTGAAACACATATATTTATTAAAAACTTTAATAAATTTTTAAATAATCAATTGATAATATAGTACGAAAATGTAGTAAAAACTATTATTTATCTTAGAGGAAAATTGTTCCTTATTACTATCTTAAAAAACCTAAGTATAGATAAAATTTCGGTGAATTGAGAATGACCAAAATTCAAAATGTTTTGATGTATATTTAATACTTGAATTGGAACATTCAATGAATTTAATCCTTTTATTTGAATAATAGATTGATTCAATAAGAATATTATTACAAAGAATAAATTCCGTACTGATTGATTCTCTAAACTTCAAAAATTCGAGTCCGCGAAGTGTGCTGAAAAGACGGCTACAGCATAAATAAAAGTAATAAAAAAATTACTTAATGATTCGCTTATTTCACTAGCGCGTCAGACCACTTGAGTAACCGACATCTATTCTATCGGTGTACAGTCAAAGTCTAACCGCTTAGAGTAAAGGAGGGAAGACGGAGACGGCTAGTGTCGAAATGTGTCGCCATTTTTCTGCTGAGGTACGCCTTCGCTCTCATTCTCCTTCGCCCTGACTCTCTGAGCACTTTCTGATTGCAGATTTGAGTGTTGCGCCGGGCAATTTCGGTGCTCCGTGCCCACAACGCCGTAATTGAATGGCTCTGCTAGCCACCTGCTGTCTGAGCCTTTATCGCCGCTGCAGCCTTTTCGACTCTCTTTTTTACGCTTTTTCGTATCTGCCTCTCTTCTTTCTCTTTCTCCCTTTCTCCGTCTCGCTCGGCTCTTTTGTTTCTTTTGTTTACGGCTTTTTCATACCTTTTGGGAGTGGCGGAGAAAGTTGCGCGAAATTGCTTTTGTCACGAAGTAAAGTTTCGACCGCAAGCTCAAAAAGCTCATTGTGGGCGGAGCTTCAGGCAATATAATTATGTAAATAAATTAAGGAAATTAGCGCGCTCTCCAGTTTACATTTCACCTTTAATCGACGATGATTTTAAAGGCGAACGAGCAAGAAGCTGAAGGAAGTGAATTAAAAGTGTGCAAGTATAAACGTAAATATGAATAAAACATCATAGTAATAAATCGACGAGTAAATAAATTAATTATAGCGATGTATTTTTTTTTTTTTAATACAAAATCTATATTCTATGAGGGGCTGCGTGGAATAATGGCATAGTAACAATGCAATTTAAATGAACTGAAGGCAAACTGATAGAAAAGACAAACAATGTCAAAATCACATTTTTTCAAAATTGATGGACTGCGTGCAGTAAGGCTCTAGTGACAATGCAATTTAAACGAACTGAAAGGCCCTTATTCCACGTAATCCCTCAATTTTGAAGAAACATAATTTTGACATTGTTTGCCTTTTAATCTTTTACTGTTAAAATTGAATACAAAAGGGAAATATTAACGAATGTTGCAACACCTACAAATTTATTCAATGTTAGTACAGATTTTTCATAAAAAACATTGTTTTTTTATTTAACACCTACATGAAGTTACATGAATAATTAATAAACTATAGCGTTAAAGACTCGAGAAAAATCTTTGCAAGGAAAACTCTAAATTTAAAGCAGAATTTATTCCAAATGGAAATACCTATAACTATAACTTTTTTACGATTAGTATCAGTTTCATTTCTCTAAATCTTTTACCAGAAATATCCTTCTTTATTCAGTCCATCTAAAATACCGCTTGCGCCTCGATGGCGGACAATCGGACAAATAATGAAAAAATTTTGAAATTCAGCATGCACGCGACGGATCTCAGTCGCATTATTTTCAGATTATAGCGCGAGGTGGCACGTAGACCATCTCCCCCCTCTCCCCTTTCAGACTATTAAGGAAACGCGTGCCCACCCCCCCACCTAGTCTCTTTCACACATACGCTCACGTAACCTCCTCCCGTCTTCTATCATAAGGCAATGGTGGAGGACTAGAGGGTGGGGGTGTGCCCGCGACCCGATCGCGTCATTTCTGTCTGATGCGTGGAGGCCGTCGAGACTCATTGTGCTCGAGTGGTACGCCTTCAGCGGCAGACAAAGCGAGTCGATGCGCCTGAATCGGTCTCGCGGATCAGGTCTAGATTGGAGGAGGAAAGTGACGCTCCTTCTGCTCGGCCGAAAACTCTATTTCGCCAAATAGGAAGGAGCGGCTGTGCGATATCGTCGCTATAAATAGAACCATGGCCACTTGAGGAATCGCAATGGGATTTAACACAAAGGAATGTTGAAATTGTTAATTGTCTTTTTATTTTTTGTGTTCACTAAGCGAATTCTCTTGTAAAAAGTAAGTATAATTAATCGTATGAAAAAGTGGGTTCGAGCACTCAACATTTTTTTGGGGATCACTATAGTTTCTAATTGAATCTTGATTGGTTGGCGAAACTTTGTAATTTTAACAAGGGAAGCTTCGTTTTTTGAGTCGGAAGCTTTCATATTACAAAAAATTTCATTTTACAGGGAAGCTTGGAAATGTTTGAAAGAGAAATTTCTTTATTTTTGCTGAAAAATCCTGGGGGAAAAGTGGTTCAATAGTTAAATAAAGTGTTTTGGTAAATATGTAAAAAATTCGGAAAATTATACGAAGAACCATCTTTGTATTTAATTAAGATTCCTGATGAACTTCTAAGTCGAAACCTGCATTTTTGAATGTTGACATGTGCTGCAATAGAATAAATTCAAGTGTACGATATTTTACATTACACTGAATAAATACTAATATACGTAAGTAAATAATGCACGGAATAGGTAAAAGTTTTCAGAATCCGATTATCGGTGGAGAAAATCTCGTTTTACCAAACAAACAACAAACGAATTTGAGAAAATCTGGAATTTCCAAGATAGTAAAATAGGAATGTTTTTTAATTTTTATCACAACTACTTTAAATCACATTAAATAATTATATTAGCAAAAAACTTATCTTAAGTTTCACAAATCTCATTGTAAAAATTTCCTAAAATCAGTGTAAAATCAATCAATAGTTTTACAATGAATCCGTACGGATTTTACTATTCCTTTCTTCGAACTATAATCAGTAAGATACTTCTAAAATTTGAAAATGAAAAAGAACTTTTAATTACGCTTAATGTACTTTACTTCTATTGATACAAATCTAATTGACCTAAACTTTCCCCCCTAAAAGAAATCGTTAAATTTCAACGCCACAGTTTTATTCGGCGAACACTTACAAAACCTCTTGTAATTTTTAAAGAACATCCATCGCGCACTCGCAGTAACAATGAAAGTTTCTGGCGTATTGAAACTCATGAGAGCAAGAGCGAGAGAGAGAGAGAGAGAGAGAGAGAGAGACGAAAAAAAGAGTCGGAGAAGGAGAGAACGAAAGGGCTGGAGAAGAGCAGGTATCGCGCGCATAGAGGGGCACGCGCGCGCGCGCCTGCGAGTCGAGGCTTGATTACACTCTCTTTATTGGCAGTAAAGCCCGGAGAATTCGCGGCTTATCCTCCACGAAATATACAACATGTACGTGAGTCTCCTCGGGAAAAATCGCCGCGCTCGCGACACGTGAAACGCATATCGCGATCCCAGGTAGTCAGTCGGCGGATTTTTTCGGCCTGCAGTCGCGAGTCTCCCCTTCGAGAAAAAATTCTTACGATTACCTCTGCGTTCATCTGCAGCTTCATTTTTAAACTCAGATACTTTTTAATGGGCTTTAACGAGTACATTGCTTGTGAATGTGGAGTTCAAATCGAAACGCTCTATGCATATCGTACGAATTTGGGCGACGTGCGTGCTCAGCGTGTAACTTTAGGGGTTCATAAAACAAATGGGATTTGCATATCTAGTTAACCGTTATCTATCAATAAACGCAGACGAAGCAATCAATAGAAAATGTAGCTGCGTAACGTTTGTTACCCATTTAAAGCCTGATGTACGAGTTATATTTGTTAAAAGGGCGTAAAATTTATTTTTCGTATAAATCGATGTTTATAATCTGTAAAATATGAAACAGAAAATATGCATCAGTTATCAGTGTGAAAATAAAGTGGGTACTGAATTTACACCTTAGATGTAAGACATCAAAAGTACCAGCATTATTAAAAATATCGTGGATTTTAATGTTCATTCATGCTTTAAATTAATGTACCTGTAACAAAATAGACTATTCCTTTACATTTTTAAAGACTTTAAAATATGTATGTAATAATTCTTTTTAGTTTTAATGTAAATTTATAAATTAATGAAGTACATGAAAGTGAATTAATGTACCTTCCTGAAATTTTCGTCCATAATTTCTACAGTAATCGTATAATGTTTGTTTCTAACAGCGTAGTTTTCGTAAATAAAATTATATAAAAAAATTCATTACACGTAAATTTAAAACAAATGATTTTTATACTCACATAAGCCAATAAGTACTCGTCTATTGCAGGAACACCTGGAAATACATAAACAAATATTAGCTTAAATTTAATCAGCGAATTTATTAATTTAATTTATTAATGACAAACGTAAGAACAATTTTCGAGAAATAAATTTTCGTTTATTCCAAGGAGAAAAAGAAGGACCGGCAAAATAATTCAATTAAAAAGATGTCGTTTATGAGCAGCAAACTCGGCAGGAATCAAGGGGGCGCGTTCGACGTCCGGGAAAAATCCCTTTTCCCGGCGTTTTGTCGAGCTGCCGATAAACGGACGTAATAACGTCGTGTTAAGGTGGCTACCGCAGCACTGCCGCCCCGACCCCCCTCGCGAACGTGATTTTCAGAGGAAAAGAGAAAGAGAGAGAAGGGAAACTTCGACCGTCGCATCGTTCCTTCTGAGAAGACGCGACCCTATATAGATCATTGGAAAAAAATTCGCAATCTCATATGTTGCGGTAAATCAAGATTTTCCCGTTTTAAAAAGTCCTAAAAATGGAAAATATGGCTGGTGATTAATTCAGACTCATAAATTTTTTCAACGCCAAGATGGTGAAAGTAATTCTTCATTAATTTTTAGTATTTTTAATTTTTATTTTTTATTATTAACAGATCTAATAACATTTTTCTAATGACCAATTATTTATATTTCTGTGCATTCAAATTTAAATTTTTACATTCTTGTGGAAATTAGTACATTGAAAAGTCATGTCTCTAAATCTAACGTAGTTCGGTCCATCAGTTAGCTTGAAATTGGTATGGGATATTTTCTTATTTTAAAAATAAACGTCGTAATTAATTAAAAACTCTATTTTTTACAATCCTAACTACCTACCCTACTTCCGTATCTCTTAAAAAATTAATAGCTCAGGGCGAGAAAAATTTTTCCCCTATGCCATCCTTCCAAAAAAAAAAAAAATCGTGGTAATTAATTTTAATAGTTTCCAAATGGCCTACCATCGCTCGGCAGCATCACTGAAATTAATTTATAGTAGTTTCCGGGACGTGGGTTAACGGAAAGCATTAAATCTGACGCGTAAGTTATTACGGTGCAAAAGTGGCCCTAAATTATTCACTTAAAGCGGAATAAAAACAAATTGCCGAAGACCCACAAGTAAAATCTGTCTCCACATATCCTCCCCAAAAACTAAGCTCCCAGTGACAAGAGGCATTCTCGCTTCTCGTAAAACATCAACGTCGAGCCCCGCGCGTCCCTGTACCCTCCCTCCCTTCTCTTTTTCCCTCCCGCCCGCTAATATACGTTAGAGGGATCAGCGAGGCTCTTTCAGCGTTTCATCGCTCGATCCATTAAGCGGATGTTAACATCAGCCCCTTCGCAGCGTGGTCGCCGTATACATGGCGCGGAGGACAGAGAAAAAAAAAGGGAACAGAGCGAGGGAGATCTGGAAGAAGGGAACGGGGACTTCACCGGGAAAAAGGAGGATATGACACCCAACGTTGCGGAATATAAGTATAAAGTTGCTTTAGGGACAGTTTTATAAGGCCGGGATAAAGGTATAGTTAATGTAATGATGATAATTCTTGACGCGAGGAGGACCTGCGTCAATTTTTTAAAAGCTACTCTAATCGAAATCATTTAGTTAATTAAATGTATTTTAATAAATTAGAGTACTCAAGTCTTTTTTTTACATATTTTATAAAAATATTTCATTAATTTGTAATATGTGTAATTCATTGTTATATATACACTTTAAATGAACATCGAATATTCATTTTAAGCCTTTATCGTTAAATATGTCGCAATAATATTAAAGCGAAAATGACATTTGAAGTAAATTAATGAAACGAAGAAAAAAACTTAATACACATTTGTCAATAGAAAAAATGGTTCATCTAATCAAAGTAATAGATTTATTTAATTAAGATAAATTTCATAAAAAAAATTACCAAATTACGATTAAATGACAATAATATTTCAGTCTTCTGAGACTAGAGACGTTGCTTAACTAATCAAAATGAAAAAAATAATTGTATGAGATTTTTTAAAAATATTTTCAATGATAAATTAAAAGGTATAAAATCTAGAAGCAAAACGAAGCGACAGAGTAAAGACTGGGCAAAGGCCCCTTTGAAATCGAACTTTCAAAGAACATTAAAAGAAGTCAGTGCCTAACAGTTCGATGCAAACGACAACATGACGAACTGCGCATCGTCAGCGACGCGACGTCGTCGATTGACGCGTGTTGGGAAGTCTGCGCGACATCTAAAAAATAAAAAACGTGCAACCTCAAAGTACGGGATTTAGCGTCGGGGACGCGCAACCAGGCTGAGAGCTACTTCCAGAGAAAGAGAAGGATGAAAAACAAGAAGAGACGCGGGGAGAAGGGAGAAGCTTCATCGATCTTGTTAAAGCGCACCGCAGCGTTTGCTTCCTTTGCTCGTGATGTCCTCCTCTTCGACGCCTCTTCTCGCTTCCTTTTTTTTCTCCCTGCCTCCTTCTTCTTCTCCCAGGATCGACTGTACCCTCTGCCTCTCTGGAGATACCTGGAGGTGCTTGCGCTTCCTCGCCTCTCGCAGCGTTAGATTACACCCACGGGATAAATTTCTGCCTTTTTCAGCCGCGCGTTTTCCATCAGCGGCTATCTTATTTAACTTTCCGTTGAGTCTCTCTTTTTTTTTCCGCAGGTTGGCTTCTTTCCCTTTTTTTTTTCTTCTCTTCTTCGTCTTCTTCCCGCCTCTATAGATCCGCAAGCTCAACAGCGCCCGACCAGTTTGTGATCCGGACGAGGGGAATAAAATTATATCCTCGAAAAAATGCGCAGATCGAACGGAATGATTTATCCGTCGCCCACCTCAAAGCGGAGAAATTTTACAATGAAAAGAAAACCATCTCTCGGTGTCTGAACGGGCTTTTATTTTTCTACCGACGACGGACGATTTCGAGTGAAATTTCAACTCAAATATTGAATGGAAATCCATACGCCGAGCATAAGTAGAATCAAGAGGAGGCAAGAAAAACACAGTGAAAAGAATGAATGAAAGAAAGAGAGAGAAGAACAAAAAAAATTTAAGAATCCGAAGGAGAAAATAGAATGTTTCCCTCTCGTTTCCTATTCACGTTTAGCGCTCGCACTCCAGCACCAATATTTTTCATCTCGCGCCACCGACGCAGTTCGTCTTTGCCTCCCTTCGGTCTTCATCATGCCCTCTCGCCGTTTCCCACTCGATTTCCAAAGGCTCGTATCGCGATCCCTGTAAAGTACGCGATTCCTCTATCTCGCTCTCTTTTCCTCCCTCTATATCTCCGATATTCGTCTGGCCGAGCTCTTCTTCCCCTCGGAAGCGCGAAAGCAAACGCCAACAGCGAGAAATGCCGGCTTTCAGGCACTCCTCCCCCCTTCACCGACCGCCTTTGAGATATATCGCCGTCGATAAATACGAAAGTGACTGAAGCACTCACAGATAGACACATACGCGCGCACACTTTCTCTCACATACATAAGTAGATACTTTATCTCTCACATGTACACACAACTATTTAAATACACACAAACTTCTTTATACGCACACATTTATACACAAGCACACACACATGCATACAAATACAGGCAACTCTACGTTCAGCTGAGAAGGGAGGAACATCAGTCGAATGGACGGGCCGTGAGCGATACTCGTATATATATCCGCAGTCCGGCCGAGACGCACAAACATATCCAATAGACCGGGCTATTTGAGGGCCGATCTTCCGCTTTTATTTTTACGCACATTTTTTTCATACAGTTCGGCTGAGTCGAGCGTTCACTGGGCCTGGTGAGCTTTTCCATTCAGGAGCTTTTCCAACGCGGAGATTCTACGCCGTATAGGCTGTTGTGCATTATATATACTCTTTCCAGTCAATTTACTTCGTCGGCCGAAGTGGCTCCTTAATCCTTTTATGCTGCGATGAATGCGGCCGAGTTTACCGCGTGCACGTATGCACGCGCACTTTATTCTCGGGATGGATGCGGCGCTGCGGTGCCGTACAAATTGGTTAAATACAAAGGATAAAAGGCGCGTTGGATTATTATTGTTGCGCGAATTCGTTGCGGGAGCTCGGGCGAAATGTCTGCAACGAACTTTGCATGAAAATTTGAATGGATAATTTTTCAAACGAGATTCGAGCGAGAAGCGTAAATGGAAATACTCGCGAAAAAGTTTATTGTCGGAGCGCGCTACTGCCGCTGCGGCTTTTATGCAAAAAGTTTGCGGGCCCAGCGCGCGCTTATAAAATTGCCATGGGTATATGACGGCTAAATGAAAATTGACGTGTAATGCACAATGCGCCCATTTACATCATTAACCCGGGCTGGATACTGAATCGAGTTCTCTCCTCTCCCCCTCCTTCCCTTTTAATTTTTTTCTTCTATTTGTATGGAACGTGCGTATGCGTATAATGCACAGGGAGAGAGAAACGGGAAGACAATTAATCTTGGCCAGTTATAAGCGAGCGGTTTTTTTTATTGTGATTTGTTGCGTTAAAGGGTACTGCGATTGTCGACACATTCCAATGTGCAGTTTGGACATTGTTTTTGATTTAATGAAATGATTGTGAATTAATTTTTTTAATTCAGTCAATTTTTTTGTCCGATGGTTAATATATTATGAGTTGCAGCGGGTACTTTTCTTAAATATTCTATTTATTTTTATAAAATAAATTAACTGATTATACTAAAGAATCAACTAAAAAATTACAAAATCTTTTGAAAAAGTGATAAATATTCAACGTTGTGAAAAAAATATTATTTTACTTATAGTATTTTATTTGTGGATTTATTTGTATTTTGTAGTAGAATTTCCAGTATGTTTATGAAATTTTTAGCATGCAGGGCTATTGTTCCAGGCAGTATATTTTGTTAAAACATGTCTCAATGTATTTTTCTATCGCAATTTTTTTTATTCGCTAAAGAAATTGCTAAAGAAAGTTTTTCTTCTTGAGGTAAAAAATATTACGCTTAAATTCGTCAGAAAAGCTTTTTTTCTACTAAAAGAAAAATATGTAGATTATTATTTTTTCAACGAAGGTAGAATTTCGTTACTCAATAAGAAAATTATTTCTTTTCTTCGACAAAATTATTTTGATTACTTAATACAGTCACATCAGAAGTTTCTACAACTCCATAAGAATTTAGTACACGACTATCACACATACACGAACTAAAAACACGTAAGTAATAAGGGGATATACATATAAAAATGTAATACTCCCACTGCGCATCTATAACTGCACTTTTATTTCTCAGAATCTACTCCATGGAACCGTTAGAAATGAGAACTTCGAAGATCCATCCCGTCGGGGATCACCAATTACGCATAAAAAAACGCCCCTCGTAAAGTGACTTTTCATTCGTACACTAGGGAATCATTTCCACCGGTCGAAACGCGTGTAAAGTCTGAAAATCACGATAACAGCCGCCTTCCCACGCTGCACCTCGACTCTTCCTATTTTGATGCGCGAAAAAAAATCCTATTACTCAAGAAAAGTTATTACACTGAAAGACGAATATATACATACATATTTTTTTAATTAAATTAAATTTAAAAAAAAAACATCTTAATTCATTACATCAAGATTCGAATATCGCTCTTTCTCACTGCTTGCTAGTAAAAAAACAAGAACAAAAATTCTCTCCAGCCGCAATGCAGGCGGTAATTAAGACCCAAACCCTTGATTTTTTTTTGTGAGTTTCACGAAAAATTGTTACGCGTATCGCGAAGAAAGCCGCAAGGGTTCCACGAGTACAAAATCAAAGCATTCGCTTATGGCGCACCGGTCTCGGAATAAAAAAATCTATATCGGAATAAAAATAAATTTTTAATAAACAAAGCAACTCTAGCAAAAAAAAATTGCCTCGAGGACTCGTGCGGTAATTACTGAAGTATTTCGTTGGATCTTGGGGAAAAAAGAAAGAATTCTCCCAACCCCTTGAAGAACGAAGCGAAAATACAACGAGATAACCCGGCGGTTGTAAAAGTATGTGTGTGCATGTATGCATGGGTGGATTAGTGTATGTATAAGTGCTCGTGTGTGTGTGGGTGCTCGACGGCGAGGCGACGTGCTTTAAGAAGGCAAACGCGTGAAATGGAGCTTGTAAAAATGATACTCGTGGTTGTCTCGAGAACCCAGCCCCTCCCTTGAGTTATATGTTTGCAAGAGAGCGGCGTACCGGCGATTTGACTTAAAGAGGCTAAGGCGCCGAGATTTCACGCCTCTTAAAGATGATGGGTCGTTCCGCTCGAGCAAAACAATCACCGCTTCTGAGAGAATCACTCGTCTCGGTACTTTCAACGTTACAATTAATTACCGATTTCTCAATTGAACGTGAAATTTTGATGATAAAAAATTAAATCTGAATTTTTTTTACGTAAATGTGTAGTCGAAAATTTAATGGCATTACATAATATTAGTACAGTATAATCAAACTCAATCAATAAATAATTCCTAAATAAAATCCGTTTTGTAAGTTTTGTTTAGAATTAAATTTATTTTATACTCCCTTAATGTAAGGACTTCTAATCCCTTTAAAAAAATAAATAAATAAGAAAATTTGCAAAAACTTTCATTGAATTATTTTTACCATCGATTACAATTGCGATATCTCAAAGCAATTACTTTAATTGCGAATATTAATTAAATAGAATGGACTTCCCACAACATCCTAAATTGAAAAGGTTACCAAAAAACTTATTGAAATACTTCGATAAAATTTCCATAAATTTTTTATTTCAGTTCACTAAAAATATCGCAATTATTCCTAATTATCTTTAATACACGTTCGAGTCTAAAAGCACGCCGAAACTAAATTCCCAGTAGTTCCTTTTTCGCGGACGACACTGAGAAAACAGTGCACCGGAATTTTTTGCTTCGTGCGTTTTTCCATCGGACAGATGTTGCGCGAAACTCTTAGCGACGAAGAAAAGTAGTCGCGCCGTCGAAAAAACAACGCGCGCGCTCACTTCACTCATAAGCGGGAGAGCAGGACGCGACTCTCCTTGCAACTTCGTGATGCTTTTTGTGCCCCCCCCCCCCATCACCCTTCCAGACGTGTCCCTGTAACATTACTCATAGTTAGCTCGAGCCGAATTATCGAAAGACACTATATCTATACAGCAGCGATCGAGGAAAGAAAAGCAAGTTTTCGCGAGTGCAATACACACGGAGGATGATTCCGATGGGTAGGGGTGCAGAAAATAAAATAATAAATAAAAACGAGAGAATACGGCTATCCATTTCCGCGGTGGAAAAAAGTCGGCGATCGAGTAACGCCGGAACTTCGGATGTAAGTTAATTTCGTGAGCGCGGCACTCGAGAGACTCGAGAAACCCTTTTTTGCCAGGCGAGCAAAGCAGTTTTACTTTGCCACTCGCCCGATCGCGCATCACGAGCTTTGCTTTACGCTTGTAAGTTCTGTGTAAAAGCGACGCGATTGTCGATAAATGAATGACGTCGCTCGCTTTTCTTCGATGGAGCCCGGAAAGTTTGACGAAGTTTTTCCAGGCAAATATCGGCGTTTTAAATTTCCCGTGGCGTGATTTATATTCATCGATGTGGGTAATACACTACTCGTTTTATCCGGCGAATTTTTTTTATAGGTTCTTTTATCCTCACCGCTGTTTTTTTTTCTTTCATCCTCTTTTTAAAAAAAAAACGATGACGAAATGTTATGAAACCTAAATAAAAGGATCGAAGAATGAGTTTACGCTTAATTGACGCTTAAATTTTTTCTTATGAATCTGCAAAAAGTTTTGGTTTATTTAATTTTATTGGTAGGCTAATAAAATAATCTTTTGGATTTTATTAAACTAGATCAGGCACGCGCTACGCGCGCGGAAATGTGGTTTAACTTTATAAATAGTGTCACAACAAACAATTGAAAAACACAATAACATCTACAGCTCGACGAATTACATCACGAGAAATACGGACTATAATGAAACCTCCATGGATTTTTTACTTATTGATTTTCTAATTGTTATTCTTTTAGAACATGTCAAACAAATTAAAAATAGAACAAATAAGATTGCTAAATAATTATATATATTCAATTTGAAGTGTGTCAAAAAATCCTGGATTTTGTTGACGAAAAACAAGAAAAGTTTCGAGAAGAAAAAAAAATTGAAGAGCACACTTTGACTTAGGAAAGTGCTGCCTTTCATTTTTCTTCCTTTTGTATTCAGTGTATTTCTCTTTCTTACTCCTAAATCTTTAGTTTTTCTCTGCAATTTTTCTCTCTCTCTTTGCAGCGCCCAACGACACTCGAACTTATAAATAAAATTGGCCTTCTTCGAGGAATTCCTGGCCGGGCACCAAAGCTATCGACTCCCACACTTGATACTTGTAACTCACAAAGGAAATCGTCGATATATATTTATATAGCTATTTATATATATATAATAATAGCATTTTTTCTGTTTTTAATGAATTAAAAATAATAGTTTCTTAAAGAGAATTATACCTGCATTATAGTAAAATTTATTAGATTTACAATTAATATAAAAGAATTATTCTAAATTTAACAAGAAATGATTTTAATATGAGTCTGTGAGGCCACTAAAGTAGATTATTGCAATTTTTAATTTCCACTTGTCTTTCACTAGTAATAATTGATGTACGACGTACAATGGATGTTTAAGTCAGCTAGTATGTTAGTGGTTGTTTAAATAAAATTGATACTGAATAGAGTGAAATATAAGAAGAATAAAATTTCACGCGAGTTTAGATTAGCACCCGTTAGATCATACGAACGATGAGGACTTTTGAGAATCCGTATGAACAGGAGAATGGTTTCAAAGAAGAAACGCTCATACAGACCGGAGCAGGCAGACATTATAAAACGCTTGACGTGTGCTCGTTCGTTTTTGCCTTTCTTCCCTCTGGAACTATTTTCAGAGGCGAGCTTTTTTTCTGTTTGCAATTTTCAACGTGTGCTTCTGATCTTGATTATATAAATTATCTCTGATTCGCTGGGGTCTACTTATATCCCATGCATGTCACGGGTACGTTATGAGTGCAAACAGAGCGTAGGAGTAGCAGTCAGACTGACTCAGTGGATGCGAGAAAAATAATAAATGTGGCACAAGTTGCGGCGAAAGTGGCCACGTTTGCATGAAAGCCCGTTGCTTTCGCTCGCGGCAGTGCGAGCTAAAAATTTCTTGTGAAACGAAAATCTAGTTAGCGTAATAAAAAAAAATGGAATAAAGAGCGTCGTGTGCATCGTACGCAAGGAGACGCACTTTTTTAATATACCACAGTAGTGATACCTAATTATAGTCAGACATTTGTTACGTTAAATAAGATGGTTACTATTTTTTATTAAATAAAAAATCTGATATTTATGTAAGGAATAATCTGATAAAATCTATTTCTGTACAAAAAAAAACATATATAAATCGAATTCTTTATAAAAATATAAAATATAATTTAACGCTACATAAGATATTTTACTACTTCATTGGGATTCAAGTTTTTTACTTCAAAAAAGCACTTATTATTTATAATTCATATTAGGAATTATAAAAAGTCTTTTTGTCAAATGTATTGCACATAATTGATTTTATTAAGATTTAATTACCAATTTTATTGCAATATTTTAAGGTTTCTCAGTAGAAATAGTCAATTATAGTAAATTATTGAAACGAAAGTAATAAAAATAAAAATAATATACATCAAATTAACTCCGATCACGATTTGATTACCAATTATATTAAAATAAATTCACCGTTATATAGCGGCAGTCCGAATATTTACCCTGAAAACTAAGATATTGGTATTGCAATTTGACTTTGAACCTTTGAATTTTCCACCTTGATACAATACTTCAAATGTTGGTTCTCGAGCTTCCCTGTTGACACAGCTGTTATACATAGACGTTGAGCACAGCGCGTCATCCTCGTTCTATTGACAAAAATCCTCAGTAAACACTAAATTTGTAAGCAAGCACGAAACCCGCCGAAAACCGAAGAGGGAAAGGGGGTCACGAATACTGCATGAACACCACTCCCTTAAAATAATTGCGAGTAAAATAACTTTTTTTTCCAAAGACCTCGCCGAGATGATTAAAAATTTTTCTCCCCAGCCGCAAGAATGTCGGAAGTAACACACAAAAAAAATGGAGTAGCTGGACGATGAAGATTCCAGGGGAAAAATCGCGGCCAAATAGTTTTGCGTGAGGGTCGAAACCGCAAGAGGCAGCGCATAGCGCGTTGGCGCCGTCGAAGAAAAAGTTCGGCCGCGCGCGTACGCGCACGCAATTAATTTCTTCAGCAAGAAAACGTGCCGACAGTTATTGGACAAACGCAGCTTAAACGCCCGTAGTTTCGAAGGGTAAAAAGCAACGCTCAAGCTACAGATAAAGAGTGAGTCAGGGGTAGATAGATAGATGGACAGAGAGAGAGAGAGAGAGAGAGAGAGAGAGAGAGTGAGAGACCGAGATGAGTGAGAGGAGAGAGAGAGGTAGAGAGGGAGAGGAGAGAGAGGGTGAGAGAGACAGAAAGAGAGAGAGAGGGGTGGGGGTAGAAATAAAGCTGGGTCCGGGTGTGAAAAATTCGCGGAGGGGCAAATGTGTCAATTTGTCATTTTCACCCCTTTTGCGCGAGCTTACTTCCGAACTCTCCTGTTTCTCTTTTACCCCCTCCTCTTAATCTCTTTTCGGTCAGACTACCTCTTCCCCTCTTTCTCTCTTTCTTGCTCTCCTCATCTCCGGTTCGCTTTCGCTCTTTCTCTGGCCACTGAACTTTTTCCTATCAACCTGTCCCCGTGTCCTTTTTATCTTTCTCCTACGAACGCGGCACATCCATCGTCTATTCCAGGCTCACGCTTGAACGCACTCGGACTGTAACTTTCTTTTTACGCTCCAAGGAAACCGAAGATTTGTTTCAATTTACGCAAGTGAAGGTAATTCGCGCACCGCCTTTCTTGTTCTCTCCTCTGCCACGGCCGTAATGAATGATCCTTCGGTTTCGAAACTTGCGGCGCAACCCGGCGACGAAGCAGGAAAGAAGAAAAGGGGGAAGGAGGAACAGGAGGACGCAGAGGGGGCGAGGAATTTTTAAGTAGGGGATGAAGCGAGAAGAAAAAGGTCGTCGTGATTGATCGTCGATCGAAGGTAAAACGCAGGAGTCTTGATTTTTGCCGCGGCGCTTCCTTAATTAATTTCAAATGATGAATCGCGCGCGAGCTTCGCCGAACTACTTTCTCGCAGAAAAACATAAAGTTCTCATTAGCGCGGGGAAAGAAGAGATTGACGCGGAGCTTGTTTACCATTTGCTTCTTATAGCATGGCTTCATTAAGATCTCTTAGTTCTCCAACTTTTTTCCACGCCAACTCCGATCAATATAAGAATAAATTAATTAAACTGAGTCTTTCGCTATTGTTAAAGTTTTATATATTTTTTTCTCTGTCGACAAATACTAGCCGATTGTCATTATACCGTCAGGGCCGTTCACGAGAATCTTATCATAATGACTAAAGTATATAGAATTCTGACGTAAGCATGTCATCTCTTTTATCGAAACATTTTATCATGATGATAGACATTTTAAAGATACCTTAAAAAATGATTTTTAATATCTCTTTAAAATCGTTAATTAAAATACGACTTATAGATAAGTTAAATATGTCTTATAATTTTATAAATATATTATATTTATTCTTGCAAGTTTCCTACAAAAATTGTCATTGAAAATAAATGTAAGCTTTTTTTGGTAGACTCTAAAGGTACCAACAATGATTTGACACGGAAAAAATCTCATTTAAAATTTAGCAATAAATTTCATCGTGATAAAAGATCGTAAAATAAAGAAAAAAAAGGCACTGCAGCATCTGATTTTTGAGCAAATACTTAAAATAAATCTTGTGTAAGAAGATCAAACGAAAAGGCGAGGAGGTACATTATCATATTGAAAAGATATTTCACTGGAGCAGAGTTTCGACGGCCAGCGCCAGTGACTTGGCTTTGCGAGGGTTAACGTCAAATTGAATCAGATTGATCCCTTTGATGGGAAAGTGAAACTGTAAAAGTGGAGAGCGATAACGCCGTGCATTCAGGGGACTTATCGCGACACAAAAGCAAGGACCTAATCCTCGCGTGCAAGAGGTAATTTAAAAAACAAAGAGTTTTATGTAAATTGCTTTTCATGAATATTTTCTATCGGAAACTTTTTATCTTACGATTGTTTTATGTCCGTACACCTCTAAAAGATACAACACTTTCATTTAGTTTTACTATGTACCTTTTTAATATCTTCCATGTAAACTAACATTAACAATTTTTTCTTAAAGTTTAATAAAACTATTTTACAAGCTTTAGATTTGTGTGTGTTTTTTTTTTTAATTTTCAGTGAATCAGCGAGTGGGTCGTCTCCTCTTGTTTTCTGGAGGGTAATTGAAGCTGCTTTAGTATGACAAACCACAAACTTTCGAGTAATTGACAGGAACCGTTTTCCTTCTTTTACGGCTAGATGAAGATTTCGCTTCTACTAATAAGTTTAAATCATAACCTTCTCGCATTTACGAGACTGACTGACGATATTAGACTGTCGATGGCAGGTCGGGAGTTGATGGCGAGACATAATATAACTTTGGATTTTCTCCTAAATGTGGTTCTTAGGGTCAGTAAAATAAAACGGACCACCTCATTAACAAGATAGAGTCTCTCTTTTAATGAGACGTACTTTACTATTTGGACTTAGGTTAAACCATTATAATCGACAGAGTCACTTTAAATTTAAGGAGAGATATTCTTTAAATAATAGTATAAGTAAAATTCTTTTTTCAGATTTTGCTGCAATGGATTCAGCAATAATTCTGCAACTAAATAACAATAAAAACAGCTATTGTTCAATCAATTGAAATACTAGAAATACTAAGTGCCATAAAATGGACATGAATTTTTTTATTATGGGATAGGGCGATAACTACATATACAGTCCATTTTAAAAATTTTTTCACAAATTTTTCAAAAACTATTTAGAAAATCAAATTTAGAATGATTGTTTATTAAATTATTATTTCGCAAAAAAAAATTAAGTGGAAAAATCAAGATTTCATACAACATATAGTAATGAACGAATGTCTGACGAAATCTTGATTTTACTACTTATTTTAGCAAATATCACTTTTTTACTCCTCGATTATTCCTTCAGTTTTTCAGATTATTTAAAAAAAATTAATATTAATACAATCATTAAACATTTCCAAAATGTTTGTATCATCTTCTACTACTAATTTATTACTGATTATTAAAGAAGTAAAAAAAAACTCTCAAACTTTAAGTTTAAGATGATTGCTTATCAAACTATATTCTTGAAGTTGAACTTTCACAAATGATTTATGCGCATATATAAAATACTACCTATTATAAGACACTACATATAAAAAATTGTAAAAAGAAGATAAGACAGCTACCATCAACCAGCCACAACTCGAAAAAAAAGAACTGCAACAACAAAGTACCATTAGTAGCAATAGGTTATTTAAAATGGAACTAATGGATGCATCTTGCAAACTTGTTTAATTTTAATTAAAAGCCACGAGACGTACTTCACCCGTCGGAAGAGCTCCTGGATTTAATCCGTAACTTAATCTCCAGTCCTGAAAAAACATTATGGTAAGTAATCAACACATCGACAGCTTTGACAAATACTCCTCATCGAAACATCGACCGTTTTCTCTCACATAAAATATTTCTTAACTACAAAACAACGCATTATCATATTCTGGTGTCTCTCGTGACTCACCCCCACCTCCGACCCAGCTCTCCTCTTCCACACCACAGCCTCGAGAAAGACAATTTCACGGCGAAACGCCGTGAATAAGTGAATATTCCTTTGCAGAAATGAGTTTCTTCGCACCCGCCGAGGACGTAGCCTGTTGCGATTACGTAAATACGGAGGCAGGGGAAGACGACCGGGCAAATGCAAACGAGTCTGCTATTTACCGAAGCTAACGTCGAAATATTGTTTTATTTCCTCGGATCGGTCTCAAGGTAGAAAAGAGAAAAGAAAAAATAAAGAGGTGGGGGTGGGGAAGATGGCGGAGGCAAAGTGGGACGTTTGCGCTGCCGCGTCGAGATGGAGAACGAACGGGAGGAGGAGGAGGCTAAAAGAGAAGAGCTAAGTACAATAAAAGCAAAGGTTCGCTTGTCCCCCGGCGCCAACGTGAGGTGCATTCAAATTGGCCGCGGCGAGCTTTTAAGGATGCATTGGTCGTGCGCCGGCGGCCAGAAGTCGCTTGGACGTGAAATTCTCTTTGAATATGGATACCGCGCTGGGGATACTCGGGCTGCCCTGTTTTCGATGCACCTGAGTTTATAAATGCAACGCTTCCTTTCATACTCTGGCCGTAAAGGACGGCTATTGTCCCATCGATCGGATCGGTTATAAAAGAAATTAGGATTTTAATGTGGTTTTATTGCTCGCTGAATATTAATGCCGTTTTTAAAATGTGACAGGATAAATTTTAAATAAATTTTTGCTCGTTTTAATCAGACAATTATTTAAATTCGCAGCCATGCAGAATCTACTTAAAGCAGGCTCTTTGAAATCCTAACTCACTGTTTGGAATCAACATAAAACTGATAGATAGGACTTCTCAACAGAATTTAGATTGAATATGAATAGAGGAAATTAAATTTGAATACGTATAGAAAAATGTTTTCATTGTCAAAATCATTGATTTATCAAGACAAACATTTATTCAAAGGCTTAGTGACAAAATCAATTATATTTCTCCTAGAATATTTCTAGTTGTGCAAAATTATATTTTTCTATTCATGTAAAAACTAGTGTATTAAAGAGTAACATGAGTATAAGATAAAAAATACATTGCAAAAATTTACATATATCATCAGACAGTACCTCAAAAATATGTTTTCATATTAATGTTAATTATGACAAAAAAATTTTCAATAATATTCACAATTATACTTGACCGTTTAAGAAATTTAAATTCTGACTTTTTTTAAAGCAAACATTAAATTTAAATTTCAAAAACGTTCAGTGCAAGCCCAGTACCCCAATTTTAAGAATCACCAGGATCCTTAGCTCCAGTCGGCCGCACAGTCGACCTATAACAGGGTGACTCACCCTAAACGAATCAAGGCTCGCTCGCCGAAATGAATAGTCAAAGCACTTATTTCGCGAGATTCCTTCGAAGAGGCGCGCGCAGCTCACGCTCCTGGGACTGAAAATTCCACGAGTTTCCGAGACGACAAAATTGAATCGACCCCCGAGGGAAATGTTTCCGGCGCTCTCCCCTCCCCCCTCCTATTGCTATCTCGTTTTATCTACGTACCGAGCCTCGCGGCGCTCGTTCGGGGAGGACTTGATTACCAAATAAATACACTCCGCTCGAAGTGAGCTGAGCTTTTGGCTTTTTCTTACGAGCCGCCCTCCTTTCGTCAACTTTCTCCTCGGAATGCATACAAACGTCCGTTTTATCGCTCCACCTTCTCTCGCTGCTTGCTTAGGAAAGCCTTGCGCGCGTCACTGGTATATAATTTTATGGGCGTTGCAACGATCTTACGCCTTGTTTTTCAATTTCAATCGTGTTATTGACTGATTTACTTCAGTTCTAATTATTGCGATTGACTTAGAATTAAGAAGACAGTCGAATTTTTTGTTAATAATTACCAATGTAGACGTACTCCGTGATTTATTCCTGGGGATCGTTAATTGTCTAATGAGAGTAAAAAATATGAGATTTCATGAGTCATTATTTAGTACAATTGGCTAACGTCTCACCGGACGTAGATTTTACCACTGGTTTTTAATAAAAGAGTCTGTTTATTAATCTTGATTCTTTCATTTCGATTTTTTAAATTCATTTAATATTCTTGGAGTATTTTCTAAATTTGATAATAATTCATTCTCATATTGTATTGTTATAATAATCCATGTACCAATAATCCTAGTACGAACTGTAATAAATATCGTAGATCAGATTTTTCTAGTGCTTTTTTGTAATTATTAATGTTGACAATTTCTAATATTGCAAAACATTATAAAAAGGATATTTTGTTTCTCTTTAATAAATAATACTGCATAAGAAATTTAAAACGGCACAAATAAATTCTACTATTGGAAACTTCGTCTACACTCGGTCATACTAAAGTCAACTATGAACGAACTACCGACGAAATTTAAAGCACTCTCAATTTCGCTCGTTTCCAATTTCGACCACCCAAATCTTCCCACGTGACTACTCGCTTTAAGTAGACCGACTAGTCGAATTCCTGTTTCTCCTTTTTTTTCACGCGCTCTGCGCATTACGCGCGATTCGCTCTTTGATAGCAGGGGACCCAGATGTGCACGCGCTGCCTCGGGGGCATACGTATGTACAGCTGCAAAGAATCCGCTTTAACAGCGTACGACTGATGATCGATAGCTCTTTTGTCTTTTTTTTTTCTTTCTTTGCAGTGCTCACCTTTTGATGGGATTCTTTCTCCCCCAGTAATTTAGCAGACAAGCATCGAGGGACGCACTGCTCAATGCAATTTTTCTCCCAACGTGCTCGCTGCGAGTTTAATTTGATTTAATTTTTTTTTGACACGACCCATCACGAAAGAAAAAGAAAAGGAACAATCAAATTGAAAATCCAGCTCGTTTTTATTCTCTCGCTGCGATAAAAATTTTGAGATGGCGCAGGCACCAGTGCGCCATGAGCAACGTAAACATTATCGAATAAGTACCATCGTGAAGGTATAAAAGAGCAACTCTATCGGCGGATACAGCCGCTCATTACAGTAGATTCAATAGCCGTTAAAAGCATCGCGCGCTGCGCAGCGATGCGGCGTTAAACAACCAAACTGGTATACTGCCGAACTTCCCTATGCGTTTATTGCCGCGGCATTCTCGGCTCCGTATAACACACAGCGCCGGGCGATCATCGCAGAAATATAAAACGAGGCCGCGCAAAGAGACCCCGGAAAACGCAGCAGCAGCAGCCCATCGTGGTCTCTCTCTCTCTCTCTCTCTTTCCCTCTCTGGCGGACTCGTAAAAGAAGGCGAGCGCGTCGTACCGTGGCGCAATAACGCACCCCCTGTCCTGACAGCGATCGTGAAGGAAGACCGAATTTTCGCGCCTTTGGAAATTCATTCCGCTGTCGTGGACCTCCCGCGGTGCTCCTTTTTTATCTGCGTCTCCTACCCTCTTCTGTATCTTTTTATTGATAAAATAAAAGGAACATCGATCTATCTATCTTGCTTTTGGCGCTTCTGCCCTTTTTTTGTCGCGGATATTCGACGCGCGAGCGAAGTTTGGAATGGCGCTTTAAGTGTGCCTCCCTTTCCCTGTGCAGGCGTATATATGGGATTTCGGACGGATGCAGCGTTCGCGACGGGGAATGGGGAAAGTTGTTGCTTCACGCGAACGCGCGACGAACATTTTGTAGTCGCGCGGGCGAAATATGCAAAAACCGTCGGAATTAAGCGCGAAGGGCTGCTGCTCTCGAGATTCGAGAGATTCGAGGCTTTTACGCGCCGTCGAGCTTGTTATGGAATGTTTGTAACGATGAGACTGGAGGGCAGTAACTTTTGCAATTTTTAGTGAGACTGAAAAAGTGCGGCTTCCGAGTGCGCGAGGTATTTATGAGGATTGAAAACATTTATTTAAAATTTAAATGAATTTGCAAAGAAAAGTGAGTAAATTAATTGGATCGAGTAAAAGAAGGTTTATTGAAAGCGAATTATTGGGATTATCTTCTTTTCTTTTTTATCTTATGTTAATAAAAGTCCTATAAATAATTAAAAGAAATTTCAATGTTCTTTTATGTACTGCTTATCCATGGGGACCGCTCTTCTAAACTAAGCAAATTAATTTAAGAATTCATAAATCATTCAGTGCCAATTGAATATCTGACTATACATCTCGCTTTTACTACTTAAAAAGCTACTCTAGTCTACAAAAATCTTCTCTGCTCTATTTCCAGTTTTTTATAAGCTTCCTATTCTATTTATTGTTACACTGAGAGCAATGTTTTCTTCTAATAAAATTCTAATATGTTCTATTCTAATAAAAATTACTGTCCAGTCTGGGAGCGAAACCATAGACTGCATTTAGTAAAAAAATTACCAAAATAAAAATCCAATGTAGACTAAATTTTTTTACTTATATTTTAAGTTACTCTTGTCAAATCCTTTTAATATTCTTATTGCATTACAAAGGGAAATGTTGTCCCTTTAATATTTTTAAATAAACTCAAAATCTTTCTGCTGTGTCAGGCCCGCGCTTGCGTTGTCTACTGCAGCGCTAACACAAGACTGTACTAGAGTCGAGCGATGAAAAAAAAAACAGAGAACCGTAAGCAGCGAAAAAATATGGATCACAGAGACAGTCAGCAAGATCCAAAGCGAGTGATATGGAACAAAGGTAGACGGGCGAAAAGTGCGAGCGCGGGAGGAAAAAAAGCTGCAGGTGCTCGTATAAAAACATATATATTATACGAAACGCGAAGAGAGTCGACATTAATGGAGGCTCGCGGGATTTCTGAAATATTTTTCGAGCTTGAGTCGCGCGAACTGATGGGATTTTTGTGCGCACTTAACGAAAGTTATGGGCCACCGGCGAGCGGTCTTGAAGGATGAGGCATTGACCGTCTCTTAAAGTAAAAAATTAATATAAATCTTTCCATGTTAATGGGTACGTACAGCTTCTATTATCCTTTGATCCTTTGCAAGGAAAAAAAATTGTTAAAAAATATATTCATTATGTTATAGTATCCAGTAACAAGATACTCTCTTTACTGTGAAGTAATTTTAATGTTAATCCTTTGTGCTGTTGCCTTTTAATTACATCAGCTGTAAAATCGTATTTTATCCACAAGAAAAAAATACTTAATACGCTAATTATGTAATTAGTTAGTAAAAAGCGAGCACAATATCGCCTCTTTCGCATTTAGCTTACAGTTCAATTGTTAATGAATTCAATTTAGTGAATACAACATATTTTGAAAGACTCCAAGAGAATTACATATAAAAGACTAACGAAGGAAGATGATTGTAAATTTGCTAACCGACTAAGCATTAAAATTTTTCTAGTACACGATAATTAAAATGCAGCACAAAGAAGAAATTTATTTTGCACCCTACCAATCAAAGTTCTCGCCAAACCACTACAAAATCGTCAAAAGTACAAGAAACAAAAAAAAATCGCACCACATAGAAATCGATCCGCCGGCGGTCGCAAGAACTTTTAAATCGGGGGAACAAATGGACGCCCGTGAACTCGTTATCCTGGCCGCGGTAAAATGCCATTCAACTGTGGGCGTAATGCACATTCACCCGTCGATATACAGTCGCCGGCGACGGGACAAGACGCGAGATGGATGTCGGCCGATCGAGCCGAACTGAACCACCCTCCCCTTCGCCCACACCTATTCTGACCCGCTGCCAGTGCACGGACCCTCGACCCCTTGACAAATATCGACAATATCGAAGGAGGGACGGGTGAGCGCGCGAAACCGTGCGCGACATACAGAGGATCCGTGAGCGGGATGCCCGAGCGGGAGGACGAAACTTCGGCCGAGAATTTGTCCGACTCGACCTGCGCGAATGTCCTCGCGCACGTCCCGCGGAGATAGATGTAACAGACGCGCGAAATCCGCGAAAATGCTGCGGCGGATCTCGCGCAAACTGCCCGCTTGTCGATTGCGTCAGCTGATCGCCTTTGTACTCGCTCGTGGCGATTTTTAATACCGCTGGAGATGTGGCTTTGTTTCAATTATACGGGTAATTGTTTTTCGCTTGCAGGCGGTTGAAAAAAAAATTCTTTTTTTTTCTAAGGTTGTGGGTGAGTTACTCTGTGAATTCGTTCGATTAGTTACTGGATAAAGTTTGAATTTACTTGGTTCAGTGAATTATCGATGTACCAACTGTTTGTAAGTATGCGCTGGTGTAATATCTTATTTACAGTGAATTTTGACGTAAAATTTAGAGAGGATTTTGACACAAAACTTAGGAGTTTTTCTAAAATATTAAAAAAAAAGTGACTTGAATCATTTTAATTGTAAAAGAGTTTGGAACAATGAATATTTTTACAGAATAATACTCTCATCTTTTGTTAAATATTGAATGAATGTAAGAGCAGTTTTTGTGTAAGAAACTCCATTACTTGGTATACAAAAAATTTAACATTGTGCTTTATTTGCTTTAAAAAAAAAGGAAATATATTTTGCTTCCTTGTATCTTGTGTTTATTAATTTTGGTTTAAAAGTCGATTTACTTCAATGATTAATCTTGGTCATAACATTCATAAAATAGATTTACGAGGAGAATATGACACACTCGGATCGCCAGTAAAATAAACAATAGAAAACCTAAATTTTTTCTGATAACATTGCCATTTCCAATCCACACGTTCAATAATAATTGTATACGTTCTAGTTTAATCTATTAATTTACTTTAATCCAGTCTCAAAAGAAAATTTCATATCAAAAATACCTTGCGACTCGCGTTTACATTTCCAAAGCACCTCGCTAGGAAATCCGTGCCATTTCCATTACAAAAGCAGCCCCTTTAATGGAACGATTCATCGCGCAAGTATCCCAAGGCCGTCTGTCCTCCACCTCCACGGTATTACAGTCCGGTACCCACTTGCCTCAGCTCGTAACCGTCACAACAGCGTGAGAAAGCGAAACAGACATCGTAGAGTCCTTGAGGCTGCGCCTGCAGTCAATAGAGCAGCGGGTTCTAGCAAACGAACAGTGTCTCACCGCTCATACGATCGTCGGACATACACACCCACACCCACACCCATACACACGCACGCACACGCACACGCACATGGACACATTTTCATGCACACATTCACCCTTTACATTCGAACACGGACATGTATGGACACGCATAAGCGCGCGGCATATATTTTTATGTATGTATACGTATAATATATATATATATATATATATATAAGTACGAGAAGACAGGTCAGGGCTGCCGTCATCGATACATAAACTTTATATATTTATAAGGCAGCGGGCAATTCCCTTCGGGCGCTCGCCTTCGGCAGCCACCCCCTCTCCCGGGGGCACAATGGCATATCGGCGCACAGGCGAGCGAGCTGATAAGTCGTGCCTCGCACGTTCGCGCGATAACGCACAATGGCCACGATGATCCGGTCGGCCGATTATCGTACGTCTGGAGCGCGAGCTCTCCCTCCCATCCTCTGGGCGATTATCGTACATCTTTCGGGCTCTCTCTTATGTGCTTCTCCTCGAGGTGGCGATTATTATTGCGTGCTGTACGCCGCTGGTGAGAATCGCGGCCTTTGTACTTGTATGAGGGGTCGTCGGGCCTTTCTTGTCATTTACGGGGAAGCTTTGAGGGACGACGGAAGATTCGTTGAGGTGATACAGGGGGATAACGACTTTTATGGATGTGGGCGATGCGGAGGTGCGTTGATCATTTTTTATGGCGATCGAGCCTTTGAATTCATAATAGACAGATAAATACTGGGGGTAATGTCGATGATGTGATGGAGGTGGTATAGCGAATTTGTCTTAGTATATCTGCGAGCGGAAATAAAGATGGAAGTAAACATTGCCGCTATGGATTGCTAGGGTGCTCTACGAGAAATGTCGTTTTGATGAATTACTTTTTCTTTCTTATGCGGAAAATATTTTCTGCGATCGATGTGCAATAAAACATAAAATTAATGAATTTAAAAAGTGTTTTTTTTTTTATTTTTCATTGAAAATGTCATTTTGTTGATGAGTATGCTTACAATTTTTAAATATTGGATATTCAATTATGTTTTATAATATCGACTTTATGAATTGTTGATCGAGGAGGTATTGATAATATTTTTAAGCTAAATATTGCGGGATTATAATGATTTTAATTATTAAATAATAATAAATAGGGAGAGAATTCAGAAATGTCAGCTTGAAGAAAACTTTTCATTAAAATGGTACGCTTCTAAAAATAACTGAAAAATTATTTCAAACACGTAAAGCAGTAAAATAATGCTTTACTGCAAAAAATATTACTTCTCTTACTCTATCGCTCGGAGTAAAAATGACTGGTGGTTATGCCTATAGCACTTTCATACAATATCATAAAATCTACTCGAGAACATGCGCACGCATAAGAATTCAGAAAAAGAAATAACAATATTACTGTAAAAGCGTAATGTCGTGAAAGTGAATTATTGGAAGAGAAAAACGTCGCGAATGCATTTGCTGAAAGAAATCTACTCGAAAAGCTACTTTATGCCTGTAGATCGGATTACTCGCTTTTTTACGTCCTTAGACCAAGTAGACAGTTTCACTTTCGTCTGATCGATTGTACTGCTCAAAAGAGTGCTAAACGTATTGCTGCACAGAAATTACATATGATAGTCAAAAAAAAAAATCAATTTACTATTCAAAAAGTTTATTTTTTAATTTCTTTCTTGAAATCAATTGAATTGAATTATGAATTAATCAATTTATGAATGAATGATGATTGAAATGAAATCAATTTATAATTGTGCAAAATAAAAAAAAAACAATAATTTTTATATTTTAGAACGCTGAAACAAATTTTATTTTTTATTTTTATTTGGAAAGATGAGGAAAATTTTAATTAATAATTTTTTTAGTATTTAGAATGACGAGTGAACGGCTGACCACACCCATCTGTTACTACTTATTTTAGAATGTACCCTTTAAAGTAGTTTATTAAATGTTTTCTTTTAACGTCACGCTAACAATCAGACATAATATATGTATTCTAAATGTTACTAAACATTTTATCTAATAAGTAAAATTTAGAATAAATACTTAGTAAGAATTTCTTTTAAACCATAATAATGGCATGTTGTTCCGAATATTCTATAAAGGATTTTTTAATATAATTAAAGCAAATTATATCTTTTTTATTTTTTTGACTAATTTTACACCCGGGTGAACTTAACAGAATATATACACGTGAAAATATATCTTATGCGACGAAAGTGAACTTTAATCTCGACATCACTTCAAGGAGACAGAAAATAATATACTCGTTTGATGTTTGCATCTGAAAACGTCGGGGACTCTTTTTTCGCAAGACAATGAAGAATGCGTGTACCGTGAAATTTGATGAAAAAAGGCTTTGATGCCAAGAAAAAAAAGGAAGCGAAATGCCATCGTCGGTGTACTGTAGCCCGGTCAAGTCACTCGGAATTGAGAGAGACTTTACCAACGCGTGTAAGCTTTATTATCTGAGGGCAGTATACAGCGAGCGAGGACTTTATTTGTAACCTAATGTTCCTTGAACTTCGTTCCAAGGGTAATGAGATCATTGTACCCGGCAGAGCTCGGTCGAATCGGGTAAGCATTTTTTCTAACGATCCACTTAAGGCATTTGTCTCAATGTCCGACTTTGTGATGCGATGAGAAGGTTAAAAGTGAAGAAATCTCTCCTTTCATGGTACTTATTTTTTTCTTAATTTTTAGAGTATTGTACCTTACCATTACAATAGTCTTATTTTGTCATGTTTTTGTCAAAGTGATGTTTGCGATGAAATAATATTTTTATGAAGATTGTTCATTTCTATAGAAACTGGGAAAGTTATAAAACTATTTTAATTTAATTCGAGTTAGAAAATCCATCAATAGTCAAGACTTCAAAAAATTCACATCGAATTTTAGGATCATTGAAAAAAGTTACTAAATAGTAAATTCAGCTAAATCTGCTTATGATAAACACGAAAATCAATATTTTTAGATAGAATACGACGCCAAGGAAGGTATTTCTAAAAAGCTTTTGTAATTTTTTTTATAATTTAGGTATTTATAAAAAAGCAAGCCTGATGATTCATGAGAATATCTATTTACTGATATGTAGAAACAGTCGAATATAATTTCTTAACTTTCCGTTCGCCTAAAAAATTAATTAATTCCATATTTCTTTTCAATGCTCTTAACAGGTAATAAAATGTGGAATTTAATTGTTTAATTAAATATAAATTACTCTCTTGAATAAAATACAATATTATTCTCGGTATTATTGCATTCGATATTTTATCAAGGGTAACATTTATAATACCGCATACGTGAAAAGCGATAATTGAGGGAAAAAAATATCCGATGAGGCAGTTGGACGTACAGTGCTTCAAGAGCGATCTCGTGAATACGTAGTGTCACTTTGAACATTTTCATTACGCTAACGCAAACGGAAAGTTTGGCTCGATTCTGAACTAATAATTTTCATCTTAAATCATTGATCGCTTCGGGCTGCAATTTCATTTCATCGTATACGCTGCTTTTTAAAGTTGAAAGCACTTTGCAGATTCTTTGTTTACTTTAGATATCTGTGCAAATTGAAATCCAAATAGTTTTACAAAAATATTTTTGAAACTTTACGCACTTATGTAAATTTATTTTATTAAAAATGTAGTAAGATTTTTTTATATCATATTTGTTTTTAACTGATGTAACATAAACATAGACAAAGGCATCAGTGACGCTTTAATTACTTAAATGTGTCAATTTGATATTAAAATCCAATTCGCTTCGAGCGGTTAATCGATAATATTTAAATCTAGTCTGTTTCATAAGAAAATTTTCATTCAACTGTCATCACTTATTTCTTCGCTATTAGTAAGGAACATCAAATTTCCATAACATCCTGCGTTAAAATTGTAACATCATAATGTTCCTCTCATTAACTCTTATTCCTTCCCGCACACAACCCTTAAGATACAAATTTAAATTGAAATATTAAACTCACACGAAAACCTTTCGAATTTTAATATCCACATAATCGAAAATATGTATCGAAAAACCAAGAAAATCGCTTCTTTAAATGCTTCTTAATACCCTAGCATCATGTTTATAAAAGAGAGAATAATTAAAAGATGATTAAAAAAAATCAAATGATCAACCACTAAGAAGAAGACAATCAACCGACCAATTCTTGAAAATTCCAATGGACAGAAGCAGCAATCTCCCGAATGAAAATGTCGTTCGAAAGTAAACTTGTGTACAATACGGAGGTCAAACGGTGTACAGCCCGCACCAACTATTACCGGTCGAACCCTCCCCCCTCTGGGCTTCTTGAAAAGAGCGCACTCGACGCTAACTGCAAACCTGTGGAAGGCAGTAACAATTTTAATTGATGATTGAGCGGACTAGAAACGCTTCGACCCCAGTCTCCGGTCCGTTAACGACATCAACTTCGTCTCAAGTTGAGCGCTGGCCACGCCGTTGGCGAGTACTTTGGCCAACTCCTGCAGCTGATCTTGTCCGCTGCCTCTTCTTCCGCAACAGCTGTCGCTTCTTAGACGCGACAACACCCCTCCGCACGTTTATTATATATACAGGGTTACGCGTCTCTTACTGTCGGGGAAATTTCGCCGTCTGCTCTCGAATCGATACGGACATTGCACCGCCATCAAAGGATAGGGGTGGCGGGGGCGCGCAGAGGCTTATAGGGGGCCAAGCCGAGACTGACCCGAACATTGGCTGCACACTCTCGGGGCACTTACCGAGGTACTGCATGTCGCGAATAAGACGTACGACCAGAGCGTGCCCGAGAAATCAGAGTGGAGTGGTTAAGAGGCACGAGTGGGAAGATAAGGCTGTAGATACGTTAATGCGAGTTCGAATATTAATTGCTCATACATTGACTATGTGAATATAGGATTCCAGGTATTCTGGGCGTACATTTTGCTGCGCGAATTATTATGATAACGTTTGAAATTCTTTATTTCTGAATTTTCACTTTTTTTAAGAAAAAATCGAGTTTGTTTTCTTCTATTCTTCTTTTATTAATATTGAATCTTCGACAATTATGGCGTTTTTTTGACACAACCGTTTTCCAATCTCGATATTCTATTTTCATTTAGTTTATTATTTTGTGTTTTTTTTTGCTATATCAGCAAGTTGCTATATAATCAAAACAAATTTGTTTGCTATGCTAGCGATTTTATCGATTCTAGTTTGATTGATCTTTAAAAAGTGATTGAATTGTGTCCGCTGGATCAAAAAAAGCAATTATCATCCATTTAGCTAAACATCGCGGGGGTACGTAAAATTTTAGAAATTCCATTTTCGATGCTATGGCATCTAGTCCATTACGTGAGGCACGCCGACATTAAAATTGTACACTTTCTAATTAATTTCTGTTCTGAGTGATAAAAAATTCATGTATCTTTTCGTTTCGCTAAAGAGTATGGGTGACTAAATTTTTCATAACATTTTCTACTTACTCTAAAACGTATATTTTTATAATTTTATGGATTGTTTGTATTTTTCACGATCTTAGCCTGTAAAATTTGATGCGAGAGCATGTCTGTCCATGCGGGGATGTTTCTACTTATTCAAAATTCAAAATTTTTCTTTATATTAAGCTAAGTACATTTTTTTCAGATAATTGGTAGCATTGCATAATATTAATGTAATAAACTTTTATTTCTCTTAAAATGAAATTCCCGTTTCACCATTAATCTATTCCTTGAAATTAAAACTAGACGTAATACTAGTTCCCTATTTCTTTTTATTCCAGAGTACGGTACCTTCTCATGAGGAGTAAAACAACATTTAAAAAAAAAATACCCGAGCTCCTGTGATCCTCAAATTTTCAGTAATCAATCGAATTGCCGTTAAATTCCAATAGAGCGTTAAAAACTTAATGCACGCGGAAAGGGAGGGCCACTATAGCACTCATCAAAATTCGATAAGCGCCGTTAAAATTATCGAATGAATAATGGAATTCACTCGCGAGCGCGCATGCATCTTTCCACGGCCAATCGCGATCCAGAAGTTGCCAACCCGCATCATTCAAGCGAATCAATAAAAGAAAAAGTATCCCGATAAATATTTTTATCCGTCGGTGATTCCAGCGCACACAGTCTCATCCTCTGTCTTTTCCCTTCCTCTACCATATCTCCCTTCGTATGCAAGCATCGCCTCGCTCGAACGAGTCTCCGCGAAAAATTTAGGGACGCGAATACGCGGAGTCATAAAGGAGGAAGGGAGAGAGGAGTGTGCCTCCGGGTCGCCGCCGGCTCTGAAGGAGAGAAAGGAGACGGCGGGCCGGGCCCGGGGGCTGCATAATTCGCTCGAGGAAATAACTCCGTCGAAATGTCGGAAGGGGGACATTAATATTACACCCGGCAGAAATGACTGTGCATCATGCAAACACAATAAGCGCTCGCGTGCGCGGGAGTTACGCGCCCGGAGCTGGCCCGGGCTCACCAGGGCAGATTCATCTCTTCCGGGATTTCGGCCCGCGCCCCGCTGTACACGACCGTGCCTCCTGGAGCCCGCGTATGCCGGCGAGCGCGAAACTTTCATGGGGCTGAGGAGGGGGCGGAAAGAATCGGGGTAGTTTGCCAAAGCTAAGAGAAAAAGGAATTAAAAGAATTATTAGGGGCCGGGTATATGTAACCGGGGAGGCTGTGTTTATTTGATAGAATTGACTCTCTTTTTGAAAAGTTGCTCTGCGTCACTATTATGCTTGAATAAATAATTTATTTTTTTTCGAGGGGTAATGATGAATAAATACTTAAGTATTTAAAGATTATTTAAGTATTAAAGAAATATTAAATTCGTACATAAACTATTCACCATTCAACTAGATATTGCTCATTCTGGCACTCTTCTTTAAAAAAAAATGATAATTAACAGGCAAATTAGAATTTGATTAGTATCTGTATTTAAAGTATTTGAAAGAATTCAAATTTAAGGAACAGATTTTTAACGTTTAAATTTTTTGCAATAAAAAAAAGCAAAGCTGAAAATCATAAAAAATTATTTATATTTTTTAGATACTTCGGTAATTAATTTTTCAAAAAATTGATGACAGAATGAAACTTTAATTATACCTATAGGTTAATAATAAAATAATATCGCTTTCTATTATTAAACTCTAAGGATAATGCCGGACTGTCTCTCGGGTCTTATTAGTTCGGAGGTGATAGACCAAGAATTCTATTTGGGTTACGCGGGCAGAAATCCAAGAATTCCAGCTGCCAACAGCTTTTAACAGGAACTAATTAAATTTAAATAAGAAATGTGCAGCTTATATTGTATATACATTTGTAATTTATATTTAATTAAAGTTATTCAAATCATTCAATATTATTCATATTATTTATTAACAATTGAAATATTTCTTTTGGTACATTATTATATCCACGATTTAGTTATAATTAAATGACATTAAATGACATGTCTTTGAAAAAAAAAATCACGTACAAATAATTTTTTATTCATTTTGTTTTTCATTCACAGCCATCAAACTTTCAGTCAATAATTCAGAATATCTCCACTAATGAACGTTGGTGTTATGAGCGGGTCACATTTTTATCAAATATCGAACTCGTAAAGCAGCGCAAAATAATTCACGATGAGCCACAGTCAGGATAAAATTGGTTTTTCGTAATAAATGCGAAAGTGAAAATGGCATTTAAATGCAACGAAGCCTCGATGCTCCTTGCTGCAACGGAAATTACACGTAATAAAATCGTTGTTTTTCACTCTCACCCTCCATCTCACCCCCAACTCCCAGCGCCCCCATCGTATCGAACGGCCGAATATCGATGTCTCGGCGTGGCGCAGTGGAAAACGCAGTCGTAAAAGAGAGGCGAGGTGCAAAAAAAAAGGTGGAGGAAAACAAGAAGGGAACGGCAGGCCGGCCAATGGTAAATGCAGGATCGAGAAAGCGCGGTTGCTGCGAGGTAAATGGCTTTAATGAATTTTCTCTCCGCTCTCTCGATCTTCCGTTTATTTTCGTAGCCTGCACTACCTCTTCTTTTTTCGTATCCCTGCCTTTTACCTTTACGTCTCTCATGGCGTTCTTCTTTTTTTTTTTTTTTGTTGTTGTTGCTTCTCCTTTCTTTTTACGAAATCGGAAACTACATTATTATGCGCTTGTTTGCTCGTGGTGTGGTGTATTAAATTTTTTATTGCGTTATGGACACTGGACTTAGGAGTGCATAGTCAGATTTAATAGATTCATACTGTACGAAGTGGGCTGCGAGTGCTAATATTTCTGTTCTAATTAGTGGAACGTAAAATTTTCTTATTATTATTTTTTTTTTATTTAAAGTTGGTATGTTTCGTTAAAGATTTATTCGACAAAAATTAGTTCAATGATCACGAAAATGTTTAATAATATGTGCTAATGCATTCAAAGGGGGAAAAAATTAATGAATCACTGAATAATCTAACATACGCTTAGAAAAAAAAATAAATTAACTTTCTTAATTGCTGTTGATTTAAAAAAAAAAAACAGGAAAAGTACTTGTCTATTTTTCTATATTGTATCTAACGGATATAAAGAAAATTTTTACATTTTTAGTCAATTACGCTATTGAATTTCAATCACGATTAATCAATTAAATTGAACAACGGAGTTGTAATTAATTTTAAACGTACTTAATCTAACATACTAATACTAATGAATAAATATTATTTAAGAAATTATTATAATTACTCAAATTAAATTAATTGATTCGAAGTGTATTGCAGTTATTTATAAGACTGAGTAGCTTAAAATGAAATAGAGAATGCACATAATCCAGCGTAGAAATTACTGCATATGAATAATTACGAAAATGATATTAGCATAGGTTCTTATTTTCAACAAATCCTATTATAGGTTTACTACTGTAATTACGTAAATTAGTATCAGTGGACATAAAATCATTCGTTGCAGTGACTGTAAACGCTATAATGTAGAGTATCTGCAGAATCCGTAAATAAACAATTACAAAAGTGATATTTACCTAGATTAATATTTACATTTTGCTTCTGGAACATCAAATCAAACTAATCATTTCACAAAAGCATTTTAGCATTGAGGGCATTATTACTATCTGTTTATTTGTAATATGATTTGGTAAATACACGAGAAAACAGATGCAAACCATATTTACTTGCTTATCAAGCAAATTAATATCGTCGCATAAATATGGAATTTAATTGTATTTCTACGTTACAGGTAATAAACTCTTGCTAAATATCAACAATTAATGTCGATTGCAAATGTATAACTTTTTTATTGAATCTTTGTATCTAAAGTAAATTTTACGGTTAATATGAATCGACGTTTCCATTTCAATCCATTTAAAATCCATTTAAAGATCACATTATTATTTAAGAGCATAGTAAATTGATATAACATCGTTAGAGATTAATATTTAACGTTCGTAAAAGTTGTATTAAAGTATTTGTTTGACTGAACTGAAATTTTATTTTATAATGGTTTTAGCTCCATAGATTATTGTTACAGACTTGATTACTCGGTATACTAAAAATAGTTCGATTTGGATGCATGTCTGATCATACCCGACTGTATCTACTTAAACTAAAACGTACCGTTTTATAATTTATGGATGGATTATTTTTTTTTTCAATCTTTGCCCTTAAATTTTTAAACGAATGCGTGTCTGGCCGTAATCGACTATTTCTACTTAATATAAAATGTACGCTGAAGCAGCCTATCAAAAAAAAATTTCTTTTATAACACTCTAAGCATCAGATATAATAAATGTTACTATGGATAAATATTATCATTGAAAAAATATTTGTTTAATTATTACGCATTTATTTTCCTTAGAAAGGTAGAAACAGTTATTTTTTTACGAATTTAATATAATTTTAGGACACTTTTGTTAAATAATTTTAAGGAAGAAAAATGAAAGTCTATTAAAATAATTTATTCTTTATGAAATATGACCTCAAAAAAAATATTGCAATCAAGGGAGAAGAATGGACAGGAAGGAATACAAACCGGAAGCCTCGATAGCGACTACAGTATCCTACGGCAAAGCACGGACCTCGGTCTTGATAGACCCGACGAAGTTCGCGCGGAAATCGTCCCGCAGCCTAACTAACCGGACAAATTGGCGCTGGTCCGCTTTAAGCCCAATTATTAATTGGTTAATTACGCGCCGAGGCCTGAGTTTAATCCTCTCGATGATTGCGCGCACAGCACCGCCGGCTCAAGATAATTCCGACGTCCGGTGGCGACGCCGCCGCCCGCCACCTGCACCGCCCCTGCGTCTCGCGAGATTAAGCGGTTGGAGAACGCGACAGCAGGATTCATCGATCCTCTGACCCCTGCTTTTCCTATAACTTGGCTGTCACTGCTTATTCGAGGTTCACCAATGCTTCGACATCAAAATATTTTCATTTACCGTCTGACACTTTTTCGTTGAAACTTTTTAACTTTTTAATGATTCTACAGAGACTATAGGTAATAACTTTTGTAATTAGCTCGCGCAATATATAATACAGTTTTATGATGGCGGAAATATAAAATTATGAAACCGCTAAATGGAAATTTTCAGTACCGTGCAGACATCGTTTTTTCCATACAATACGACAAAGTTTTCCGTAGAAAATAAGCGTAAAAATGTTTGCAAGCACTGGAAATTTTTAGGGGATAATCCTTGAAATTTGTACATGAATCTTGGACGATCAATAGATAAAAAGCTCCCTAAAAATTACGAAAATTTCTCTGCAAAAATTAGAGATTATTTCCCGCAGAAAAGCTGTAAAAATAAAGGAGCTTTTTTGTAAATTTTGTATTCTGCAAGTTGTGTAAAAATGAACTTTTTTAAATTACTCTAGAAATAAGCTTACGATATATCAAAAATAAAATAAAAAAATCCATTTGCATACTGGTTGCTCTTCATTTTATCATTTACTGCTTATTTAATAAAATAAAACCATACCTCAATATAAATTATTACAAAAGTAAACTTGATATTACATATTAAGCTTACCGAATGTGAAATATGCTTTTCGAGTTAATAAACAATTTTAATAAACGCTACGAACTCACATCTACATATACTCAAATTTATATTAATCAACGAAACGTATTATGCCTTCTCATGAATTAGTACGAATTTGCAACTTTAATAGCTTCACACGAAAATATTTTCAATCTATTCTCTCTACAGCGTTATTAATTAAGATTATTCTCGTAACAGATTTTGCCACTCACATACATAACTTAATAATATACACAGCAAAACGACAAATACACGCACAAGAGAGTCGCAAGTTTTCCAGCATTGAAGGGGTTTAATTTCGCCTTGCAAAAATTACGTTCGACAGCATTTATTAGTGAACTAAAAAAAATGAGTCGCTCTAAAAAAAAGCGCACAGAATTGAGATGAGAGACAGGTAAGGGGGAGGGGGCAGGTAAAATGAGCGAGCGAACTCGGCGCGCAGGAGAATGGAAGAAAGGTGACGGGGAGGGGGAGAGAGGGGATTGGGCGCGATGAAAAAGCGACAATTTCTCACTGCCAAAACGAGTAATAAAAACGCGTCGGCGCGGTACAACGCACATTTCAACTCTTCAGCGAGCGATGTAACATATAGGTGACACGGAAAAACTGCGGAATGAAAAACAGGCGATATTTGTCTGAACTTACAGTCCGCGTGCGCGAAATTTATACCCGCTACGTGTTCGGACTCGTGTGAAGGAGTCGAGAAGCTTCTACTGATTTATCCGTGCGCTCGCGAGATTGTGCCTCTCCGTTCCTTTGCTTCGGATGCTGTTTTTTTTTTTTTTTTGCATTTTCTATTATTTTTCCCGCGGGGCAAGTGATTTTATTCCCGCGAGCGGGCTGAGAATTTTTTAACGCCTAGACAGGTCCTGCCTGCTGGAACATTTTTCTGATCCCTCGGCAACGCGACGCTTAATCTGTCGTTCATTAATTTTATTTATTCTGCTCCTTGTGCGAGGAGGTGAGTACGGTGTTAACAAACGGCCTCGGCAATTTTGCAGTAATTGTGCCGCGTGTTTCTATTTTTTTTTTCTTTTTTTTTTTTGGAGTTTAATATCGTTTTAACGAGATTTTTTAACAAAATTTTCAAGCTGATGGTAGCTTGTCCACAGCGCTTATTTAAATACTAAAGCTAAACTGCTGCTTTTTTACCTGGTAAATGGCATCCTAACGCTCGAAAATTCGGACGTAACTGTAGGTTTTATTTTTTTAAGTGATTCGTGCGCTATTTGCGACAGTTTCTATTTTTTAAAGCTACTACTATTTTATCTTTTGGTATTGAATCTTTAAGTCAATATTACGTTAAAAAATAATTGAAATATTAATTAAATTATTCTACAAATAGCTTTATTTTAATTTAAAACTTTATTTTTTTTAAATGATACTTTTTTAAAATATCACTATCGATTATTTTACAAAAATTAAAAAAAAAACAGTTACGCAATCATTTCTTTTATTGTTATTTCACTATTTTTATAATTAAATTCTTCAGAAAATATGACTGTATCCTTTTCACACATGCAATTTTCATAACCACTTAGTCATATTCACGACATACAAAATTCAACCTCGAGTGTATACTTGGAAATTTCCAAATTTACATAATTTTCGCTACAGCCCAAAGTGCATCTCATTCATCATAGCAAAGAAATTAAACTGCAATAGCATCATATTTACAGTGATAAATATAACAAACGATAATTGTAAGGTTTACTGATCCCGATTATCAGTGTGCATCTACCATTTAAATCGCTCACAGTGTTAATTGGAATTAGCCGTGAATCATCTGCAAACGGAATAATTAATGAATTTTTGAATAATACATTGGATTAGAGAGCTAATAAGGCAATAGCCTGTTCAATAATTGCGCGACTACTACTACTCCGCGAATCATAAATTCCGCTGGAATGCAGCGAGGAGGCTTCACAGGGGAAATTCGGCCTGCGATCAGGTCATCGTCGGGGAATCACCGGACAAATCCGTAATTTAATGAGGAACGCTGGGATGTTCGATGGTAGAGACAATTATTTTCTTCGATCGAATATTTCGAAATTAAGGCAGGGGGATCCGACGCGGCTCATAACTGCTCATCGGGGATTGGCGCGAACTTTACGATTGTCGGCGGGCCGATAAATTCGTTTTACCCGCCGGTGCAAACGAACGTAACTGCACACTCATTAGCTCTGGTTCATGAGGTAACGCGCGCTACAATTAGGGACTTTCGAATATTTTCGGGGTAATTGATATGGCCAATGCCGTGATACCGGATTCGACGATAAACCTCGAATTTTTATTGCTCGCCGATACACTAAAATTAAAACGGGGGTGAGTAAAAGTTTTTATCTTCGTTGCTTATGCGTCACGTATGAAATTCTTTTTTAATTGGTAAAATCGAAAGCACTTTGGGTACTTAATTCTTTTATGTACTCGTTTAATAAGCTTTTGGAACATTGTAGTTGTTAATGTTAAAGATTAAATCAGAAGGGCAGTCAATTTTTTATGAATATTTATTTAATGTAAATTATAATGTAGCTAGTACATTGGAAAAATGGATATGTTTAAACCAACAAAGCGTGTTCGATGGTTCGAATTGATTTATAATTTATTCATATCTTTTAATGTTTTGAATTTTGTTTTTCAACCAAAAACTGTCCTTCTTTTTATGAGAAGATGATAATAAAATATTGTCTAAATGAATATTCACTGTAGTCATACGTTTAAAAAATAATTGCAGCATGTTATTCAAATATTTTATGAACAAATTGATTGATAAAAAATACGTGGTTAAAAAGGGTTGATGGGTTAAATCAAATAATTAATTTCAACATTCGTTCCGATTGATTTTTTATCTGCGAACGCAAATACATCGATAAAAATCGAACTTTTCATTTAAATTAATCTTAAATAAAAAAACTGTCGAAATTATACGATATTACTAAGAATTCGACATCTGTATACAATTCGCTAAATCTTTTAATCCGACTATAATTCATTATAACAGAATTTGAGTTGCCACTCCAATCGCCTGTAAAAGCTAACAAATCTGACGACCATAAAATAGGGAACTCGCCGCCAACAATTCGTTTGTAACACTACACGCTGCAGCAAACACTCCAGAGGCTCGGCCTCGGTCAAACGAATTTCTCTCGCTTATCAGTCAAATCAGTTTCGTTAAACAAATATTAACTGTTCAATTAAATTACTTCTGCATTAACGTGCGAGGGACTCATCAAAGGGAGCTACTGTCGCTCGTCCACCCAAAAAAAAAATCCGCAATTTGAACTTTGGGCCGTGTGACCCGCAAAAAGTGTCACGAAACTCCGGATTCGGGGAATTGCGCGAAGCCAAATGATATTTGCTCAAAAGAGTTTGTTTAGCGATCGGAAAAGTTGGCGTGTATCGAGATGAACGAGCGGCGAGGGCAGGGGGAAGCTTCGCATCGCTCCCCGGCGTGCGTTTCGATTTCGCAGTGGCGCCAACGGTGCAGCCAGTTAAATATTGCGCGGGTGACGTCGCCGTGAGTGGGAAGGTATACGCTGGAACTGGAAATGGCGCGGGAAACTTTGGAGATGGCAACTTAACCAATTTCGGTATGACTGTCAAGTCGCCGGGACGCGTGCGGCTGAACATACGAATGTTCTGGGGGAAGTGGATGGAAGAGGAGTTGCGGACTCAGATGCTGGGGAGAAGGGAGGTAAAGGAAGGATAGTTTAGATTTTTACTTCTACGATTGGATCTGATGTGCCGTGCGATAAGTTGAAGGCTTTCTATTATTTTGGAGTTGGAGATATTCGGTGTATCTAATTATGATGTGCATTTATCAAAATACTTAATATTTTGAAGGTTAAAAAAATGGTTAAATTTGTTAAACAATGTACATCGACGATAAGAATGCTCTGAAATATGAAAGAATGCAACTGTTTTATCACTTTTAAAAATTTTTGTATTGTAGATTTTATTCTATTTTTTTAAATTCGAGTTATTATTTACAGGTGTATTCCAAAATAATTTAGTTCGATCGCGTGTACAACAATCGATTTGCAGTAAAAGGTAACAATCGTTTAAAAATGTTTTCTCTTTTTGACTCACATTGTTGTATTTTCGAATGCAATGAAAATATCGATAATGCATTGTAGGGGATAACAGGAAAAGTAACCTGTCACATGAAGAGGGATTTGAGATTGCAGATTTGTATCTCGTCATTTTGACGTGAAGCTTTATAGAGGATAACCTACTACAAGCTTTGTGATAAATATAATCTTATTTATCCAAAGGATATACTGATTTGTTAATATTCATTAAATATAAAATATACAGAAAACGTCTTCTGATTAAATAATAACTTTTACCATTCTTTATATTATTTATATAGTTTTTTCTGATATCATAATACTTCCATTTTATCTGAAGGAAATATTGTTCTGAAAGGACTTTAACCCTACTTCTCAAAGTAACACTAATGTTTAAATTTTCCGAAAAATGTTCCGTAGACTTACAGTTACGTGATGCATACCCGCGGATTAAAAAAAAATATGTTGATAAAACCAAAGTATTCAAAACATTTTGCATTTGAAAATTCTAATTGGAATCCATCACTTCTTCCTCTCGAGTTCCTTTACTCACACGCATTGAAAGCTTTCAAATACCCCAGCCCAAAAAGAGATAAGCAGAAAGAAAAAAATCCTTTGCACAAATTTTGTTAAATTGATCTTCCGGCCGAATATCGAAAAAGCCCGAAAGCAATCTTACTGGTAATAGCTCCGGCCCACCGCGCACACAATTACAGGAACTTCGAGACTTTGAACAATAAATAAACGCAAGCAGCGATAACAATGAGATTGAATTGAACAAAACTATATTCACGACGGGGGCGCTACGAAAACAGCAGGCCAAAGCTAGAGAGCAAAGTTTGTCTGCGCTATATAACACCCCAGAGGGAGAATGACAGAGTGAAAGTGAGAGAGAGAGAGAGAGAGAGAGAGAGAGAGAGAGAGAGAGAGAGAGAGAAAGGGGGGGAGGGTAATCCTTGACGGCGACGCCGGATTTATTTTATGACGTACATCACGCGATTCGCGCGACGAGAGGAGGAACACTCGCGGGTGGGGATTTGCAAGCGACCGCAAAATCCATCCATCAATATGTTTAATCCGATTAGCCTGTATCTTTCGTACGTCGTGACGATTGCACGCAGACGCGACCGAATTTTCTTTCTTTCGCTCGCGAAGTATAAGAGATGAAAAAAAAAAGGTAGAATGATACGAGCGTAGTTCGCGGCTTATTTTGTTTACGGCGCTGGAGATGCGTTACGAGCTCACCTAAACGGAACATTTGCGTTTTACACCGGCGGGCGAGATTCTTTTTTTAGTTATATAGCACTTTCCGCATGTTGTTTTTGTGGCTTTTATTTTGCCACTGATGTTTGGGGCAGATTTTATTCATTCTCGAGTGAGCTACTTATTTTTTATATACGAATGAGAGGAATAATTTAGGATACACCGCGACTCTTGCGGGTTTTCGTCGAATTAGCATTTTGATTAAAACTCCGATTGGATAGTTCAGAAATAGAATAGTTGCGTAAACAATTTAATTAAGCGCGACCAATTGAATATTCAAATGAGCGCTGAGAAGGCAATCGTTTTGATGCATATAATTTTGAGTGAAATTTAAAGTTAATTTTTTTTTTCTCAATTTTGACTCTACTTGTGTCTCTTCTTTCGAAAGATTTTTTACTAGCTGCATAATAATTTTATAACTGTACTGCGCAAAAAAAAGCGAAAATAAAATTTTACGAGAAATTAATTTCAACATATTTCAAATATATGTCATTTTCATCCTCGCATAAAAATTTTAAATCAACGTTAAACTTGAATTCATCGGCTATAATGGGAGAGTGAATATTTCAAAAGCCAACAACTTTTAAGTATCAACATATAACATTTCTATAAATTTGTTATCATTTGTCTCCTAATTTTTTTCATTTCAGGCAGACAAAATATTCATGTATCAATTGATAATAAAAGGAAATATTTCTGACAGAGAACTAACTAGAAATTTACCGGAATATCACGTACAAATAAAGTTATCGCGTAAATGCTATTTCTCTCAATTTTTAATCTCTAACATTTGATCACGCAAAACGCGAATTTTTTAAAAGTCTGGTTAATCCTCCAGTTAAATGTCAAACAGTTGAGCAGAAAATAATTAATTTTAACATGAAAAAAAAGCATGAAAGCTTCATCCATTTTATTAAAAGATCCAAAATGTGGAGAGAAACAAAGTAATAAGTACACCGAAGCCTCATAAAACTCGGCAGTTGAATTTTGAAAGGCCCATCAGAATCCATTAAAAATTGAAAAGCTCCGGGTCGAAAAAGCGCCCCAATATCGCGTAATAAGCCGTAGGTAAAGCCTTCGATTTAAAATTAAAATTGCCACTGAAACAAAATAAATGCCGCGCGCTCATGGGATACGTGTAGCGAAGAATCGCGCATCTGCAGTTCCCCTAGGAGTCCGTCGCATCCCCGAGCGAGACAAGGATAGAAGCAGGAGGCTGAGAAGAGGATAGAGCGAAAGAGGAAGAAGAAGAGATAGAGGCTCCGATCAGTTGGTTCTTTTTTTTTTTTTTAGTGTTGTAGCCTCGGAGGGGCTCGCTTCCGCGTCAATTCATTGATGAATTTGCATTGTAAAGGATGTATGCGCGAAAGTAGCGGCGGAGCGGCGCAATCGCGCATAATTCCGGCGCGCCGGGCGCCCAAGGTCTGGGGGGTGAGAGATAAACTCCAGGCAGTATTTTATTGGCTAGTTGACTTAGCCCGCTAAAAGTAATTTATGTTTTGAATATGCTAAAACTCCGCTCATAAATATGAAGCGGGTGTCGCGCCCGCCGCCGACTCGCTACCGCGCTCCACTACGCTCTCGAGCCGCGAGATAACGAATTTTACAAACGAGTCGCGGGAGAGAGCGGATCATTTTTTTGTTTGCCTCCCGCACCTCGTCTACCACCCTCCCATCCCCCTGGTACTCTTTTTTTTTTTAACGCTTTTACTCGCCTCCGTCGCGTCGCACCCGAGCTCCCGCTCTCCTCTTTGACTGTTTTGTAATGCGTTTGTAAAACATCAGACTTGCGCTCGCTAACTGTGCACAGAGCTATTTGCTTTATAGTTCAATTTGGGAAACTTTCCTTTGTTCGGCGCTCGTTTGGTAGCTTCATTTTTCTTTTTTATCGAACTGGAATGCTACGTGCTCTGATTTTCTTTTTGCTCTTCTTACGGAACTTTATTGATAATTTGTTGCTTGTAATACTGATGCTCGGGTGGTACCAATATTTTTTTAATAAGTAATGGAATTTGTCGAGGAAGTTAGATGTTTTATCAAGAAATTAGAGAATTTTAGTTTCATTGGAAATGAAAATAGTTTTTATTAATTTTTTAGGAGGTATAAAAAGAAACGAAAGTTTTTGTATATTTAAGCAAAAAATGCACTTAAAAGCACTCCAATGCACTTTTGTGCACTCAACAATCTTTGTACACAAAAATGCTCTTTTAAGTCCTTATTAAAAAATAAAGGAAAATAACAGATGAACGACGGGCTACCAATGATAATATCTTAATATAACAAGAAATTGTCCCACGTGGTCTCATAATTCGATTCAAAATCTAAACTTAAAATTGCAGTCCAAATATGGATTTTTCTTGCCTCGGACGATTACTTCAATTTCAAACAAATAAAACTACTCTATAGAGTCTCATGAACTCAAAAGAAAACAAATCGACGGTGCTTAAATTTTCAAAAATATTCGATCTAAATTCCAAGATTTCATTCGGCCGTATTCACAATGTACATTTTAATATAAGAAAAATATGGCAAAAATGTCATGTACAGCGTCGGGGATATACAAAGTCGTGAATTTCAGCTTCTTAGCAGCTGGCACTATCCCGAAAAGTTTGCCTGCTCCACTTCGAGCGTAGCATTAAGCTATAGCCGCTTCATCCCGTCAGCCATGCTAATTAAACCTTCAAAAGCTACTTTAAGCCAGGTCGTAAAAGTAGGTCCCGCGCACTCAGAAATGCCCGCTGTTGTTCTCCCATTAAACGAACGATTTATGGCCATACACTGGTTGTATTTATTTCTTTCGTGAACTAACCCTGCGAAAGTGTGGCAGGACGGGATAAGGAGGTCTTTGATCGGACAACTTAAGTTTCTGGGTGTAGGAACTTTGCGAGAGATGGAAGGTGCGTTCTTAGAAACATCGGATAAGACATTAAATTGGATTATGCCACGAGATTAGATTTCGTCGTTTAACGTGGCTTTACATCGTTACAAGATGATTGAACTTTATACAAACAAGCGGATGGTATGCTCCTTTGTTAAGCATACATTCACCCCAGACAACTTCTAATCAGATTTTTTTAATGACAAATTTTATAAGACTAGATTGATCAAAGATCAAGTTGTGTGTGTCAACGTTTTAAAAGTCTGTTTTCCATTACAGTTAAAAAATAATGTTGATTAATATATTCACAACATGCAATAAACAATTAAATATATATTATATTATTTTTCATCGAATTATATTACTTTTATAGCCATTGCTGTGAACAATGCGGTTTGATGGATGAATCACCACCATCTTTTTTGTACTGACCATGATGTATGATATTTAAGAGAGAATGCTAATTTAAAGTTTGATCCTATAGTTTATATTAAAGAAAAAAATTCACAATTTTATAATTAATTTTTAATATAATTTGTTTTTTTTTTAATTTAATGCTATGTTAAAGGGTTAAAAATGTGTTAAGAAAATATGAAAATGTAATTTACTACAACATTCTAAATCTAGTCACTATTTTTTCACTTTTTTAATTTACGGATATAGTGTCCCTACTATTACTAAATAATCAAATTAAATAAATGGATTTTTTATTCGTGGCCTCTGACTGTATAATTACAGCAATAAATGCACAAATAAAAATGGAAAAATAATAAATGCATAAGCTAAAAAGTCCGCTAAAAAGTTGTACGACCGAATAATAAGTAGTAAAAAATAAATGGAAAATGGAGATGAAAATAAATGACTGACGCCCGGGACAAAAAGAAGGGAAGAAAAGAGGGAAGTGAGATGTCGAGGAAGTTTTGAACTCCTTGCAGAATTTATTTGCCGGTTATACCGCGAAATCCCTGCAGCATGACCCGTGTATATACAGCGAGCCACTTGCGCTGCTTACAAGCGTTGTATAACTCTTTTTTACGCCTTGTCGTATTAGCGATCCGATATTAAACTTCGCCCTCATCCGTACGTGCTTATGCTAATTTTATCGGGCAACTTCTTAATTGTCGATATTTTTAACTTTACGATAATTACGGCTTATTTACCTGCTACCAGTCGCTAGGAATTTATTCCTCCGAAACTTATTTTACCTTCGCATCAATTATGGCTCCTTAAAAAGTTAAATAAACAGCAGCTTTGATGTAATATTGAGAACTTTTATAATGCATCCAACTCCATTAAAAGTTTGAAGGGAAAAAAATAAAAGTGCCAGCAGGTTATAGGTACTAATCATTTTTATCGATAGGTTCTCTCGGTACGCCCGTCTGACTAAAGCCTGATAATTCTACTGAAATAACAAAACAACTTCCCGCGCTAGCCACTCCGTAAGCAGGTATACATTTTCTTCCCACCTTAATCTCTACTCTTAAAAAATGAAATAATCGAACGTGTTATGTAAGATTCTTACTTGAGTTTTGAATTTTGCGATAAACTGTTAGGCTTCTAGAGTTAATCGTGAAGTGATGATTAAAGTGCATAAAAGAGCATGTAACTGTATAAAAGGACAGATGTAAGTGCATTTGATTACATTAAAGTGTAGTACAGTGCAAAAGGTGCACTCAAATCCATAACAGTGAAGTGCTTAAAAGTGCATTCAAGTGCAGAAAAAAAGTATAAAAGGGAATTCAAGAGCATAAAAGTGCAGTCATATGTATAAAAATGTATAAAACGACATTTAACTACATTTAAGTGCATAAAAGTGCATTGAAATACATAAAAAAAGTATAAAAAGAGATTCAGAGGCGTAAAGTTCAGTCTCAGGTGTGCAAAAGTGTAAGTGTATACTTGGAACTTAATTTACCTTACGTTGATTACAGTTATGTAATTATAGTCTTTTAAAAATATTAAATAAAGAAGAGAATTTAATGTAATATTAAGAACTTTTAATAGCCACTCATCTCCATTAAAAGTTTCAGAGAAAAAATAAAAATGCCTGTAAGCATGGATAATAAACGTTTTTACTGATACTCACTCTCATTGCGCGCGTCTGACTAAAGCCTGATAACTCCCCTGAAATAAAGCAAAAAAAAAACAACCTCCCCCGGAACCGCTGCATCAAAAGAAACAAATGAAATTGCAAATTTAATTTGTACCTCATTCTCGGCTGCATCTCCGGGCTCTGTAGCACCCCCGAGAAAACTAATTACTCTTCCTCTAAATTCAGATCTCAGGTTTATATTTTTCCCGACTGTCTCCCGTAAAAGCGCGCGGGTCGTCTTTATCTCGCCACGGGTCGAACTTCCCGTTCGGAAGGAGCGAGCGAGGTTGCCGCGAGCTCCTCGTTCGCTCGAGACAAATGAGCCGCTTTATCACTCTGACCCTTCAATCCGCCGGGCGGAGACGGCGCTTTATCCTTCTCCATTTTCATTTGCCCGGCGACGATACGCACTCGCGCCGCAGTCGGCTCCGGCCTACGGATTTACGAAGCGAGGTTGACATATCACCGCTGACCCTGTCTTATCCTCTTTATCTCTGAATTGTTCATTCGGTGTCAAGTTTTTATTGTTATCTTTTTTTTTTAAAGAATCCAAGGAATTTTTTTCACTTTCTCTCTCTGCTTGTGGCTGTCATATAGAAAGTAAAAACAGTGATTGTATGGAGCTGGCTTCTGTTAATGATACTATAATTTAAATTATATTTTTAATTATTTAATTATTGTTCGTTAGAATTTCAACGAATGAATAGCATACTCCTTGTTTGATACAGTGTAAAATAGCACATTTAATTTTTTACATTGCGGTTTCTTTTATCAAGAGTAAAAAAAAAATACATTGAAAGTTAGTCAAGAAAAAAATTTCTTTTGCATGATTCCGACGAAAGAAACACATCTCCCGAGATTTTCGTAAGAAGCTGAATGGGAGATAAATTGATTCTAAAGGTGCATCCCAAAAAAAAACCTATCATAATTAATCTCCCGAAATGGTTTTTTTTTACACGAGAATCTCAAGAAATATGCTTTTCTTTGCAGGAATTCATCAAATATTTTTTTTTCGCTGCAACCCCATGAAATTTTGTAGACTTTTACCTAAAATGAGCTATCTTTCGCTCCTTAAACTGAAACGTATTTTTTTCTTAGAAGCATCGGCAATATTTTCAAGATTACGTAAATTAATCGAATAAATAATAGGTACTAATAAAACCAATAAATCTCGTCTATTGTACACCTGCATCTTGTATTTTTTCTTCAAAGTAAGCAAATAAAAAATATTTTCCTAGAACCACATCACACAGTATCGATCGTTTTCTGCAAACAAATACATCCAGGGATAAAGCTCGGGAAAAAAAGAAAATAATAGATACGCACAATAACAAAGGCAGGTGCTGGGACGTAGAGAAAAAAAATGAATCACGGATCGAGAGGTGTTTTACGACGGCCAATTAGCCAAGTAGAAATAAACGTCGGCGATAAACTTGCGCCGCGAGTAAAATTAAAATATTCAAGTATTCCGGGAGGCCGCTTCTAGAGAGCGGGCGATTTTCTCCCTCCTTTGCGGATTTTCAAGGTTCGCTCTCAGGGCCCAGGCCAGATGGTTAACACTTTATTTCAGCGAAAATCGTAAATCTCCACCTCCACTCGCAGAAAACTTGAACTCTCGCCAAGTTTCCAGTCTATGCGTACATTATGACCCTACGATTTCTCTACTTCGCGCACGTCGAGGCTCTGCCTCTTACTTTCTCAGCCTCTCTTTCTCTCTCATACCTCTATCTCTCTTTGTCTCCTTCTCATTCGATTTCATCTCTCTGTCTCTGTCTTTCTCTCTCACTCTTTAATCCTCGTATCTCTCTATCTTTTCTCTTTCGTTTTCTCTGCCCGGGTGTCTCTTTTTGCCTCTGTTTCTCTTTATGTTTTTCTCTCTCGTTGGTATTTATATCTTCTTCTACTTGTTCTGTCCTCTCGCCTTTCTGAATTTTTATTCTTTGGTAATTATTCTCCGACTCTCATTTGAATGCGAATGGCTCTTATTCTTGTTGATTTTGTTTGTGCGAACTTTGATCAATCATTCATAAAATCCGCAACAATTTTTTTTTTTGTATTTTATTAAAATTATTATGCAATATACATTTTCAAAAAATTATAAATTCTTATACAATAATCTCTTAACAAATGTACATATGATGCTATGCATATGCTATGCTATAGAAGATAAAAAGTTGAGATAATTGTGGTAATCCGTACAAAGTAAAAAGTTAGTAGGTAGAAAGTAAAAGAATATTAAGATCAAACTCTAAGACTTAAGTATCCGCACTCAACGATTCTTGATTCTTTCAAAACGTGTAAAGAAAATTTTTTAAAAGAAATCGCATAGAAAGTTACATAAAAAATCTCGATACATTTACTCGAAATTGTTAAGAAAAAGATAAAGAGTATACCTAACTGAAATAAAAATTTATATGAATCGTTTATTTCAAGGCTGTAAATTAGTTCACTTCCGAATCAATATAGTACATGAAGAAATTTAAAGAGCTACAAGAGATGAAGTTTTAACCGAATTAAAAATCTTCATAAAGAAATTTTTACTCAACGAAGTAAGATTTTTATTTTTTTAAATTACCATTGTAAATACAAATGCAAATGATAGACATTAATCCGATAATTCGCTTTGAAGCATCATTAAATCAAGTATAAAAATTATAATAAAACTGTATTTTCAGGTTCCCGTGACCATAAAGATATAAATATGCAAACGTATTATTATTTTTAAAATTTAATTAAAAGCCATGTAATAAAGCAACCAAAATTTATTTTAAATAAACATTATTATCAGCAACAAAAGATAAGTATGTTCATATTTCAAATAAAGCAGACACTTTAACTTGATCACTTTAACTTACGTGTTTTATATTTAAAAAAAAATATATTTAAAAAAATCTCACGAATTTAATTTTAAAGCCAACGCGCAAAAAGGTAACTAAACAATCTATCTTTTTCTTTCTCTATTTTCACAAAACACCGGGCTATCGCATCGAAAAACAAGTTTTGTAGCTTCACGTGTTTTCGCGTAGTAATTCGATCCAGGCGACGATTTACATGCATTCCTCAACGAATGAATTTGCACTGATCTGTGTTTTAACGCTGATTCATGCGACCGTTCAATAGCTGTACTAGCACATACTTGGACCAAATCGAGGGCAATAGATTTTACTTCGCACGTCGATAAAAAAAAGCTTTTACTTTTCAGTGACTTGCACCGTTTACGTAGAAATTTAAAAAAAATAAAAAGTTTATGTGGACAGTTAAATATTTAAAACCCATTGTAGTTCGCGCAAAAGCTTAAAAAATATGAAAGAAAGAAAAGATTGTAAATAAAAAAAGTTAAAAATTGTAGTTTTATAATTTTTTAAAATTATTATCAAAAATGCACTTTTTATATAATAAAGGAGTATTTCTATTAAAGTATCTATTTTGATGGGGTTTCTATCGAAAGATACAGTATCTAAACAGGAGTCACCAAGATAATTTCATGTAATAATTTAATATCCATTTCGTAATGAATAAATGAATCATAGGCGCTTAAACATTAGATATTTCGGAAATAGGAGTTTCATTAAAATGTGCCTAGATAACGGCAATTTTAAAGCCTTTATTTCCGACAAGATTTATTTAACCGGTCCACTTTGCGTGAAATATATGAGAAATAATTTACACATTTCGGTCACGTCCCTAAGTCCAGCTGTTTAATTAAACCTAACGAAACTAAAAGACGTTCAGATCTAATTGTATGCCTTTTTTGAAATTAAGAAGAAATATAGAGATAATACTACTTAGCGAAGAATTTTATTTAAAAGTTGAATAACGCTGTAATGTATAAATCGTACTAATTTAATGATTTTCAACATGTTATCGCACAAAATATAAATTATTTTACTTATTAAGGTTAATTTAATGGAACTATTAGACAATGGAGATATTAATTTATTCGCATTTCATGTGTAATTAAACTTAAGTCGCATCTAATTCCAATGATTTTAACAGGTACACATTATGCGGTAATTAATATTTTCGTTTAAATGAAACAATCATAATAATAGCGATAATAATAATAACGTATTAGTCACTAACTGAAATTTGCAATCAATTTATGTAACATTTAATAAACTCATGAGCTAAATGCAGTGAATTTATTACCCGCACCCTGATATGGTCTCTTTCATCGTACATTATAATTAATCAACTGGTTAATTTATTATCATAAAAATATGGAGCATGAAAGCAGGAAAAATAAATTGAACTTTTAGCAAAAAAATAATTTTCTCCTCGGTTTGTCGGTGCCAATTTATTTTCCGCTGTGTAAAGTTACTTCGAAGTGTTTTGCATGCTTCCTCTTTGTTAGCTTTTAATTTAGACTTTCTTAGTTTACTACAAGAGAGTAAATCAACCACTTTTATGAAGCTTCAGATTAATTATTTTCTATTCTTAGGAAAAAAACAATAGTTATATTAATTTCTTATTCATGAGAAAATCATTTTTCAAACTATAATTTTTAATCAGACTATTGTCAATCATTCTGTGCAATTCAATAGAACCTTATTAAAATCCATTGCGTCCTAACACTCATTTCCTAACTGAATTTTCACATTCTCAGATCTGCAAGTCTCATTGCAAAATAACCGTAGTGTCTATACCTAAAAGCTTTTCGTTACATTACCCTCGCGGGCTAATCATTTATACTCGCTCAAAAATTTTAGCCCGCGCGTTCTTGCAAACGAAGAAAGTTTATCCGTAACTCGGTTCGCTCGATAAACTGAAGACACAGCGCAACACCGCAGTTTCGTATTTTCCTTTGACGTGATCTGACCGCGCTGACAAACTAACCGAACGAGCTGCATCGAACGAGGCTGGCGCGCGCGCACACTACAACCGCGCAGATATACACCGCTCCAGGGAGAAGGCGATGTTGGCGAATTGTCAGCGAAATTTCTGCGACTCGCGAACTACGTGTTCATAATGATAATTTTCGAATTGCTCCGTACACTCCCGATTCTCCGTCCGTCCCCTCTGGCGTCCCTCTCTGTTTACCTTTACCTCCGTCTCCTTTGTCTTGTTCCGATTTCGCGTTTGTTTCCCTTCCCGCATTCTCTCTCTCTCTCTCTCTATCTCTCTCTCTCTCTCTCTCTCTAACTCTCTTAGCGCACGCAATGAAATGTTCATTTTGTGCATGAATATTAAATACAACTGTCACTGGCTGCATGCATGTCTTTTTGATAGGTACGTTTTTTTTATCCGGAAATATAAGTGAACTTTTGGTTTACCTTTTTGCGCTTTTACTTTTTCTAGAAAAGTTTGTTTTACTTTGTGCTGTAATCAATTTTAATTTATAGTTCTGAATTGTTTATTCATATTCTATTCTTTTTTTTTTTAGGAAGGAAAATTATTTAGTAGCAACAAATGCATTTTTATTTACTAAAAGAATGTATTTCAATTCATATTTATCGAATAAAATAAAATGCACAAAAATGAATTTCATGCACTTTCGAAAAATCATGAAACGTAAATAAATGTATTTGATGCAGTTAAGAAAATAATATGCACTTTTTTATACCATTAGGAAGGAAATGCAGTTCATGTGCACGAATTTTCACGTACTTAATGCACTTCAATTTTTGAACCATTTGGTATATTATTAACAAATAAATTAAATCACAAATGAACAACATCTGACAGACGACTAATAGCATCTTGATAGAATAGATAAAGGCGACGTGTATTTGAGCAGGTTTATTTCCATTTATTATGAAGTAGAATGTCTCCAAATATCCTTGATAAACAACTTATTAGAATATAAAGAGTTTATGTATAATAAAGTATTTAAGTATGATTTTAATTAAAATATTAAAAACTAAATATTGAGAAAAACATTTTTTTTAATTTACTATTACTATTGAATGCCGCACTATATCTTGATTTTTTAACTTATTAATTATTGAAAATATCATTTAATAGTCATTTTTGTATGTTTCTCTACTTCTCTATTGATAGTAATAATAAATGCAATTATATACCTTCCATTAGCTTTCGCATACCTCGATCCTCAGGTATTATCAATACAAAATGATTAAGAATTGATTTCTCAAAATAAAATGCAATTAAAATTAAATTTACCCTTTACTTATTAAAGCAAACAAATAAAAAATAATTGTAAACTTCATTCGTCAAGTTTAAATATTTGAAATATATTCACTTGCTTTTTATACGCTCTGACCGTTAATACCAATTCGCTCGTATCGGCCGCCAAACTTCCAGGAAAAGAACGACTACACGTGACTGGCTTCGAACCTACACTCCTCATTTCCTCTGTACGTCCGTACGCGTCTCTGTATCGCCTCCAACTCCGTTTCGCAGATGAACACCCCCAGAGATGAGCCGAGACTTTCGAAGTGGCGGAGAAATTCGTCAACCAGTCGGCACTGCGGGCTGCGACATTCTCAGGCACGAGTTCGTCGATTTAATTAAATCAGAACTTGGACCGGAGCTTATCCCCACTACTCCGTCACCCAGGAAAATGTTATTTCTGCGCGAACTCGGCAATAATGTTTAGCCCGGCGATTCGCAATTTCGGCCGTCAACGCACGAGTCTACGGAGGGGTGATGGATTTTAACGGCTGGAATCGAGTCGGTAGCTGACCGAATTCTGATGACGGAGCTGTTTGTTTGTCCCTGATTGTCTGCTGGCCCGCACAGGTTTACGATGTCGTAAGCTTCGAATTGTCCTGACAGGAATTTTTTTCTTTTTTAATGTATTTAATACTTCCTTTTGGAGAAAGCTCTGGATTGGTGATGTTTTTTCATCTCTAAAATTTTTAGGTAAAAACGAATTACGTATATTTGAAAAATTAAACAAAATTTTTTATTAAAAAACGTCGGGGTGTATATGTAAATTTCAGTTGCCCCACAAAACCCCGTACTTTAAAATTAAAAAAACTTTTACTTTTAAAACTTAAATTGATTCCATATTTTGCATACAAATTCGATTTAGCTGAAAAATTCCAGAGTTTTTTATCAATGTTGTAGTCAATCGAGAGAAAGTAGCATACGCCTTAATACAGTTGGCGGCGTTTTTACTTTGTGTTATTACTCGAATTATTTTTCAAGCGTAAAAGAAAAATTATTTCTGCTGGAGAAACATTTGTTTTAACGAACATTTGTTTTATGAGACTTCAATAGCTTGGTACGGCGTTGAGACTCGTACATTTTACTGTTAGAAAAAGAGTTCACTTTCAAAATCTTTATATGTATTTTGAAACATTGCTAGTTACAACATTCTTAGATTTTTTTCGATGATAATAATAAAGAGAAGAACGGAAGCAAATAGTACAAATGAAATCTTTGTATAATGGTGTAACTATTAATTTAACAAAAAATACAAACAACAAGAAATTAATGAAGTAACTATAGTTTGTTATTTGTTTGTAGTACACGCTGAGGTCGAGAAGAAATAGTTCATTGAAACTATGACCTAAATTTTTAATTAAATTAAAATCTGCATGTTAATTGACTTGAAGAGATACCAAATTTTATCCGGACGTGATTTCAACAAAAAGCGGAATTTTTCTTTGAAATAATCGTTAAACTTTTTCAAAATAAAGAATATAAAAAAACGTTTAACACAAATTCATTATTTTTCATCATCATACACAAAACTTTATTGAAAATGTACAATGAAACATACTTGAAAAAATAAATCGTTTTAAATTACATTATCCAAATAAAAATTATCGAAATAAAAAAACCATTTAACAAAGCAACGGCCATAAAGTAATTTCACAAGATTTAGGAACGCACTAAAGTTATTTTTCTTCTTGGCAAGAAAATATCACATTTCTCTATCCCTCTATCCCTCTACATCTCCGGTACTCTAGCTCTCCTCTTCCTTGTCCAGCCAAAGTAAGCTCCCGGCGGATCGTTCCTAATTACAACAGTTATAAGCAGCTTCGGACGTTTTAGTTTCACGGAAAATTTTCTCTGTAGAGTCCAGCGCTAACACAACCCCCACCCCCGCTTTATCTGCCTCGGCCACTACCAGGCGTTATATTGCACAGAGGGCAATACGAGTTAAGAGCTTTTTTGCATCTAATCTTGAGTCCCTGCAGCGGGTTTTGCGCAAGAAAATTTCGCGATTCGCTACGAGCGGGTGTAAGCCGCGCGGCGAAAAGGAGCAAAGTAGGAAAGTTCCGAAAGACGCCGAGAGGGAAAGGAGTGAAATGAATAATCTAAGTTTCTTTGAGTGAAATTTCATGCGGCTCAGATGGTTAATGGAAGCTTCATGTGACGAAGTACTTAAAAAATGTACATTGCATTAAACATGTTCAAAATGTTTTGAAAATCACTGGAGAGGTTTAAACCATTCTCACTGATTCATTTATTCAATAATAATTCAAAGAAAAATGAATAGTTGTGTAAATATGGTTCTAATATTTTATACGATAATTTATGTACACCTAAATAATTTTCCTGACTCTATGTGATAAATAAAAAAATTATCCAAAATTTTGTGCATCAAAAATGCACTGTACTCAAGTCTTTGCAAATGAAATGAATTAACTTAATATACCAATTTTGCAATTTTTAATTTAATTGGTTCCGATAAATCATCACGTGTTCAGTCATCTGTCTGAGTTTAACATTAATATTAATGATAATATTCTAAAAATGTTAACTGCACCATCTGGTACGTAGCAATTTAAAAGCAAGAAAAAATTTTCAATCACCAGTGAAATTTCTGGTACGCATCATACCCTAGAAATCCAAATAATTTGCCACAATTTTCATTTTCTTAGAGCAATTCTTGTTTGACTATCCTTCTGAATCACACGCGGCATTTCTCAAATCGCATATGCACACTTGGCAGTCGTATACTAGAAAAACAAAAGGGCGGAGTCGAGCTTTTGTAAATCATCCGCGCTGAAGTCAGACACTGCGAATTAAAAATCTAAGCAATTCGTCAGCCGGCGCCGTAACAAAGTCACGCAAGAAACAGAGACAGTGACAAGCCACGGCAAAATCTCGCTGAGAGACGTCTGCGGTGGAAGTGGCCCCCGCTCCCACGGAATAAGGAAGAGAAAAGGCGGTTTATACACGGGCAGTGAGGTAAAAACGTTGGTGCGCGCTCTGCCACCGACTGGATGTTTATCACCGTGGCCGGGAGGCTTTTTTCGCTCAAGAATTTACGGCGAATAGGTGAGAAAAGGAGGGAGCGCGCCGGGCTGTTAGTAGATTGGTCGAGTATCTCGCGAGGCCTTTTGCACGCCTCCGCTATATCCTCGCGCGAATAACCGCCGACAGGCGGATTTCGGATGCAGCCGTTGCAGACACTCGCAAATGAGAAATCTCTATATTTTCACACCGAGGAGAATTTTCGACGAAAATTGCGGTGAATTTCAATCAAAAATGAGAAGTGACGAAAAGGAGGTAATTGTATTTTCTTATAATGTAAATTTGAATGTCTTCTCTTAAAAAATCAACACTCTTCATAAGTAACTCAATAAAATATAAAGAGTTTCATGTAAAATTAAGTATTTATAGATGATTCTCATTAAAATATTACAATCGAAACATTGAGAAAAAGAATATTTTTTAAGATACTATTATACTACTGCATTTCGAATTAAATCTTGATTTTTCTGCTTATTAGTTATTAGAAATATAGCAGTTAACTTTTAATTTTATATATTAAAAAATAAAATTTAGATAAAAATTACAATGACTCGAACTTTTTTGAATTATTTGCATTCTATATAGTTATATTTTGAATAGAACAACTATTTTTTTAATTATTCTATCAAATTTCTTGAACCGCCTTACTATATGTGACAGGTTGGTAAGGAGTGAAAGTTTAAGTAGTGCATGTCAGTTTATAGTCAGACCACCTGTGATGACGGAATGCTCTTCCTTCGTAGAGAAATAAAATTCTTTTTAAATTCTCCATAAGAAATAAACGCATCTATTTGAGAGACTAAGTTTAATTAAAAAATAGCCTGTCTATTTTTTAAAAAAAATTTTATTAATTTTTATGAGCTTATGTACCCGCATACTCCATTACTTTTAGCATACGAAAGACGGTTAATGAAAGTTTCTTCATATTTTAAAATTCAACTTAAATATGTCATATTCTCGTTTTAAAAAAACATGCTGTTTAAAACTCAGTTTGATGACAAAATTTCTGGCATTAGGTAAAAAATTTACATAAAAAATTAAATATTGTTTTGCAGTAATCAAACACTTCTTTGACTCGCACAGTTAACTGTGCTGGTATGTGAATTTTAATAATTTAATAAAAATGAATATTGAACAGTGTTAAAATAAATATTCGTTTAAACGATCCACGAATACCGTCAAAATTCATTTCTAATACAAAATTTCCCTTTATAAAAAAGTAGTCAAAAGTAAAAGCTACCCAAACCAACAACCGAAACGTAGCCCATAGAATCTTCCAAATCCACCGTGGAATTTGACCTCCGTGCAAGGGAAGAAAAGTTCACTCTTCAAAATCGAAGATTAAAGTTTCGCCGCGCAACCACACCTAATTACACCGGAGCTCTCTTTCATCCGCGCTTTATCTATCGCCCTGGGCAAATTCCGTCGGGGCCGTTCTTACACCCACAGGGGCCACCTCTCTTTTGGCGTCTCGCTATCTTCCTCCGGCCTGACGCGGCGCAGCGACGTTTTATTTACCCGGCGACACGGCATCTTCACTGGGAGAGTTTTTAAGAGGCCCGGTCTTTTGCGTCCTCCCCGACGTCCTCTTTTCGAGAGCTTCTCCAGCCGCGCCTTTTTTTACTCGGTCCCCACGTTCTTTTTTTCTTTTTTTTTACTCTCCTGCTTCTTTCGGCCTCTTTGACGCTGAGGTTCTTCTGGTCTCCTGATTTTCCACTTGCGAATTCCGGCCGAGTAATCGTCGAGTGTTTAAATTTCACGAACTCACGCTACGATTTTTTTTTTAATATTCCGAGAGTTTGAGAAATTATTGGGGAAATTGACTGGTGTCGAGCTTCTGTAACTTGCTTTTTTTATCTTCTGTTCACTTCGTTCTCTTACTCTCCGCATTGTCCGCATTGTGGTAATTAAATGTCAACGGTGGTGCATTTATTAATTATTAATAATTTAAAAGGACGTTTTTGCATTTTCCATTGTAAATGCATTGCTTCATTTACATTTGAATTTTATTTAACGTGAAATAATGTTGGTCAATTAAAATCGTCGTCAAGTTAATATTTCTTTATTCAAGTCATTACCAATTTATCGGCCGATATAATTGGATTATTAATTGAAATTTTCGTAACGACAAATGGATCAATTGATAAATTTAATAACGTTATATTTTAATTAACGATTAAACAAAAGCGTCCCTCCATTAAAAATAAACAAAGTAACTCATTAACGGATTTTTTCTTATCATACACACACATGCGCACACTGATAATTCTAACGCTGAAGTCTAACAATTGCTACACACGCTGCAGCTTGATTGTCGCGGCGCTCTCGCGTCTCTTTTTCCACCACCCCGCTCGTCCACTTCACCTACTTCCGCGTCCGGCTTGGGGCGAATTGTTTGCTCCCGAGGCAAGTCTCCGTCCCCTGGGTGAAAATGATTTACACGCGGGAGTCCCGGGACGCGGGTAAGAAATTTGTTTGGTGAAATTGGATTGATTCTGCTGGAGGAGCAGGTCGAGCGAGCGAGCGGACGCACTTCGGACACGAGGAGCTGATAAAAAAAGCGATGAAAGGTTGCAGCGCCACCGAAAAGAAATAACCGGCGGCGGACTTGGCAGCGACGAGTTTTATTTAAAGGCAGGACGATCAGCCGAGGAGTTTAATCAATTTGACAGTGTAATCGAGGATCGTTGGTACTTAATGGATTTTAAATTGACATTAATGTTAATCTTGATTCTATTGAATTTAGTTCGAATTGATACTCGACTCCTTGTCCATTTGAAGAATAAAAGAACATTGGAATAAGGTTAAATTGGGAAGTTTCAGTTGCTAGCTGACTTTAGGTGAATGAAAGTGTATTCGAGTTTATGCAGGTGATTCTAGGTGCATATAATAGTTCGCTCGAGTGTAATCAGCGCATAAAGAGCATTAAATGTCATGAAGTGCAAAATTAAATTTAAAAGCAATCTATTTTTAAATTTATAAAAATTAATTTTTATATCTTTTATTTTTTTTACGTTTTATTTTAAAAATTTTTAGGACGATCTATGCAAAGGCAGTATTATTTCATGGTGAATTTTTCAGTAGTATCTCTCCTGTGGATTTCTCGAGACAAATTTGGATCAATTCACGAATCACCGAGAAATTCAAATGGAGAAAATTCATCTGGATTGAGACAAGCACCTGATTTTTTTTACGAAAAATCCAATAGGTTCCAGTCAATGCTTGGATTTCCAACTGGATATTTTCAACACGAATGCTCATCATATCATCATTATTTTTTCAAAAAATTCCATTCCTGATTAGCTCTCTCGTTAACAAGAAGTCACATAAATAAGACGCGCGAATTAAACAAAAGCAAATAAAATAAAGCTAACAGTCTATTACGACGGAAATCGGTACAAGCACGTAACTATTTATTTTCGAACGTCCACGTGTTTGTTTATTGTACGAGTGTCTTCTACGCGCCCATATTACCTGACGTGCGGGCATGTGAGGCTGTTTGTGTTTATGTCAGGTGCCGGATGCTCATATTAATAATCTGATTATACCCAAAGCCCGTGCGAATAGCGTCAAGGGATTCGTCAATATTACACGATTGTGCGTACGTATATACATGCATGCAAAGGGACTGACAATGCTTCTCTGTTCTGAAGCTCGCGTATTTACAGTGGAACGATGGTTTTTGATGACCAATGAGTAGATAGCTTTTCCACTCTTGCGGAATTACGGAAACTCGATGCGCACTTTTTCGAGATTTTAGAATGGGTTAATTTTATATCGGTTATTCACTAAAGCAGATCAAGAGGTGCTTAAACGACGTTTTATTAAGTCATGTTTATTGATTTAAAAATGAATGGTGGCTCGATACTTAAAAAACAAAGGTTAGATAAAATGAAACGTATGCTGATGACGAAATAAAATTTCGATCGCAAATTTTTCTTCTTGGAGTAGCGTAACATTGTATTCCTAATAGTATTGATGTAAAGAAATTCTCAATATCCAATCAAAACTTTATTTAAATTAAAATTCTGTTTGATGTAAATTAATTTGTTACAGTCTTTTATAAAATCAAGCGTATAATGTTTTCCAACAAGATTTTTATTGAATTAATTGTTTATTCTGATTTTAGAAAAGAGAAACCCTTAAAAAAACTGTACAAATTCTCCATAAACTATCTATGTACAATTTTTTGCATTGTTTAGGCACAACTTCTTCGCGAGTCTAAAATTATTTAAAAAATAATATGCAAATGAAACGTAATTGTATTTCACGCTTCCTTCTCCTGATCTGGATCAATTGGTAGTTTCCCTATCGATTGCTCTGGTCGGAGGAGGCGCTTGTACAATTTTAGTCGAACTTCACTTACAGGAAAATTCGTTCATAAGTTCCAAACATTGCAATCCAGAATTAATTAACGAAATCAAACATGAAAGCCTTAAAAGTCTTTACATCATTCAACAGGAGTACATTATTAAACAATAAACATCAGAAAACCACTCCACGTTCTGAACCTCCGCAGCTAATCGTTTTAATCCATCCTCTATTAAAAAAAAAATTGGTTCAACATCCAATTGTTCGCACGGGATTTTGCGTTGTTCAATTCGACAGTACAATGCCTCCGAAATCCATGTGCAGACACGGTGAAATGCACTCGAGCCTCATCACTTGGCGTATTCATTCGCCGCGGCTCCTCATCTCCGAGAAAATGAGGCTGGGCTTCGAAACTCGCTCGCGCCGCGGCTACACCGCACAAAAGCCGTCGTCGTCCTCGCCGTCTCAACTCCTGCGCGAGATCGAATTTCCCTCCAGCTCCTCTCTATTTCTTATTAAGCCACCGGGGAGGTGCTACGGGGTATCTAATGAAAGCCCCGCAGGTATCGTCGTAGTCTCGCGGAGCCTCGGCAAGGATATCGATGGCACCTGACGTGCGTCTCCCGCCGAATTCGGGCGTCTCTTTGCCTCGGAGCTCCCCGGAATTACACCGTCTTGGAAATCTTCCCTCTTACCAGGACGAGGTGGGAGCGATTTTCTCGAGTAACAAATGCGTCCTCGAACTTCTTCTCGAAGGGGCGTGGGTGCGCGGAGTGAGTAGTGCTAGAAAATTCAAGGCAATTCGGTGTAATTGGGGCTTTCAGTGGAGTGGATTAGTCGGGTGAGACGAAAATGACGGGTGTGTTTAAATTTTCAGTGTGGTTAATTTGAAGAAGTTTGAAAACTTGGTCTGTCAAAAAAAAATTGATTGTACCCTACCGGAAAATTTAGAAGTTATTGCCTAGAATATGCTCAATTGTATTTTAATTATTCTGGGCAATAACTCCTAAATTTTCTGCTAAACGAGTTTTTTTATTTTTGTGATAGGATCGCAGTGTTCAGTAATCTAGAGAAATTAAATTTCTTATCTATGGAGAAAAAAGTCATGCAGCAACCGTTGAGTAATTTTTATTATTTGGTTGGTGAAAATTGTCAAAGTTTATAATATAAAATTTGTGTAAACTTTTTTAAAGTTTTTTCTTTATAAGCAGTTGCATTAAGTTTGTCTTTACTTTTTTTAAAAATATTTAAATGAAAAATGTTAATATAAAATGAAACATTTGTGTTATGAGTAACTGTATAAAGATTTTTGTACGACATTTCGACAAACTTCCAAAAAGAATAGTTGAATGAAGGGACGAAAATCGAATTATCTACCGAGGTAGGAAGAAAATATAATTCATTTTTATCTCCTCAAGAATATTAAAACGATAAACAAATTAACAAAAATACATTTGGATTAAACCAATATGAGAGTATTTAAAAAAACAGTCCTAAAAGAAAAACTGACATCAACAATATTGAATTTTTATATTATCAAAAATAGTCATTTGCAGGTACATTCACAATGTATTTCATAGGAGCCGATAGAACGTAATGCCATAAATATTTGAAATTCCATACCTACGGGATCGATTCTGAAAACTATTGGACATCGACATTGGGACTCTATCTTGTTCTCGAATACTCCAATGTCTCTTTACTCGAATTTTTACTGCACTGGTAAAATTTCAGTCGATCAAAAACACTCCATTTTACGAATATTTATATTTTTTTTTTCGAAACATTCTATTTTCAACAAAATGTCTCGACCATTGATTAAAAAATAAAAATTTACCTCTAGGTTTAAGAGTGAAATGCTTGCAGCTAAAGAGAAAAGCTGGAGTAGGAAAAGTGTTGCAATAATTTACAAAATATAAAACGCATATATATCGGCCATATAGACACAAGGGGAAAGAAAAACGCCCCAAATGCAAAGAATCAAGAAATGACCGTTCAGGGCGTTTTTCAAACACCGTAACACCATCCTCCATCAATCGGTCGCGTGATCCTCCATAAAATCAAGTCACAGCCCTTCCACTTCTATTCCTCAACTCTGCCAATGTTATATCCGGTCCGGTGGTGTAAACGGGATCCGTCGATCTATATATTCATGCGGATCCGCATAAAGGGGCTTCGAGAAAAGATAGATATATATGTATATACGTGTGTGTGTCTTTTTATATATACATATAGAGGCTCTTACTGGCTGAGTCCTTCCAACGGCTTTCGATGCATCGCATTATGGAAATGCGACCTCGCGGCCTCTTGCGAATTATGTTGATGCTATGCGCACCGTCTTCCCTTCGACCCAACCTCCCCGTAGACCAAATTTTTCATTCTTTCTCGCACGAGAGCTCCGACTTATTCTCGAATTCATAAAATACAATTATCTTCTTGCCACCCCCTACCCGTAAAATGGAAAGAACGGTATTTGAAGGATGCGTGAGAGTCGCGAGCTTTGCATTTCCTATGTAAATAAAAATTAGGGTATTGAATGCCGTAGCTGCTTATTTTTCCAGTATTTCATACAATTTGTTCGTAAAATTATACATTCTAAAATAAAAATTTAGTCATAAATAATTTATTTAAAAAATATTATAAGTATTAGTTTTATGTCTGCAAATAAGCCCGTTTCTTATATTTATAAAGCAAAAGTTACCATTGAGTCTGATCAGGCACTTTTTTTAATATTTTATTATTATATATGATAAGTGAAGATTAAGTTCAGTGGTTAACTCTAATTCAAGGCATAGTAACCTTATTTTACATACGCAGATAAAATTGATATAGATTTTATAATTTTTCAAACGTCCAGATAGTTTTAGGCTACTCGAAAATTAAATCCAATTCAAGGCGATCGCGTTAATTCTGGTTTATGTACATTTAGTATACCGTGAATTTATTTAATATTTTTTACTGTTTACCTTCCAATGGTTATCGGCAATATTGAATCAGTCATAATTAATATTCAAACTGTATATAATCTGTTATTAGGGTTAATCATTATTACAAACATTTGCGTAGCATTAAATTTATAGCGCCAGTCGATGTACCACATTTAGAAAACCGGAAAAAACACAACAACAAGTAATTATATAAAAACATCGTTATATTCGCCATCGGAGTGTTTTGTTTACACTAACGCCTGGGAATGACTAATTCGCGCTCCGATTTTACTCCCGACTGAAAAAGCTTGAATCAGTGGAGGCTTTATTCCGCGCGACGTCGATCCTCTACTTTATATATAGAAACGCGGGAATAAAAAGCAACTGCGCTCTTCCGTGTTCGCGGGGATAAAGAGGAGCGAGGAATCTTACTTAGAAGGGAACTGCGTCGAGCGGACCGAAAAACGATCGAGAGGAACTCGGCGTGAATGGAAAACAAGCAAAAACAAGCGGCGCGGATGGGGAGATCTCGGAGAGGGAGATCTTTTGAGGATCGTGAGCTTCGGCTGGGGCGAGGAAGTTGTAAAAATTTATCCGTCTCGAGACCTAATAAAATTCCGACGAGAAGGGAATTGGAACTGAAAGGAGGGCGTTTGTTATCGTTTTCAGCGCTAATGCTAGGAATAAGGATTATGAAATCTTTTTACATAACGAGAAATTGTCTTGCGTACAGGCATCCATTTGGTGCAAGGGAGTTTTTTTTATATAGGATTACAAGGAAATTAAAAATTTCGAGCACTAAATCAACGTATTTATTAGTATTTTATTGTTTTGATGAGGATTATATTTATTTATAAATGATTGAAAGCCTATTAACAGCGTGCTTAGAAAGCATATTTTATCAAATTTTTGTAAATCAGATAGAGATAAATTTTTAGTGAAGAAATAAATTATGATAATTCGAAACACAAGTCAGACATTCTTTATATCATTTATAAGGATAAGATAAAATTTTATTTTCTGCTAAAAAAAAAAAAAGATACTGGTACATCTTTTCACGAAATTCTCGTCACTGTAAAGGAAATTATTTTGTCCCATTAAAATTAATTTACAATTTGCTCTTTGATCTACTCAGGAACGTTTAATATCTGTTTAGTATACCCTGCATTCCGCTAAGACGTTCCCCAGGAGAAAATAAGGTAAAATAAAATAAAGGCAATCAAATCCCTGTTTAGAAGCTTGAATAATCGCCTCGCTGCAAAGAAGCTTCGCGCCAGACAACGGGTCAGAAAAAGAGAAATGATATACCAAAGAGAAAGAAGGAGAGAGGCGAGGAGCTTGCAATATTAGCGACCAGGCGGGGGAAAAAGCCTGGGCTGAAATTAAAAGCAGGCAGCTGCTCGAATAGTCGAATAACCTCATCTTCCTCTCGCTTTCTTCATGTCGAGTGTGCGAGGCTGCGCGCATAATATCCAAAAACTGCGAAAAGTCTGTTATTAAATTCGAATAGTTCGCTCGAGGAGACGAAAATTATTAACATTTTTCGTTGCACCCTCGAGGCGAAACGACTGCATAAAAGAGGAGGAAAGGGGCTAGAGTAGCAGCAGCAAAAAAAAAATATCTGCGACTACTTGCTGGGTACCGCAGGAAATTGTCGAACATAACACTTCCATGTAGTTTTCAAAAGCACGATTATATTTATTAAATTGTAATTAACTCGACTCCTCAATAATAGAAGCTAAATGTCAAGGGCCTAAACAGCTGTTGTGCCTTGATTAGCAGATTGAAACATTTTTTCTTATGATAGTTCTTTATATTTTTGCGAAATTTATTTTGTTATTCATTAAAAAAGAAGGCTTGTTATAATTGTTTGTTACGTTCCTGGCTGTAAAAGCGCAAGTAATTAATAAAAAAATTGTGCAGCAAATTTTTTTTATTTTACGTAAACAATGTATTTTTTTACTTTGAAATTTATAAAAATATCCTATTACACTCAGCAAGTAACATACCACAATTTTTTTCGTAAAAAATCTTTTTTTTTTAAATTCACACGGATTATCCTTTATTCTGCATGCGTTGCAGGGGATCGATACTTGCGAGAAGTTTTGAAAAATGTAAAATGAGCACGGAATTATGGGAAAATTATTTTGATGGCCGCCCGTAACGGCTTAGTAGGAGCGTTACGGTTACTGTCATTTCAGTAGTAAAACTCGTCTATGCTGAACGTGCAGTCAGCAGCTGATATTGTCGTAAATTGTTTTCCTCGAAACGAATGTGGCTGTGCAAATTTTATTAAGTGCACGCGCGTGTAATGCGTTGATGTTGCTAAAATTTATGAGAGAGCACTTAAAATATAATAAGCTAAACAAGATAAAAGTAAAAAAATTAATGTAACACGATTGCATTCATTACTTCACGCGCTTATTTTAATCAGGGAAAGAAACACCTAAAATTGCATTTCATTAAAGCTTCCAGAATTTTTTCAACGAAAATGAAGTGGAACTTTGGAAATCCTTTAGGGTTTCCGCGGGGAAAGTAAACACAAGTTGAGAGCAAAGTAACCCTACCAAAGACTCGTTTGTTTTTGCTTTTCTCGCAAAGTCGTTATCAAAGTAGATGTGGAAAGGTTTATCTTTCATTACACGTTATCCTTGATCGCTTACTCGTTTTTTTTTTGTTCTATCCCAAGCACGTTATTTTCAATTTAAATCTCGCGAGATTTATTTGAGAAATTTATATTCAACGGAGAAATATTTTATTGAAAAAATTACAATTATTTCTAGTAAAACTTTTAAAACTTTTGCAATTTTAAAAGACAGTCAAGCAATTTTTAAAAGTCAATATTGCAATTTTACTAGGAGAAATCTAATGTCATTTTTTATTTGGCTAATCTGTGATTCCGTTATTACAAAACTGTAGGTAATTCAATCTAGAATCATGCTAAATTTTACAATAAAAATTCTGACCATGTTGTTTAACAAGTTCAAATAGATAAAAGTGGTTAATAATTAATCGAATCAGTATCTCGAGTTCAAATTATTATTTTTCGCAAAATTAGCCGTACCACGGATGTCTTAAAACCAGGAAGACCGCAAGAAATTACGCTTGTCATCGCCAGAGAAAATTGCGCTTATCATCATTTTCCCGCTTAAATCCTGGGGTTGCAAAAAGGTGTCTCCCCTCTTCTGCCTTGATATTGCGTTATTATCGTGAGCCGCATTATCGATCCGAATTAATAAGGAGCCGTCCTTTCTCAAACCGACCAGAAAAAAGTAAAAACGAAGAATATATAGAATGATAAAAGCCACCAAGGAAAATTCATATAACTATGATATAAGCAGCCACTTCCTCTTCTTCATCGCTCATGTAAATGCGCGGGCAAGCTTGAATAAGCGCCTTTTAATTTCGCTACGCAATTTTAAGTCTGAAATTTTTAGCGTACTCAAACGTTGTTCTATAATGCTCAAATTATTAAACCTCACGGTCGCTTAATGTACCTTGCTCGTTTTTTTTTAGTCTTTAGTTATTGCAGTTTTAATTGAGAGTTCAAACAGGCAGTACGTATTGAAATTGTAAAGTTAATTGAGATTTTATTGTAATCGCACCAGCTGAAAGTATTTTGACCGAATAAAGTGTAATTTTTTAATGATAATTTTATGAAATTTTAATGATTTATTACATTTAAATTTAATTATACAGACTTTATTTCTTTTAATAACCTACAATTTAAAGTTTAAGAACTATTGCAAACTAATGGATGGAGTTTTTAGTGCATTGAACAGCGTTTTAATGTAACTTTAATTACTTACATTTTTTACGCTTGTTCAAAGATCAATAAATCTTTCTTTTCGCTTACTTTTATTCATCAAGTTCTTGCAATTTTTTGATAATAGAATTTGAGTATCCTCCGGAGATCCTCTAATGATATAAAGATGTTATCGGCTGGTCTTCAGCTGTCGGTCGCGTGTCGTCGTTCATCTATGACGTTACCTCATTTCCTAATGATATACTATCTAGGACAGCTAATCTATTACTACTCGTCCAGAAATTCATCTGAACTGTCAGTGCCTTCAAGTGCATTCAAGGGTACTCAAGTGCATTCGAGTGCATCCCACACTTTTCAAGTGCATAAAAATAAAGTCAAGTGCATTTAAGCACATACAAATGCCTTCGGTGCATAAAAGTGCATCAGTGAGTTCAAGTGAATGTGAGGAAAATCAATTGAGAAAGTGCAGTCGAGAGCATAATGCAGTTGAATGCGCAAAAGTGCATTCGTATATTGAAGTGTGCAAGAACATTCAAGTTCATAAAAGTGCACATAAATTTATAAAAGTGCATACGAATATATAAAAATATATAAAAAAGTGCATTGTTGCATTCGAGAATATCTTGACAAATTTATGTCGGTACTATGCAATTATATTTTTATATTTTTATATCATCACTGTAAATAAGAATTTTCTTTCTTTGAGTAGTATCAAGGAAGGAATTTCAGCATTTTTGCTAGAAAATATTCTCCCTATGCGCAAATTAATCACGTGAACTATTTTCCTCGTAAAAAACTATCGTTTTTATCGTACTTTCAAATTCAAAGAATTATTGTCGACTCCAGAAAATATTTAAACAATGAACCGTGCAGCATAACTAGCTAACATTGACCTAAAGAGAGAGACAGAGAGCTGCGGAAAAAGCCGAAATAAATAACGCGCTGCATAAGTTGCCGACCCAGATAAAAAAAAAACACCGAAGTGCACGCGGAATGCCAAAGCGGCATGGGACGTTATCGAACGAGGAAGAGGAGGGAGCCTGCGGCAACACGTCTCTTTTGCAATTTGCCTGCCGCCGCTCTTCTTCTTTTCTCCCGGGTCGGGCGCCCACCCTCGGGCCGTTAATTGGCCGTTGTCGCGGATGCATCGATTGCCCTCCACCCACCGGTGTACAGCCCGTTCTAGAACCGTGGATTCGGAAGCGTTTATGCATGCACCAGCGTGATAAAGGCTCCTCTCGGTAACTCGGCCACTTTTATGCATGCGCATTGATCAAAATGGCTTTAGGGGTGGATAGCTGCTGCGATGTTTAATTGCTGGAATAGCAAACACTGTGGCTGATGAATTTTTATTTTAATTATTTAGTTTTTTTTTAATTTATGTAAGAGACATTTAAGTTTATTAGATACACGGGTTATAGATATGCAAAAAAAAGGACTTATTGGGCACAAGTACTCGCTGGTTAAGTCTAAGTATTTAACCGTAAATAAATATAGTTAGAATAATAAATCTATTTTATTTACTTAAAAGTCATCGTCCCTTAACTGACTACTAAATACGTCCGATAGTTAGTTTATAAGTCAATTTTATTACTACTTAAATTCAACGTCAAGAATTTAATTTGTAGGATATTGATACACTTTATTTATTTTTAATGTCCAATTCATTTATTTAATGTAGTAAATTTACTACCAAGACCTACATAACTTTAGAAAAATAAAAAAATAAAATTGAGTATAAAATAAAGATATTTAAAATTAGTATATAATCAATAATTGTATAAATATTTTTCACTTAAACAGCAATTATTCGCTTACCCAGGAAGACTTTCAATGTTAAATAAATGAACGTAAACTATTATTTAGGTAATATTTCATTTCATCAAATTTGCGTAGTTAATAATTTAAAACTGGCAATTTTTTATTCTCGCGACATTGCGTGAACATGGACGTCACGATGAAATTAAATTTTTTTTTAATTAATCAGCAATATATTAAATCAACGTCCGTTATACATTTAAAGTTTCGCTGTCACTCTCCAAAAGACTTGATGAATGCATTACGCGATAAATACAGAATAGCCACGTGGAAGTAAATGGCATTTCCAAACAATATTTACCCGCGCTTGAATACTTTAATTGCAACTGGCTAGATTTTTTTTTAATGGAAAAACCACAACCACCCTGACGTTTTTCAAATTAAACAATTAAATCACTAAGAACGTACACCACAAAACAAAGATATGTACGCATTGCAAACGCTTTATACGAAAAAATGTTTGATTTTTAAAAATTTCCTTTACGTAGTCTGAAGTACCAAATTAATGGCTTATAAAACTCGGTAATAAATGTTATTAGACTATATGTTAAATTTTAAAAATAATGTTGATTCATTTGTATTTTAAATATGTACATACAAATAAAAAATAAATGATGTTACATAGTACACCATGCATTTTAATCAACAAAATATGAATTCGATTCACCGTTTACGTGATTTTATATTGGCTTTTTAAATTTCATAAAATTGATTTTAGTTGTAAATTGTTTCCTGATATGTTTAATAAGCATGAATTGAATTATAATCTCTTATGTTTTAGAGATCTGCATTAAAATACAAGACTGGCTCTAAATTGTGAAATTAGTAAGGGTCGGATTTTGTCAGACTTAGACGCGTGTTACTTCAATAAATTCGAAATCTGGAAAAATTAATAAGATATGTCAATGCCAAAATTATAAATTGATTAAAACACGGATTTTAAATCACTTATTTGAATGCAGTTTATATAACTATGTTCAATTAACAATCCCTTCAGTGCAATTAATGATAAATAGAATGCTTTAGTCAGACAAGTATTTCCTATCCGAAATAGAAAATGATTTTATTTTGTACGTTTTTGACATAATATCTAAGCAATATTGTACATTACTCATTTATTGTAAAATGCATAAAGAAGCAAATAAATAAATAAATACACGTCACCAACGTGAGGATCCAACTAAATGAAATTTAAATGTCAGTAACATTCGGGAAGGTATTCAAGCATCAACTTTATCCTATCTTTAAAAACGGAAACAAAGCAGAAAGCCGTTGAAAAACTTGAATTAAAATTTACAATCGGCCTCTTACATTATGCTTTATTCATGTACATACAAACGTTGGAGAGACAGGCAGGCTCAACAAGGGACGTGGAGGCATGGGGGCACGCATAAAAGGTGTATAAAGTAAAATCGCGCATTCACCATTAGAGCCGGCATTCACCATTCAAAACGCATCTGCAGGAAGATCCTCTCACCGTAAGAGCTGAAAAACAAGCTCTAAGTGCCGGCGTATATTTTTGCATTCGACGCGCGCGCCCGGCCGGGCGTGCGCGCGTGCGGGTGGCGACAGCACCGAAGCGAGATGTGGAAGAGCAAAAGAAGATTAAAAGGCCGCGAGCGTGAAATGAGAGCTTATCCGGGTGCGATGGGCGTCCGCGCGCGAATCCGTCGTTTTCAATATTTTTTTCTACCCCCAAACCTCTCCATCCTGCTCCCATGACGGCGTTGGCTCGCTTTCACCGCGAACGCTTGGCGCTAATTTTTTTTTTTTTTGCACTGGCTACAGTGAGCGTATAATTATTATTTTTTCGCGCAGACTCGCGTCGACGGTTTGAAGAGTCAATCTCGCGCAGTAAAACATTATTTTTATGAAACTTTTCTCTCTTTCTCTTTCTCTCTGTCTCTCTCTCTTTTCCACTCTTATCTGGTTTTTCTTTTTTAATTTTGTTTTTCGAGTGCTGTTTCGAGGATGCTTGGTGAAATGTGCGATTGTGTATGAGCTCGTGTATGGAAGACGTTTAATTTGTTTTTGCTTTTGATACATACGAATATTACGGCACCCCCGCATATATCTAAATAATTCTTTCATTAGTGGTTTAAATGTATTTCTAACAAATAGAATAATTTTATTTTTTTATATATATTTTTCTGTAAGTTTTTATGTTGGAATGGGGCAGAGAGCCTCGTTGTATGTATTTGTTTTAGTTACGTTAAATTAAATTAATGCATATACTATTTTAATTATACCAGTAAAGTGCGTGGGTGTAACGTCGACGTTTCAGCTGAAGTAAAGTTAATGTAATGGAATTGCTCAAAAAAGTTAACGTTAATTCAAATATGTAAGTCAGTAAAAATAAATATAGTAATTTTGTAGCTTATGGTACAAAAAATATGTAACTTTAAATAGCAAATTAGTAAACTTTCGACCGATGTTGAAAAATGTTTTGCTACATTATTACTGCATTTTAAATACCATAAATTTCATAAAAAGATGTTGTAAAAGTGACTAATTTGATAGCAGATTACGATTCTATCGAACGATAAACAATTAACTACTTATAAATGTTAATAGGTGAAATGTTTACTACTAATTTGCGTAAACAATAAGGGGCGACTTTAGTCATTCATAGGCATCTCTTACTTTAATAAATAACGAAACTAGAAAATGGATTAGATGTGTTGATCGCAAAATCGTAAGCGATACAATATAAAACAATATTAATAACCGCTCTAAGTTAAAGTAACAGTAAAAGAACTAATTTCAATCATTAACGAATATTAAGTGCTGATTCACTTATGAATTAAAAAAATATGTATTGCAAATCTTTCGTAAAGAAAAGGTTGACTACTACAAAAAAAAAAAACGCACTCACAACCGCGAATGCCCTCGTAGAAGACGGCGACAGCTTTTCCTCCCTCGACGTCTTCCGTACCTTATCGAGTGCTCGGAGATCCCTTCGAACCCCACGACATAAGAGAACTCGAGTTTTTACCGAAGACCGAGGTCGAAGGTACATATAGAGACAACAAAGAAAATTCGCATGAGATGCTCCCTCTAAAGTTGAATTAGTGAGAAAACGCCAATCGCACCAAAAAATGAGTGAGATTAAAGAATTGTCATTAATTTAACTAGAGTGGGTACATTTTTTTGCATCAAATACATTAATTTTCATTGATGTTTCTATTTTCGCTGAGGCGTCTAGAAAACGTTGATGTTGTTGACGACAAAATCTTGCTTATCTGCGAAATATTGCATTTACAATTAATAACATGTATTATATTCCAATGCTTTTGAAACATAAAAAGCTGAATGATAGATTATACCGTAAATATACACTAGATAAATAACTTTGTAAAAAATAATTACTGACAAAAGTTTACTTTATAATGAAAACAGTAAGACATCTTGTTATTATGTATTTCAATATTTCCTTAGCCTTAAATAATGTAAAAGTTACAGCGAGTTACTTTTTATGAAGTGTAAAATTTTAAACATTAATAAACTAATTTTTTTAATGTGACTGTGTGTTCTAAATATGTATTAGTCAACCTTTTGTTTTTTGTATTAGTCAACCTTTTCATAAGTGAATTAGCACTTAATATTCGTTAATGAATGAAATTAGTTCTTTTACTGTTACTTTAACTTAGAGCGATGATTAATATTGTTTTATATTGTATCACTTTCTCTTGTAGTTTTGATCACCCTTGATAATTAGTTACTATAGACATTGCAGATAGAAGATTAGTTTATTTTACAAATTATTCAAAATTATTAATAGAATCGAAAGTAAATTTTTAAATTAAGTATAGAATCATTGTATTTGCTATTTATCCCCCTTGGCCGCTGTTAGCTCTTTTAGAAAATTAATTTTCACTGCTTCTTACAAATAACAGTGTAATTAGATACTGTAAAGACACGCATTGTACGTGCAGTGTCTCACCTGCAGCAGCATCGTATAAAGGTAAAAAGACATATTTGACATTTTGTGTCAGCACGACACCAAGGTATTATATAATTTGTTTACAACCCTTCAAAAGGTATATAATGTACATTGATGTATTATTATTATTCATTTTGTTGAAAAATGACTGATATGGTGACAATATAGCCCCTCCCTATACCACCCCATAACATTAAAGTTATTAAACTTAGAATCAGTTTAAAATAAAATTTTGTCCCCCGTGTGATAAACAATATTTTTTATGAGCTACTTATGAATGGGTTGATTACTATATTTATTTACATTATATTATATATTATACATTATATTGTATATTAAACATTATATTATGTACTATAAATTCTATTATATATTATAAATTAGATTATATTTTGTATATAAGCAGTACCTATACAAACAGTAGGTTTCCTTTTTCGTTAATTAGGAGGTTTTCCTATTTTTGTAGGAGTAGAACCTGACGCGAGAAATAGGAGAATTCCCTTTAATTTGTCAGCAGACTGATACTTACAGTATTAACATTTTGTAAATGTAGCAATATTAATTTTTTTATATTTCTTCTTTTTTAATATTTTTGCGCAAAATAACCCAGCCGTATTATTAACTACTTTATAGAAATAACCTTATAGTTATAGAAACAAGGTAGTTAATTTTGAATATGAATAATATGTTTGATATAAATAATTTATTTATTATAATTAAACATAAATTAATTCAGTATATTTGTTTTATTTTTATCTTACAGTTCTTGTAGTACTTTTATATTACTTTCTTTGGAAATTGATTTAAAGCATAAACATTTTTTATTGCACACAATTAATTAGTCTTCAAGTGTAATTAAGTAGAATGTGGTCGCTTATAAATCAGGCTTACAAATTTGAAATTTTAAAAATCAGTAAAACAGTTCAATAAAATTCCATAACATAGATTATGAACTAATAGTCATGATAATCTCGATTCAATTAATCTTGTACAAAGTGATCAATATCTACAGTGCAAGTGAGCGCTTTAGTCAAGAATACCTTTCTTTTTATAAATATTTTAAAACTTATAGGACACTCAATTAAGTCTTCCAATTACAACGTTATATATTAATTCAAACACTATTGCTAAATCACTTGTTTGAAAGCAGTTTATGATTATGTGCCATGAATAATCCCTCGAGTACAATTAAGGAGAAATTGGCCGTTTTAGTCAGGCAAGTACTTTACGCACGAAATCGAAAATTGGGGAAAATTAATAAAGTATTTCAATCACTAAATATTAAATTGATTAAAAACAAATTGAAAATTCTCTTACTATCGTAAAATACTTTTAATAGAATAAATGCGTTCTAAAAAAAGTCAAAAAATCATTACCCCGCGCCAAAAGCACTCTGGCCTTGTCAATGCGCCAGACTTCCGACAGAGACCAAGCGGCGAAATCCCGCGTCCGAAAAAAGTCAGATAAGCGTCAGCTACCTCGTACTCAGAAATCACGCGCATTTCGAAAGCCATTGCCGAATCGCGAGCGCCGCAAATCCGACGCTGAGAGTGAGAGGGGCTCAGGGATGAGCAAAGAGAGGCGAGGGGGGAGGGGGGGGGGAGGAAGATAGAAGCGGCGCGCTAGCGGAAAGACGATTTCTCACCGTCGAAAAGTTTTTTGCCAACTTCGCTCAGGCCAAGATTTACCGCGGTTTATCAGAGGCGCAGGCAAATGCCGGCTCACGGGATAGTGGGGGGAGGGGGGCACCCCCGAACTCGGACGCTCATCCCACTGGGGCGCGTTACCGACCACCGGCGAGGATTTCGCGCCGCACGAGCTTTTTGCCCGGCGCACTTTTCCGAAGTCAAGGGGATGTGGAACGCGCTGGAGAGGACCCCTCTCCAATCGATATAGGTCATTTGTCATTTGAGAATTTTCAAAAATTCTGCGGTGCACGCGCTGCGTTCGAACTTTTGCGCGCAATGCTTTTATTGAGAGTAGCGTGGTTTTTTCGTTTCTTGATTTATTTGCCAGAGATAGAGACTTAAAAGTTAATGGATTACTGTGCGGAAAATATTTAGAGGGAAACCGTTTCAATTCTTTGAAGCTCACGCGTGCAGAATGTCTGAAAAGTATGGACTGCCGGAATTTTTGGATTTTTCGATAAAAAATAAATAAAAAAAGAAAAAAGTTTGTCGCATATTTCAATATTTCAAAATGAGTTCTTTTCTTTTGAAACGTTCTTTAATAAAAAATGCTTGGAATGACAGTAGTTGAAAGGTTCAAAATAAAAAATTAGACTGGAGCAAATGGAAAAGTCAATAAGTTTACACAGGTTGGCCCCGAAGATATTTTAATGCGAGAAAATAATCGAAAAATTTAGCTGCGATGAAAAATTTCATTTTTAATGATAGAAAATAGTAAAGAGAAAAGACTACATTTTTGTTAATAAAATTATTTAAAATTATGTTTTAGTCAAAATATTTATATTTATTATAAAGAATACATGCAAAATATATAGAACGCTTCTTCCATTAACGTAAGCAGCCTTAATCTTATTAGTATCTTCCAAACTGAACTGCGATCTCAAATTATTAAATGCATTAGTTTGTAATTATTTTGACTTTCTTTTACTTTATTTGTCTACATTTTTATTTTATGAATCGTCACTTCGCTCCTCTAATGTGGTAAACAAACAAAAATAAATTAGAAAAATAATAAATGTATTCGAAGATCAAACCGTGAAGTTTCTTTCTTTTTTTTTAGCCAAATGTAGATTTACACAGTAAAAAAAAGTACTCGAACCTCAGTACAAAAGAAAAGACAACAACAAGAAAAACTTAAAAGTTCTTCGCGTCAATAAATACAGGGTTGTAGTAGCGAACTCTCGCCGTGAGCCTGTAAAAATGTACCGTATCCAAGTTTAAACTATCCCGAGGAACAGCACCTCCCTTCGGTAGTCCAACGCGACGAAGATGGAGAATCGCATTGGGAAGAGGTTAAAAAGAGGCCAAAGTATTCCTGGACGCAGACGGTGCGACGACGAGTCCCATGTGTTACGTTACACTGGGAAAAATCTCGTTCGTTAGTACGTCGAGCACGCAGCAGGATTTATCTTGGTTCCGTAGAATCCGCACACGCGCGCTTCTAGATATGCACGGCGCGAAGGGTCAGATGTGCCCTTCCTCGCTTTTCCGACTTTCTTTCGACGCTTTCTTCCATCCTTGTAACGCACCGTACACCTGCATACCTACTCGGACTTCGGTTTTTATTCCCGCTGGTCTCGCGGTAATTCATGTAGGGTGCAAACTTCGAGGAGGGTTAAAGAAGCTTGATTTATTCCTTACGGGATTTATGTGTAACATCGTTAAAGCGCTATTGTATAAAGTGGACTGTATAATATACTTATATTTTTATTTTATTTTTAAACTGGTGAAAGTAGATTATACAAGTCCGCTGTAATATGCGATTAAATTGCAATCCAGCAATAAATCAACTTTGGCTCGTACTGCGGAGTACCTCATTTTCGAACTTAAAAGGGTTATAAATTACCTGGCATATAAAACTCAACTCATGAGAGTTTTAGCAAATATCAGTTTTTTTTTAATTTTTTTTTTTTATAATTATAATTTATTTAATTAATTTTGTTTTTAGTTTGAAAAGAGTATTCGAAAAAATTTTTCTTGCAGAATAAAAATCACTTAAATGAATTTTGTTTTTATCGTATTATATAGATTAAAGTTCTATTCTTCGAACATTGCGATATATACAGTTTGCAAATGAAAGCTTTAGCAAGTACTTTAAATTTTCACAATTTCCTCTTGCTCATTTCCTGCATTTTCGAGTTCACTGATTATTCTGATTAAATCGTATTAATTAATACCAAATAAATTTATTTATTTCTGTATTTGTGATGAATTTTATTGGTTACCCTGGGCATACTCGATAAATGCATCGCTTGTCTCAATTTGTAACTTTAGGTAAAATTAATTCCTGAACATTTTGCCTGCTTTTAACTTTTAATCGTTTTTTTATTTCCGAATTGAGTTTTCAAATTTGCACTGAAATGGAAAAAAACGTCACTTGACTCAGCCGTTGTTGTCAACAAAGTGACGCGCAGTTTAATCAATAGCGTACAAATTAATCTTTTTGGCGTAATTAATTAGAATGTACTTGATTTAGCCAGGTGATGTCTTTATTTTTATATATTATAGAATATTTGAGAAACGGCATTATGTTTTTTAATTACAAAATTATTAAATTAAAAATAGACAAATAATTTATGTATTATAAGTAAATAATAAGCCATCAAGTATAAAATGTAAGTAGTAAGAAATCGATTTAGTCGGACAGGATCATTTTTTCAAAGATTTTATAATATATATAGAAATTGCATAAGATATGCCGATGATAAAATTAAAAACTTATTAAACAGTAATTATGAAAATAGTAAACAATTAAATTTAAGTTGTAAGCTATTGGTTTAATTTTAAATACCTTTATTTATATAATTTTGCAAATTCAGGAAAGTTAAATACGAATTTTGATCAAAAAATAATAAATCAATGAGTCTCGCTTCAAAATTAATAATTCCTTATAATTACGTGTGATCAATAATCTCACCAGCGTAATAAAATCAACAAATTTCAATCACAGAATTATAAAACTATTAACAAATCTTTTCAAAGCCACTCTTGTGAATGCATTTCAGCACTGCGTGCATCGAAACAAAAAAAACGTCCCTCCAACTCATTCAGTCGCATCAGCAAATTGTCGCGTAAATTAGTTGATAGTTTCAAAATTGCGTTTCCAAATGAAACTCCATCAGAAACGGATTAAAGAACTTCGGCTTTTTAGACAAGAGCGTCTATTTGCCATCGAATTTTTGCCCAGTTAATTCCCCCGTACTTTACCCATTCATTTCGATTCCAGCAGTGTGGCTTGCAAAAAAGAGACTTTTGAAAAAAAGTGAACGCGTAATAAAATGGACAAAGTTATTGAATAAACAACAACAATAAACACCACATCCAGCAAATGTAGCAGGTTTACCAACCGTTTGAAAATGACCCTTTGAGTGAAGCTCACGATTACCTGCGTCTACGCGATTACGAGATTTCATCACGTCTGCTCACCTGTTCTGCGCATTACGCGTATAAATAACGTTTTCCGCGTTCACCCATCCCTCTGGCGGCGCTAGTCGTCTCGGCGCTCGAGCGCTGCTGGGAAATTTAATAAAAAGGAAGGAACGGAGAGGCTGACAAAAAAAAAGAGGCAAAAAAATGCCAGAGGAGAAAAATAACACGTGACGCGTGCTATACGCACAGCTTGGGGTGAAAAAAAATGAAAAAATAAAAATGCATATGCGTTCATCTTCGGCCGAATGACGCGCAACGCGACTGTAACACCGGCCGGCGAAAATAACGATTTTTCAAATTGTTTTTTCGCGCCCGAGTGCGTTACCCGATTATCTGGATTTATTTATTTATGTTTTCTTTTTTTGTCCCCTCCCCCCATTTGGTGTAATTTCGAGATTACTAGGTGCACAGCTGACAATGAAAAAAAAAATGATGATCACGCGCCGAAATAATTTTTATGAGGCAAACTGCGAGGTGCAATGACCTTTTGCTTGAATCCTAATTAAAAGCCGCTAGGAGAATTCGAATTTTCCTAATTAAAAGCCTGAAGGAGGACCAATGTCCAGGCAAGATTCAAACGCGTACGAATGTTGAAATACTCGTTGAAAAGCGATCTGTTTTTTTTTTTTTTTTTTAGCCTGTTCGTCGGTTGCTTTTTGCAGGACTTTTCGGCGATTTACGGTCCACGGAACGCACACGGGTGCCAATTTACGAATCGCAAGGTAAAGAGAAAAAGCTAAAATAAAAATAAAGGTGCCCGGCGATTTTACATCATTCGTTGCGTATGAAATAGCTGCAAAAAATGCTTAATTGCTGGCGCAGTTTGCTGGTGTACGCGAGTTCTAGATTTTTTTTAACAGCCTTGGCGAGAACCTGCGTAACCAATTAAAATATTCTAGCCTCAAATAGAACGCGCAATAAGCAAAAATTACAAAAAAAAAAGTTGCAGTTTTAGCTAATTTGTGTTAAGCATACGAAAGTGGGATGAACAAAAAAAGTAATTTCATTAGATGCGAAAGACAGTACATTGTCATGTCATCGAAAAATAATGAACAAGTATGTTTTCCTTTTTTTCAGTTAAATAATTATTTTTTAAATTTAATTGATACAATGAATACATAATGATTTATAATGTATTTTTATTATTACAATTTAGTAATATATTTTTAATTAAAAATTTAATACTTTTAATGTCATACATATTTTATTGTGCCATATCTTTTTTAATAAACGTTCAAGTGAAAACAAAAATATGTGTCTATTATTGTTTAATATTCTACCTGACAGATTTAATGGAATTTTTCATGCGAAATAGCAAATACTGTAGGTATGTATTAACGACACATTTTTTTTTTATCAAATATAGCAAAACAAAGGATCTTTTGCTTCAGCAAATAATTATTTGATATTACTTTAAAAACTGCACTAATTAACTTTTCGTACTATTTTTGCACTAAATTCTAATTTTATTGAATTAAACGACTACAGTTTTGCTTTATAAACATTTCTTTTAGATTGTTCAATTACAAAGTTGTAAGTTGGTAAAAAATTATTATAAAGTCATTTGTACGCAGATTTAGATTATTTAGAATGAATGAGTTTTAGAATAAAATTAACGATAAATAGTATTAGACTGTTTTAGACAGACACCGTATTTTCTTCAATTCTATACAATTCACTCAATTTCAAATAGTAACTGGTCGATTTATTCAGATATTGTCTAAAAGTCTCGTTCAATTACTTTTCTATGCATCTCATCCGTGTTCCTGAAACTATACGCATAAAGGCTATTACTAGAATTAATCACTTATTAAATTCATGAAAATAACCAATCATTACGGTCAATATACAAAATTCGAGGATAGAAGTATATTCTCCATTCGCAATAAAGTTTAGTAAAAAAAATAACGACTACTGGAATAATCTTTCTACCTACACTGGCGTTTATTAAAAGCTGTAACGCGCTTATCTCCCTGCATTTGCATCGGTACACCATTGCAAAGGTAAAATGAACGCCAGTTGGGTCCGAACAAAAGCTTTGTAAAAAAAAAAGTATTCAAAAGGTAGCCAGTGTACCAGAGAGAGAGAGAGAGAGAGAGAGACAGAGAGAGATAGTGATAGTAGCAGCGTACGTTCGTGGGAGCGTCGCGAGTTTTCCGCCCTTTTCTGCGTGATTTCGCTATTAGCGCCACAGCTGCTCGTAAATCGTTTATTTAGTCCGGTGCAGAAAGCACTTAGACGACTCGAGCCCCGGTCCTTTTTTTCAACCTGCCTTTTAACTGCTTCTCGAAAGGGCGGAAATGGATTTTCTTCGTGGCCCGATTACGACCGCCGGCGCACACCCACCGCTAATTGAATCACTTAATTGATTAATTAAGCGAAAAAAAGGGGAGCCGAATAGCATTAATTCACGATTCGATCGCTTTGTCCCCCCCGCCGAAAGAAACTTTCGTGTTTTCTGCATTTTACATTCTTATTCACTGTGAACTCTACATTTAAATGCTCTATTTCATTCAATTTTTAAGGCTATTTAGTTTTTTTTTTTATGAATTTTTGGTAGCTTTTCTGAAAATTGAATGTTGGTACTTTACCCTCTCAGTTTCCAGTTCACTTAATACACACTGAGAGAAAAATTTGTTAATTTTAAGCGAACATTTATTTCAATAGTATACTTATTAAATATTTTATTGAGTCAAAAAATTATTTTTTTTGAAACTACTAAATTTATTTAGAAACAAAAAAACTCACATAGTTTTAATGAAATCATTACCTGATGCAAAGAAATATTTAATAAGTACTATTGAATACTTTTAAATCATTGATACTATTATTGATACTACTAAATCATTTCCTTAAAATTAACAATTTTTTTTCAGTGTATGATATAGATTAATAAAATATTGAGATTTAATTAACTAAATTTTCAAAGTAACCAGTTTCCAATCGTTGCATATTTCAATAAAAGAAATACTTAAAAAATAAAAGAAACATTCAAGAAAACGCATTGGCGCATCAAATGGATTTCCCAAGCATAAAATACTCAGGACTAGACGAACACTCGTAAATCAACGAACTTTCCAGGTTTAATTTGAGATTAGCGACGTTTTGTATGTAGAGCCACGAAAGCTCTTAGCTGCAATTCGTGTACGTGCGTGAGAGGGAGGTGAGGCACGCTCGAAAAAATAAGTGAGATTTAGCCGGCGCCTCTACTGAGGGCTCACGAGGCATGAATAAGCCCCACCTTCCTTTCCCTCCTCCCGTTGAGTAAATTCCTCAAAGAACAGCGTTAAGGGACGTAGATGGAGCCTTTCATTCGAGGATCAAATTAAGGAGTTTTCAGATGCAGTCTGAAGCCCGAAGCTCAACTTTTACTTTAAATTATTTTGCGGAAAAGGCTGTTGAAGATGCGCATACCGCGAAATTTTTATCGAGCAATAGTATTTACTTTAACGAAATTAGCATCGTAAAGGAGGTGAACACTTTTGTCCTTCGAGTAAGTGAATAAAAAATCTTCAATCGTGAAATAATAAAGAATTATTATTAATAAAGAATTGTTTGAATTTTTAATGATAGGACGATTGATTGTTTAAATTTTCTATTTTTCCTTAGAAGTCCGATATATATTCAGGATATTGTTAACTAAGTAAAAAAAAAATGTAAAATATTGACATTCATTTTACCAATAGCTCTAGAAAATACATACTATAAAAAAAAATAAAAATATATGTATAAGGATTCGTCTAAAAACTTTATTGAAAAAAAATTTAAGTTAAACCTACAAATGTTGTTTTTAAAAAAGCATCGAAAATATTCTTTACATTGAAATTTCAAGAAGTTACCTTCTCCCGAAATAACTTGCTCGTAATTACTGACATCAACGCTTTTAAACGTGCATCACCGCGAAATCGTTACCTTCAGCGCAGTTCATGCGTAGCCTGCATCAACAAGGCTATTTCGACCCTCATTTTGATAGTACATTAACCGAAGCAAACAGTCCAAGGCTTCACCAATGCTATCCTCACATCGCGCAATCAAAAGCTAAAACTCAAAAGAACGAGCAAAAAGTGCCCCGCGGCATGGGCAAACACACAATTCTCGCGAATCCCCGCCATAAATTTTCATTGGATCGAGGAAGAGGAGGAAGTATAGGACAAAAAGAAGCTTCGAGCCAGTACAAACAGGATATTCGCGGGCGTGTAAACTTTGTCGTGTCATGGCGCTCAAAACTTTGAATGACTTGTCACGTGAAAGGAAATGCATAGGGTTGGTGGTCGGGGTAGGGGAACTAATACCGAATTCCTATATCCGAGACTCGACGCAGGCTGTTATCGTGGAGCGACGGTGAGATTGTGCGCTCAGGCGGCCTCGTTCTCTGCCGCTCGAGGGGCTACGAGCGGCCGAACGAGTATGAGAATGAGAATGAGTTCACCCGGGGAATCCCAAGGAGTAGTGCTTGTTACTCCCGCGCGGCTCCCTTACGAGGGCTTCCTCGATGTGAAGTCTGGATGCTCTCCGGAAGGCTTGGGGGTGTGTAAAGCAGCTTGATACTTTAATTAGCTGACTTGCCACTCGATGGTGTTTATTACCTGCCTTTTCAAGTGTTCTCGTTTAATTATCTGCGAATGATGCTGATCGAGTTCGAAATGAGTGCAGTGAGTATATTTATGTAGCTAATCTAAAACTTAGCTTAAAAGTAACCGGTAGTGTTAAAATAATATTGATGGCTGGATGTTGCGAAGTACTTTAAAAAGAAAATTCATTGGCTAAAGGATGTATTTTTTGTTGTACGCGTTGATGTACATCAAATATTTAAATTTGATTGATCAAAGAAAATTGTGTTTGTTCATCGATCAAATTGTCTTTTGCTGTAGTAGTTTGTTTTAGAAAGAATATTTTTTATCATGTATTTATTGTACAAAGGTACAATGCTTTGTACTTTATTCTCCTTAGATCACTTTACATTTCCGGAGAATAAAACTTACAACTTTTTGATCGTATTTTTGATAGCTATAGGTATATTTAATTTAAAGATATCTTTATATAATTATTTAAGAAAGAAATAAATCTCTAATTGTAGCAGTATAGAATTATGTATCGTATGACATTTTGTCTTACTCTTGTGATAAATTAATGATGTTTTCTTTTTTTCTTCAAAGGGTATGCACTCAATACTGTACAGATTTTTAAGAATAGATGACTGTCATACCGACTCACAATTATCCTTACGATTTTATTCGAGTAATTTTATCGCCATGTTCAGATCTACAAAAAGAATTATTTAAAAAATGAATGATATCAATTTAATGTGTCAGATTTTCGGTGAAAAATAAGATTTTCAGCACATTAAAATCGCATCATAAATTTATTACGAGGTTGCAGTACGATGGACAAAATCTGCAGCGTCTCTGGTAACAAAAAGGATATTGTGATTATTCGCATTGCAAAGGGTATCTCATGCGTGAAAGAATACTTTTTAATTACACGGAGGAGTTCTAGTTACAAACCGAGGTCGGATATAATCCGTAGATAACGATCGCACGGGTGAGAAGAGAAGGCTGCCCTTCCTCGAGCTGCCCCCTCTCGCCCCATCCTCCCCGAAAGCTCGAAAATAACAATCGTATCTTAAAGTCCCGATATTAATCTCAATTAAGACGATCTCCCGCGTATTCGAGCGCGTCGAGAGATGAGAATTATGGCTTGGCTGAGGTATCTTCTTAAGCGATGTGATGCATTAGAGCCTAAATAATTAAATTACAAAATAGATGTCGCTGATGAAAGCAATAATCATAGATTCATTGTTTTTTCAAAGTTTGTTTAAATTTTGTACTTTTTTTATCCAGTGTATTCCATAAATTTATTAATATACGCATTTCTTTAAGATGTATAGCTGCAAAATATAGCTACAAAGCTTTTTGTCGGCGACTCAACCTCTATACCCCATTAGTCCAGTGAAAATTAATTCAACTTGGTCAAAGTCAAGATGAAATAAAAGGCTTTCTTTGAAATGAGCTTTTTTTGTTGAAAATTATGAAATACATTAATACTGCTTTAGAGTTCTTTATTGCATTCCGGAATGCGTAGGATTATTTCTAATAAATTCTTAAGTTACTTTAAATGCGGTCATTATTACTATTTTTGTATATCATAATAGAGTGTGAAAAAGATCAATTTCCCCTGAAAACCTGTTACATACAAATGAACAGTAAATTAAATTTTCCTGAACATTAAGCTAATGTAAAGAAGTAAATATTTGTTCATTCATCCTAAAAACGAGCCACTTACTAAGGCGCAATTGAAGAAAAACAAAGTTTAAATAGAATTTCCTTTTGTAAGTGGTGTAACGGTAAGAAGGGCGAATGGGTGAAAAAGGTGAGCCTGGTTCGGCGGCGCAGTGGGAGAGGAGAGGAAAGAGGAAGAGCGACGAAGAAAACGAGCGAAATAGAGGGCGGAATCACGTTTGCCGTGGTTATCTTGGCCAGGCGCAAGAATTGTCATAAATTTCTCACGGCCGGCGAAAAGGGATTTCTCGCGGCTGACAAACGAGCGCAGTATGGACGCGGTACCATGCAAAACCGACTCTCGTTTTCTTTCCCCTCCCATTCGTCTGACTACGTCCTTTTTACTCGTCTGCAAGTCGAAAGCAGCATTTGAGTACTTTGTCTCTTTGGTACGTCTTCCACGACTACCAAGACCCCTCTGATATTTTTTTTTGCTCAAATTCCGGGGGTGAACTGTAAAGGCACATTTTTCGATTATAAAAAAATAAAGGATCATAAACTGTCATCTTGTTAGGTTTGTAGATATTAAAAGAGTTTTTTTATTAAATAAATGTCGTGAGCTTTTAATTAATTTTGGAAGAGATCATTTGTGTTAAAAAATACATATTTAAAAGAAAGTCAAATTAAATTTACGTAAATTAGTTTTTTTTTATACGATAAAAAGAATACAACTTCAGCTACTAAAAAATAAATATTTACTATCCACTCGATAGCGTTATCCCCTGCTTTAGTTATACAAGAATATTAAACTTTTGCCATAAGACATCTGAATTGAAATTACAAATAAAATTATACGTACAATTTATTATTCACATTATTCTCAAACAAAAATTTAACACAAATAATATCTAATTCCTTATTCAAAGAAATAAAAAAACATTTTATATTTACCACTCAAGAATAAAGTGTAGCAAAGTAAAATATGAAATTCTCACAACCAAAATTATGCGATACATTTTCTAATTCCGTCACTCGGAGGAAAATTAAATCAAAGCCTTATACCCAGTGTCGCAAAGTTGGCCCCGCAGCAGTGCATTGAGAAAACGTCAGCAAGGCGGCTGCACCGCTTCCCGGTCGCGGTGGGTGCCTATTAAACTTTAATCCCTCAAGCGTCGCGAGGCACCGAAATTCAGCCGGAAGAATGCCGCCAAGCCGAGAATCCAATAACCGGAGGGCTGCACTCCGCGAACTTGCCGCTCACGCGCCGGGACATCCCTTCTAATTAAAAAGAGCCGCCCGCGGATGGCTGAGCGCAACCTCCTCCCTTTCATCTTAATTTCGGACATCGCCCCTTCCACCACCGCAGGCAAACTGATTTCGCGCGCGAGAATGGCCCGCGGACTCATTAAGGGAGCGAGGAGGGCCGCATTATCCGAATTACCCCCGAAAATCCCGGCTGCCTCGGGGAGTTCTGTTTTCCGCCGGTGCTCGCTTTACGTGTGTTGCGCGCGTGTACGCATGACTCTCTCCTTCTTCGCTCGTCGAGCGCGCCGTGTAATTTCTCGCTTGACCGAGCGGCCACACACTCGCGTTAAAGTCAACGCGAGCACGCGGTACTGACTGTTTTTCTTATTATACTGTCCTCCTACTCCCGGCCATCGGTTTACTCCCCGGATGGCTTTATCCTCTGCGGCATGCGCGGCGACGCGAGTGTATATTTACAAATGGACTGCGAATTGTCTTTTTACCAGGGGAAGTATTTTGCGCTTAAGCTTGGAGAAATTGCAAGACTAAAAGAGCGTAACGCGGTATAAAATTGTTGTAAAAAAAATCTTAGAAAGTTTAAATTCTGTGTACTGTCGAAAAAGAAAAAGTGCTGAATCCTCATTTTTAAAGGTATATTTTGAAAAAAAAAACTGAATAGTCTAGTATGAAAGTTACTATAAACAATTAAAAAAGAAAACAAGCGATTTTTTATATTACATTTAGTTACCACTAGTGAAACTGCTAAAGATAATAAATGTAGAAGACTAATAGTATAGTGATTAATTAGTGAAGTTATATTTGGTTCGATCTGACTTCCTGTGGGACTTGTATTTGAAAATCGTTTAAGTTCTCGATCGCCAATCCAAAGTTTTCGAGTCTCCGAACACAGCGACTCCTCCATCTCGCTCGTCCCTTTAATCGGCAATCCAACTGCCTCGATGGCACTTTAATCAAAATTCGAATCCAGTTATAGAAGAATGACGTGATTAATGCGCGTCGAACGTTTTAATCGGCAGAAAGTTTGACCCTGAGAGCTAAAAGTTGCGAAGTTTTCAGGCGTAGGGCAACCTTACCCGATAAAAATGGATGAAAGGACTATGTATATTCGATGACTACTTTCCTCATCTCTTCGACATTCAAATTTTCCTTTTGTCATTAAATTTTCGTATATTTTTGTAGCACTGATCAAATGTAGATATCAATTAAATTACTGATTCATTTTATACCTTTCTTCGGACTTTACTTTGAGTCATTCTAAAATAGTTTGAAATCGTTAAAAGTCTTTCCAGTAACAGGAGGCATCGTTTAGAAAAATTACGAAAACTTAGGTCTATAAAGGGTGATCTCAGTTGCGATGTTAACTGTGACTTTAGGAAATTTGAGCTAAGATCATAGTTATTATAACCGACGATGTTACCAGGAAATAGTCTACAACTTCTCTTTTGACCATCGCTTGTTTATTAAGGTATTATCTGATGTATATTCATGTCCGGGTTAAAACTGTGGGTTATCATATAAAAAGATCGACTTGACTTTTAAACGAAATTCAAGATCAGGGTAAAGATCATAGCCAAGGTCACTGTCGGATAATCAGTGATATTTCCCAGATCTTTTATATTGATTATTTTTTCGTCCTACTGAAATAGCAATCAAATTCTTAGTCACGATGTGATCTGCATATCACCACATGGATCAAATAAAAATCTCGTTTTCATTAAATTCCCCTTTTCCGCCAATTTGAACTCACGACCTCGTTTTTGTAAACTCGAATGAAAAAAAAACTCAAAGTGCGATCGTTCAATCCCGGGCGATTATTCTTCGCGGTCAATGAATTTTTTCGGTGAACGTGTTACGTATCACCCCCTCACTTTCGCCAGATAACATGCACGTACCAAACGTTTATTTCAGTGGAAGAAAAGATCGGTTACTTTATGAGTATCCCGACGAGGAGGAGGGTGTGGATGTGGGGGTGGCTGTAGGAGGCGTGCATGCACCACCCGGAGAAGGTATCGGAGCGCGAACTCGTCGAGAAGAATCGCAAGTGTGCAGAGAGCGTTAAGGAGAAATGGCGCGACCGAAGTTTCGGCGCCGGGGTATATTGCGCGGGGGAAGGGGGAGAGAGGGTTGGGGTCGAGGGGGTGGGGGTGGCCGAAAACTCCCCGGCTGAAAACGAAGAGGAGTATCGTAGATCATGGACCTTTTATCGAGTCTATCTTCTTATCCGTTTGAACTCGCCCCACCCCCTCACCCCCTGGTGTCTCGCCCGGCGCTTCTTTACGTTATCTTGTTTTATTTACGGCGCGAGAGTTTGCTCGAGTGCCTGGGCAAATAATAATACTGAACTAGCCGAGCTGTACCTAAATAACCGACCGACTGGACTCGATGTAGTTAACGTTGCAGAGAATAGGAGAGGGTATAGAGAAAAGGTAAATTTATCGAGGAGTTTATATACGTAACCTTATCGGATCAATGTAAGACATGAAATGGCAGTAAAAAGGAATAGAATTACAAAGTTAATCTAAGAATAATCGAGAACTGCAAGTTCGACAGTAGCCTTCTGTGTTGGTCTTCTTTTTAAGCGTCGCACACACGTATTTCAGAATAGCAAATTATGCATAATTTTTTATTTATTACACGCCTTGCATTGCAAATATTTATATACTTAAAATTTAAATTTACGATGCAGATGTCATTTCCTTCCCTTTGTTGTCATTACTCTCTCAATTTTTTTTGCAGATGATTCAGAGGAATTATTAATTTAGCGCAGTGGTTTTTTAATACGCATTTGTTATTTAATTAAGTGAATATTGACATACTCGCTGATGCGTAATGCAGTTAACATAAATCAATTTGCGAGAATTATTTTTGTTCCTGTTTATAATATAGCGACAAACATAAAACGTTTTTAAAAAATTACATTTTTTACACCCCGCGCTTAAAGCGAGTAACGAGTATTTTACACCCTCTCGTGTAAAAAAAATGTATGTACACCACGGGACATTTTACATGCCATTTAGAACGTTATTTACTTTTCCTATCTACGTGAACGTAATTTACTGTTTATTCACTCGTTTGAAACTGATAACCGCTGGTCTTATATTAGACATGACATTTACGTATGTTAAAGTGTATTTCTGAAGTTTAAAATTACCCTCTGAATAGATAAACTGAATAATAAACTGTTAAATAAACTGAATAGATAAATAGATAAACCAAAGCAATCGTCATCAGTAACTAAAAAGAAATAATATTCAAGATTTTTCGCATCCCAATGAAAATTAAATGAAATGTGTCACTACAAACAATGGAATGTTTATGACTTTGGAAAATGGACTTTTAAAATTTGCCTATTTCAGTCGTCGCGGTCGATTTGCGTGTTCGTTCCGACCCAATCAATATACCCGTCGATCACGAAGTATACACACGCGCGCACAAACGAGACTTCGGCATTGCGTCTGAATTTGTAGCAATGCCATTAAACTTTATTAATCGTTTGATCGCACTTTTCAAAGCGTTATGTGGCTAACATAAACACAAAAGGTAATTGACATTTTGTTTATGTGTATAGTGACTGGTATGTGAAAACCTGGCAAAGAGTACCGGAGCGTCGTATGAGCAAAATAACGCGCCGTTAATATCGTCTGTCTGTGGGCATGAAAAGGAGGTCGGGAGGAGACGGTACGGACTGCTGAACATAAAAAAATTAGAGTCGCGATGGAAGCGCCGGCGAATAAAAATGAATAAGAGCCACCTCGGCAAAGCTCTCCGGAGCTGCCGTCAAAGAGACTCATTGAATAGCCGTTCCGATGCATTATTCACCTGCGCGCGATCGTTGCGGTAATTTCCCGGTAATTAGGTGCTTACCTCCCGTTCAAGTATTCATCGCTTTTCTTTTTCTTCTATAGAATAGCTGATTCTTTTTTATCACAAATAAATTGGCGTTTAATTAATTACGGTTAAATATTTTTATTTTGTAAATGCAAAGCATTCATCAATTTTTTGCTGATATTGTGATTCTTCTACCAATTCCCATCAATTCTGATCAGAATTTGTTCAATACTCTTATTACAATCTGATGAATTTTTAAAACACGGTAAAGTTTACATCAGAATCACATATCAGATATTTAATTACGAGTTGTTTAAAAAGTTGCATCATCATTACGTTTACATAAAATCTCATCATAAAAGATTTAATAATTTACAGAATATCGATCCTTAAGAAAAAATCTGCAAAAAAATATATGTGTAATTTTTTGCAAATATTATTTTCTACGGAAAATTAATGTATAAGTTCCACGTCGTTTGCTTTGCACAAGTACATAAAATTAAAGCTGCTTAAATTAATAATACTACTGTAACTCTATTCATCATGGGAAACATAAATAACGACCTCTACTCGAAAGTACCTATAACTGTAATATTGCGGTTTTACTCCTCATCTCGTGAATAGAACGCACCTGGAACAGTCTACCAATCAATCTAATATTTATTCTATTGGTGCACTCACACCGCACATAACTGCGCTCGCACATAATCGAGTTTTACTTTGATTTTTATTTATTTTTAATCCAGAATTTTTCGTTCATATTTCATTTTTTATTTCATTAGATTTTAAACAGATAAACATTTTTATTTTTGTCATTTATTTTTATTTTATACGTCCACCTTTTGAGCTTCAAAATACCTTGAAAATATTTCTGCTCCCAGATAATACATAAAGAAAAATAACAGGATGTACTATAGTTCGAGAAATATGCAAAACGATTGGGGCGATTGAATAGCCAGCAGATGCTACTCCATCGAGGCATCGATCAGTCAGGCAAAGCTCCAGAAACAATTTGCGAGGGGATCAGAAAGCGGAGGTCGCTCACCGAATTCGGCTATACTATATGCATCGACCCGAAGAAGGGGTAGGGGGTGATTTCTCCATTGGGCGATTGATAAAATCTATTTGACCCTCTCCTCTCCCCGCGAAGGCTCCGGGGCCAATTAAGAAGCGGCTGAGTGCCCTAACGCGATTATAATCTCCGCTTGCCCACCCACACTCCCTATGAAAATTGAATAGCCTGAGCCGCGGCAAGATTTATCTCTGCGATAGACCGTAGTAATTTCGCAGAATTAAAGTGCATCGGACTGTGCACTGGTTCATCTGGCGCGTCTAAATAAAAATTTTCCTTTGTTGAGCGGCTCATTTTGCAGAGCGGAGGGGTGCGCGCGCGTTTTGCCCAGGTCGAGCGAGGTGCTCCGACGCGATAAATAAAATCGCGCAGCTCAAATGCGCGATGAAAAAAGTGCGCATTTTTTAATTAAAATTCTAATTAAAGCGGAATAAAAGAGGCGATGGGGTGATGATAATGAATTTAAAATGTATCTTCCGCTGTCGAAAAAAAAAATTTAGCGAGCTGCTGTTCGAGGCGACGATTGGAGGGAACAACGCATGTGGTCAAGGTGGGATGAGTTAAGTATATTTCAAGTCTTATTCTACCCCTGTAAATATTTTTTTTTACCTATGATATAAATATGTTTCTATTAACTTTTTTTTCAACTGAATTTCACATTTTCGGATTTAAAGAAACTGTAGCTATTTAAAAGCTTTTTGAGTTTTTTAATTCAACCATATATAAAATATTTTTTATTTACTTATTAAACAAAGATACTCGATCGAATCTATCGTATATTATAATCCGATATAAAAAGATTTAAATAAACCTTTCAAGATTTTCACATTATCGTATATCTGAATTTTTGTACCTAAAAATAACAGTTACAATAGCTTTTTATCTTTTACAAGTATAAAAGCTACTTTAAAAAATGACTCTTTTTATAACCCTTTGTAAATACAAAGTTTAAACAATTTTTTTAATACCTGCTTTACTTTCAATTATAGTGTTGAAATTATTAAATTTTTCTACCGTATGAATGTACTAAAAATAAAATACGTCTAATATGTATGCATTGTTCGTGGATCTCTTCAATTCTTTTTTATTAAAGACTATGATAAACGTACCACACGTTTATACATTTCAACGCAGGAATATCATTGCCAGAAATTATGCAAATTCGCTGCGAAATTAAAAGCTCGCTTTTTATAAAACAAGCTTCTGCTGGTCTCAGTCACAATGAACTCTCGCTCTCTCCCTTTTTTTCTTCATATAACCTTTATGCAAGCAGCTGCTAGAAAAGCGACTTTGATCAAACTCCATTGTCTCGCACACAAAGAAGCGTTTTCTTACTTCCGTATTTAGCTTCACACAAATACAGAATATTTCGCGCGAATTCGCGAGTCTTCTAAATTTCCTCCTCTCTCTCAAAAGAAAGTAATTTTCTCACCGCAGAGTCAAGCGGCAAATTTGATAAAATCGCCGTCCTTGTTACAGGATGCACTTGTCTAAGGTACGTAAATTACCCGGCGGCCATCGCCGAGAGAAATCGCGAGAGAGGACAAATTTATTTCGGGATTATCGGAGGCTCGCAGCTGCTGCTCCTACTATTACGCCGTAGCACTTTTTCGACGTCAATGTGTCGGTGTATCGGGGGCAGATCCATTCTCTCTCCCACCCTCTGCCCATGGTCGGCGCATATTAAAAATTTAGCTCGGCGCGACGGAATTTATTAATGCGATGCGAACAAGCGTCGGGGCGCGCGCCAGAGATTATTGTCGGGGATGGCGTGGCTGAAGTTTTTTGCGCGGCTGTCGTGGAAGAGATACTCTGAGGTGTCTTGCGAGCCCCTCGTGTGGAAGTATCAATATTTTACCGGGATTCTAGATTATTCATGGGACGCGGGTTTGATGTTTCTTTTCTCAGATACGAAGTTAGACGTTGTTGTTCGCTGGATGCTTTGTCGAATTATTGATGGGCGATGGGTGTGATTTCTATTCAGTTTTCAATCTGATTTGGTGTTGAACATGATTTAGTAGAGCTATTTTCTATTTTCTAAGTTTATACATTTTTTCAGTCTGACGCGTGCATAGTGATTAGAGTTTTAAAGGTGTTTGGGAAAATAATTTTTGAAAATTTGGTAATTTATTTATTTGATTATTTTTGTTCAAGAATGAAATTGGGTCGAAAGTAAATTAGAATATCCATTAGACTGCTTCTTTATTATTGCACTCATTTAAATATACTTCAAGCGGATCTAAAATGAAAAAATTAGAAATTTTATACTTACTTCATTTTATTTATTGTTAATAAAATTAAATAAAACTGTACGTCGTGCATTCTATTATTCGTTGAAAAGTAAATTTAACAAGTTATATCCACTGCTATAAAAAGAAAATTCAAAACTTATCATGTCAGTTGTTAATACTTTTTTGTCGTTTTAGACTTTATATATAGGCGCGGTGAGCGTCTGACCAAACTTACTTTTTCTACTGATTTTATTATCAAACTAATTATCTTCAATTCTACGATAATTTTTTTTCTAAACTTTTGTGCAAATAGAAAATCATATATGCATTATCCGATTAATTAAAAAATACCTTAAATCGCATTTAGATGGACAAATTAATAACGTCAAATAAAATACTAAAATGACATCAATCTTGAATTTACATATTTCCATATTACATTCCAGTCAATCAAGTCAAATGACATCAATCTTGAATTTACATATTTACATATTACATTCCAGTCACTTTAAAAAATGAATTTACTAATTCACTAATAAAAATAGTATTTCAAAGTGATCAATATACAGTCACCAATATAATATGCAATGTGCTCGTGCAGTGAATGTCTGACTAAACTCGCCTTGAACTACTTGCTCCTTTCTCTAAAACACCATTTACAATTTTACGGTAATTTTTTTATTTGCTTTTACAAAATATCGCGCACAAATAGAAAAATGTATTTCATTCGATCATTATTTTTGTCAAAAATTTACGGGTAGCAAAGTTCGCGCATCTTTCTCTGCAGGCGCATATAATTGCATCCGCGCAGCAGCCAACCGTAATCTCCGCGCGGACCTCGGCCAATTAGCGACATTGAGCACGAAGATCGGGCGACAATGAGCCAATTTGAGGCATGCGCTCCGGCTTTGTTTTCGCCGCGTTTTGACGAGTGCCCAAAGACAATGAGATGTTAATTGACGCGCGCAAAGTTATGCCACGCTCGCGCGGCTCTGGCGCCAGTTCGTTTGCGGTTCACTCCGGTATTCGACTGCATCCGTGACGCGAATAACACCAGGATATTCCCGTGACATTTAAATGTTTTTCATCGATTGATTTTCGTGAGCAAAATTTGCGTGTGTGTCTTGTGTACATTTTCATTCCTTTTTTATATGCTAAATTTGTAAGAAAAATAGAAAAATAGTTTTTTTTATAGAAATAAAATAAATTTAAAAAGTTACGATGAAAATACTCAATACTTATAATAGTTAATAGAAGAGTAACGTACAAGTAAGAATCATTTAAATTACCTTGCCGGGAATTTGCCTAGATTTTAAAAAATGAAGTATCAAAAATCACAACTTCTAAACGTCAAATAAATAATTATAGGTAGTGTAAAAAATTTGATCAGCTGCGAAAAAAAAATATTTTAATTTTATTATCACATCGACATAACTACAAAACAATGACAACATACACGTTCTTCTAAAATTGTGTTAAAAAAAAGTATAACTACTTAACCTTTTATCTCCATGGAAGAATAAAAGCCAGCAAATTTTTAACCGATCGTAATACAAGAAATATCAGTTGCGATGAAATAGTAGTTATACTTTAACCTGTATGTAAGCAACGTTAACAATTTATATTCCACGTATTTGCAAAAAACGAAGGTACCATCTTTTTATATACAATTTTAATTAAATGTCATTCTAACTTATGAAAATTGCTCTGTTCATGAGCAACTTTCAACGTATGAACGTTTATCTACAAAAAAAAAGAACAATTCTTTTTGTATACGAACAAACAAGCATACCAGAAGAATGTTGTGTACTCGTCAGAATTTAATCGCATATATTGTGCATTCATTTTTTACTGCAAAAGTCACTTTTTCCTCATCAAAAATTAATCGATGAATCTAGAGAGGAATGTCCTCACCAAGGATAAAAAAAAAGAAATAGATACATACAACATTCCCGTAATCGTAAAAAATTAACCACTCATTGCTTGCTCGTATCGTTGCCGACTAATTGCGTCCATTCCTCCCTCCCGGCGTCTTTCTGTACGCGCGGGTCTAGCATGTACCGTTTCAAATTACAACGTCAATTAAATATAATGACGCGCCGGAAAATTAGAGGAGCGCCCCGGCGTGCCTCGGACATGCTCGGAGGGGCCCCAGGCGAATGTATATATATGAGTATGTATATGTACGTGTCCCGACGTGAATTCGCGGACGCGATCTTCTCTGCGTGCAGCTCTTTAAGTGTGCAATTTGCGCGATCCGCGCTGACTGCAAATAAGACTCCTGCGGGGGTTTGACGAGGAAAACAATTGCGTAAGTGCGCCGGCGTGCGGAGGGCGCCCGTACGCCTGCAGCAGGCGCGATGCTACGGCAGATGCGAGCAACTGCTGACGGAAAACAATTACACGGCGGGGGGTGTTTTGAAATGTTTTTTTCATTGTTTCAGTATATATATATATTTTTTAAAGCGAGACGTCAAATTTAAATTGGTATCGGGAATTTTATTTTGACAACATTTTTCTGAGCGAGTTATAAAGTGTCTCTAAGGTAATATGAAGTTTAAATCTTGTTTCTATCGCTATATAGTCGAGGTTTTGAATGAAGAGAAAATTTAGAAAACGTGTCTTTTGTATAAAGTTAAAAATTATTTTAATTTCGAGTAACATTTCTTTAATCGAATGTAGAACCAAAGGGTTGGGAATTGTAAAACTCTAGATATAAATAAATCTAATTAAGTGGTAATGATGTTTTAATAAGATTGATCATTTAATAACGAATGTAGTGTTTAATATTTTATTTTATCTATTTTCATTTAGTTTCATTCACAGTTTAATTAAATACTTTTAAGTTATTATATATTTTATAATCATAATTTTAACTTATATTATTTGCATAATAAAAATTTAGGATCTTCAAGATCGTGGATTTTATTTATTAAAAATAAAAAGAAGTGTCTTTGACTGAGCAGAAGGTATTCGCTAATAATTGAGAATCTTATTAAATCCTCTCTTTAAAAACCGACGGCAGGATATTAAATATTTAAAAGGAGAAATTGAACGAAAGACGATCGGTGACAGCAAAATAGAAAATATTTTAATGCGATATGACGAGCAATTTTGTTTTTCAAATAGAGTAATAACAAATACATTATTCTTAATCTTTATAAATGTCTTCCCGACGAACAGCAGCTTGCAGAATGTCGATGTCCATTTTAGAAGCTACGAGTTAGCCCAACAAATGTCTTCTACAACAAAATTCCTCCAAAGCAATGTAAACAGCTCTGAATAATGCAGTTTGTTAGAGCGGATTACAACTTAGCACCGAATCTTCAAACTTTACAGAATTACACCCCCGAACGAAATTATCGCGTTACACGCACCTGCACTCAGTTCAACTTGACCTCTCACCCCCGAATCACCCCTCGAATAAGCCCTACGAACAAGCGCACAAAAAACGACACTCAAAACTCCACTCTCGATTCCTCTCCCCCCCTCCCCCCCAAACAAGAAGCGCATTCGATTAGTGCGGCCGCACGTATACGCGCGCTCCTCGATCCATCCCGGGGCGCTCACTGGCACTCCGGGCGGCGCACGCGTGCAAAGGTAGCGGGCCCACCAGCGGAGCTCGAGAGCCCCGGAGGTGGCTCGTTATCTCCGTGTCGGAGGAGCGAGGCTCAGACAAACAACCTCATTTGTCACGCGCTGACCTCGCCGAGCGCCGACCTCTTTTCACCCCCAACCCCTACCGACCCCTTGTTGTCGCAGTCGTCGAGGAGCGCAAGTAGCTTCGCGACGAGTTTCTCTGGGGTTCTCGAGCTTCCTCTATCTCTCTTTCTTTTTTGTCGACGCCGAGACTCGATGAGCCGGAGCGACGCCGTCTTTCTTTCGGTCGCGGTTCCTCGAGCCCGTCGTTATGTACGCGAGCGCGCGCCCCACGAGTGGCTGTCACCCCCCCCCCCCCCCCGCCCCCTCCCCTCGGCAGACTCTCGTGTCGCAGAATCTGCGTGCCTTTATGAATGAGCTGCAACGATGATGAGCAGCTTCTGATAATGCGTCGCTTCAAAGAGCCGATGTGGGTCCTTCTTATCACGGAGAGGAAAGTCTAGTAAAAATTACTATACTATTTTGTAACGCAGGGACAGACTCGACGAAATAAAAAATTTTACGAGAAAGTGTAGTAAAATGTTAGTACTAGATGCACCGTAAATTTTACTACAAGTCTAGCAAATTTTACTGTACTTTTTGGTAAATTTTTTTACTTATTAAGTCTGTCTCTGCGGTGCAAAATATTATAGTAAATATTCGAGACTTTTCTCCCCGTGTAGATTATGCAGATTTTTTTTTATTAAATTAATTTTTGTTGTATTATCATTTATTAAATAATACTGCTATATAATATTAAATAATACTGCTCAGAGAAATTTCACTGATTTTCAAAGCTGGGTCGTACTTTTGAAGCTAAAATAGTGGATTTTTGCGCCATAAACTTCAATGGATATTTCACTGCATTAAATATAGAAAGTAATCAGCGATGAGGGTTTGTGAAGCTTTAGTCAATAAAGCACACATAAATTTTAACAGAAGTGCTTGAATAAATCGGCAGATATCGGAGATTGCGCTTGAGTCACTGAATTTGTAAGAAGACTGTCAGAACTCTGGATTATTTTTTAACTTTCAACGCGATTTTCTTATGTAAAATTGGAAAAAAAAACAGAGTATTATAGCCTGATGCTCAATATTTTAGACATAATAGGATCTTCAAATTATTTTTCTTTAAACTTACATTCTTTTAAGCTCATTTTTCATCATTCCACAATACTTTTAAAGTTATATGTATAGTTAGATAAGAGAGTCAAAAATTATACAACATTCGAATGTAAAATTTATACACATGACTTATTTTTCTTCACTTATTTTTTCTTTTTAAGAATTGTCAAAGCTTTTTTCGTATTCATCATTAAATAATAAAACGCGATATTTTTAAAGAAAAATAACTGTAGGAGCTTGTATAGTGTCTTTAACATTAAGAGACCTCGAGAAAATGATATTTTTGCGATTTGTTTTGTTTCAGGAGGGATAAAATTGTAAATATAAATTCTAGCTGATTCGCACTTGTTGTATATGACTGTTTGGCTTTGTTGTACGGTTTTAATATCGAATTACGTCTGGTGGTTTAATTTTTCCATTCGATGAATGTATAACGGGTTCTCGGCGGCTAATATTTGATTGACACACACATTGTTGCGGATATTCAGAAATATCAATTTTCGCTATTTTATTATGGAATCGCGTTTAATCATGACGTTGATGTGTCGAAATTTCGTTATACACTTAAAAAATAACGACTCGTGCGACGTGTATCAGAAGTACGATTAATCCGATATTTTGCTAAATAAATAACAATCAATGGTAGACGTTCGAAATTATTTCAAATTATTTAAAAGGTTTTACCTTTTCAGAAATAAATTTTTTACCAAATAATTTCTCTTTTGTTTTTGATTGAAATATTATTTTAAAAATTACGAATGAATTTTCAGTACAATTATTTGACTACTTCATCATTCGTTTATTTATTTATTATTTTTAAACATTGTTTTATTGAAGTTTTAACAATTATTTACTGTAATACTATATAATCTAAAAAACATGTTTTTTCGAAGAAGTAACTATTCATAGAACCAATTGATAATTATAATTGACATAAAAATGGCAATTTATAACTAATCGGTATTTTAGATTCATAAATTTTAGAAACTATTCTCTTTGTTTAACATCTAAATTCTGCTGATTCTGACTGCTGAAGGTCCTTGCATTTTTTATTATTATTATTTTTAATATTTCAAACCTTTATTTTAATAAGTCTTTGCACATAATCATCAAAGGATTGTTAAACGTACAAAAGCATAAAATAATTAATGTACATAACCAATGCACAAAAGAGTGAAAATGTAAATGTAATTGAGATTTACAGAAATTCACTGTGCACATTAAGCCCTTTTCTACAAACCAGCATTACAAGCTAAAATTATTAGTTTCAAAGATATATGTGTTGATAAAGATTAGTTAAATAATTTTATTGAAACTATCGAAACTTATTAATTTTAGCAAATATTTATTGGAACCTCTTATTAACCCTTCCAAGATACTATCGAATAATAACAATAAAAATAAATAATACAATAACGATAACCATAAAAATCACTTCGCCAAACAGTTTTTCGTTCAAAAAGAAAAAGGTATAATAATAAACGTCTTCTACAAAAATCACTTCCATCCACGAAAATCCTCATGGAAACTGCGCCAGGAGGAAAAGCTGTACGCTGGGTACAGTCAATTAATAAGTCTGCGTGGGGTTGCGCGTAAATGTCGCAAGGCTCGAATAGAATCTGAGCGACGGCTCGGCTGCCAAGTGACTTTCATTGTTGCAACCTTGCAACAACACTTTGCTCCTTCTTGTTCGCCTCGTTCGCTCGGCGCGCGTGCTCCTCTCCTTTTGCCCGGTGATTGCCGCGAAACTTTCGCGCAACTTCTCTCGAACGATGCCGCCGCGGTTCCATCTCCTCGTGGTGGTGCCGGTACTCGGATTGCAGGCGGGTTTCGTACGTTACTTTGAATATGTCCCCATTGTCACCAAGCCGCATGTATAATTGGCAAAGTTAAGGCCGGAGAATTATTGTCGTCGTATTAGTTTATAAAGACGGTAAGCGCTGAATCCACCACCCTCCCCCCCCCCCCCGCGAGGGAAGTTTATTATAAATTTTTCGGAAAAGTAATCGACTGCGCTTAGCGGTGCGATTGTTATGTTGATTTGGTGTTTTTTTTATAAGGACAGAGTTAGAATTTTAATTGATGAAATAATTAAGTTCTTCACTTTTTTAAAAAACAACGAGTCGTTCTAAACTGGAATTGCATTATTCCAGTTACTGAAAAAAAAAATTACATTATTATCGTATGGGACAATCGAGTCATTATCACGTGATAATAGCGATGAAAATGTTTAATAGTACTTCATTTTTTTTTTTTTGCTCAGTCGACTATATTATTCTTACTCTCTAAATTTAATCAGTCTTAAAATTTTTTAAAGTAAAAAACCATTTTACCATAGTCTAGGTTACGCTTTTGCCGATCGATATGAACTCTGCAATTGCAAGTTCTAACAGCATTGAATTAATAATCGCGACTCGAATCTCACGGGGCACACCGGGTGGGAAGCCTTCTGCCTTCTCATCAAAAGAAACCCCTCCCGAGAAAACTTGAAGCGTCTCGGCGATCATTAGCCTCCTGTTTACCTTCTCGATTTGCAGAAAACTCGGCGAGTTTTACAAAGCTTCGCGGCGCGCAAAAAGGGATGCCCTTTCCTTGACTTCTTCGGCTCCTTTAGTTCGAATTCAAGAGAAAGAATAGAGCCGGTCGTGTTCGGCCACTGGTATCTCGAAAACTTCGTGACCTCCCGGGAGACTCTTAACAAGTCCCTCGCCGGTGTCGAGTGCAAATTAAGCGATGTGACCGCTACCCCCGACTGCGGACACTTTCGACGCGCTAAACTGTAATCTCGGTTGTTCTGAAGCGACTTTTATTCCTGCGCACTTCCAATCAAAGGAATATCATATCTCGCTATTTTTTGGAGATATTTTGGAGATTTTTTTGGAACACGACAATAAATACTGGTCTGGTGTTGGTTTTGTTTTAATTTTACCTTGATCTAGTTTTAAATTGCAAGATAAGACCAAGATAATACGCTCAACAAAAAAAAAAGAATATACAGATTGAGAAAATAACAGACGAAGTAGAGTCAAGACCTGATAAGACTAAGACAAGATCGAGACTATAAAAGATTGAAAGCATGGAGATACATGTACTCTGAACGGTTTTCATCCTTCGATGCTTTTATCACATCTTGTGGGGTTTTATTTTCTACAGTAATTAAATACGAAGTCATGTACACATGATGTGAAGAAACAAAGTTTGAAAATTAATATTATAATTAATTATTACAATTACAATACATTACAATTGTAATTGTTGTAAAGTTAACAATATCGAAATCATTTTCAAAATTCAAAATGTATGTGCCCGCAGGTAAATACTATCAAATAATGAAATAAGTTTCATTAAGTAATCAATGTTAATTTTCAATTACAGTAAATTAATTCAGTTAATTACATTTGAAATGGTAACTTAAAAATATTCCCAAAAAGGTTAATACTTTGAGACAAGAGCAAAACCTGTTAACTCAAGTCTAAAAGCAGACCTTGAGTATCAAAAAGTTTCATGACCAAGGCAGACCTTTGAAAAATCTCGTCTCGCGTTGATCTCGTGCAGCTCCACCCGAAGCGAAATGCACCACTTGTTCGGGCAGTAAACAACGCCGTTAAAACGCAGCCAAGTTCTGATTAAGTTGCACACTTTTGGGAAAATTGGATTTGGCGCTCGTAGCGTTTAATTATTAAAATTTTCAACTCCTTTTTTTCGTCTCCTCTCACCCCGAAATTAACAGTCTTCGGCAAAGTTGTAATTCAATTAATAAAGCCTTTCTAGCTCCGCGAAATTCCCTTCAAAATTTCCCTCGGAAGTTTAACGGAGGAGCTGATTTAAGAATTCTCGTTACGCGTAATTAACTTTGATCCCGAAAGTGTGCTGCATTCAGCCAAGGTGATTACAAAAAGGGAAAAGTCGTACCAAGGCGTTAAAAAAAATTCAAGTACTTAAGAGTCTTGCTCATTAAAATCAGCGTCCTGACGAGGGAATCAGAGCAAACAGATCGATTCATCTTGTACCAATAACAATCTACCAAAGTTATTCGAAATAATTTTTTGCATAATCACCGATCGTGCCTCTTCTCTATCGAGCTAACGATTCCGACCGGTCGAGAATCATGAGTATAACGTCGCGATAATAGATCGATTCCCAGTTCACGCGTACCCCCTTCCTCCGGAATGTTAACAATTCCAACGGCGGGCCGTGTCTACCTCGGCCGGTCTATCTTCATCAGCGATCGGTCGCTATAACTTGCGCACCGATAAAGATTAAACGTTTCCTCGCCTCGTACAAGATGTATCCGTTCGTTTCTACTGGGTCCCTGGGGGCGATGTCTGCCCCTACCTCCCGCCCACCCGATCAATCGAGGCTTTTCGTATCAATTTGTTTCAATCACTTCGGTCCGATCGCCGGCAGGTATGTGCGCCGGCGGTCGCGATATTGCCGGAGTCCTTCTCCAGCCGCGGGACTCGAAAATTCCATCAATCTCTCCAGCGTCCAATTAATATTCCCGCGCGCGTCTTTCTCTCTCTCTCTCTCTCTCTTCGCCTTCTCTGTGTCTTTCTTTCTCTCTCGTTTTCTCTTACGCGCTGTAGACCCGACGACTGCGTTTCAGCTTGATTTGCTCCCTTTTTCCCATCGATTCGCCTCGATTTGATTCTTCCTCGAGTTCCCCGGCTTCCAATCTCCTCTTTACTACGGATCCGAGTTATTTGTTCTGCGCTGTTATGCAATGGCACTGAACGTATTGAAGGAAGATTAATTTGCTTTTAACATTTGTTATATTCATTTTATTTAGTAAATGTTAATTTGTTTTTGGCTTTCTTGTTTATTGTACTTCAATTTCATATCATGGATAGGAATAGAAATTCTGTACATTTGACTAAAATAAATTGCATGACATGACGTAAATATGTAAATACTACGAATAATTTAATGGAAACTTTATTAATTTGTCTGATAAGATAAATTTTCAAATTTTTTAGTACATCTCAAAAAGTTTAAGATAGTCAATCTTTTGAGATGATTTTGGGTTTAAATTTATAAGTAAGTAATTATACATGAATCTTAGAAAAAATTCAAATAAACAAAAAGAAAATAATCTATCAAAAAGTTTTTTGAACCATTATAATTATAATTATTCCGGATGCAATAATATGTAGAAATAAAAAATGCCAAGTAAATCATTTTTAATATTCTCTTTAAAACTAATCAATCATATTAAACATTCTGCTTAAAAATGGGCTTAAAAAATAAATAAAGTGGTAACGAATAAGTGTTTATTCCATCCATTTTAACACCCCTATCAAAACTATAGCGCATATTTCAAGACTCCATTGAATCCTTCGGAGAATTGCATTAAATTTCCCAGCCAGTCACGTATAAGCACAAGCGCGCCCGCGGCGCAAATATTCCGCCCGCGAACAAACAGATTTATAGCGCCAGCGCGACCCCGACCACGGCCGATCCCCAGCGAGGTGCGCAATCCGCATATCCGCCCGGCGTGTGATCCACTAAACACCTCAAAGGAATCCCGAAATGAAACAGCCATTCCTTTGCGTACGGATCGTACTTTTAAAATTCCAATCCACCCACTTCCTGTAAGGAGAGAGTAGAGGGCAGGACTACGAACTTGGGTGACTCTTGGAGGCCTCGTCCGTGCCATTCCGCGCGCTCCATCATGCAGATATTCCTCTTTAGGGTGTGGGGTACGTGCGCTATGCTAATATTATGCGCGACTTTCATAACGCCGACGGTGGCGCCTCCGATGCGGTAGCGACGTGTTTTACTTTCATGAAGTTCACCCTCCTCGTGCTTAATACTTTCGACAAAAGAAATGAAGGGAGGAGCCCGCGTCGCGTCCAGTCCTTTTTCTTTTTCTTCTTCTTCTCCCCCTCCCTTTTTTCTTTTCCTCGATTCGCCTCTCTCTTACGCTCGGTGCGGCTTGTCTGACGAAAAACTGCTTTTCCGTACCGGTAAACATTGGAGAAATCCTTTATGGCGCATAAATGAATCGCACCGCCTCCGCACCGCGGCAACTTTGTTTCTGTGCTCCGCGCGTTTTCCACCCTCCGAGGGTAAGCGACTTTAGGGGGTGAAGGATGAGAAACGCAATGCCGCTCTTTTTCAGCATCGCTCCTTTTTATTCCTGCTCTCGTTCGGTCGGGGGTTGCCCTCCAGGAAAATCTGCTCAAAGAGCCGAGAATCTTTATGCCTCCTTCCTCAATTGTAATTTAGATTGAAATTTGAACGTTTTGGTTGGATTTCTTTATCGAGTCGTGATTTCTTCGTCTAGACGTTGCGGAATACTGCCGGTGTCGTTCGCTGCAAGCTCCGCTATTGGATAGATCCGCATGAATTTTTTATCGGTACAACTTGATGTATGATATTTCTGGTGTTTTGGGTTTTGAGGATTAAATAGAAGTCAGCAATAATATTCTTTTTAAAAATGATTTACTTGTTTTTATGAAATTTACAAATTGTCAAATTATAGCGTCTTATATTGTGTATTATAATTGATTATAGTTTTCATAAATTGGTATTATTACTTAATTTTAGATTATTCGCTTATCAGTGTATTGCGAAGAAAAGTGTTCATCCAATTCTACCTTCAATTAAACCAATCAGATTAAGAGAATGCGTAAACTTTTTACCGCGATGAAGCATAATATTCCATCTATTAGCTTTATTGCGCTGTTTAAAACCTTTTTTCACTCCTTTATCGTTAGCTTTAGTTCATGAAGTTTCTCAATTGGAATTGATACGCATAAAGTCACTCTAGTCCCTCGCAGTATTATTAAATATTTATTTATTTTAAATTTATACTAATGAATTATAAATAAAAGCTTATAAAAACAATAACATTTACGTTACTTTGAGGTAACCGAAAATATATTTTACTAACGAAAAAGATATTTGTAAAGATGGAAATTAAAAATTTTAAAAAAAAGTCACATGTTACCCCATAAAAAGGTTCCTATGGAATTCCATATAAAATTTGTTATAGGATTTATAGGAATGCCAAGTAAATCCTATAGTTTCTCTGCTGAAAACCCTAAACAATATAGTTGTAGTGATTAACTTATACAGACATTATAACTATTATAAGTTAACTATTTAATATTAAAGTACATCGATTAATTTAATTTAATTATATAAAAAATAAATGATATAAATAATATATTTACTTTAATTAAAACAATAATAAAGACCCTAGCAGAGAACAATCGAATAAAAAATATTTTATATATTTCATCCATTGACGTTCCATATTAAGTACGACGAGGAAAAAGTAAAAAATTTCATTCGCTTCGGTAATCATTTTTTTTCCTCCTGTATGCATCAAATTCCGTTCTTCCCGCATCCCTCTTCTCTCTATCTCTTTCTCGTTTTTTTTTTCTGTTATTTAAAATTTAAAGACCGCCGTAAAATCGCACGAATTACAGTGTGTCGTTCGGGATTTTATTATAAAAATAAATTTACAGCTCTTGAAAACGCTCCCCCTTTTAATTGTTCAAATTAACGGTTTGAAAACCCACTTAAAGCTCCGCGTTTTATACAGTTTAAAGCCGTTATCTCGCATCATTAATTTTGCGAATTTTTCGTAAATCCGCGGAACGCCCGCGTGGCTCTTGTATTTACGCCAGTGCGAGCAATGCGTTCGGCGCGCCGGAAGCACAGTCACAAAGAAACGCACAGCGAAATGAAATATATTGAAATGTGAACGAAAAAAAATTTCATAAACGCTCTTCAAGCGAAAACAATAGTCGAGGCGGGCGTTACACATTCGAAAATAATAATAAAAAAATATATAAATAATAAAAATAAAAAAAGAAAAAATGCAGCTTATGGCAGAGTGAGTCGAAGTGGAAATTAGTTCTAGCGCTCGAGGGTAGAGCGAATTTATTATTGATTTTAAGTAATGTGCTTTGAGGATACGTGAATGTGAATTGCCACGCGCGCGGCCGATATTTCCGCGTTAGTTACGCGAGTAGGGCTTTAATGCAAATGAAATTAATACCGCCGGGCCTCGTCGGTTATTTAGCAGCAAATAAATGCAACGAAAATTAGTATACACGCGTTTCGAACTTTCGCCGCTGTTTCGAGCGCTCCCTATCCAATTAGCGGCGATAAATATAGCATAAACATCGACGGATCGGATCGTCGACCGACAGGAATCACAAACGTTTATAAATTTATTGTTCTCTTATCAGAGCCCATTGATATGCAGATTTAACTAATCAGTTTTTTGTTTTTTTTTTCCTTTTACGCGTATATCCCACTTTAATTTTGTTTGGAGTTTGATTGCGCGGTTAAAATGAAAATTTCGATTGGTCATAAGAGTGCAAACATTGAGTATGATTAATAAAGTAACAGGTCAAGTGAATAAATAGCTTTTACAAACTTGAATTCAATTTTTGATTTTTTTTTTTCATTTCATCAATAATATTTTACTTAAATTTATTAACTCAAAAAAATTGATGACTTTGGAAATGATACTATAAAATTAAAGGAATTCGTAAAAATTTCTTGCATTAAATTCAAAACTTAATCGGAAGTATCTTAGAATTTTAAATACTTTTTTTAGCGAAGATTGATTTTCTTTGATAACGGTTATCATGGTATAATAAACGATTTTTTTAGAACATCTTTTTTTTCTCAAAAACTAATTTAAACAGTGATAAAAAAATTGTAATATATGTCAGCTGTAAATTTAATAAGATGTAAGTTTTTTAAGAAAAGCAGCGAATAAAAAATCTCAAGCGTAAAAAGATAGGAAATTAATACTTCTCAAAGAAGGTTGGCCTAATCATAAACGAGTTATTTTAATTCTATCGAAATGTTCAGAAAAAGGCAATGAAAAAATTGTTGTAAATACGTGTGAAAATAAAGTATTTTTCTATAAAAAAAATATTTAATTTTTTTAAACGTGGCTGTATCGAATAGTGTTTTCATTCGTTAAACATGCTAAAAAATTAAACAAAAAAATAATTATTTACATATAATTATCAATTTCACTTAAACGAATAAATTATAAATAAATTGAATAATGAACGAAAAATATTGATCAAATGTAACTAACTCTTTTAAGGACGGAGCAGTCTTAATAAATATCGTAAAATCTAGCAGGCCGCTCCAGATATAATAAATATTACCCAGAATACTCTATAATTCATGAGATCACCATATATTCGACCAAACGACTCGCTCCATAATATTTTGACAAACGAACACGCTCCTTCCGTTAGAAAAAGTATTCCCCGATATGCATATTAGAAAATAAATTCACCGTCTGACTGCAGCCCGACCTCTTTCACTCGCGCCCCCAGAAATTCAAAATAAATTACACGGCTCTAAAATATACAATAAAAAAAGGAAAAAAAAAATACGCGAAAGCTCCAGGAAAATTGTAAGAATAATGCAACTCTTCTTCACCTTTCTCCCAGCGCAACTTTCATCTCGGCGCGAGAAAAAGGCGGCAGCGTGCGTCTTTGAAATAAAGCGAGCCGAGGCTGTGGAAGGGCCCGGTCTCTTTTAAAAAATGCAAATGCACAAAGCAAATTCCACCGGCTATCTTTTCTCGCCTCGCGCCGAGGCGCGAGCTTAAAATCCTCTAAGTACCCTTCTCTTTCTCCACCGAAAAGAATAAAGAGACACATTCGCCGAACGGAATAAGCGATGGGAATTTATCGCGTCCGAAGTAGGGAGAGGGAGGGAAGAAGAGCCCCGGCGCACACACTCCCGTCGGATTAAGACTTTCGCCCTGCCCGTCGGCCGGGGACGCCGGGCACCCTACATAAAACACGTCGTCGTCGCTCGCCGAATGAAAAATGCGAGTCCGGCTTCAGCGCACGAGGCGTTCGGGCGAAAAAAAGCCCCGTCGGAAGAAAAGCACCGCGGCCGGTCGCGCGCGCTATTTTTTATCCGGCCATTCGGGAAATGAAGTAAGGACTCCGACTGAGGAAAGTGAGAAGGAGAAAATGGGGGAGGGAAAAGCGACGATGAGGACAGTAGGTGGGCCGCGTGAAAAGCATTCCAACGATCCCGGTGTCTCTGACCTCTCCCGAAGACATTGCGACGTGATGGTTAGGAGGACCTACGGACGCAAACTCACGTACACACATTCGTGTATGCGCCTCCACACAATCATACGATCGCTTTTTAATTTGTGGTGTATTTTGGCTCAAAAGAGTCTACAATAAATTTCTTGCTATGGAGATAGTTTAATTTTACGTTTAACGTTATTACCAAAATGTATCATTGTGTGTTAATAGTACGAGTTTGAAATGTTCAAATGACGGTATTCACTGCAGGAAAAAAGGAAACCAAGTACTTAAATAATTTAATGCAAGTAGAAATTAAGTGAACTATATAAAATTAAAGATTTTATATAGTTCACTTAAACAATATAGTTTACTTAAACTGTGTATAATTAAAGACTTAAGCTTGGTTTCAGGACATTCACTACGTTTTTTTAAATACTTAAATAATAATAAAACTTAGCCCTTTCTATACTAATATTTTTTCTTAGGTGATTTCTCGATATATATTGAGCTCCTCCATGTTTTTTTTTTTCAAAAATTTGTTATCACTAAGACAAGACGTCAGATGATTAAATATTAAATCTAAAACAATGGCCAAATAAATAAGATGGAAATTTTTGTTTTCAATTATTTTATTAAACGAAAGTATTCTTACAGTAAATGAAAATGTGAAGATCGTAGTGTTACTCATTCTCTTAGAATTCAAATAAATAAAGAAATCTTACAATGGCACTGGACGCATTAAAGATAATACATAAACGCGCAAATGTTCGTTCACACATCATACCCTCACACACATACACGCACATACCTAGATATACATATACTTATACATGCAAACGTATTCTCACACATGCACAAACATATTAACATTCTTATACACACGGATACACAGCCACACATAGGGTACGTTCGCGCAAAGCTCGACGGAACTTGTCCTTCCGGGTGCTGGTATTTTATTTCCGTTCCTTAGGCGCCTGCGTGAGACCCCGACATTTTTTCCTCTTCCGCGTGGTACCCACCTCATTTATATCGCGCTCGTTCTTTCTCTTTCGCGGCCGATTTTTCTTTCGACCCGACGCCCCAGCCTTTCTCTCGCTCTTCCTTTGCTCTGTCTCTTTGTGCTTGCGCTTGATGGAAATGCCTTCGTTGGACGTAGAGGAGGGGGGGGGGGGCACGGGCACTAAGATATCCTGGAATTTCACCGCTAAAAGGAAGTTCTCGTATACTTTTTAACGGGAGAGCGTGCGTAATGCTCGCGAGAAAAATACGTTAAGTCCCGGGGAATACCCGTGCGTTTCAGCGACATTGTTGCGACGCGATATTCAGACACTTATTTATTGTTCGTGCCATTTTTCGGTCCACTCGTAGTAATGATACATTTTTTATATCTTCTTTTTTTCGATGCACTTAATTGTGTTATTCAGGGCAATTAATTTCGACCTGGTATATTTGATAATGGCAGTACATGTAAATTTAATGTTTTTATCATTTTAGTTCTGTCATCGACAATTTTCTATTTGGAATATTTCTTACAAATGTATAAGCTAGAACTTTAATTGAAAGGTATACGATTTTAAATTTAATTTAATTACTGGAATTTAATTGTAAATCGTTACATTTTTTTTTATTTTTATAAAAGTAAATGAAAAATAATCTTCTTAAATATTACAAAATATTGTTACAATACAATACTTTATATTTCAATTCTACTTTTGCTAATTTGCGTTGGATTTGTAAAACGGACCTGAAATAAAATATTTTAATACGTACGATTTTATTTCGAAAAATAAAAACGGTATGAGTGAATCGTCGCGTTAACAATTAATTATTCACGAGTTCGCAAACATTCAATTAAAATAAACGAGATAAAAATAGAAGGAACAAACATTTATAGACATAATAAACTGCATTGTTTTTGCGCTAAGTAAAAAAAAAACAATAAAACTTCCGAAGCATCACGAACATCATCGTCTCAATTTCAACTCGCATTAGCAGCCAGTTACCCGCCGGTGATCAAAGCTCGCTATACACGAAGAAGAAGAGAGAAAAGAAGCAGCAAAACCGTCCTGGTCGAGACAGCCAATTCTCATATTGTCCGTCCGCCAGTCGTGCCTCTCAGCCTGAATCCTGCTCCTTTATCTTGCCCCGCCATCGTTTTCCCGGCAGGAAAGAAACAGTGCTATCGGCACCAGGACTGAAACGAGGGTGAGGGAGGATGGCTTGAGATCCGCATCAATCAGACTCGCGTGTCGGACGTTGTATTATCCACGATCGTAACAATTTGAGCGTTCGTGCCTCCTCCGTTTATCCGGCTGGTCAAGACCGATGGCTTCTGCCAACGCCCGGGAATATCGGATCAACGTGAGGGGAGGTACTGGTAACTGCAGAGGGGGAGAAAAATTAATGCGCGGCCACTTCGCGAGCCGATTAGAGGTTCGTGCGTACATACGCCAAATGCGCATCTAATTTTCGGAGGTATTCTGATGAATCGACGGTCACGTTGAGATTAATCTCCTCCAAGCTGCGGGAAGCGCTGAAGGATTTACGATTTTTCGAGGATATCTTAGCGGTCGGGATAATGCGCGCCGTGCGACTACATTTGAATTTGTTATTAATTGTATGGAAATCTGCTTTTGTTGGGGATTAATAAATGGCAGCGACTTAAGTGAGAGACGCGAACCCTTCGATTAAGAGAGTAAATTAATTTTTGTATTTATTGAATTTCATGGAAAATTCTAAACAATAATCTGATTAAAAGAGACCTGAGATGCTGATTACAGTTTTAAACGACGTTTCAATTTTTTACTTTAATTTGATGCCTAATATTTTATTGAGCGGAAAATGTGATATTTAATATATAAAGGAAAGGAAGTAGCGAGAACCAAATTTAAAAAAAAAAAGTTTTCAAAGAAGTGCGTGTTTTAAAATAATATTTTGATTGTATATTAAATATTTCTTTCGTTTTCCGATGTTTTGTTACAAAATATTTGTTAGATGAAAAAACAAGACCAACATTCGCTAGCGGAAGTTTTTTGTCTGAAATTCAGTGAATATCTGCTTACCTTCTCCAGTATTTTTTTCGACGGAATAAGTCTCCCTTTTCAAGCTCCATTGTCAAGCTTATACATTATTAAATTACAATTATTTTAAATTGAAACCTTTACGTAATATAATATCTGCACTTATAAAAAGGAATTGGCATTAATTCATCTTAAATTATTTATTCAAATAAATGAATGTAAAATTGTTTATACTTTTTATATGTACATTTATGTATTATATTATTTACTTTTTATATATATTCTTAATTAAATATTTAACACTCATTACTTTTTCACAGTGATTACTTTTCCTATTGTTGTTGTAATTTTAAATTTAGAAAATATTGCTTTCTTTGAAAAAAAATTCTATGTTGCATATAATAGGCACGTATAAATTTAAATCATTGCATTCTGCATTTAAAAAAATATGGTATGACCTATATATTTAATCATTTAATTCACTAAAGTAACTCGACTGTTTTAAAGTTGTGGAGTACATGTTTTTGTATTTCTTTAAATCAAATTATACTACTTATATATGTATTATTTTTGGAAACGTTCGAAAATATATAATAAATATCTAGAAAATTCTTTTTACAAGAATTAATGAAATGCAGATGCACACACCTAATTTCATTATGTAAACTATTAAAAAACAAGCAAACGTCTAATACTCATAAATATCAAAATATTCGACAGCGTAACCTTAAAATTAACCAGTTTATTCACCTTTAAAAAATTACAATGCAGACGTAAAAAAGAAGAAAAAATATATAAAAAAAGTAAATAAACAATATATAAACTTAAAGAATCAGTACGATAGTAAGTGAAGACTCGAACAAAATGGCCGGAAATGACAAGTCGGGCTGCTGTGCTTACTCCGTAGACGAGCCGCAATTGCCATACGACGAATTTAGTCACCAGTTGAGAAACACCACGATATCCGTGAAGGTGAACAAGAAAATTGGTAGGATAGAAAAGGTTCGACCTGTGTCTCCGCCCAAGAATACAGTGCGCGCTCAGTGCGTGGATGGCCGAGGTGATTCTCTAATTTTTTTATTGTGGAATTTCTGTAAGTTTGATTTAGTGATAGATTCATTCGGTCATGTTTACTTTTTAATTTTTAATTTAACTTTTAAATCAAATTAACTGTAAAAACATCCCAGTGGAAACAATCTTATAAAATACTATAAAAAATGCATAAATTTGATAAAATCCGATAAATTATTTATCAGATTTTATGTGATATTTGCAGATATTTTGCACCATTTTATGGAGTTTTATAAGATCTTTTCAATAGGGATATACGTACATAAGATCTCGCATTCACCTGAGCGTATCCGCTTGTGTATATTTGCTCATGCGTATACATTATCGCAGCAACGGTAAACACAGCATCTGAGGTCCGACTCTTTCATTTGCTCGAAGACAAACACTATTCGGTCCACAGGCAACAAGTGCAGGCCCGGTTGCGCCAAAGTGCACGTCATCCCGGACCAACCACTGCCGCCCAAGCTGCCCAGTGAGGAGATGTTTCTGCTGCATACCAGTCGGCAGTTCCTCCATGCCGACGACATGCGTAACACCCTCGAGATCGAAATGAGAACACCTCGGAACTATGAGCCCCTACCATTGCCACCACGACCACCGACGCCGCCCGAGGAACCACCTCCGATCGAAAATGGGAAGAATGGAAAAAATGGGAAGAATGGGAAAAATGGGAAGAATGGAAAAAATGGGAAGAATGGGGAAAATGGGAAGAATGGGAAAAATGAGAAGGGTAAAAAGGGCTAGTGGTTGATAAGAAAAATTACTTGATACACTTGAGTAAATAATCTCAATAGGGATGTTTTTCCTACTGAAAGTAAATTTCGTCATGTTGTCGAGATAACAATGAAAATAAAAATAGCAAAACGGTCAGAGACAGAGAGCTAAACAAAATTCAAATTGTTATGATGGTAAGTTTGTGTACATCTTTTAGAACACACTGATAAAAAAAGGAAAATCTGCTTTAAAAAGGAGAATTTCCTATAAGTTTTTATAAGGAGATTCTCCTTTTTTTTATCAATGCAGGGTGTCTTAAAATTTGTGAAACGATTAAAATAAATAGGAAAAATCGTAATGAAATGGTGGACACGAAATCTAATTGAAAGGACAAGTTCTTCCGTTAGTAATCGATTACAGCCGAGTGCGCGTTTGATTAAGCGCGGCGCTGAAAAGAGGAGGTAGGAGGTGAACAGCCCCGACACGAGAGCTGGATTCAGCGTGACTCCTTAATATCATTTAAGGGAGTAACGGCGCGGCATTGCCTGCACCGCCGTGCCCGCAGTTTTTTCGCATAAGAAGGCCCTTGACACACTTTTTCTCAGACACTCGACGTCGGGGGCCGCTTCAAAAGGCACCATTGAAATGTAATCGCTCTCTTTGATTCGAGCGGTTTTAACTTCTTTCGACGGCTGCTTTAACGTTATACGAGCGCCCTTTACCGCCTCGTTACCTTTGCCTATTTTCGATGATTTAGAAAGGAATATATTTACGCGTTTTGTGAAAGTTTCCAGAATACCCCTTTAAAGAAATTTAAAAATCATAAATATATGATTGCAATGTAAATTTGAGTATATGAACATGTGATAGTAATGCGTTTAAATACAGTACAAACTTTATTATGCTTTTCGCTGGCAACATTTTACTTGATTATTAATTTTAAGAGAGAAAAAAGAGCAAAGCGCACGCGAAAGCACTTAAAAAAAAACATAAATTTAACGCTTGCGAATTATGCGTCACGATATGTTTTATACTTTGCGATACAGTTAGTTTTACTTAAAAAAATGTAAATGAAATACTATTGAATGTTTTCGCGCGTTATTCTTTACTCTCGTATTATGAAGTACATGCGAGAAATGTAGGCATACCGATAAAATATACATAAATATATGTTTAAGAGATGCATAAAATAAAATTCATAGATTCGTTTTTTTTTTTATAAAAAAATATCAACTGGCCGAAAATGTCAATCAACCCCCGCTTGATAAAAATTCAATTTCCAATTAAATTCCGTGGCTAAAGCATAAAAAAATGAATTTTTCATGTTCCAACACGTCCGTATCTCTAATTACCGGTTTACTACACACGCACACGCACACGCACACGCACACGCACACGCACACACACATCCGAGTCCCTGATTTTCAAATTGTCCAAATTAAAAAGAAAAGCGAGTATCGATATACAGACTCGTGTTAAATTGAACATTCATTCATCGGAGGGGTGGAATTCCCCAATTTGCACTTTATACCGCGCGCGCGTGATTTAAACAGCCGGAAGGCGGGCGCAATTTTTCGCATTCAAAGCCAAACGCCATCGCTCATTCAAAGTCGACGCATCAATATTTCAGAGGCACTACTCCCTCGCGACTGCATATATCTATACACACCCGCACCAGCGGCAAGAGTGAGATTTAAGTCTGCCGGCGGTGCGGGCGTCGCGACGCCTTCGTCTTCCCCGCTGGAGTCAGAATATTTGATGGAGGAAAGGAGGCGGAGGTACCCGTGGGTACGGGAGTGACTGCTGCTGCCTTTTCTCTGGTTCCCGCGGCGATATGAGCCGCGCGGCGTGACTAATTTGTCGCTCGCGACGTTCGCACGCGCCGAGTTTGATCGGCTCGCTTTCACGGCGCGTTTGCACCGTAATAGTCGAAGCCGGGACTCATCAGACACTCCTTTGGGTTTCCGCCGGAGAAGTTGGCACGAGGCTGCGGCGCCGTTGTTTCCGCCGTGATGCACCCCGGCGTACGGGCTGAGATATGCGTTGATTAGGTACCTACCTATCACGTAATGAAGTATTTCGAATGGATTTAGAATTTCTGGTAGCTCTCACTAGTTTCGCCAGAAATGGAGGTAGAGGTGCTGTCAAAATTTGTTGAACTGAAAATTTCAGTAATTTTAAAATGCTTATTCTGACTATCACTGCACTGAGAGATAAACTTAGTAATTTCGAATAAATGTACTGCAATACCCTGTTTTGTATTGCAGGGCTAGATTCGACAAATAAAATTATTTTAGAATGTATAGTAAAATTTACTAGATTTACAATAAATTTTGCTGAACTTCTAGTAAGTTTACTATACCTTTTCCTTTAAAAAAAAAATGATCATACATAAATAAGCGACAGATATCAAAAATTAATTTTGCAAAGTGTGATATTAACTAATTAAATTTAAACAGAGAATTCTATTAGCCCTTGTGAAGAAAAAGCTCGCCACGCAAAATTCTTAAGCTAAAGCAGAATGAACTTGATGATGTTCTTTGAAAAGAATTTTGTGAAATTTTTAAAAATCCCTTTTTGTGCAGATATCTGGCGGAAACATACTCTTATTTGCAGACGTGCCTTTTTTATCTCGATAATCTTGCGAAATGTGCTTCTTTGGTGGAAATCTCGCAAAATATACTTTTGTTCGCGGGAATCGCGTAAAATATCTTTTCCTTCGAGGAAACACATGAAACGTGCTTTCTTCGGTTGAAATTCTGCGAAATAAGTTAGTAGTTTTCACGGATAAATTGAAACGTGTTTGTATTACATCAAGTATATTTTCTTATTTCAAGAAAATAATTCCTTTGATGACCACATGTTTCCAATTTAAGAATAAAGTCTTACTTTCGTTGAAATTTATCAAAAAAGAATTACAAAATTATAATTCGACCCTTACGGAAACATTTTCCTCAAATACTTTACAGAATACCTATAGAAATTTTTTCTGTAAATCTTTTCTAAAAATTTTGCAGTAATTATACTTGATGATAATTATATTTTGATGAAAATTATTTACCTCTTCATGCTAAATAAAAAATATTTAAAGATCTGTAATTAAGTTAATTAAGCAGTACATAATATACAATAACAAAAATTTAACTTATAAAATATATAGCGAAGCACGAATTCAGCGGTTCACTTAAAAATGCAAACTGTTCGTTACGCGTTAGAACAAATATTATTTTAATAAGAATTTTTAATCCAATTTTACATGCTTAGAATACAATTTCACAATGCGTTCAATTTAACATTTCACCAAGTTCCAACCCCTTCTTCATCAATTCAATTAAATCATACCCATTCCATCCTCCGTAATTCATATAAATCCTCCTGCACCCCTTCATTCTTCAAGAATTTCTAAAAATTTCCAAACTATCACAACACATCAGAATTTAGCGACTTCAAAGTTCCAACAAATCGCAGCCCTTTGAAAATAGCATTTACAGTTTCAACCGATCGCTCGCACCTCGGTAAATGGAACGATATAAAGTCAGAGTACGCGCGGATCCTCGAAGTTCGAAGGGACAAAAAGGCCTGTAAGAGAGCAAAATCGAAAGGATCCCAGAGAAATGGCCGTATTACACAATGGACGTCTCGGACGACGAAGTAACTCCATTCGAGGGGGAGAAGTTTATTTTCTCGCGCTGCCAACGGCCAAAAGAAGCGCGCGCGCTCCCAGGCGTCCTGGAACTTTCGAGTGGTTTTCATAAAGTGGCCGAGTTCCAGTGCGGCGACGACGCCGGAAGAAGGGAGGGCAGGGAGGTAGCCAGCGGCCTCTTTGTTTTTGAATTAACTTAAGAGCTTAATCGCGAATGGTAGGAGGAATTACGGTCGCCACTGTACCCCCCCCCCCTTTTTTCCTCTCTGGAGAAGGGGGAAGGTACTTCGCAGGCTTTTATCTCAATTTTCGCCTCGTCAGTTATCATTTTTCCTTTACTCATTTCGAAATGTGCCGGCACTGGAGCGAGGAAGGAAGGAAGGGGGGATGGAGTGGTGGAAAACCTTTTAATTTATTGTTAGTGAGTTGGATGCTCTTGAGCGGTGTTTCCACTTTGTCCAGAATGGGTCTTTTAATCAATCTTTCGCAATGTGGCAAAGATGAAAATTAATTGCTTCTCGCTTGATCTTAACTTGGGAATTCAAACTACATCATTTACGCTTAAAATATAATTACGAACTTTAGGAGTATTGTAGGTCATGTTGGGTAAAATAAACCTCAGGCTTTTTTAATGACTCTTGGAAGTCATAGAATTTCGTTTTTGCATTTTCTTGTGCGAGAGGGCGCCAATGTTTTTTAATTCTCAAATTTTTGCTTAAAAAACCTTCATACATAAAAAACAAAAAATATTTACGTAGCCTTATATTTATCCACGAAAAGCTACCATTTTTTCAAGAAAATCCGCATAATTTTTACCGATCTCTGTAAAGTGAAACTTCAATCTCCAGTATATAACTAAACATCAAAGCATTTTATTTACGTAATTTTTACAAAAAAAATTGCAAATATGTTTTTCAATCGTTCTGTAATTTTGTAAAAAAAAATTATTTCAGCATACATACATTTAAATAAAAGTGCAAAACAGCAAAATAAGATAAATAAATAAATACTGATAGACATCCAGAAAACATGTAACAGTCACGATGTCAAAATAAAAAGAGTCGACAGCGGCTGCGCTGGTGACGAGTACAGAAAAAAAGAAAAACTGAAAACGAGAAAAAGCTGACAATCCAATTTCCGCTTTACATTTCGTGCTCGTTTTACGGGCGGCGCGCGATCTGTCCGGAGGTGGATTGGGTTAAAATGTAGGCCGCGCCGGGGCTCAGTATCGCTCTCGCAGGAACCTCGTGCCGATCGTCTGAATGCTAAGCTGCCGTCGCGAATTAATCAATATTAATGAATTCCCCCTCGCTCAGAGGGGGTGGAGGTAGTAACCTTGTTATCCGCGTCTCCGCAGGTGAGCTTCGGAGGTCTGCCGACGACACATCTTTGAAGCTCCACTGATGGTTTATCTTATCTCTCTGTGCAAATTCGGGACTATGGAGAAGGGGGATGAGGGGTACTCGGATGGTTTGCTCGACGCAAGGCCTCGGCGATTTCGAAACGGCCCGTGCAAATTGGTTTTCGTCTGCGAGTAAATGGAAATTGGTGGATTGAATTTTTGGGGTCGAGCTCAATCGCTGGCTCGTCGTGGGGTATTAAAACACTGGAAAATGGTGGTATGTTGGCTTGGATTAACGAGGGAATCGTTTCATAACCTTGCAAATTCTTTTTCGAGATTGCAAAAATATAAGACTCGATGGATTTAGTGATGAATATTTGATTTTTTTGGGTGAATGTGATATAAACTTTCTATTTTATGCTGTCAAATTTTTAGTAAATTTTAAATTTCTTTCAGTATTTAAAAAAACCAAGAAAATTTCGTTGCATAGTATACGAATCTCTAACCAAGAGTGTGAAATCGCTTAAACGAAACCCTCTAAAAAATTGTACAATCAGTAAATTAATTCGAATTGTCAAGATTAATCGATTGCATCTTCAAAGCACAATCAAATAATAAATCCACAAGAAAAATATTTCAATATGCTTACACAAAACATAAAAACCCCTCAAGGAAACGAGCGCAGTGAGATAAAGCAGTATGAGCGTGGGCGCCGTACTCTTAATCCCCTCCCTCCGAAGGAACAATAAAGCAAATTACGACACATCCTCAGAACTCCTGAAAACGTCATCAAGTTGATTATGAACGGGTCGCGGCTTACGAGGAAATGAGCGATCCGTCAAAGTGCGCCGGATTGCTCACGTACACCCTGAGTCCGTATAGAAGTGGCTCTCCGGATGCCCCTCCCGTCCCCTTCCTCGTTCTGCCGCGCGGCTCCTCCGACGACGGCGTCGCGACGTGCGAACGGCCGCGGGCGACCCCCGGCGGTTCCGCTCGAGTTCCTAATGCAAACGTAATCTAACTAAGGTCAGTAAAGAGAAGGAGCACGAGCGAGAGGGCGAGACTGCTTTGTAAGCAGCCGGTAGCTTGGAATTAATGCCGGCCACAATCCGTTGGCAGTCGACTCTCCTGCTCTCTCAGTCTCTATCTCTCGACGTCCCGAATCCTCTCCTGCAGCTGGAGAGGTGTGCTGCACGCGCAGCAACGTCGTACCCATCTCCCGGCGGCACTCACCGACCTTTGACCGCCGTTGCTGTCTCTGCATCATCTCCCGCGGCATACCTTTTCCCTCCATTCCTCTTTATTATTAATTATTTAGTCGCCTTTCGTTTTTACAAAAATGTACATCTTTTACTATTTACATTTATTTTCATTTGCGATGTGTGTGCACGTGTGTGCGTGTACGCGTGTGTGCGTTTGTGTGTGCACGTGGGTGCGTGTATGCATGTGTAGGTTTGTGTGTGCAAGTGTTCGTGTTTATATTTGTGCTGTGTTAATGTTAAAATGTCTCCTTGTAAGAATTCTTTCTTATCGTATTCACTTCCTATTCTCTTCTTCTTTCCGTCATCGCTCCTTCCATCCTCTTATTCTCATTTACTCTATGTACATCTTCTCTCTTATCGGTATTTCTTCTCCTTGTACCTTCACCTTTATGCCTATCCCCTTCCTCCTGCACTTCTCTCTTAATTCCTTCGCTTTCTCGCAAATCTCGAACCTTCTTCTTCTGTCTTCCATGCTGAACCGCTTGGCAATGATCATATTCTATTCATTTTTTAGCTCCTCTCTCTTCTCCTACACTTTCTTCTTTACAAAATATACTTTAGCAGCCTCCTTATTTCTTATCACTTTCGCTATGTTAATTTCTTCGAATTTTAAGTTTCGCTTAATCCACCTTTCTATCTCCATTTTCCTGTTCGCTCTTTCTCCTCTCTCGACGATTTTTTGTTTTTAACACAACTTGACAACTTGTTTTCTTTCTATTCTCCATTTCTCTAATTCAGCTTCTCTTGTTCTCTTTATTATGATATACTTGCAATAATTTTGTTTTTAAATTTAAGCTTGCAAACCTTCTCGTTGTTCCTTTTTTTACGGAGAGCTTACACTGCAAACGTTACGCAAAAATTACTTACATGCTTGATCTGAAAATATTTGTAGACACGAGTACTGAAGTATGAAAACAGTGGAGCATGAGCTAATGAAGCTTGCATCACCTTCATTTTTTGTAGGAGCAAGAAAATTCATCTCACCTCGGGTGTCCAATCTTTCTGATGCATTCTGCTAGAAAATGAAAGGTAGCAGCAGTCTACTTTCTAAAGAAATTATTTAATGCAAAATTTAAAATAGAGCAAAAATGCAATAAATTATTGCTTATCCAATATTAATTTATTATTGACTTGCAAGAAAGCTTGTAGTTTTATTCACGTTCGAATTTAGCAAGTTATAGATTTTATTACTATTTCACATTGGATCACGTAACAACTTGATACGGTTAGAAGTAACTTTAAGGAAAAAGGTAGAAAAAAACGTGTAAAATTGCAAAATAAAAATTAATAATATTAATAAATTGTTTACCGCTAAATAACGAATTTCGCGAGAATTTGCAGAGCAGTCAGATGCAAGTCTACACAACTAAACTAGAAGCAGACTAATCGTGCAATTTTGAAATTGCAAAATTCTTTTAAATCCTAATCGAAATTAAAGTAGGGTAAATCTGTCCCTATAAGTATGATTAAAAAAATGATTAAAAAAGTAATATTTCTTCACAAATACGATTTACTGAAAAAAGTAAGAAAAGAAATAGCCAATTAACGGAAATAAAATAGTAATCTAAAAAATTCACTCCCCGCCCCATTTACAGAACGCTAATGCTGCTTAATACTAAACGGTACACATATCTCAGGGAAGCAGCCTTATCACTTTTCTGAAATAAAATTAAAAAAAATTAAACTTCCTAATTAAATTCCAGCCGAGCCTTAATATTTCATGCCAGTCCGCGGCTAATGCCCCGAAAGGCTCTTACGGCACTCTTCGCGACGAGAAACAGTCTCGGATTATTCTCATAGAGAGAGCGAGAGAGAGAGAGAGAGACCGTCTTGAGGTGGCTTTACCCGCGGTGATCGTCGGCGGGGAAAAAAGCCGCGGAGACTCGAGATTACGCCGCCGACAAGGAGAAGCTTTTCGGTATGGGGCAGGGGAATGGGACGAAGAGCGGCGACACGAAAGGCTGAAGACGGGCGATTTGCCTGCGGTGAATGACTCGCTCTTTCCGGCCGCGATGTACGTGCGCGACCCCCTTTACCTTGGCTCATTTTAACCGTCGACGCTCCTCTCTGAGACGCTCGTTTAAGTCTCTGCGCAAGCGATGCAGGAATAAATACTCCAGAGGCGGAGATGATGATATTTTTTTATCGCCATTAAAATTGATATCGATCGAAGTAAAAAATTGGAATAGAAAAGGTGTGTTCACGTGCTTTTTTAATTAGTCGTTGCTTTATTGAATTTTTGAAATTTTATTAAAAATTTTAGAGAATTAAAATTGATAAATCGAGTATTAAACTGAGGTGTTACAAGTGTTAATGAAAAAATAAATTGCAAAAATAGTTTTTTTTCCTATATTGGAAGGTTAATTATTTAATCTTCTTATAAACTCTCTAAAAATGAATATATGAAATTCATGTGCATTTGCATTTATAATTCATATTCATTAAACGACTTATCACGTAGAATTAGTGTATATTCACTTATTCGACGTGAATAATTATATGTATTATATGTACGTATAATTGTATGTAAACAAGAAGATTTTGAAGACTAGAGAGGCTAATTAAATATTGGCCATTTCAATAAATTTTATTCATCATTTTCAGCAAATATGCGTATGATTATATGTAAACAGGAAGACTTTGAAGACAAGAGAGTCTTGCTAATTAAATATTGGCTAATTCAATAAATTTTTCCTCGTGCACCTGAAAACTGAAAGTATATTCGTACATCGCCACAAAAAACAAATGTAATTCTAGACAAAAAAAATTATCACAAAACACGGGAAAAAAAGAATACCAGAAAACGTCGCCGGCACCTCGCGCAGACGTCAAGCCGCAGCCAGCGAAACGAAAGAATGCGATATTTCAGGACCAACGTCGGCGGTGGCTTAAGGGAGACGCGTCCGCGTGGCAGCCCGATTTCTCGCCTCTCATCCGCTCGGCATAGGCCGTGCGTCCTCCTGTCTGCGTCGCTGTCAGTCGAAATGCTTGGCGCGACGCTTTAGTTAAATTCCTCGCAGGATGCCGGCGTCGTCGTCGTCGCGACATAAAGCGAGCCTCGTTGCCCCGGAAGCCGCGCGCATGTAAGCAACGACTGCTGAATCGTGGGAGGAAGGAGGAGCGAACACCGTTGAGTTCACAGTTCCGCGCGGGAAGAAAAATGTTTTCTTATTGGCGCGCGGGAGCCGCAATAATCCGCTCTGCTCTCGCTTCCCGGACGAAAGCGGAAAACACGAGTCGCGCCTGTACATCTCCAGTCGCGGGTTTTGTTGTGAGCCTGCGTCGGGCTAAGTGAGTGGCTGCGACTTTGCCTCGTGCACTGGTGAAAAGCTTCCTTTTGTATTTTCGTTGTCTTTATTTTTTTGATTTTGTTTTTTTTTTGTTTTTTGTTTTTTTTTTTAATTTTTTTAGCAGTAAAGAGAAGCGAGCTTTTCTCTCGAAAACTACGAAAATTCGGTGGATTTTAGCTGGGGAAATGGTGCAGTAGATGCTAGTGATCTAACTGGGAGCGTGTCAGACCCGTGGATTTATGGATTTATACATATGAATCTCTCAGAGATTTTTTTTGCATGCATGAAAGTGGGGAAAAAGCAAAAATCTTTTAACATAATTTGCGGTAATTTCGATACTAAAATTTAAAAAATAATTGATATCTTTTAATACTTTACAATTGCTGCGCTTTTGTCGTACTTTTTAATAGTTTATTGTTAAAATAAATCTTAGACTTATTGGCTAGTTTAATAATTTTATTATTTATTGGCGTGTGCGAAAAATTAAACAAACAGGAACTTCGGTTATTAATAAAATTAAGCTATTAATGCATATGAATTGTTTTTGGCTTTTGTCTCCGTTTAAATAGAAAATTTTTCCTAGCAAATTCATTCTTAAAATTGCTGCAAAAAACGAGAATATTAGGGTGGAACAACCTAAAATATACTGTTTTTATTAAATTTCATAATGATATGCTGTAAAAATATTAAATGAATTTTTATTAGCGAAATTTTTAACACTTGTTATTCACCGCTACGCTGAGACTGATTGACTGTTTCGTTCAACAGACGCTTAATAAGAATCGTACCAGTCAGTAAAAGCAATGAAAATGATGTGAAATTTATTGCGTTTCCGGAAAGAATTTCCAACTGACTATCACCGGTCTAATTCCAGCAACCCTTATTACATGCGCATCAAGAAGGGAAGGAAAAGAGGGTTTTAATTCAGCAATTATTATAATCAAAATTTATTTATCTCGAAATATAACGTTGCACTAAGTGAATATTCACTTTATTCTATAATTTTATAAAATTCACTTATTCACATTTACGAAATTGAATTTTCCAAATATAAATTCTCATTCAATATTAAAATACTTCAACACTAACTGAGAAAACTAAAGCCTCTTTTTTACCTGGTAAAGCACAAAACAACGTAAAATTCCATCAAAGTTTTCGAATTCAACGTGCCACACATTTTATACGCCGTTCGCCGAGCCGCGGGACTTGAAAGAAAAGAGAAAAGCGCTGATGCCAGTAACTCGTAAATAAAAATCGAGAAACTCAAGTCATTTGAAATGTCTATATCTTCGTACTGTAATACTTGGAAAATTTTATGGTTAATATGTCGACACGCGCGCGAGACATCCTCGACTCATTCGCTCTTATACTATACGTTCGAGCCAATCTCGTCGGCTTGCACTCGCTGTCTTACCGCACCCGGACTCGCACTACTGCGCGAGGAATGCTGGCCTTTTCATCGCGCCTGAGCAATGCTGTTCGAATCTCGAAATTAAACGAGAGATCGAAGCGAATGCGGCGCACGGGAAAAAAGAAATTTCACAGCTGCTGAGACTAACCTCCCAACCCCGTTTGCTTCGTTTGTTTGTTTTCTAGTTACGGTCAATAGTATGTGTGCGTCTGAGTGTGTGTGTATTTCTTACTGCTTCAATCAGTCGGGAATTTTTCAACGGTCGAGCGGCTATACTTTCAGTCACTTACAAACTTGATTGACGTAGAATTTCCACCGCCTCCATTGTGTTTTATCCGCGACTGTATTTAATATTACACTGAAAAAAATTTGTTACTTTTAATGAAATGATTTACAATAGTACTTATTAAATATTTTATTGAGTAAAAAATTATTTTTTTGAAGCTACTAAATTTATTTAGAAACAAATAAATTCATTTAGTTTTAATGAAATTATTACTTGATTCAAAGAAACATTTAATCAGTACTATTGAAGTAAATCATTTCCTTAAAATTAACAATTTTTTTTTCAGTGTAGAGATCCGCGTGATTGACATTTATAAGGGATTTATTATTAGATGCATTACGGATACAGACAAATCCATGACTCGAGCGTCTGCAACTCTCCTGATTAGTCTCTACCTGCACGTATAAATATTTGTTTAAAGTTCATCAACAGAAAATATCAATAACATTAAACGCTCAAGAGACATTAATTTTCCCAGTTTTTTTTATAAAAAAAAAATACAGCCCAACGATCACCATGCACGTATACCTCAAATAAAATTTAAAGTGAAATTCTCGCAGCTATTCCAAGACTGGCAGTAATTACAGTTCCCCCATTCTACCAAACACAAAATCGGCGAAAGCGTAACGCAATCGCACACGTCGTAATCCCCCTATCCCCCTCGTCTGATCGCGTCCTTCAACTAATTGCGCATCGATCGATCAGCCGCCAACAAATTGCAGGAGGAGTCCGTTCCCTCCGTTCTTTTCCATCGAAACAAAAAAAAAAAAAAAAAGAAGCAGCATGCACACAGTCCGATACGTACGTGGGCGCGCCTCTCGACTCTACTTTTCGCTCAAGAGCTCATAATATGAAGTGGCGGGCGTGGGAACGGGCACGGAGGAGCTGTTACGCGCGAAATCTAATTTTCTTGTTTGCGCGAAGGCAGAACGTCAGTCTTCGCGGATCTCACGGCCGTATCGATTTCACGTCCCGGTTGTATTGGCTCGCGCGATTTCCCGGTCTCCGTGTAGTACAACTGCTGCGAATGTGGGTAAGCTCACTTTTATTGTGTTCGGAAATTGGCTCGAAATTTGCGGGCTGCGTTTTGATTTGTTTAGAGTGGAAGTGCCAAACGGAAACGCGCTCGATGGGATGAGCGCCGAAATTGGCTTTAAGAATCTCCGTTACCGATCTCCCTTTATTTAGTCGCAAGTGATTCAGATGCTAAATGGGAAATTACCGTGTACGTAAAGCTTCCTCGTAAAAGGGCGCAACTCCATTTAGTGGGAAAATTGAGACGAGCGTGGGTGTTGAATCGTTGATGAGTCGTTTTTCACTTTATGTAAGTTAAACTAGCCGAAAAGTCAGAAAAAAAATTAATATCGATTCCGTGCAAGAAAAGAGCGTAAGGGCTTTGTTCGTGTCAAACAATTATGATTGTATTTGTCGTAAAAGATTAATTTTGTTGAGTAGCCACGTATTTTTTTTTTTTTTTTAATTTTTTTTTAAAATTAATTGATAGAAAGATGTAAGGTACACAAATTGAAATGTGAAGTTATTGAAAATTAAGATTAATAAGTTTAAAGCTACCGAAAATGTAAATATTAACAATACCTTTTTAAATGAAATTGTAGAATTTAGAAATTCATCAATTCCATTGATAAGTCAGATAAAACGAACTTTTTCTGAATTATCGAAAATTACACGATTTATCAAATATAAAATGAGTTATCAAATGATTTATCAGATGATTCTCTGGTAAAAATTTGTCCAGTGATAAGCAATGATAATCAGTTACTCGCCAGATTCATCAGAACTGATTATCACTGATTATCTCTGGTGAACTTTCTCAAAATATCATTGTTCATTAAGAAAATACCACATCAGTTTTTTGTCCAAGTACAATCCAAGTTTCCTTACGCAGTTTAACTGCAGTTAAATTGATATTCGAAACGAATCCAACTTAGGGGGCGACGAAAGGTACCGCAGGAATTAGATCGAAGAACTAGAGAAGAATTGGGTGAAGCAATAGAAAGTGTAATGGAGAGAATTCGAAGGGGAACTTCAATTAGGATGTGAGACTCCAGGTGAATCTCATCGAGGACGAAATACAATTGGCTAATGGATACAAGGCCGGAAAGAAAGAAAGAAATAGGGACAAAGACGGTCGAAGAATTCTGCGGAAAATATATACAAGTGCATTCCCGCACCACGGTTCAATCGCTTATACAGTCTTTATTTTAAAAAGTTTTCAGGACAAGCGATAGAAATCGATCGTCCCATTGTGCTTCGCACACTACAAGAACGACACAGAGGGAAAACATTGCGTTATTGTATCACTTTGCTTGATCAGAATGGAGAAAGGAAGGGAGGGGGAAATTCGATTCGATTGCTTTCGCATGGTCGACCCCAATCCGATATACCGCATCATATATATAACTATATATATATATATACATGTACATGCAGAAAAATAAAGGAATCGGTAAATTAGTTCTTCTAGAAGGGAGCGTATTATTGAGTCGATATCTTCGCTGAATGTCGGTAAAAAAAAGTTAATTATGTTTGAGGATACTGACATATACTTCTGCAATATCTACAACAGTTTTCCCATATTTTATACACACCTTCCCCTTATCCAACAATTTATAATTGAGTGCATTGTTTCAACTGATTATTGTGAATAATTACATTGTCTGTGCTTCGATGAAAATTCGAAGAGTCCTCCTATTGATCGTACGGCTTTTCCGTACTTATAGATGTCACATTTATAATTAAAATGCCAATTATTTTATCAAATATTAATAGCTAATTCGGTAGAGCATTATGAATATAACAGCAGATTATACATATAATATTTCATGAAATGAAATGATAATAAAAGTAGTGGTTTTAGACGTACATTTACAGTTTGAGATTAAATTTAAAATATTCAATTGAACCGTTCGTATTGAAACACCGAAGTAACGCCAAACAATAGAAATAAAAATAAAAATATAATATTATCTTTAAAATAGCCTAATAATAAAGAGATAATAAAAATTTAAAATCTAATCAAACTGAAATAGAAAATTCCGAGTAAATTGATTATCCACTGTCATATACACCGCCAGTCGGCCTCATTTCTGATTCTCGCTGCTTGGAAATTAATACTAAATCGCTTTGTGTCCCAGAGAATCCGACACATCCAGCGACGGAAGCATAGAAAAGCCGCGGCTCAACGATTCACCGTAAATCATCCGCAAAACGTTTCCCCACAGCATCGCACACGCCGATGCTGCGCGTAGACCAAGAGAAATTATGGAGTAATTTTTACTATGTGAAAATTCAGAAGAAAATTTGTTGATTGGTATAGGCAAAATTAATAATAATTATAACCGACCATAATATTGTACTTAAAAAACATAAAAAATAAATTTTTCATTTGTACAATTTTTTTTTCTAATTAAGTTCGGGTGAAATATCTGTAACAATTACTGTTTAGTAAAAATTAGAGTTACGTTAATTTTACCACCCTGGTAAAAATTTGAGCAGCGACTAGTTATCACTGCTAGAAATTTGACCAATCACTGGTTAAATTTCTACCACGCTATGCCATACAAAAATATTTGCTCTATGAATAGTAAGTTGCGAGCATCTTGGAATCGAGATTTAAAAAGAGGCATCAATGTAATTTATAAAAAAAGGAATATCCGTGTTGGTATCTTGTCTCTTCGTAAGGGCAGTTCAGCCATTTATTGCGGTTTTGGTCACGAAGCTATACTAAGTGTATTGGCCGCAACGCGCTTCATCCTTCCTCCCTCGCCCTTCTTTCCTTTTATGGGGGTGGGGGGCAAAGCTCGTTTGGCGGCCTGGAGAATCAAAAGGTGTGCGTTCAACGAGGAGCCTTTCAGAAATTAATCGCACGACGGTAATGAAGTTTAATGGAGCTCTAAGTCTCTAAGTGCCCGAAGGGCAGTGGTGCGCCGAGACTCACGCGCGCTCGAACTCGAGCTCTCGAATAAATGCTAAGCAAAGTGCACTTTTATGCGCTCGTAGGCGCACGAATAAAGTCACGCGTAACTTATGTTTTATGCAGCCCCGGCGACATAAAGCGTCTTAAATTCTCAGTTTAATGAATATATTACCGAGGTTATTTTAACAATATGGATGCCCATTTGCATGGTAAAGAGCTGCAGCCCATCTAGTACCTTCTTTTTTTTTTTTTTGTTTTTTAGCCCGTTGTAAACGATTGTTCCTATGATTGCGTGTTAAGTAGTTTTCTTTGTAAGTAATACTTGGAAATCGTTTTTTCTTTTTAATTTTTAATTCTTATAACCATGATTAGTTTTGCCCAAATTTCATAATAGTGGCATATAAATGTAAATAATATTGAAATGTTTTAAATAAAAAAGGTGATTGTAAATAGAAATGTGTTTAATTAATATTTTTTCAATTATGTTTAATTATAGTTTTTATTACATTGGAACAACAGGGACATTGTGAAATTTTAAAACAATTTATGTGTAAGATTTAGTATTTTTTTTTAACATTTCTCAAAAAGCAAGAAAACATTTAAGTCACAATGAAGTCTTTAGAATTGTTTTCCTTTATTACCTGAAACCCATAAAATGAAATCAAACTCGCAGTGCAATAGAGAAAATCGCGTATTATATTTTCTTCTAAAGGAACTGAAGGTCTCGCTAAAGGAAATGTTCCTGTCGATCAGCTAAATCCTCATGCCTCATGCCATCCTCACGCAGCTAATGAAAAAAAAAACAATCCTAATTGTCCTGCGTTTATCCGTTACACCTATAAAATCAATCAATCAACTGCAAATTAAATTTCCTGAAAATCTCAAATACCCCCAGCCCTCTAAAAAAGAAAGCACTCGGCAAAAGCGCGCTGCACAATTCCATCGCCCCAAATAAAAAAAAATAAATGTACAAGAACCAGAGCAGCAAGCGCGCAGCGAGCGAACAAAAGCACCATCTCTTCAAATAATCAAGATCGCCGTCGCGCGCGATTCCTCCGACGCCGGTCTTTTCACGTCGCTCGGCCATTCTTCGCGCGCCTGTAAAACACAACGGCCAGACAATGGACCGCGCCCCCCGTTTATTTCCCGGCGCAACCACCGGCCGACCTGCGCCATTGAGAGAGAAAGAGAGAGAACACTAAGAGCACCGCTTCATTAGCGCCCGGTCGACGCATGCGAGAACTGCCCTGTCGCTTCCGGCCGTCCCCGAAATCGGGAATAATATTGGCGTCGCCGTCGGTATAATTGAGCGGGACGGCGTGGGCACAATTGCGGAGGCTGGAGCGCACGAAGACGACGGCATGACTAAGTAGGCCGTGGCCGTAGCGACACGCCCGGTAATGCGCGGCAGTGCGTTTCGATCGTTAATTACGTCCGATGTCGATTGTGCGGGGCCCCCTGCGCGTGTATACGCGAACTGCCCCGCATCAACGTTTCACGTCATCGGCCGATTGTTCTTGAGGCAACGCTCGGTATTTTACGCGTGCAGCCGTAATTGAGAAGCCCTACCTTCTGCGCCGGGCGTATTGTTGTCGCGAGGGTCGATGCGCGATCATCGTTGTTCCAGACAATGGAATGCTTTTCTTTTTTTTCTTCTTGCTTTTTTTATCTTTTTGCTTGTGAGGATTTACTATGTAAAAAATATGTTGTTTCCTTTTAGCAGCTTTGATAATTCATATTTGGCAACGACTTTTGTAAATAAAAATATCGAGTTAAAGTTCTAACATTTCAAGCTTTATATTGTTTGTCGCTAAAAAAACTGATATATATATATTACCAGCGGGCTAAGTGGATTAAAAGTGAGAATCTATATTGATAAGCTGCAAGATCGAAAGAGATAATTATTTAATACAAAAAGGATAAAGATGTACTTCTAGCGATTTTTTTACACGCTGTTTAAGGTTTGTAAAAACTGTTTATAATTTTCCAAAATGTCAAATGGCGGCTAAGTCGACAAAAAATAACGAACGAAGACTTCCACAGTAACCGTTCTAGGCACATACATTTTATTGTTCGAGGTCTTATTGGAGGTAAATAGAAAGCATCTTGGCATTTTTGTCATTTTCTTTTTACATTAGTGTTTACGAAATAAATAAAAAAGCACAAATTGTTGTTAAGCTTTTAATACAAATAGTAACTAATAATCGTCTCAGAAAAGAAACTAACGATAAATTCTAAACCACACCTAATAATTCAAGGTACTACAACAGACACTCTAATACACTACAGCCGTCTATTCATGAGTATCTCCGATGATTACGAACCACTTCTCGGTAGTAAGCGTTGAGTCCCTTCCCTCGTGACCAAATCTGCTCGATCTACGCCTCAATAAATAAATCCTAATGAGACTCGGTCCGAGGAAGCCCCATAACGCTTACCTAACTGTGTATAGCCTCGACTACAGTCTACGCGTACCCCCGTCTCTCCGCCCCCTTAACACACATTCCACCGGCGCGCCAAGCAGGGCCAATAACGAGAATCGACGGCTCGTCGTTCGAATCGGTCGGTGCGAGAGCGACAACCCGGCGGTTTATCGGGCAACGAGTCTTGCTGGCAACTTGCCTCCGACACCGTCGCTGGGACTAACGACGCGCGTTTGATCCTCCGCCGAAGGACGAATCTAGCCCGGCGAGGATAGGGGTTGGGCAGGGGAGGAGGAGGGACGGAGTGAGCCCCGTGCGCGCAATAAAGAGCTAATCCACACCGACAAATCGCGGCGGGGACCGCGTACATCCCGGTGCCAACGACCCCCCTGGTCTAACCTGTTCGTCCTATTGGCGACGAGAGAGTGACGGAAAGCGATGACGCGAATTGCTGCCACACGGCTAGATCCTTTCCACGGCTGTTGTATAAACTAACGAGCTGGCGCAGTAAAATGTACTTTTGCTAAATTTTCGACGGGCAAAGTCTTTGCAGAATTTCGACGGGGAATAGTAGAAGAGAAGAGAAAATTAGAATAAATTTATACTGGGTACTATAATCGACTGTGTCGCGGATTTTACATTCAAAAACAATTGATAATGAAGATGAAAATGTGGAGGAATAAAGTTTATTAATTGGAATTTTAAAATAAATAAATAAATCAGCACTTCACGTGATGCGACATTTTAAGTAGTAACACCCGGGCATGGTCAGACACATAACTTCAGAGAACGTATTAGTTGTGTGTCGCGACTCGCGTTTTAAAACACTTAATCGTTTTTACTTGTATTGTATTATAAAATATTTTGATTTCATTTGAAAATATTAATTAATTTGCAGTAGCTTTATTTAGTATTTAAGGAGTACTATGGTCAGACGTAAAGTCCGCATAGTCAAGATTATTCGTGTAACAAAAAAAAAACGTCTGGGCGAAGTTTTTATAAACGTTGTTAATTTATTTATTTGTTAAATAAAACTATGTGTTATTCATCCATTCATATCACGTACTTAGTCAATGTTACAGAACTTCTCCTAACCTGAATCATCAAATTTTTAATTTATCGAGTAATAATTATAGTCATTTTTACGACTAAAGATCACAAATATTCTTATATCCAGTATAATAAATACTAGCTCTTAAAAACCAGTTAGAACTTTACTTGAAAAAAAAAAAAAAATATCGCAAGCAGCTGACCGGTTTCAGTGGCATGGAAAAATAGAAGCCCGAATGACGGGGAACAGATGTCAGCTGGAAGCACAAAGCCCCGAGGTCGAGAGCTCTGCCTCCTCCCGCGGATTAGCGCGGGTATTACAATTTTAAGCATCCTAATCTGGGGGCCATCGGATACTCCGCAAGCCGTGCTCGTCAGCTATCAGGCAGAAATGAGGGGTGGGGGTGCAGTGTATGTTTATTAGAAACAATGCGGAATACCCGTTGCACACACAGCTTTCACTGGTACCTTGGATATATATTTAATAATATTGCTGAATAATTCGTGTCAAAATATTTTTTAAGGAACTTTTAATCCTGAATTCATATCACAAACTCAATCAAATTTTTGTAATTGATGTTGCTTTCATTTGGAAGGGAGAAAAAAGTTTATTCTGAGATTTGAAAAAAAAAATCTCGTTTCTATAGATTAAATGACTTCTAACATTTTAATTATACTCTTACCAGATACCAAAATAATTGTAATTCTCATTATTTTAAAAGAAAATTACAAACATTTTTCATACTTCAATTATTGTTATGAGTAACAATAAAGTAATAATTAAATTGGGAAATTTGAGGAAGTAAATATTAATTAACGTTGATATACGTTCACGTGTAAAGTGAAAATACTACATTAAAATTATATAAGCTCATTCAAGTGCATAAATTTTATGTATACTCTTAATTTAAATAAAAATATTTCATTTCCATCACCAAGAATAGTGCCTTTCATTCAAAAAAAAACAGAAAAAAAATGAGTATCACTTAAAAACAAAACAAAACGAAAAAAGAAAAGAGATTACATTGAAAAAAATGCATGAAGCAGGTACAAAGAAATAATAAAAATATTAAAACAAAGCGCGAATTATTTTTTGCGCTCCTGATGTGCCCATTGCACAAAGACCTCAAAGCGCGTAGGAATAAAAAAAATTAACTCGGCGCGTAAACGCCGCGGTGCTCGAAGACCCGAAAAGAATAAAGAAAGAGCCGAGGCTGGCCAGGGAGAGGGAAAAAAAATCAACGCTTCACCTTTTGCGAACTCTCGACGTTTCTTTTGAAACGCCGGGGCTCACGCGCGTTATCTCTCTAGCGAACGTCCACCCGAGCACACGGAGGGGTGCGCGTCGTAAAAAATGCACCGCTGTACTGTTTCACACTATGAGAAAGTTAGAGAGAGAGACTGAGAGACCAGAGTGAGAAGGATCAAATTAAAGGCAGAGGAAGAGAGAATGAGTAAGAGTAAAAGATAGTGAAAAAGAGTAAGAGAGTGAAGGAAAGCAAGAGAGAGCGAGAGAGAAAGTAAGAGAGAGAGAGAGAAAAAATAAGACAGAGTGAGAGAGAGAGCATGGCAGAAAATATGAGCGTGAGAGAGTGAGAAGGATCGAGTGAGGGAGGGAGAGAGAGAGAGTCAGGAGAGTGAGAGAGAGAGCCTGGACACCGTAACAGTCCTCGCAATCAGCATTCTTTGCGCAACGCTTCAAACCTCTTTGTCTCGCATTATGCATGTATAATGGCAGCGACGCCCCTTGATAAGGTTTTTTTGACCCTCTTTTATTTCTTCTTTTTTTTTGCTCGCCGTGCACGGACGAGCGTTGACGAGATACAGGACGGCGGCGAGCCGATGTTGGCAGAATTTCAGGTGCATCGCTGTATACCCCTCACCCCCTCCTTTCTGTTCTTGGACGCGGCTCTTTGCTCGAACGTTGTCGAGGGTCGCCGAAAAAATTTAGGAGAGCTTACATTTGCACGACTCGACTTTTCTACTTTTGCAATTGTGCTTTTATTTTACTAGCAGCTCTTCGCGGATGAAAGAGAAGGCTTAAATTTTTTTGCGCTTTCACAGCGCAATCATTTCGTAGTAGCGATAAGCAAATTTTTTTGTTACTGTACGTGTGTGCGGGTGTAGGCGAATGCATGTTCGAATGCGTATAGGTTTTTCAGTCAAGACAAAACAGTTAAAAAATAATTAAAATGTTTCCACGATAATTTAATAGTTTTTTAAAATTCTGATTTTTACATAATATCACGATGAAACTAAAATTATTTTAAACTATCACATTTCATTTTATTTTATGCAATTACGAGCACTGGTGTTGTATTACAATATGCTTTACGATAAGTGCAGTCAGGCGTTCTCACTAATTGTATATAAATACAGTTTATTGGCAAATGCGTATTACAGTTCTACCGTCATTCTCATCAGCAAAGTATTGCTACGCCACCGTGTAGCTACTTCAAAGATTAAAATGCACGATCAATGTCGACATCACCCACATTTTTTTATCGAAGTACTTTATTTTTTTTTACTTTCAATGCTTAGTTCTTACGTAATCCAACCTTCAAGGTAAATAATTCATAGTATAAATGCTTCTTTCGCAAAAATATTATGGAATTATTGTCGGATATCTTATAGTTACTTAAACAGGGTGTGCCTAAAATACCGAGAGAAGTTCAGTAACTTCTAAAAAACACTCATTCAATGACACGGTAATTTTTAAAATGTAGCTTCTATATTTTTGTTATAAAAAATAAAAGACTCAAAGTGGTAGGAATAAAAAAATTTACATTAATAAATAGATATTATTCTATATTTATTAGATTATTTAGATATTTAGATATTTAGATATATTATTAATAGATGGTAGATACCCATGCACCTTTTTCTGCATATGCATTAAAACAGCTAAAATTTATCTCATTGACTTTAATTACTTTTTAAACATTTTAATTTTCACGGCTATCAATTTGGCCGATATAAGCTAGATAATTTTTTTTTTCTAAGCGGTCAAACGTGACTTTTACTTAGCTTATTTTAAATGAAAGTATTAGGCCACTTAATAGTTACATTTAAAATAAGCTAATTGGGTCATTATATTTTATCAGGGACGCGTTGCAAGTTTTTTGCAATGCGTAGTAGCTGATATTTTCCTTTTCCAAATAATTCTATTTCTAAGCCTCATTCTAAATGGTATTGAAATAAACTTTCAATGCGTCCCTGGTAAAAATAATAAATATATTATACTAGATATTTGTAATTATCCAACTGTGTTAGGCAGTTTTCAAACAATTGTCCAATCAAATTATAATAAAGCAATATAAAACAAATAATTTATTTATATTGAAGCATAAAGATTATCTATTTTCAATTTAACTATTATCGGTACTCAAATTAATGATGTTTGAATTGCTTAAAACAGAAATAACTAAATGAATAATATTTTAACTCGAAATTGAAATTGAGCTCTACTTGTGCGAATTATTTAATGGATTTATTCATGGAAGAGAACCGGAAAAAGGAAACAAGAAAATGAAAAGAAATTTTTTTAATACTTTTTTATTAATTCACCTGTTAACCAAGACATTAAATATAAGATATTAATAAAAATTAGTAAAAATTCTTTATGAATCATTAAATTTTTCTGTTACATAAGGACTGTAATCGAGGGTCAGCAATTTGAGACCAAAAAACCCAGCATAGTTCTCTGTGTTTTTGAAATATATTCCTACGCCAGTTATTGGAGTAGGTGGATCAATATAGTTGATCTGCATATCAAAAAATGGAACTGTATTTTGCCCTACATCGGTATCAAAATCCGAAGTAGTTAATAGAATAAATTTGTTTTCAGCTTTAACCATCGAAGGATGCTTTGTTTCTGTTGGTACCTTAGTTAAACCAATGCGATGTTCACTAAAAACAGTAGGGTAACATTTCTTAATTTTTATAGCGATATATGAATAATGAATAATCATTGTTACCTCGGCCATATTTTTTCGGGAGGGTTATTCCAGAGGCCTTGATCGACGGAGGCATCAGGATCTTCATAAAATGGTGTAGAATAGTTCAAGGTACCGGACAAGTAATCGTAAGCTAAGGGTAGTAATTGCAACGTAATTAAATTTTGATTGCTGCGTTTTACAGTCGTTAATTTGACGCCACCAAGAACTTGGTCTTTAGTCAGTTCAGCATCCTGTAAGAGAAATGCTTGTAATTTTGCGTATTCTAAGAAAGCAATATCTTGTTGACCTCGAGGCTCTTGAATGTTTTTCCAATGAACTGAATCTGAATCTATTGTTCCTCTGTGAAGTAGTTTTCCCTGCTCTATTTGCAAGTGCAATGTGTGATTTTTCTTGAGCCATCTGATATTCGTTATTACACTGCGAAAAAGATTAGGATTGTACGAAAAAATAAAGTTCTATAAAGAAACAATTACTAACCGAGAGGAGCAGTTATCAGTATACTGCGGAAAATTATACTATACAGAAATTTGAAATAAAAACTTTGAAGATCTCTTGAGGGAATGACAGTCGAATAATTTTTACCAAATCGTATGATAAAATTTGTACATACTGTATAGGAATTATCTATTACTTTGATTTAGTTTAAAATAAAAACACCTTGGCATTGATTTTCCCTTTCTTTGATTGGGATTATTATTATTTATGATAGAACGTTCTTTAGAATATGAGTTTGACAAAAACGCAAATCAATTGTTGATAAAAAGTAAAGTTAATAAAAATAAGTAAAAAGTGTAAGTTAATAAAAAGAAAATAAAATAAAAAATTTTGCTAACAAATTCCTGATTCATTCGGAAACATGTCTTCTAAATTTTCATATTCATAAATTTAAAAACATTATTTTTAAGTATATTCAGCAATTTTTTTGAAATGATAGTAGTGCCTGTAATTACACAATACGTACTGGTCCTTATCGGCTGTAACTGGTCGAATATTGATTTTTTGGTCTGCATTAGGTGATGCACTGTCATCGCAGGTACAAAGGCAAATTTCACAATCTCGGAACAAATGAAATTCACGCATATCAGTAGTTTTTTTTTCTTGGCAATTGGGCATCTCCGATCTTGACCGTCCATATCGAACATTACCATGATTTTCTTCAATATACTCATATCTGCGAGTACTGTTTTTTGGCTGACATTGGAAGTGAATTTATTATGCATTTATTTTTCGATTCTATCATTTGATTATTGTATAAGCGTACTTACAGCTGGACAAGAATATACATACGAGCTAGTAGAAAACTTATCATGGCAACGGTGTAACTTCCCCGAACACGCGGGCACCGTTAGACAGTAAGTGTTAATTTCTTCACCTGTTCTCACTAAAAATATATATTTGTTTACAAAACAAGGGATTTTAACCTAAAATTCTTTTTCACATGCTATAAACAGTTAAATGCTTAAAATTTCTTAATCGAGTTTTTCAAAGTATGTGTGTCTTCGAAAATTTTTCAAAAATATTATCTAAAAATTTTTCTAAAAAGAGACATTTTATATATAACTTTCAGCTAAACAATACAAATTAGTAAAAAAAAACTTTTTATAAGTCCAGATTACTGTTTAAAGACTATTAATGGATTTAAACACTGAGAAAAAAAATGAATGACAAAATTTTTGTTACATCCACAGTAAAAAAATATGCACGAGTAAAAATACCGAGAAACATTTCAAGCTCATGCAACATATCCCATCAACGTAAATATATCGAAATTTCGCCATATAGTCGCTAGTAATTTCCGTGAATAAAATAAATATAATTTTGTTTAAATAATCATATAACTACTACATGTTTTAAGAATCCATTTATAAATTACGTGAATTAATTTAAAACCAAGCTTATTGAGGTATCCAGAATTTTCATATTTTTACGCTAAATCAGTTGAATCAAATTTGACTCTACGAATAAAGTGATTTAAATTCTCTCTAAAGCAGAGTTAAATTCATTCTAATATAAAGTATCACATTAAATGCTAATTCAGCGTGTTTAATTAAAAAAATTAGATTGAGTATAAGAATTGTAATAATACTTAACCTTCGCCGAGCATTGTCTTATGGTAAGTTCGACATTTGGTCTGCATAGTAATATAAGCAGAACAGTCGTAATAACAATCAGTTGCCCAACTCATATCAATCTCTCGTGCAATATAGTTTTGAAAGGTTTGCATTATAAAATAAGTCTCACCTAACAAAATGAAAGAAATTTTCATTAGCTATTGCTGACCAAAATTCAAAACTTTTGCATGACTTTAGGTATTAGAAGAATTACCTTCAGTGTAAACAGTGGGATCACAACGCCAAATTTCGCGCGATGCTTTACCCATATAGTTTTGAAATACATGTGTCAGTCTTTCGAAACGACCTTGAAGATTATTCTTCAACTCGTGTAATTCAGCCTCGTAATCAACTAAAACAGATTACATACAGTCTTTGTAAAGCATGGATATAGAAAGATTATAACACAGGTTGAATAAAAAGAAACCTTTTTCAGTGGCCGCTAATATCCGGTTGGACCAATCCATAACCAATAGCACTTTTAATTCAGCAATCGTCACAGATTGTAGAAGAGTAAGTAGTATCATTTGTTGAGATTTGAATTCATTACACAGTCTTGTATAGCCCTAAATAGAATACATTTTTAAAAATCGCGATTTCTAATGTATCAAATTGAAAACCAAGTAATCTTCCAGCTTAAAAAAGCAACATTTTCAAACAAGATACATAGAAATTAATATTACTCATACTCACTTGTATATGTTTGAATATTAAGGCAAGTAAAGAGTAGTCGTCATGATTCAATGGGTTTTGATTTGCTGCTGCAGGAACTACTAATGAATATAATGCCATTACATCCTTCAGTGGACCGTCATACCGACTTGATGATCGTTTTGCAAAATAGTGAACCCGGAAATCGGTACCATCTCTGTTTGTTTTCTGATAAACTTCATACTGTTTATAAGCACCATCAATATTGTTTAAATACTCAGGCAGTCTTTGAAGTGACTGAATTAAAACAGTCAATTCAGGTGCATTCTCTGCTACGACAGCAATTTTTTCAGTTAAACTTAGGACTTCTCTTGTCATTTGCATGTGCTCAAGTTGTTTGTTCATTATTACTTGATCTTTATCGATTGGCTTCCCAAATATCAGATCTTTAAAAGTTTCGATTGCTATATCTCCTACATTTATTCCTGGTATAAGAAAATCAGTAATACCGCGTTTTTCACGGTTACAGTAGACACATTGTAATAATATACTAATGTAAAACCAAAAGACCAATTTTATTAGTTTTGCCATGTCTTCATAGATGAACCAATATAACGTTGACTACTTTATGCCTTCCAGTATATTTATTTTCGTATTTTTAAGCAGGGAAAAAGCACACATTTGTTTTTAAATTTTTGGTTCACTTCTAATTATCAACTTGCTACAAAAGAATTATTAGTGCGCTTCTAATCGATATTAATATATTTATTAATTTCTGTAAATGCTTCGTCGTTTAATGGTCTTGCGATAGCAGTTAAATAGGTATGTACCATTCAATTTCGAAGGTCTTTGGGGTATTTAACGAAGACAAGCAAAACTTGCGTTGACGATAAGTTTAAAAAAAAAGGAAATAACAGCAAATTTTTAAACAATAGGTTGTTTTCGATTTTTTGCACATGTATCTAAAGATGCATAACAATTTTGGTATAAAAATTGACTATTAACTAATTATGAGAGATATGTTTAATCATTTACAATGCATTTTTAAAAATTACATAAAAAGTTATTGTAGACACTTTTTGTCCAAAATATTAGGCAATTACTAATATTTTGCACGAAAATGTCTACAATAACTTTTTATGTAATTTTTTTCAGAAAAGTGATCCGATACATCTGAAGTGCAGGTAATGAAGAGTATTTTAAACCTGGTCCGGTGACATATAAGTTACTTTATTGAGAAAAAAGCTATGGCAAGTGGACAAATAAATAAAAATTTTTAATGTTTTTGATGGAACAATACTAGAGGTACAGAACACTGTTTGGATCTTAATAATGAATAAATAGCTTAAATTGTGCGAGTAGTTAAAGTGTAAAAAGTTTCAGCAATCAAAAGTGATGAATACAATTGTTATACCTATTATACTGGAAAGTGTATTTTTTTTTTTAATATAACCCAGGCTGGCCCCCTTAGGTTCAACTAGTAAGTTTTCTCGAAATTGAACTCTCGGGAAAAGGAAAAAATAAGACAAGGAAAAATTGTTTCAATGCTCTTTAACTACATTACTACCAATATATTAAATTAATTATACATTTTATATGAATCAGGAATTGCTGTTTCTATTATGTAAGGACTGAAATCAAGCGTAAGTAGTTTAATACCTAAAAATCCACCAGAATCGCCTTCTTTTTTGTAATATATTCCTGCACCAGTTATTGGAGTAGGCGGATCAATAATGTTCTCCTGCATATCAAAAAATGGAACTGTATTCTGTCCTGCGTCAGTATCAAAATTTGAAGTATCCAATTCAATAAACTTATTACCACCTACATCCACTGAAGGTTGGTTTACATCCCATGGTAATTTACCTCTGCCAACCGTATATTTACTAAAAACAATGAAATTAAATGTTAACAATTTTAAAAACGATGTACTAATAATATGAATATCATTCTGTTACCTCGGCCGTAAGTTTTTGGGTGGTTCAATCCAGAGGTCTTGATCAACAGTAGCATCAGGGTCTTCATAAAACGGCGTTGAATAGTTCAATGTACCGGCCACGTAGTCATAAGATAAGGGGAGTAGTTGTAAAGTAACTAAATTCCTACCGTTGATATTCCTAACTATAAATTTGACACCAGCAAGAAGCTGCTCTTTAGGCAACTCAACATCGTACAAAAGAAATGCTCGTAACGTTTCAAAATTAATCGATGCAATGTCTCGATTATCTCGAGGCTTTTCAACGTCTTTCCAATGAATGGATTCTGGATCTACTTTTCCTCTGCGAAGTAGTTTTCCCTGCTCTATTTGCAGGTGCAATGTGTGGACTTTTTTTAGCCATCTAATATTCGTTATTACACTGCGACAAAAATTAGAATTGTGCAAAAAAAAAATAAAGATTATTGAAAAAGTAGCAGTTATAAATACACTAAGAGAAATAGGTTTTTAAATAAAAAGTTTGATAATTTTTTCAAATACCGACAGTTATTCAATTTTCTCCACACAGAATATTAAAATATACGATGTTTAAAATTTTTACCAAATTTTCTCGTAAGTGTTTCATATTAACAAATTTAGGTTCATTATTTTTTTATGTATATTTAGTAAATTTTTAGATGATTATAATGCGTTTAATTAGACAATACGTACTGGTTCTTATCGGCTGTAGCTGGTCGAAGATTTACTTTTTGATCTGATGTAGTTGCATTACTGTCATCACAAATGCATAGACAAATTTCACAAGCTCGAAGATAATAATATTCGCGCTTATCCTCAGTAACATTTTGCCTGCAATTGGGGACCTCCTGATCCGACAGTCCATATCGATTATGGTTATTACTAATGAAATCATATCTGCGTGTGCTGTTTTTTGGCTAGCGTTGAAAATCAGCTTATTACGCTTTGTTTTTCGGATAGTTTATTTGATTATTACATACAATCAAATTAATGGACAGTATAAAATCATATAATAAAATCCTACTTACAGCTGGACAAGTGGTCACAGTTTCACTATCTGCAAACTTATCGTGGCAATGATAAAGTTTACCAGCACACCTTCTTATTACTGTGCAGGCAGATACATACGAAGCGTAAAATTTGGTATTCTCTAAAAATATGTTTATTTAGAAAATATGTATTTCTAATTTACTTCTTATTGCATGTATATTATCAACAAATAATTATCTGAAATGTACAAATCAGGTTTTCCAAAGCACATTTGTAATAAAACAAATTACAAATATCCCTTTAAAAAATATTTTGGAATATGAATGAGAATTAATTATACTCAACTGCCTCCCCCATAATTATTTTTGTAAGTCAGGCATTTGTTATGCGTAGTAGAATATTTAGAACAGTCATAATAACAATTTGTTGCCCAACTCATTTCGACCTCTCGCGCAATGTAGTTTTGAAAGTTTTGCATAGGAAAATAGGTCTTGTCTAGAAATGTAAATACAAAAATTTTTTAGTAATAATTGCTTGTTAAAATTGAAAAATTTCTAAGTTGTTTTATTAAAAAAATAACCCTCTGTGTGATTTGCAGGATCACATCGCCAAACTTCTCGCGATGTTTCACCCATATATTTTTGGAATGCATTTGTTAGTCTTTTGAAACGATCTTTAAGACTATTCTTCAAGTCATCTAATTCTGCCTCGTAATCAACTGAAACATTTTAGATACAGCCTTTGTAAGATGCAAAAGTAAAGTTATTTTTAAGACAAATTAAAAGAAACCTTTTTCAATTTCCTCTAATATTCGGTTGGAAAAGTCCATAATCAATAATACTTTCAATTCAGCAATTGTTAGAGTTCGTAAGAGAGTAAGTAGGATCATTTGTTGAGATTTATTTTCGTCACATAGTGTTTTATAGCCCTAAATACATATATTTATGAAACGTCAAATTGCATACCAAATAAAAAATTTCAGGATGCCCCGCAGAAAAGAAATTTGCAAAATGTTCTGCAGCAAATTTTTCAGAATTTTCTAATATTCTACTAAAAATGTTGTAGGATTTTTCGCGTATTCTACGAGGTTGTTGTTAAGAGAAAAATACGTATTACAAATAGTCACCTTTAAATATTTGGTCATCAAGGCAAGTATGGTGTAATTATCATTCTGCAAGGCGTTATTATCTGTTGTTCCAGGAACTATTATTGAGTATAATTCAAGTATATCTTTTAATGGGCCTATAAAGTGATCGGACGACTGCATTGCAAAATCATGAACTCGGTGATCATTACCATTCTTGTTACTTTTTTGGTAAAATTCGTACTGTTTAAATGCGTCATCGATAGTGTTTAAATGGTCAGGCAGTTTTTGAAGTGCCTGAACCACAGCAGACAATTCAAGTTTATTTTCTGCTAGGTGAAGTATTTTTTTAGTTAAACTAAGAACTGATCTTGTCATTTCCGTATGCTCAAGCTGTTTATTGATTATCATTTGATCTTTATCGACTGGTTTCCCAAATATAAGAGCATTCAAAGTGTCTTCTTCCACGTCTCCTATATTTATTCCCGGTATCAGAAAATCAGAATTACCACGCTTCTCACGGTTACAATAGGCATCCTGTAACAATTGACAAACCGATAACAGAACGACCAATCTTCTTACCTTTGACATGGTTCGGCAGATATATCGAAATAATGGTGGTAGTTTTGATATCCTTTATATTTAAAAAAGGAAGATGAAAAATCGCCCTTGTTACTTAAATGTCGTCCAAACTAAACTGCCAGGTTTTTATTTTAAAACAATAGAGAGGTGACTTTTAATATATATTAATTTTTTTTTATCAAATTTTTCAAATGCCTCTTCGTTTAAAGTTTTGACGATAACGTCCAAATACTTCGTATTTATGTACCATTCAATTTTCAATGACTTGAATGTTATATAGCAAAAGTAAAAAAAAAGGATTTTATAGATTTTTAGTAATTAAATTTTGTATTCATGATAATGACCAGTTAAAACACAGTATCATTTATGTGGAACAAATTATCAAAAAATCGATTATTTAATTCAATTTATTTACTAATTCTTTATTATTCATGTTATTTGAAAGGTGTAAAATAGTAGGTACAAAGGTTCACAATTGTGTTATTTAAGCACGAAGTAAAATTTTTAGTGCTTGAATTTGATAGATCAATGTTTTTCTATTCTGTAAAACGTTAAATAGATACATTTTAAATAACTTAATTGGCTGCATATAAATTATAAGACTTATTACATTTTACCTTAAAAGTTTAAAAGTGTTTGGAATAACATTTAAAATAGATAAATAATTATTTAGTAGCTGATACCAGGTATACACCCAAATTATTAATCATTAAAAAATTTGAAGGACAAATTTAATATTGTGCTGCAAAACATTTACCTGATAAAAAATAATGAATGTATTAGTTCATCCACGGAATTAGATAGAACTCTAACTGCTGCCCCATTAGAATATAATATATAAACTACATGATTTGCTTATACCCTCAAACTTATCTATTTTTAATCAACATATAGCTACTTTCTTAATTAGCATTAATTCAATTTGGCGTTTTTTTGAGTTAGTATAATAATTCCACTCGGCAGATCTCTCAAAATTAAAGTCTATTCAACATTTTTGTTTAGTTGATCTATTCGGAAAAATAATTGGAAAATGAAAAAACAACAAGAAAAATGTTTTCAACACTCTTTTATTAAATTACGTGAAATAAATTATTTAATTTTTATGAATCAAGAATTGCTGTTTCTATTACGTAAGAGCTGAAATCAAGGGTAAATAGTTTAATACCTAAAAATCCACCAGAATCGCCTTCTTTTTTGTAATATATGCCTGCACCAGTTATTGGAGTAGGCGGATCAATAATGTTCTCCTGCATATCAAAAAATGGAACTGTATTCTGTCCTGCGTCAGTATCAAAATTTGAAGTATCCAATTCAATAAACTTATTACCACCTACATCCACTGAAGGTTGGTTTACATCCCATGGTAATTTACCTCTGCCAACCGTATATTTACTAAAAACAATGAAATTAAATGTTAACAATTTTAAAAACGATGTACTAATAATATGAATATCATTCTGTTACCTCGGCCGTAAGTTTTTGGGTGGTTCAATCCAGAGGTCTTGATCAACAGTAGCATCAGGGTCTTCATAAAACGGCGTTGAATAGTTCAATGTACCGGCCACGTAGTCATAAGATAAGGGGAGTAGTTGTAAAGTAACTAAATTCCTACCGTTGATATTCCTAACTATAAATTTGACACCAGCAAGAAGCTGCTCTTTAGGCAACTCAACATCGTACAAAAGAAATCCTCGTAACGTTTCAAAATTAATCGATGCAATGTCTCGATTATCTCGGGGCTTTTCAACGTCTTTCCAATGAATGGATTCTGGATCTACTTTTCCTCTGCGAAGTAGTTTTCCCTGCTCTATTTGCAGGTGTAACATTTGGGTTTTTTTGATCCATCTAATATTCGTTATTATACTAATACAAAGAGATATTAGAAATGTAGAAAAACATTAACTTTACATAAATTAAATTTTAATAACAAGTTTAGTAATCTGTTCAAGGACTAGTAGTCAAGTAATTTTTACTAACCAGCCTGGTGATAATAGTTTGAGACATAAAATATTTTTCTACTTATTAGTAACTTTTACGTGCTATATGTATCCAAGCGAAAAAAATATATTTTTTATGCGATATAAATTTACGTGGTCATTGACAACAAACATTGGACAGTGCATTAAAAATTACCAAATTATCGAGCCTCGTAAAAAGATTAATTTTGTCAACCAATAATGAAAACACTAATTTTAGTACGTAAATTTTAGTACACTATTTTTCTCAGTGTACATTTAGTAAATTTTAAACTATTCAATATATTTTTTAAATTATGCAATACATACTGGTCCTTATCAGCTGTAACTGGTCGAAGATTGATTCTTCGGTCTGACTTGTATGATTCACTGTCATCGCAAATGCAGAGACAAATTTCACAAGCTCGAAAATCATGAGTTTCACGTTTATCAGTAAGCATGGATGCATTGCATACTGGAATCTCCTCATGTGATCGTCCATATCGAGAATTGCCATTAGCAATAAAATTATATCGGCGATTACTATTTCGTGGCTGGAATTTAAATCTTATTAAGCATTTTTTTTTTATTTTTTTTTATTTGATTATTGCAGTCTACTTACGGCTGGACAAGTCCATACAGTCGAATCAGCTGCGAATTTATCGTGACAATCGTAAAGTTTACCAGCACACATGCGTACTTTTGAACAGGCAGATTTATACGAAGAATAACTTTCTAGGTTAGCTAAAAATGTATTTGTTGATTAGAAAACAAATAATTTTAATTCGATACTTTATTTATATGCTTTCAACACGACTTTCGCCTAAAAACACACAAATGAGAAAATCTAGTAAAAGAAATCCCATAGAGCCACGTCTAAAAACTGGAGGCAAATTTGTTCAAGTTCATCTATGTGCTTTCAAAGTTTTCCTCAATCTCTAAACTATGTCGGTCAAAAGAAGTTGAATTTATTATTTAAAAACTGCAAAAATATCTTCTATTAACAGATTCAAGCACTGAGAAAAAAATGTTGTGATCTATCGATCTATGTTCACAGGTTTCTCCTGGTTTCATTGGTTATGTAGAAAACAAAACAAAAATTTGAATAAATATTTTATAGAAAGATATATTTTTTCTTCATTCAAGATTTCATATTCAAACTATTCGTTGTCGTACGGAAAACCGCTTTTACAACACGCCAGAAATATGCGTATTCCAATACCGCGTATTCAACATTTTTTTCGTCCTTTAATATGGCTTATAGAACAACGGAACATCCATTTTTTTCGAAACAAAATTTACGTCTCTGTAACTACTTCATATTAAAAAGCTTCTTCACCTAACTTTATAATTTGTACAATTATACTTACGGCGGCCACTAACTGTCTTATGATAATTCCTGCATTTTGCGTGCCTAGTATTATATTCTGAACAATCCTTCTCACAATTTTTTGCCCCACTCATTTCAATCTCTCGTGCAATATAGTTTTGGAAGTTTGTCATTGCAAAGTAAGTGCTGTCTAAAATAATTAATAATTGATTATCGAAGTTTATCACGAATTTTTTATGTTGTATTATTAAAAAAATTACCCTCTATGTGATTTGTAGGATCACAACGCCAAACTTCGCGCGATGCTATACCCATATAGTTATGGAACGTATGTGTCAATCTTTCGAAACGCAATCTAACATTATATTTCAACTCAGTTAGTTCAGCCTCGTAATCAACTAAAACAATTTATACACAGTTTTCGTAATGCATAGAAAAAGATATTATATATAAGGGGAAGTCTGACAGCTGTATATTTAATTGGCATAAAGTAAAGAAATTTGAATGATTAAAAATATATAAAAACAATACATTTCTAAATATCGACATAGGTCCAAGATAGATAATGCGTTCGGGCATGTATTTTCGGGCTAACGCCTGAAATCTATGTAAAAAATATGTTTCGAAAGCCAGAAAATGCTACCAGATATAAAACTTTTGATTATTTTAGAAATTCTAGGCTTTAAAAAATTAATTATTTTAAGCCCGAAATTAGATTTGAATTAAATCACATTTAAATCCATAAACAATAATCCATATTTCTTTATTTTAATTCGGTAGTCATCGACATCTTTGCAGGTGTCAGACTCCCTCAAGGTAAATAGAAAGAAACCATTTTCGGTATCTGCTAATAAACGGTGGCACCAGTCCATAAGCAATAGCACTTTCAATTCAGCAATTGTCAAAGTTTGTAGAAGAGTGAGTAATATCATTTGTTGAGATTTTAATTCGTTACATATTCTTTTATAGCCCTAAATTGAATATATTTTTATAAAATTACGTACCAAATAAAGAAGTTTAGCAGCTTCAGAAAGCTATTTTTCAGACACGAAACGTAGAAATAAGTATTACGAACACTCACTTTTACATGTTTGGTCATTAAGGCAAGTAAAGAATAGTCCCCATTGTTCAAAATCTGATAATTTGCTGACGCAGGAACTACTAATGAATATAATGCAATTACATCCCTTAGGGGACCTACATAGCGACTTGACGAAAGCTTTGCGAAATTGAGAACTTTGAAATCGCTACCGCTTCGATTAGATTTTTCATAAACTTCATACTGTCTGTAGGCACCATCAATATTGTTTAAGTGCTCGGGCAATTTTTGAAGTGTCTGAATTAAAAGAGTCAATTCAGGTGCATTCTCTGCTAGATCAACAATTTTTTGGCTTAAGCTAAGGACTGATCTTGTCATTTCCATATGCTCAAGCTGTTGATTGATTATGACTTGTTCTTTATCGATTGGCTTCCCAAATATCAGGTCTTTTAATGCGTCCAGTGCTATGTCTCCTATATTTATACCAGGTATAAGAAAATCAGTAATACCACGTTTGTCACGGTTACAGTAGACATTCTGTATTAATAAACAAATCGAAAACAGGAGGACCAATCTTGTTAGCTTTGCCATGACTCGGTAGATGAATCGAAATAGTGTGTGTGCTTTGTTATTCTAGTAAGGTAAACCAGATGAAGTCGCCACAGCTAAGGAAAAAATTAAAATAAACAGTACACAAATATGAAATGAATAAATTTTACTAGACTGTTTAAATTTGCTTATGATTACGTATAACACACACGATGAAAGTATTTCTTTATTTTATTTACTTCTCGAAAAATTACGTGTTTTACAAGTCGTTCAAAACTGGCATCTTCCCCATACCCATACCACAACAGACTCAACAGGAGAAAAATTACCCGGTTTACCTTATGTTGGATTGTCAAATTGTTGAAATATCCGAGGTCTTTAGTCAAGAATGAAAAATAAAACTGCGAAATTTTTACTTTTAAAGTAACAATTATTGTGCTTCTAATTGGTATGAGTATTTTTATCAATTTTTTTAAATGCCTTCTCTTTTAATTTTCTTCCGATAAAGTTAATAGACATTATATTTATTGTACCATTAATTTTTCAATACCTTTTGAATTTTATGCAAGGACAAGAAAAAAACAAATTTTGTAGTTCTTTTTCCTCATTTTTTTTGATAATAATAATAATTTTATAAAACAAGTGAATACTTAAGGGTTATTTGTCTGCTATATTATGACGCGAAATTTGTGTGAATGCCTCTGAAATCCCTTTGTCAGTAATGATCACGTGGCGTGTGTCCCTTCCGCGAGGGCGTAAAATTAGCCGATGGGCGGAGAATCGGCCGGTGGCCCTCTTCATTGAGAAACGCCGCGGTGGCTCTTTCCGGCGAGCCATTCTCCCGTCGAGTGCCCCGTGTTCCGGGGTCCCTGCGCAGGAAAACTCCATCGTCTTCTTTTTCCGGCCGCGGAGGCGGACACAAAAGGCACGGCCGGATCCTCACGTGCGTGCGCGTGTGTGCGCGCACTCGTGGACGCCATCGCGGCGCTGCTTTTGTAACGAGGCTCAAAAATTTACAATCACCTTAACTTTAGCGAACTTCGGAGATTCTTTTGCCCAAGTTGAAACGCACACCGACTTCTTTTGTGCTTTTAACGAGAGAAAAAGAGGGATGATCTTTTTTTTCTCCATTTTTTTCTCTCTTTGACTGGGGATTCGGAAAAACCATTTGTATGTTTTGAAGTAAAGTGAATGAAATAGATTCAATTATAGAAATGTATAAAGAATCGTTTGTAATGTTATAATTTCACTTTTTGACTTTTATCATTTCAATAAGCAATTGCAGTTATTATTATTACAGTTAATAGAGTACATATAATTTTTTAATTTTTTTTTTCAATTATGATTATATTGACAATAATATCAAACTGTGAAAATATATTTCGATTTATTTTTTAATATGATTATAAAAGATAATCCAATATTTTTATTCTATAAGATCTTGTGCACACGTAACGTCTAATGGAATTCAATTTTCGTCTCTTTATTCTTTAATAAAATAATTCTATAGCAATTCCAGCGTGTTTTTATTTAGAACGTCTTCTTTTATTAGAACTACTGCAAAGCATCCGCTGAAAAAGAAGTAAAAAAATTTTCGTACAAATTTTATATTTCACAAAGAAATTGTTAATTATTCTCATAAATTTACATATAATAATCTCATCTTCTAACAAGAGCTTCATAATACGGAATTTCAGTTTAACTTCATTTTCGACGAAAAAAGAAATTACAAGGATCACGTAAATCTCCTTTTTCCCTCGGCAAGACTAGAAGCCATAGTAATATCATTCGCGAGGATCGAATTATTCAATCCCCCGCAATTTTTCATTTAAATCCCTAAATTTTCCTGCCAAAATTTATTGTCTTATGAATGTATATTTTACAAATTAAATACATAAACAAATACCCTAGCAAAATTCACACACACTTAATTTTTTAAGATAGCTAATCTATCACTTATTTTTTGAAACAGAAAATTCAAAATAATTAGAAGCTTTAATACTTAATATTTACCTCATTATTATTTAACTACTTATGAAATATATATAACTATATTTACTGTTTTTCAAAAATAAGACAAATATTAAACCCCGATCGAGCTTGATGCTACAAAATCCTGAATTTACATGACTAATATGCAGCTTTAAATAAAAAAACAAATGCAAAGAAGAAGAAGAAGGTGAAAATCCATTCTTTCTTATTCTCTTCAGCGCAGAAATGCATGATATCATAAGCGCAACGCAGCGCAACGGCTATATTGAGCAACTCGTAAATAAGTCCGGGATACGGAGGACGTTATCGCGTACACCCGAGAGTCTCTACTTGGCGAGGCCTGAAAATTTCATGGGATGGATTTAGCGGTGCGGGGCTTTCCTATCGTGCGCTACTTTTTGTCCCCCCATCCGCCAGACGTACCGCCTCGGTGTGGAATAAGTTTTGCATGCTATATCAGCAATTAAATTGGAAGAGTTGATTTTTTTCAACAAGACGACAGAATAATTTACTTCTTTTTATATGACTGGAGAAATACGGTAATTCGTTTTATCAACCAGCAATTAAATTGGAAGAGCTTACGATTTTCAAACCTGAGCTTAAATATTCTTTAATTTTTAATATCATTATTTTAGAAGATTACAACTATTCCTTTCTTCTTTATAACTGTCAATAAATTTATTATTATTTTTATTTTTTTTTTTTTTTTTGCAAGCGGAATCGTATAAAGACAAAAAGATAGCGTTGCTTTATTTTTAAGTCTAAAAAATGTGGTATTTCGTTTTATTTATGTTTGCTTTGTCGTAAAAAATATAAAAATACAATCAAATGCACGTACCTTTATTTAAAATTTTCACTTCTGCTGAAATTTCACGAATTTTTCAGTGAATACTGTCTGCATTTAAATTTAATCCAGTATTATTTTTAAAATACCCTGAAGTAACCTATCAATCACTAAAATATCTATTTCGAGTCTATCGTAATTTAGCGAAACAATTCAATTAGTCACAAACAATGAAAAATTCCCGTTAAAAAAATGTACAAACAATCTTTTAACACTTAAAAATAACATTTATATATTTATTCACTGTTTTTTTTTTTTTAACAAATTTTAAAAGATAGAAAATATTTTTAGAAGAATAACGAGTAAATTCAATATTACTGTCAAATTAAAAATTATTATTCTAAAATTCACTCTGCACATTAATTCTCATTAATTCGACACAAAAATTGTTTAAAAACCTCCCTTCCTCCTAAAAAAAATGACCAAAATAAAAAGGGTGATAAAACGCGACGTCGCCCGTACAATTAAGAACACGCAGCGATTCACGGGCCAAACAGTCGGCAAGAATTTCTCAAACGTGCGGGTCCAACGCATTAAACAATCCCGGAGCGGCGTATATACGCGCGGCCAGGAAAAGGGCAGAAGCGGCAGGGCGGCCGACAATTTCACACGCGAACAATGGGAGTATATGCGAAATTCGACGCCGCTCGTTTTTAATTTGACGCGTCCTCTTTGATGCGACAGCTGCGTCGGCAAAATTCTCCCGGTACTTTGTCGCTGCGCCTCCTTTCGCCTGCGTGACTCCGGCGATATGAATTGCGAGCCCAGGGAAAGATTTTCCCGCGACTAAGAATTTCTCTTATTTGCGTTGAGAAAGAAGAGTATTATTAATTTAATTTTCCTTGAAAATTGTATACGTTTTATTTTAGTATGATAATTTTATACTAAATTTATTTTAATTTAAATTCCCTTTAATGGCGATTTATTTTAGTTTGGTAATTTTAGTTTGGTATGTGAACAGAAAGTTTGTCTAAAAAAGTTACTATGTTTTCCGCTAATTAAAGGACAAAATTTAGCCTTCAAGGCAGTTCCTTCATTTTTAAATTAAAATCCTACTACTAAGTTGTCATTACGAAGCCTAAAATTTTAATTAAAATTTTAATGTGTTTATTACCTTCTGAGAAAGAGCAATATGAATAGGAGACGTCAATTTAACGTAAAAGTGTACATTGGAAATTTAATTTGGTTATTTTCAATAAGTATTTACTTCAATAGTACTTGTTAAATATTTATTAACAACTGCTAACTTTATTTAGAAACAAAAAAATTCATTTCACTACAAAGAAATAGTTAACAAGCATCATTGAAGTAAATACTTATTGAAAATTATCAAATTAGTCTCTCAGTGTAAAATAATTTCCTCGATATAATCACATAACTACTATGATAAATAAACAATTAATTCGTAACGAAGTTCTTTTGATTAAATAATTAATGGACTTTGAAAACCCACGAAATTTTTGTTTACCTGAAACTGAAATTTCTATACCCATGCTCATTTTAACAGGAATTGAATTAAGTTTATAAAAGTATACGTTAATGAATTAAAAATCTTCCATTTTAGATAATTTCATAAAAACAAGAATTATCCTTATACAAAGCTCTTAAAAGAAGCAAACCATTCTGAAACTGTTGAATAAATAATTTTAATATCAACCACTTCGTAGATAAATTGTTAAATAATCAACTAACACACAGACACACGTCCTCAACCACTCCAAATTAATACCATAATTAATGAAACATTCAGAACTCAACGAATTCCTCAAAGCCGCTCGTCCGTTCAGCCAACTCCGCGCAATTCCCTGCAAAGAGCCACATACCGTAAATGACTGCCGTCCCATAAAAATCCAAAGTATAGAAGCAGCCAGACCGCTTGATTCACAGGCAGCTCGCAACCCGCGAAAAAGCTCCCGTCGGTGAATGGTTCCCGTACACAGCATCACCCCACGACACAATTCCGCCCAGGCCGCAGCAGTACACACGTAGAGAGTAGTTGCGGAGTAGGGAGATTAAGTTCCAAATCTCGAAATCTTCCCTCCGTCGTTGTCAACGCGCGCGCATCCCGCTGAGGGACAACTATGACCTCCCACAGCCACCCCCTCCACCCTTGCACGCGCTCAGCCGCTTCATATTCCGCGTAAGATTGCCCCGTAATTTCGGCCTCAATTGGCCCGGGGATTCTCGTAACTGCATTTACGCTTTGTGCTTTACGCCCGTCCGAGGAAATTGCATCGTCGGAGGAGGAAGCGAGCGGAAAGTAAGAGCGCGGCGCTTGGCGGCCCATACGGCGCCGGGGCTCTACGCGTCCGGACTACTCGCGAGAAGAGCCGAGGCGTCACGCGCGACGACGCGGCCACGCGAAGCTTACGTACACTGGCGCAGTTTGCCCTTTGAGCTTTTTCGGTGCGCTCGTAAATTTTTTGACAAATTGCTGTTTAAAGTCCTGTTTGTTCTCGGCTGCCCCCTCTTTTGCACTTTGAGCGCGAGCTTAAAATTACGAGCGACAAAGTGCTGCGTCGACGAGAGCTCAGGATGAATAAAATTCGTTTTGATATTTCGTCTAAGCGTACAAAGTTTTTTTTTTAAATCCTGACGAGCTTTTTCTACAAACACATGCAGAGCTTTTCTGTAAATTCTTACAGAGCTTGTTTGTGAATTCGCGCAAAGCTTCATTTTCAATCGAATAGAGCTTTTTCTATAAATCTATGTATAGCTTTTATTATGAATTTTTACAGAGATTTTTTTTTAATCGTACACAATTTTGCTTGTATATTCATACAGAGCTTTTCCTCTAAAGCTATACACTGATAGAAAAGATCCTTTGATCCGAAGCCAGTGTCTTTAATATAAAGCCGTGCGCATTTAATAAAGTCCAAAGGCGTAGGTATTAGATGTAAAGAAACGGTGCATTAACTATTAAGCCATCCACAGGATTTTTGTCGGTAAAGACGATCGCGCATTAACTATTAAGAAATATTTCTTCAATGCTAATGCATACTTCTTTATTTCAAATACCATGACAAAATTATTTTTTAAAGCCGCGAAGACTTTGGGTTAAAGAATCTTTTCTATCAGTGTATACAGCTTATTCTGATAAATTATGCAGTACTGAGGTAATTACTATGTTTGTATTATGTGAATTTGATTGTTGTATTTGTATAATTTTGATAGTAATATATAAACATATATATTAAAAAAAGATTAAAAAAAATACTGTCATTCATAAAATATTATAATGCATCGGTAAATGTTCACGGATAAACGCTTCCAGGACTTGGAAACCGACGATTAAATTTATTCATATCCTTTTTACGAGCAGCTTCACCACAATTTTTAAGCGAAAATTATTCCCTCCAAACATTACAGGAAACAATGGCATAATATGGGAAACAGAACGATGTATCTTGCTATAATAATCAAACAAAATCGATAATAAGCCAAGCCCTCAGAATTTCAAAGGAAAAACTAAAAAAAATGGACAACACAATAAAACCGTATCTAGTACCGACCTAAATAAGCGAATAATCAAACGGACTTACCTCCAGAACTCATTCCACTGATAACTCAATTACATCTCGAGTCAATATTTGAATTCCCAAGATCTGGCGCTTAATACCCTGGCGAGCATGCATCGCTCGGACCAAATGCGCGATAAAAAAAATTTACTCTCGCATTGACCTCGCGTACTTACTCCCACATACGGCGAGCACTTTCATCACGGGCGTATTATTAAAAAGGTCGATAATTTAGCTGCGAGCGGCGTAATAAGAGGAGTTGTCGTCACGGATGGATAATGGCACACGCGCTCCGCGGCTTTCGCAGCCTCGCGGGGAAAATTTCGAGCGTCTTTTTTCCGTCGCTGCGGTGAACTTTCTGCTTGATGGAAGGGAAATAATAACGTATAGTCGACTAACATGGCATGTTTTCTTTTTATTTTGTTTCTTTTTTCAATTTTTGTTCACGAGACTCGATGACGCTGTACTGATAACTAAGGGAAACTGTCTATTAATATTTTATAAGAAAGTAGAACTAAAATAAAAATTTATTAATGTACCATTAATGGTTATTCAAGTAAAATGTAATAAGGATTTTTTTTAAATTGTTAGTAAACTTTCTTTTTAGTATAAGAGTTATTAAAAATATTTCCTGATAAAAATAGTACTGCAGATTTTCTGTACCGCATCTTATTTGATACTGCATGTTTGTGTCAAAAGGGTAGTTTATTGACTAAATAAAATGTTAATATACCTCTGTATGTTATTTTTATCCCATACAAAACTGTTTTTTATAGCTAATAATTGAGGGGCTATTCGGAATAAGGGGCTAACTCAAAAACGTAAATTTTTGAGATAATCAATAAAAACAACATAAATTTTTATTAGCTTAATCAATACGAATAAACCTTCATTTTAACACCGAAAATTAATTTTTGGCGTATAATATTTTGCATGGTGATGGGTAACGATCGATTTAACCGATGAGCGGAAAAAAAGGTCTAAGTCGACTTAGACTCTTCTTCCGCTCATTATTCCGAATAACCCCTCAATTGTGAAATTTAAACAAAAGTTTCATTTATTCATTTTTTTAGAAAGCTACTTTGAAATACCGAGATGAGTGAAAATTATTAGCATATTAAATTTAATAAAATATTGTGAAGACGCAGACATTTGCTTAAACAACAACGGCGCCCAGAAAGAATTTTTTAATGGATCATATATTTTGTTTTATTGAAATGTTTTATTTACATAATGGATCAATTCAGGTTTTCGGGGAAAATTGTATTTCCATGTAAATCCGCCGAAATATCGGGTATTTTTTGTTTAATTGACAGCTGCTGGGCACATCGCGCATTAATTTACGATATCGAGCCATTACAAAACAAATTAGTACGCTACATGATTTCAACAAAATAATACTTTTTGAATCAAATAAATATGCAAGTTTTTTTCATATATTCTGACGTTCTTCTACCGTAACACATTTCTACAAGAATTTCCCTACTAGAACACGCTCATCGATGCTTATATGAAAATAACCGATGATAAATTATCTAGGCGTGACGATGAATCATCGCAAGCGCATCCTCCGATACAAAACTAAAAAAGGCAACAAGATGACGAAATTGCATACTAAAAGAAATCGTGGCCTTTTGGGTACGAAGCCGAAGAAAAAGCTTCGGCAGTTAGCGGACCTTTTTATGGTACACTTCTTGCAGACTTTGGCAAAGTTCCCCCTTCCCTCCACCTCCAACCGGGGTCCTGTATATACATATAGGGTATATACAGGACGCGAAGAGCAGCAATTGGTGCACGGGCAGTGTAGCTTAATTCGTTAGTCGCGGCGGCGATCCCACGACGTCGTCCTCTCCCACCCTTTTTTCAACGCTTATGCAAAAGACCAACGAATTATGCAAAGTGCAGACTGCGACCGCCATGCTGGGATTTCCCGCGACTGCGGCGCAGACTTTGGCTAAGACGAGGCTGGTTTAGAAAAATAAAAAGAGAAGCCTGTGGTGGGAAAAAGCACGAAGGAATTGAGAAGTTAATGGAATCGCCTTAATACTGAAAGTATATGATGAGTACAGCTGGGAAAGGATAAAAATTAATTATCAAGAATTATAGATTTTCTATGTGAATTTCTTTATATTATGAAGACTACTCGAGTGCTGAGTTGAATAATGGAGTGCAGGTAAAAAATCTGTATTTTTTCTTCAAAGCATTTCATGAAAATCAAACTTAAACGTTGCACTTTGTTACTTCGTCATTAAAGAGCCTTTTAATGTTTAACAGCATGAATTCCCTGAAACTTAAATGAAACTGAATTTTCTAAAGCAAATAGAAGTCAATGTGAGTAAGAATTAACGAACAAAAAAACCGGAAATACTAATAAAATAAATTTATTAGTGAATAAAAATACGTCGAGGAAACTGATTTTAATTCCAAGGAAATATTTTACGTATTGAAAAAAATATTTCCTTTAAAAAAATAAAAGAAATATTTTTTAAAATTACATTTTTTACATTCAGCGAAGTACCAGTTCTCAGCAACCTCGAGAAAGAATTTATGATTTAAACTCATTCCTGGCAGGGTATAAAAAGTATCCACTTACTTTTACTCCTCTTGAAAGCTGCTCTTGGAGGATCGTTGCATAAATTGAATACACATTAGTCACGATCCGTAGACAACCTCCATATTCTTTCTACATTGAAAGAGAGAGAGAGCGAGAGAGAGAGAGAGAGAGAGAGAAGAAAAATAGAAAGAGAATGAGTGATAGAGAGAGAGGAAGAACGAAGAGAGAGTGACAAAAAAGAGAGTGGGAGAGTAAACGAAAAATGAGAGTAAAGGAGAGAATGTAGAGAGCACATGCAAGAGAGAATGAGAGCAACAAAGATACAAAGAGAAGAAGAGAGAGATAGTGCGAGAAAGAATGAGAGAGATAATAGGAGTGACTGAGCAACAGAACAACAGAAAATAAGAAAGGCGGAAAAAATAGGAGAGGTGCAGAAAATTAAAGAGAGAAAAATAAGAGAGAGATACAGAATGACAAAGAGAAATTTATATTAAGAGAAAGAGCGAGAGAGAGAGAGAGAGAGATTCGAAAAATATGAGAAAGATATTCATATAGATAGAGAAAGTAAAAGAGAAAAAAGGGAGATGGATAATAAGAATCAATGACGGATCGTAACTATACTCGTTTCTTTTTGTTTCTCGTACTTTCGGCTTTTATCCCGGTACGATATATAACGACATTCCCGCTCGCGACTTTACAACTTTAATTCCTCGCCTCCAGCCGGTGGCGCGTTCTGAATTTCAATCGGTCGGTCGCGCGCGCCGCGTAGGAAGTCACCCTTGAGACGTTTGCATTTTTTAACGGAACCGCGCCCGTAAGTCTGACTTGATTGATTTGAAATTTTCAGGTGTAATTGCCACTAAATCGTCAATTCAAGTAATTATTCACTCTATAAGAATAATTGATATAAGAATAATTGGGACGCTGAGTCTGATTCAGTAGTACGAGTCACGGAATGGTCAGACATGCGTTATTGGACAAATTAAATTAAGGTTGGTTCAAGTAGCGCAGATTTTTTTCCCTACTGGCGACACAGTTATAAAATATTTAACTGAATAGCGAATTAATAAGAAATCAGTAGTAAAGGTCATTGTGTGGTCAGACATATGAAAAATGGCTTACCACAATCGCAAAATGAACTCCTGGTTAATTTTTATTTTTCGTTAATAGAGACAATATTAATAATCAGTTTACTGCTTTAACGATAATTTAGCAGTTTAATATACTAAAAATTGCTTTTCTTGGTTTGACCAATCCAAAAAGCACTGCATGGCTCGTTCTACTTGTTTTACTGACTAATTAGTATTAATTAACCTATTTGCATGTTTACTATCTTAATTAAATAAATTAAAAATAACTGTTTTAATTTAATTATTTCAATTATTTTCAGCAAGCATACATACACACTGGTTGATGTAAATAATGTAACTTAACATCCTTGTAGACTGAATTATTTGTTCAAATCCAGATTTTACTCCTTATTAAGAAAAAATAACTGAATAAATAAATAAAATATTATAAATGTTCTACATTAAATATTGAACCAATTTTGCCGATAACTATTACGGATAACCCATCAGAGGTGCACCGATACTCTCCAGACGCTAAGCCACCGCAGAGGATTTAGAAATGGTCAGGAGAGAGGAGAGAAAAGCTCCTCCAACGTCCCTTTTAAGCGAGGCACTTCCTGAGATCTGATTTTCTCGTTTATTTTTCTTATGAGAAGGGAGAAACGAAACGACCTCGAGTCACCCCTCACGTTAGGAAGAAAACCGAAAATATGGAAACGTCTTTAATTTCGAGTAAAGCGGATTTAAAACATGGTCTACTTATCTTTTAAAATGTGAAAGCAAAGAGCGTTTTTCGAGTCTCTGCTCTCTTGGATGCGAAAGAAGTGAAAAAAGTCCACTCGATTATTGGAAGTGAAAACTAAGCCAATCAGTGTACAAAGTGCCTTAGTTTTCACTCAAGCAGAGTGTTTTTCCTTCATCCAAATTTTCATGAATTTATGAATTAATTAAATTCAGCTCTTAATAGATTGTTTAATCAATTGCCGATTAAATATTAATTACTTTAATAGAGAAATTAATAGAGCAATCTGCTAATGTTAACTGCGTAATTTGCCAAATAGTTTTAATAATTTATTAAATCACTTTAACACACAGAGAAATTTAATCATTAAATATTCGTGCATAAACCGTGTGAATAAAAAGAGGACCATATACCATTAATTTTGAAACTGTTATTTAGTGCCCGCAGTTATCCACAGTTATATCGTTGACTGCTAGAAAGTTCGAGGAGTTGTGTGACTCGAAAAAGATAAAAACAACAAACTAGCCATAATTGATTTTCCTATTAGTTATATCAAAAAGATAAAAAAAAATTAAAAATTAATATTTCTAAATATCAATATTCAGCGTAAAATATAATATAACATTATACTATCTAAATTCAAACACTAAAGCAATTCAACTAATTTAGCGATAATAAACATTGAAGTACTTCGATAATTTAATCATTTATTTTACTATTATTTTTTTTTTCAAAATTCTAATTGACACAATTGTTTCAACTAATCAGCAGCCATAAAATCTAAAAAAACAGCTAAGATACGGTCACTGTAAATTATGACCTTGTTGATTAACAAAACCGAACGGAGTAATTAAAAAAAAACTGCTCACGTAGTAGCCACAGCCGTAATTCACCTTGCAATTAAGTACACCGAGCTTAAAAAAAAAGAAAATTTCCCGACACCTTTCCGGAGTACCGAATAATCGAGCAAAAAGAAGCAAAAAAAGCAGAAAGAAGGCGACCAGCCCGCAAAGGAGAAAAAGATTCATAACAAAAGAAGGAAAAAGCGTCGGCTACAGGTGCACCCGGGCCAGCGTAAAAGCATTTAAAAAAAAAGGGTCACACTGTGTGAAGAGGAGGGGGCAAAAATCCATCGCTCCTCGGCAGAGTTTATTTGCGCCGCTCGTTTGCCAGTTGCAGCTCGGGCGTGCGGCCATCCGTAATTTTCCGCTCGATGTGCTCCACGCGAGCGGCTTTCGCCTGATTCGGGCGGGAGCGGGTTTTGGACGGCCTCGCGGTAGACCCCAGACACGGACGGATGTTTTTCATCCTTCTCAGGAGGGGGGTGAAAGGGGCCGGTCCCTCAAGGAAAGCCTCTCGGTACGCCGTTAACTAACGGGAGGAAAAAAGCGGGCGAGCTTGCGGCTGAACTTAATCCGGAAGTGCAGAAAGCACCCCTTTAGGAATAACACTGTTGCCGGCCACGTATAACTTCAATTTTACGCTGATTTATTTCACATTTGAAAGCTGAGAATTCATTTAGCGAGGTTACGTTTGTTTTTAAATGCAATTATAATTAGATGTAAAATTGCTAATGATAAATTCATTTGATTTAATTTAATTTTATTTATTTAATTCACAAGATTTTTGTTTATTTAAGTATTTAAATTTAACTTTGAATTTAATGGGATTTCCTGCAAATTTATAATGGTATTTTTCAGTTCTTCATTTAAAGTGCATGCAGTAATATGCAATACTGTACCTTAAAGCATTGACTTATACATTTTTTATTATTCGATAACTGCTTTTCCTTGAATTTGTTGCATAATTAAATGAGAAAAATTCTTTTATTTACTTATTAATTTAATAAATTCGGCGGGCGATAAGTCCTCAATATAAATAAAAATCACAAATTTCATATAATAAACTTAAAAGTAAATACAAGTTTTATGTAAAAAACAGAAAAATTAACAATCATTTCTGTTGAAATTTAGTGTGCGCATAAACAAAAATTAAACTTTTGATATATTTTTCATATTTTTATACATAATTTAAATTTAATAATAATATATTCTCTATAATTACTGTGTTACTAGATGATATTTGATATCGCTTGATTTTTTAAATAATAAAATACAGATGATAGCTTGAATCATTAATAAAAAAATCAAGTACATTTCTGTCTATTTATGTGCAACAGTCTCAACATCATTGGAGTGAATTCAAATGCATTAAACTGCACTTGAGCTTACAAAGTGCAGGCAAAAGCACAAGAGTGCATTTCTATGCACAGATCTACTATTAATGCACTTTCCTTTAAAAAATTAAAAAAAAAAAGAAATAATTTATCCAATATTAATTAATTAGTTTGTCCCACACAATAATAATTATAATTAACTTATCCCATAAAAAGAAATCTTTCAATTCTTTCTTAATCTTTATTTGAAAAAAAAAACTTTCTTCGAAAAAAAAAGTACATCTCTTCAATTTTTACCAGCTCCTATAAATATTTCCACTGAGTGAGCATTACACACGAGTGACTCGAGCTCGCTTGGAAAATAATTGCAAAAACATTTTCGAAGAATGGTTGAAGCGTAAATCTCGCACGGAAGTTATAATGTATAAATGATATAAACCCCGTTCGGCGCCGAGCGAAATTATTAAAAAGCAAAAATTTACGACGCGAAGAAAAAAACTGAATGAAACAAACATGCGCGCGGTAATTTACCGCTCGCAGTCCTTCACTCTTTAAACGATTTGCATTATACATTCCCTCGCATTAATCCACATCGAGTAACCCTACAGGAGGAGCGGAGTGGGGCTGAACGCTTACGTCATAAAATTACAGCTACAATATTTCTCAGGCACAAAGGCCCGATATCGAAACCGGGCGCATTTTATCGCGATTCAAGGAACAATCATTTAAACCATAAAACTCAAGGCGAACTTCCGAGTTGGAGAGGAGGGAAGGGGAGAAGGAGTGCGGAGGTATGAGCGAAGGGAGCGAGGAGATAGAAGTGTCTGGAGCATATACATACGAAAAGAGGGGGAGAGAGATGGAGCGGAGATCACAGCATTAATAATTCGTGGCGGGGCTCCCGCGGAAGTTTCCACCCCACAGTAAACTATCTCCCACCGGTAACGAGCTCATTGTCGCGACTCGTAGATTTATGCACTAAACAAAGTGTGAGGCCGCGACGCGCTTAAATGCTTTATCTCGTCGCGATAATTTAACCCAACTTCTGCCAACTACTTTTCTACTTCAATTTCTTTCCGCGATTATATTTTACGTATAATACTCACTGTATATATATATATATATATATATATTTATATAGTGCCGATGCGCATAGTGTCACTGCGCATAGTGCCGCTGCGCATATGCGCCCGCGGCCAGTGCGCATTATACATAAAATTGTACACTGAAAACTGGAGTGATTATGAAAGTAAACATTATTAAAGGGAATTATAGGAATTTTTACTAAAATTTTATACTTTTTTTCAAAAATCATAATTTTTACAAATTGCTTATTGTTACGCCGTTGTTTTATTGACCCAGCATTATGAAAGAGAATTATAGGAATTTTTAGTAAAATTTTATACTTTTTTCAAAAATCATAATTTTTACAAATTGTTCAAAGCCGCTGCTTTCGCATCTCTTTCTAACGATCATACTAAATTGAAGAAAAAATATTGCAACCTTTTATCCATTTTATTATCTCCATTTTTTAATGTTTTTTATATACAAAGTCAATTGCAACGAAAGTAAGAGTAAATAAAATTTGAAAAAGATAGGAGACAGGAAAAATGCAGTCGTAAAGCACTCGTAATAAAAATGAATTAAAGGCCATACGCTCGATCGAAGTCGTAGAAAATGAGATAAAGCGAAGCGAAGATCCTTGAAGCAATCTAATTTTCAATAAGCAAGCGTATAGCGTGTACCTTCTCGACTTCCTACGCGCGGTCGCTCCCAGCAACTTACCTACGTAATAGTATAGTGAAAAAGCTGAGAAAGCGAAATATTTTCGAACACATCCGGAACGCCCCCCGCAACTTCCTGGCAACCTGCTAAAAGATTTAATGCAACGAACACATACCGATAATCGTTGTACTGCCTTAATTTATCATGTGAAATCATTACTGGCCTAAACAATTTTTTTTAATATTTAAAAAAATTTATTTTTTTGTATGAAAATGATGCAATGAAAACACTGCTGATGAAATCATTAAATGAAGAAAAAACTAATAACGCCAATTGAAATAATTACAATAAGTATATTTTGTGTCAAGAATTTGGCAAAAATATTTATTCATAAAACAACGCCTCCCATAATCTATGACTAAAATAAGTAGGATGTGTTCAGTTATATTATTCGAAGCGTAACTGCTTTAATCTAATTACTATCTTACATCTTACTATCTTACAAATTATTTATTTATTATACAAATTACTATCTTACAATTATTTTATAAATTGCCTCATGAACGACCCTCATGACAATTTTTTAAACACTTCCATTATTTCACAACTTGCATAAATAGCTCATGTTTTTTTATAAGTACAATATTTGTACAAAAAGCTATATTTGTTTACGAAAGAAATTGCCCTAAAATAAAATCCAAACTTTACAGTGTTCCCGCAATGAAAGCGTTTTAAATTGTACCATTCTATCTAAACAAACGAATCATCTATAAAAAAAATTACCATTTTTCACGAACGAAAGCCAAGTCATCTTGTCCCAGTTTCCAGACGGAAGGAGCCTCCTCCTCTATCTCTCTCCTTATCGCGTTGCGAGGGAAATTATCGATCTCAGCCCGCTAATATATTTCCAGAATTTAAATGCGTCTCGAAAAAGCTCCTCAACAGCCCTTCCGTCGCCGAGACTCTCCGCTCCCTAATACCCGCGCATCAAACCAAGATAAATTGATTACTCAGCAGGAAAGGAAAAACAAGAAGAAATCCGAGAGAGAGAAGGCCTCCGCAAAAAAGCCCCGGCGAAATCCCGAGGCCTGGGGGTCGCATCGCTTAGGAAATCGGATCGGCAGCGAGGCGGAAAAGTGCCGCGAATCGCCATCGAATTCCCGATGGAGCGAGGAATGTCGTCGGGACGGCGCGCGCAAAATAACAACTCGCGGCTCGCATTATACGCGAGCTCGTTTGGATTTCCGGGCACGTGGGTATGATGTCGCCGCATTCTACGTCCGTGAAATCACGGGGGTATATCCGCAGCGCGCCCTAAGGGGGCACGAGTCGATGTGTCACCTCCGGCGCTCTACTTTGGTGTTTTCTGTGCCAGAGGCAGTTGCGAGACGAGGATCTCGTACGACGCGGATTGAGCTCAGACTATCCACAGCATGGTCAAATGTGTTTGCATCTATACTGAAGGAGTTCACTATGACAAACATCAGATGGGAAGTTTAGGTTCAAAATCTCATGAAACTTTTTTTTTTAATTTATTTATTTAAAGCCGCATCCCCTTGAAAGGTACCTATAATTTTCAATATTTACATTTTATATATTTATTGAAAATAATTTAAATGAATTATTTGATATTTAATTCGTTAATTAAATTTATCACTTTTCACTGATTATTTACGCGAATTCAGTGGAATCTATATAAATATTAATTTATCACATTTAAATCAATATTTATATCGATTTCTACATATTATTTATTAAAAATGATTAAGTAGTAGATAATAATAATAAAAATAAATTTGAAGAAACACTACTGCAGGCACTTTTAACGATTGAAAATAACATTTTAAACTAAAACACTGCCAAATTTTGCTGAAAATACTGGAATTCTTATAGCACAGGCTCCGTAGTTTAATGAGCATATTAAGCGACTAAATTGAAGGCTTAATTATTTACTAACTGGTCTATTTCATTTTAAATTAACTTTAATTTTTTCATGTGCGCACGCTACATTCGGTATTAAATACTTACCCAGTTAATTTAATTTTAATTCCATTAGAGCTAAAATATTAAAGTAAGCAGCGTGCTTTAATTACAAACTTTCACGATATTATGCCGAAATGCAATGTAATTAAATATATAAAATCAAAAAATTGCAATTTTTTAAAAGCGCAAACTACTTTTAATATATTATAAATTATACATTGCAGTTAATGTTATCGTAGTAAACAAAGAAGTTGTAAATATTTAGATAGGAATAAAAGGTTGAAAATAAATATATTCACATCAATAAATAAAAAATGTAAAAATCGGTATATATTTACATGAACGGAAGGGAAAATTCAGTTTAAAATTCAATACACTCGCTTATCTCATTATCGCTAACAAAACTTATAATTACTCCAATAAATAAAATATAATAATTTAAAATGAAATAAATAAATAATAAAATAAATAGGAATTTAATTTAATTAACTAATCGAAACATATTGACTCCACTAAATAGAATGATAAATTGCAACGACACAGTAATAATTAAAAAACTACCCGAAAGTTTAATTAAATGCTTATAAATATCTCTTCATAATATACTATTTATATTTAATATAAATGCATAAATCAACACAAAATATCACGCACAATTCTACACAGATTCCTCTAATTCCTCATAACTCGACGTTAATTTACTTCCTCCGCATACCATTACAGAGCGATTCGCAGCAAACCCAAATTTGGAATATAACAGCCGGAATTCTTTTTCCCGTCATTGCCTCCGTTAAAACATCTTTTCCATTATAATGCGCTCGTGCGAATTTTCCTGCGCCGATAAATTCAAATTTCGCCGAAATTATACGAAGGCGCGGATAAGTGCATGGGTGTGACGCACCCGCGCGAAATTCCTCCCGCCGCGGGGGATCCGCGATGTGTGTACAGGGTGGGGTGGGGCAGGTACGAGAAGCGACGTGGATGTCGTTTTGAATAATGGCTCGTTGGCGCTTACTTTTCGAAGCCGCCGTGTCGTCGTCCAAGATGTATGTACAGGAAGAATTTGTGGATCTCTTTGAGTTTTAGAGGAATTTTATGTTGAAAGTGATTTATTGCCCGGTGTATTCGTTCTATTAGGGCTTAGAATAAAAATGTCTCTCGGCACTTTTACTTTTACGGGGGAAAGGTTGCGCGCTCCGAATTGAGTTATGAAAAACGAAACTTTAATTGTTGAAGAGTGATAAATCTTATGGAAGGATAAAACTTTGGGTACAAACAGTACTTCTGTTTCGAGCTGCAAGAAAAAAAATATTTTTTGTAGAGATAAAGTTTAATAAGCTTCGAAGAAATTCGAAGTTAACTTTTTTTGTTTTGATGAATAGACGAAACCGTTTCAACACTATTTTTTATATACTAAAAAAAATAGTAATTTGTATAAACATTTATTTTAAAACATTCTGCGTTAATATTCCTTCAAAGTTAATTTCTGTTTATACTTTCGTAAACATTAACATATTGTTGATATTATTAATTTTTGCTCTGTTTTTTCTAAAATAAAAATTTAAACTTAGTATAAGTTGTGCATTCCAAACGTAGTAATTTATTATACATATTAAAAAATTTCATGAGCATTTCAAAATAAACAATTAAACGCAAACATTCGCAAGAAAAATACAAATATCAATACAGTCGACGTTAACTCAGTAACCAAACAAAGATAGAATACAAAGCCACGGGAACGCACGAAACGATTACAAAAAATACAGACTCAAATCTGCTAAATATAAATTATTCCTCCCTTTATCTCGTTAAATGTACACACACATATATATACGGCATCACATAGGTACACACAAGTCAAACCGAAAGCACCAGGAAATATTTCACGGAGCGCTGGGCGCGTCCAAATGAGAGATTAATAATTTTTTGTAGCGCACAATCGCCATACCGGGATCTCGCCGACACTTTTAATTTCTGACTCCCCGTTCGTCGAAAATTTTGTATTTTTTGTTTTTATTTTGTTTTTTACACCCCCTCGCCGAATTCGATAAAAAATACTCGACGCTATATGCAAATTCGCGGCGCGCGTTCAAAAAAGCTCCGCACCATTCGAAATTATTATTTATCATCTGCCGGGCATAACTCGCTTGCTCACGCATGCATAGAATGGAATTCCGAGGTTATCGCCAGAGAAATTTTCCCACGTACGCCGTGTATCTTTTAGTCTCCGCCTCTGCCCCGCCGCTCCATCCCCAGGTCTTTATCTGGCTGTTACTTATCGCTTTTAGTTACCCTGCTTCTATTGCATGAATTATGCAATATTTTCCATTTTCTGCAGCAACGGCTTGTGTTCTATTTGTAAGAATGCATGAATGGCGCATTTGCAATGTTGACACTGCTATTCGCTAAATATTGAATCTTCTGTTTGTTGATTGATTGATATTTATTTAATTCATTACGATTTAAATAATTGAAGAAGTTTATCTTCTTTCAATTTCATGATACTTACTAATTACAAAGTGCTATTACGTATAATATTTACTCTTCATTAATTTATTAAACAATTATATAAAAAAGTTATTTATTTATTTATATTTCATTTTAATACATTTTTATTTTACAATCAACATAAATCTATTTTAGTTTAACAACAGGAATAGTTGAAAATGCTATTACAATTCTCATGTGAAATGCGCATCTGGTACTCGAAGCGATATAACCACACAATGGAAATTACGTTTAATTGCAATAATACCAGTTACGTGGGTACTCTGATGGACGCGTTATAACTGATTGCATCGAGTTTCCTCATTTTTGTCACGCCCTCGTAACTCCCCCAGGTGGTCAGCTGTCGTTATTATAAAAGTAAAACTTGCGTAATGTGCTACCGTGGAACTATATAGCATTTCAACTTGAAACGATTGCATCTACATAAAGTGCCATTAAATTCATACGCACCAGTGAAGTACACAAAATTTTATTTAAATGCCGTAATTAATATTTAGAAGAAGTTCAACTACCGTCGTATAATTTGTACTGGAAATCTCCAAATAATCTAAATTTAAAATCATCTGTTGTAAATTATTACATATAAACTTATTATATTTAACTGTATTGAAACTTCACTCTTGCCGTATTAATTACGTAAGTACATAAAAATAAGATTGAATGAAAAAAAATTAAATATCCAAATACTGGCAAATTTTTTGTAATTTCTTACAGATTATTATTTACGAACATCACTGTCAGAATCACAAGTAATGTTACATAAATTATTTACATGCAGAAATATAAATGCAAATGAAAATAGAAAAATTATATAATTTTTGCGTATAAAAGCAAACACCTTGATTAAACTCACACCAAGATCATTTTATTAAGGTCATCAAATTCAGAAAATGTTCACGATATCTCATACTTCCAGCACACACAACCAACCTCCACGTTCTTATAAGTAAAAGATATTTTCCACCTCGGAAAAGAACCTAAACGTGCCGGGATCTCGAACTTACCTTTTTGATCTTCATTCGATCTCGTAAAAATTTTTTACGCGCCCGAGCACTTAAAAAAAAAGATGGAAAAGAAATCGCTCTTGTTTCGAAAAATATCCCCCGAGGAGTTTACCCGTCACAGCGTAAAAGAAAAATTTCACGGCGACGGTAAATTTAACCCCGCGAATTCACAAAAAAAAAAAATCGAAACCCGTTGTATAAAAATCCCGGAAAAGAAGCTGGGCGACGAGTCCCGAGGCGAGCGGCCGCATAAAGCGCAACACTCACCGTACGACGCGACCGTCATTCGTAGGATCAGTCGACGCTCGGCTCAGACATCGATTCCATCCATCAAGCGACGCGCGGACTACGCGATATTGCATAAGTAAACCTCATCGACGATCGACGTATGTCCCGGCCGTAAAAGACGCGCCGATAAGGATATCGCGCCTTCCTCCCTCCCATCCCTTCACCTTGCCCATAAATTTCCCATCGATAATGCCCGACCTAGTATCGTTGTACTCGGAATCTCACGTAGGAGACATGAGTTTCCTGCACACCGCCATCGAGTCGAGATATTTCGATCTATCAGTTCGCCTTTTGCATATAGGCGCATAAGTTTGTATATATATAGATTTTGGAAAGATTACAAATCTGGCTTCGCATAAAAAAAAAAGCGAATACACTTTCATGAATAGATAGAGAGTGGTAAATAAATAAAAAAAGTCATAGAGAAGTAAACAATATGCTAACGAGAGATTCAAATTCAAGAATCTCTTACGTGAGAAAATAAATTAAACAAAAAAACAACTTCTCGCACATAACTTCCTCGCACATAACTTCCTCGCACATAACATCCTCGCACATAACTTCCTCGCACATAACTTCCTCGCACATAACTTTCTCGCACATAACTTCCTCGCACATAACTTCCTCGCACATAACTTCCTCGCACATAACTTCCTCGCACATAACTTCCTCGCACATAACTTTCTCGCACATAACTTCCTCGCACATAACTTCCTCAAATTTTTTTTAAAAAAATTTTTTATGATGTGTTATGTGCGAGAGTAGGAATGTTATGCGTGAGTTTGTTATGTGGGTGAAAATGTTTATAAATAAATTATAAATATTGTTATGCTTGAGCTTACAGGGTTATGCGCGAAGGTGATTTTTTTTATAAATAAATAATAGTACATTGTAACACTGTAACCTCAAAATGACAACTTTAATGTCAATTTTCCCATTTCGTACTATCAAATATCCTATCAGAATAGTGCGCAAGTGATTATTTAAATCGGGCAATCCTTTGCATCGGAGCGAGCGAGCGAAGCGAGCGAGCGAGGATGAAAGGATCGCCCGATTTAAATAATCACTTGCGCACTATTCTGATAGGATATTTGATAGTACGAAATGGGAAAATTGACATTAAAGTTGTCATTTTGAGGTTACAGTGTTACAATGTACTATTATTTATTTATAAAAAAAATCACCTTCGCGCATAACCCTGTAAGCTCAAGCATAACAATATTTATAATTTATTTATAAACATTTTCACCCACATAACAAACTCACACATAACATTCCTACTCTCGCACATAACACATCATAAAAAAAAATTTTTTATAAAAAATTTTTTTTATAAAATTTTTTTTTTTTATAAATAATTAATTTATAAATAAATGTTTATGTTTGAATTATATTATGTGGGCCGTTCCTTGCGGTTCTGCAATGCAAGGTCGACCCGTGGCGGAGTCGGAGCAAGCCCCAGACACTCCACCTATTTCCAAAAAGCAGTTCGATATACTGGCTCCCCAATGGGGAGCGTACCAGATATCAAGCTGATAAGAACAGATACTACACTTTGATCTTAGCCAAAAGGCCGAGAAGCGATGCTGTTGCAGTTTATTTTGTCCCTTATATGCTTTAGAAACACATTTTTCAGTTTCGGAATCGTCGGCGCCGCGTAGCGGTAGGTTCGGTTACACACGGTAGCGACTAATGCGCATGCGCGGTGGACGACTATAAGACTGGCGGGAAGTTTTAAATGATCCAGTACTTAAAAAGAGACAAATAAATAGATATATTAACAATTAAATAAACATTTAAAAAATAATTAAAAAAAAAATTTTTTTAGCCGAAAATTACCATTTTTAAAATTTATAATTATAAAATTGCATTTTTTATCATTTAATGAATTCATCATCATTATTTTCTGAATCTTTTTATGTAGATTTTATCTAAAAAATTTATGAGAAGTTATGTGCGAGAAAAAGTTATATGCAAGAAAAAGTTATGTGCGAGAAAAAGTTATGTGCGAGAAAAGTTATGTGCGAGAAAAAGTTATGTGCGAGGAAGTTATGTGCGAGGACAAATATGCGCAAAGGTGAAAATGCTTATAAATAAATTATAAATAAAATAATTGAATAAAATTTCAGGATTTGATGTGAATGGAACATTTTTGCATATGGATTAATCATAATTAATTAAATATTAATTATTTAGCTTGCACATTTCACTTGAAATTGTGTATACAAATTTTAAGCCCGGGAAACATGAAGATTGTGAATGTTAAAAAATATTTTGTATAATTTTCGTCAGTAGACGATTCTGCATAATTTTTTTCAAAGAATTTACCCAGACAAATTTTTGAAAAAAATTCATTTGTAGAGAATTTTTTGAAAGAGGTTCTAGAAATTTGTTTTCACAAATTTTGTGCAGGCGAAGAACTTGCAGAAAATTCTGTTTTCCTATACCAGTATTTTCTTGCTCGCGTTCTATTCGCCGGAGACACGCTGCAATTCGACTTTATGTTGCACTTGCCGCGAATCGCCATGGCGTTAACGATTCCTTTTTATTATTAACGCGTCTGGCGCGAAGACTTTTAAGAGATCAGCTGAGATTTTTCTTTCTGAATAATATACCACGATGCGATCGAGCCGAATCGGAAGAGCTGCTCAATTTTTTTCTTTTTACGATCAGTAAGATAGTTCTGGGAATGAGAAATAAGATTTTTTAGTACCGGGTTTGATAAAGCTTGAAGAAAAACTTTTAAATCATCTCGTGGTTTTCCGTTTGAGAATAGAAAAATACTTCATTCAATTCAATGGTCCACATCAGTTCCTTTTGATTCTGATGTGCAGGCGATAAGCCAAAAGACTACTCGGCGTGATCAAGTTTTATTAAGCATTCGATAAAACATTTTTCCATCTACTTTTAATACAGTATTATGCACACAAAAATTGAATATTATTTAAATTAATTGTTAGATGATTTATTTAGTTATATTAAATTAGTCTGCGGAGTATCGCTGCGGACAGTAATCCAAATGTGCAGTAGTAACGATCAACTAAAAAATGAAAAACAATTAAATATTACACTTTAGATTGTAAAAGTATTCAGATATGATCAGAAATCTTAAAAATATTTTTACATTCAATCATACATTTATCTTTTAGTCTCTCGACTTGCTATAAAAAATTATGCGATGCATTTTGTTATCATAATTGATTGATGTTTCTCACTTACGATTAAGAATAAAACAGATTTCTCAATTTAATTGAACAAATTTTAAGAAACTAACTACAATTCATTAAATAATCTTCCTAAAACCCTTCAAAGATTGAATAATATTAAAATATTGATCGGTTAAAAAAAATACCAATAAAAAATAAATAAAAAATCACTATGAAACTGAATAAATAAAAAATCACTAACTAAACCGCTTATAGGGAAGCGCATCGGAAGCATATAAACGAAGGTAAGTATAATAATACCATGTCGATATAAACGCACATGATCAAAGTTGTAAAACTTTAAAGGTCCGAAACGGCTATGCATCGACCATTTTCCGACTCATTAGCTTTTCCTTGATTGCACGAGCAGCTGAACTTGGGGGCATAAATAGTGATAAACCAGGCAGTTTTCGAAGGAAAAAGGAAGCGCATATACCCCCCTCCCCCCTGCGAATTTGCATCCCGCCACGCCCTTGTACCCGCGATTTTCGAAGCCGTTGAGCGGAAGGGAGAGGGAAGTTGAGAGGCATCGAACGAGTGCATGGGCATTATGCAAATCTTAATTCGCGCCGGGAAAACTCATTAAATTAGCTGGCAGTGGAAGGCGAGCGGCCCTTTTTGCAATGCGAGCGAGGGCGAATGACGAGGAACTCCGCTGAGCTCTCACATCTCTTTCGCTCTCTCGCTCGCAATGACCGGATAATATATTGGCTGGAGACTAATTAATACATGTTAATTCGGCCGCGCCGAAGGATTTCAGACCGAGCTCACCGCTCCACTTTAAAGTATAAAGAGCCGCGCCGACGGATTGACATTTAACGGCTGGTAAATTAATTACTCTTTTATAATGCGTCCGCGGGATGCATTCCGCGTATTACGTAAGCTCCGGTGAAATCTTCTTTCTTTCTTCTAAAAAGTTTTAATAAAACTTATATCGTGTATGATTAAATACTATTTTCTAATTTTAAAGTTCTTTCCAAACGTATACAAGAACATAAAAATTGGTGATAATACGCAGAAGTGCACAAAAGTGCATTCAAGCGCAAAAAAAATTATGGAAGTGCGTAGAAGTGCACAAATACGCATTCAAGTGCATAAAAATTGTTTTTAAGTATATTAAAATGTCTTGAAGTGCACAAAAATGCCTCAAGCACATAAAAATACGTATGAAAATCCATTCAAGTGCACAAAATGTATAAAAGTGCATAGAAGTCTATTGAAAATCATTCGAGTCCATTGAAATCCATTGAAGTACATTGATGTCCATTGAAGTCTACCGAACTGCATAGAAGTTTATTCCAATATGAGAATGTGCATAAAAGTGCAGTGTGTCACTTTTACTTTTACACAAATAAATTGTACGAGCAAAGAAATGCATTTTTTATAAGTGTCTATTTAGTTTAAGTGCATGCAACTAAATAATAGATCAAATCGTAATTTTTTTTCATTGAAACTAATTTTTTCTACCAATCGTTAGAACAAACGAAACACTATTTTGTACTTGACAATGTTCAGAATAAAATCCCTCACATTTTTTTCAATATGGAAATAAATAATCGATAACGACAATGGCATTTTGAATAAACAAGTACATAGATCGTTTCTCATTTAAATTCGAGAGAGTACACAAAGGAAAAAATAATTGCCACACTAGACGTCAATCCAGAAATTTGAATATCTTCATCGCAAAGCATCAATATTTAAAAATCGCACAAAAAAACAAAGAATGAAGATATACGCAACGAAGGTACCTAATCTAAAATTAATACCTCATCCATCGCTTAAGCCGCACGGCTCGCTTATAGTAACCCTCGCGATAAAGTCTTTTCTGACTATTTGCGAAGTAAATGTTGTATATAAGCGGCTGATTTATTACAGCTCGGGTGCAAAGTGAAATTCAATAAAGCGAAACTTGCCGCGTTCGCTCAGTCAAAAATAAAAAAAAAATTGATGGAGTGCGAGGGACAGAAATAGACTCTTCAAAAGTACACGAAACTGTTAAATACAAACACACACGGAGAAAAATATTTTTGAAAAAAATTACAATATACCGGCTCTTTAAATTTGATTCAATGGAAATTCCACTAATTTAAAAAGAAAAACTTGACTATACTGTAAATTCATAAACTTATTCAGAGTGAAAATTTATTAATTTACATTTTTTACTAGAACTTTTCTCTCCATATATCTATATTTTTTTTACTAAAATTCTTTTTTTATTCGCGCAGCGAGAATTTTTTTTTTATCATTGAGAAGAAAGAACGTCGCACACTGCGGAAACTCAGCGCAAGTGAAAAAAAAAATGACGGAGGTCGATCGCGCGATCCCCCGAACGGCTTCGAAATTCAGCTCTAAGCGATTGAATTAATTAAATGTAAATTAAACGAGTCGCGAGATGCAGAACTTGGGGGAATTAATGCGGGGGCGAATGGCCCGGAGACAGAGCCGACAACTCGGTTTCGGCGTCAACTTCCTCCGGCTGCTTGCACCGCTATATATATATATATATATATATATATAAGCCCCACGATACCTGCTGGTATACATATATATATATATACCTGGTATATACACAGGCCTTTGGGGGTCGAGCGCATGGGCGGGGGTGGCTCAAGACGGTCACGGTAATCCGCATCGTTTCGTGAAAAGTTTTTAAAGTTTCCGGGGCTCGAACGGCTGGGGAAAGGGGAGTGGGAACCCGCGACACACTTTCGCGGATTGACAAAGCGAGAAAGTGGCTTTATAAAGGGGAAAGCGCGATAATCCCGGAGCGCGCGCGAAAAGAACCCGGGAGGGCGGAGGGGGATTGCTGGGGGTGGGTTATAACTTTTTGCCGTCGAGTTCACCGGGAAAATTGTCGCGGAAACTCCCAATCAAAAATTTATGTACCGTACAAATGTTGAATTGCAAATAAGTTTATGTGTACGATTGGTAACGGGTGAATACGTAAATGCGTTACAATAATTATACATATATATACGTTATGTATATTGCTGCAATTTTATACGAATAATAAAGCCATTATTTAATTGTGCGAATACTCGAATTCACTAAAAGTTGTTATTTTGTTATATTTAAATGAGAAGAGCGATATTTTTAAACTCTGGAAAAAATTTCGCTCTTTTAATAAATGCAATATTGTTTCGTATACTGTTTTATAATATCGTCGTTTTTATTGTTTAGAGGAAACGATAGTCGTAATATTGATTTTATGTTTTTTTTTATATTCTGCATATTAGAACGATGGAAATAATTAAAATGTTCAAAAAATTTGCAGAAGTATTTGGAAATTGATATCTTTTTATCACTTCTTTTTAAACAGATCCATTTATTTTTTGTTATCATTAAACGATCGATAATCCTTACATATGCATAACATATATTTTACCGTTATGTTTTGTAATTATAACAAAAATTATAATTATTCAGCATCTTTTTTAAATGATTCGTTTAAATTGTTCAATAACTTATATGTTAAACTAAATATTTAAAAAAAATGTTCTTGATTCATTGAACATTGCTGCCATGTAGTAATTAAATTTTTAAACAAAAAGTAATACAATTTTATTAAAAGTATTATAATTAATCAACAAATAGCATTGATTTAGATGTAATTTAGATGTAATTTCAATAAATTCCAATAGCTTACAAATATCCGAACAATGTTACGAAAAAAAGAACATTTTTAATTTTTTTGTCAATGAATCTTCAATCTTTCATTATTGCTACAATTTTTCTTAAACATTTCCCCAATTTTACTAAAAAAAATTGTATACGTCACACAACATTATATCAATTTTATATTAAGTACAGATCAAAATGTAATTAATGTAAAAAAATAAATTATGTTCCAGTAATCGATATAATAGGAAATTATACCACGTGCTCACCACACACACGTTGCCCGCAGTGTTTATAGTTTGAGGTTATATTTGCAAGGACTGGCAAGTCGTGCCGAAACTTTTCGTTCATTTCGAGCTTATTTTTATAATTTATATTTATTTTTATAATTCTATTAATTTATTTAAAACAAATAAATAAAAAACAAATCAAAAATGGGTCGGAGTAAAAAGGTAAGAAAGAATAACTCATAATAATCGTATCTTTGCAACTATTCTCGAAGCTAATTAAAATCTTTATTAAAGGGACGATGTGTAAAGAGAAACAATAAAATCGAGGTAACGGAAAAAGATGAACTGATCAAAGCACCTCATTCTTTTGTAATCCATCGTGGATTACCTGGAGAACATATTGGTGAACTAACTAAAGATTTCCGTAAAGTCATGGAACCCTTTACTGCTAGTGTATTGAAAGAGCGTAAACGTAACACAATTAAAGATTTTGTATCTGTTGCTGGTGTTCTGCATGTTACGCACATGTGTATATTTACAAGAACTGAACTTGGAATGTATCTCAAAATTTGCAGGTATGATCATTACTCCTCCTGTTTACATGACATCAATTATCTTGTTAATGTTATATGAAATAATAATTAACATTGCATTTTAAAATAATATTTTATACTGGACTATGTATTTTAGGCTACCAAGAGGACCAACGTTGACTTTTAAAATCATAAACTTCTCATTAGCACGAGATGTTATTTCAACTACAAAAAAGCAGCTTGTATTTGATGAAGCTTTCAAGCATTCCCCTCTGATTATCTTAAATAAATTCAGCGGTGAAGGAATGCAATTGAAGTTGATGGCTTCTATGTTTCAAAATATGTTTCCGACCATCAATTTAGCTACAGTAATTAGGCAATTTTAAATTGCAGTTGATATAATTGAACAAAGTTTTTAATAATATAAATGTTTTAGGTGAATTTGAGCAATCTGCGGCGTTGTGTATGTTTGAACTACAATCCAGAAACTAAGTTGATAGACTTTCGACATTATGCTGTTAAAGTTGTACCTGTTGGTTTATCCAAGAGTGTCAAGAAGTTAGTTCAAGCTAAAATTCCAAATCTGTCACGTTGTCAAGATTTCTCTGACTTCATGACAAAGCCAACAATGTCAGAAAGTGAAGCTGAAGATGATCCAGCAAGCCATGTCACTTTACCACAAAAATTATCATCTAGAGGAAATCATGAAAAAAGTACTAGTGCTATCAGATTATATGAACTTGGACCCAGATTAACTTTGCAGGTAAAAAATTGATCGAACAATTTACAATTAAAAAAAGTGTAATTGTTCTTTTGTATACAAAATTTTTTATTTCCAGCTAATAAAAGTAGAAGATGGACTTATGGATGGGGAAGTACTTTATCATGAACTTGTTCAAAAATCTGAAGAAGAAAAATTAAAAATACAAAAGAAACGTGAAACAAAAAGAAAATTGAAAGATAAAAGGAAGAAGATACAAGAAGAAAACAAAAACAAAAAAGAAGCAAAGAAACAAGAACATAAAGAAAAGTCACTTGAAGGTATAAAAAAAAAGAGAGAAAGTGAAATGCTTATGGATAAAATAGCAAAAGAATCACAAGAAGTAAATAAGTCTGATGATGATGATGATGCCCAGTATTACAGAGAAGAAGTTGGCGAGGAACCAGAAAAAGGTAAATAAATAACAATTCTCTTAATTGTTTAATCTTGTGCTCTGATTCAAAGGTTTAATTATTGTACATTTACAAACTTTTCTAACTGCATATAGTTAAAGTCCAATAATATTTTTTAAGTACGAAAACTAAATTTAATACTGTTAATTCTCAATATAAATCTTTACATTTTTTATTTCAGAACTTTTCCAAGGTGCTGTTAAAAACAAAAGACCAAAATCATATTTACCCAGATACAAAACTAAAAAGATTAAATTGAGCACTGAAAAATCTAAACGAACGAATTTTAAACCAAAATAAAATTTATTTTAAGCTACCAATTATTCAATGTAAATACGTAAATGGTACAGTATGTTAAAAATTTATTTAGTTGTATGATAATTGCTATATTTTCTTAGCAATACTTCTATCAAGATTAAAGTTAATATTTTGAATATGCATAATGCTATATGTATTTGTTAATTTTTTTCAATTTTCATTATCTTTAGATATTTCTGCAATAACATAAGTAATTTTTATAAACTGTCAGCTGAATGTTTATTCAAAAATATTTTTTATAAAAAAATTTTTAATATCAATACTTCTGAATATTAATGTTTCGTATATCGACTAAATAAAAAGTGGGCCAGTATGGTAAATTATTTATTTATATATGAATGCTATAATGTTTGATTATACAACAATATAAATATGTTTGCTTTATAATGTTTAAATTTTTTATTAAAAATAAAAAAGGTATAGGAACTCAGTAATATTTAAATTTCCTTAACAAGTTTAGTATCTGATAATACTGATATATCACCAGTTGCTGAAATATAAAGAAAATTTTCGATGATATCTCGCGATAAATTCTTAATTGAATTAAGTCCCTTAATAGACAAAATTTCTTTTTTATTATCTACAAAATATTTTGCACATTTTAATTTTAGGTCAAGAATATTATAAGTTTCAGCAAATATAAATGTATCTAGACAATTATCAATGCTAATATTTGCATTTAACTGATCAATGCAAATACCTTTCAAGTCATGAAGATCATATTTATCAGCTGCTATAAATAATTCTTTGTGCTTATCTGGAAAATGATTAAATTCTCCAGCATACATAAATTGTAACATTAGATTCAAAGTATCACTATCTATATCTTCAAATTTAACTAAACTTTCTAGATTTCCTTCATATTATGCTCGAACATTGCTGAAAAAGCTTTACTTCTGCAAGACAATATTGCTTTGTGAGCATTATATTTAATTCCGTCATTAGATATAAGAGTTACATCCCAATACTTTTTCATATTTAATAATGAAACGACATCCTTCGCTAGATTTTCTTTAGCCTGCTTTTCCATATGTGTATAGTTATTTTTAATTATGCAAGTTACTATCAGTTGGTTATTACGACTTATTTCATCTAAAATGGTCCCGTTGAGACAGCTATGTTTTACAGTAAGACTTTCTTTGGTAAATTCATGTGAGCAACATGAAATATGACGGCCTTTACCACTTGTTACATTGATTTCCCACTTTAATGGTATTGGAGTATCCGGTAATTTTTCATCTATTAATTTCAGAGAAATGTTTATAGTTACGTTATATGGTGATTTATTATAATGCAATACCATCTGCCATTTAAATTGATTGGGCCCAGGGTAAGAAAATACTTTTGACTGTATTGAGTTTCCAGTTTGTTTAATGACAGTAAGAAATTCGCATATAGTCCATTTATATTCAGATATTTGAGATTCACATAAATCATGCTGAATTACTTCAGATGCCATAGTATCTATTTTAAAAACCACTGCAAAATATTTGCTCTGATCTGAAAATAAATTATTTAAAATTACAATTGCTATACTGTAAATTTCTGTTTATATTACATTTATTAAGATATACCTTATTGATTAACAGTAATTAGTTAAAGTTAAAGTTATATAATAATTAATGATTTCAACAAACCACAAACATATTCATAATAAAAACAATATCAAGCTAGTTTTTTGGCACATACCTTATACCTATAAATCAAAGAAATAAGATGTTCACAATTTATAGAGCAACCCAATTCCAAAAAACAAAAGAAGAAAGAAGAATAAGAATTGAGAAACTTTAAAAATGTAAAGTTTAATAATTACATAATTTTTTTAACAGTTTCGGTTAAAATTTATATTTTAACATGTTTTTGTATTAAAAACTTCAATTTAGTATGTAGCATTAACATAGAAAATTAAAAATTTATTGAATTTTGAATTTGAAAATTTTAAAGCAAAAGTTATTTGCAAGTTAAGACGCTAGAGGGAACTGGACCATTTTTCGGCGCGCGCCACATAACCCATCATTATTGCGCGTGCCGTTAAATAAATGTCTAAACACTTTTTTATGTTGAAATAAAACTCTGCGAATAATTTAACGAATGTGATATGCAATAAATAGTCATGGCAGAAAGTAACAGTGCCCAGATTATTGTAAGTGGAAAATTATTAAGCTTCCAATCGTGCATAACCTCAATCGCAGTCACCGGGTTTAAAACTTGAAACGGAAAACATTTATTTTTCTATCGAATATTTCTATTTAAAAAAAATTAATGTAATGACGCGAATACAAAGCAGTAAACCAACACACAAAATTGGTATCAGCAAGATGCAAAGGGATACTTGAAAAATTATGACTGTTTACATAAAGTTGTGCACTCAACTACAATTTATAAAAATAGTAAATTGATATTGAAAAATTAATTTCTATCTTTATAAAAATATCTGCAAAAATGTCTTTACATTTCAAAATAGATTTCTTTAACTTGCTTAGGCGAAGTATATGTAAGCATTATTAATATTTTGTATATTTTTTTGTTCATTCAGGCGATACCCGATGATGTATGCAGAAGAGCAGGAACTGCCGCGACCTGGGTCGGTCCCAATAAACTTGCACTTTTTGCATACAAGCACGTTAACACACATTCTAAAGGTATATTGTTCATATTGAATATTGTTCATATTAAAATTATTAAGTAGAAATAATTAGATGTTTAAAAATAATAATTGATTGTGTTTAAAACAGATGCACCAAGCAGTTTTTTCAATTGCAATGCAAAAGTACATTTTCTCAGACCAGAGGTGATATTATTTTCACCGTCCCTTCGCAAATTAGTAAATGAAAGCAATGGTATATTTTTATCTATTCAGAAGTTAAAAAGCTCTACTAATCCAAGTGATTCAAGACCAGAAATGTTAAAATATAGTAAACAATATCGCTCTATTTTAAGAGCCTGTGTTGAAGAGCTTCAAGATCTAGCAGAGAAGTGTTCAGAAGAAAAGAAATCGTTATATGAAAATTTTCAAACTATATTTTATAATGTTGAGTGTGTTTGGCATTTAACAGAAATTTTGTATGTTGATGTTATACCAGGTAAGTTATGAAGAAAATTAAATTAAAACTGTTTTGTCTTGCAACCTTAATCTATATTTCAAGCACATTTTTACAGGTGATGTTGTACTACCTCAACTTCTTGATTGGGTGAGATTTCACTTTCCTTCAAGAGAAATTATGGCAATGAAAATATTGACTAAAAAGAAAATTGGGGCAGATCTTGAAAATATAGATTATTGGGAAGCTGTAATAGGATGTGCTCTGCATGGAAAACTTGATGTTGTTAGGGCTCTTCTTACACTACATAGCAAGGCTGATCATTCAGCATTCATTGCGGCAGAAAATTCACTCAGAAATATGCCTATTTACAATATTTATGGTGGTTATTCTGTTAAAGAATTTACCATTAAATGGAAACAATGGCAAATGAGTCTGTCGCAAAGCATTGACAGCAAAGCTTTTGGTATAGAACCTAATTTGGAATCACTTATGAAAGTATGTGCTAATTTCTCTTATACAGAATTTTATTAATTTTAAGAATCTTTTTTTATAATAATTTCATGTTTAACAGTTAGTAGTTGGAAATGAAATTTGGGAGTTTTCCAAGTACACTGAAGCTTGGTATGAGTTGCTAGCTGCAAAATTATTTTACTCAGCCCCATGTTGTAAGCAACCAGAGCTTGCTCGGCATGCTAATACTGTTGCAGTTAAATGGCAATCAAGTAAACAGACATCTCAAGTAATATTAGACAATATCATACTTGCTTTAATGGAAAGTGACTTGCATCAAGTCATTAAAGAGATCCAATACATGAATGATAATGGCTGGTTTGCCACACATTTAACAGATTTACTTTATCATTGTGGTAGATTAAATATTATGGATAAGCATCAAGTGAAGTAAGTTACAGAATTTATATACAAATCGAAAAATCAAATCAAGAACAAATTTATTATCTCTATTTAATTACAGTGTGACAGATCTGCTTCACGAATCCTTAATATTAGATTATGGAAGCACATTAATGGGTCACCATTCTCTCTGGCAATGTGGAGCAAGTTACTTGGAACATTGCTCTGAGCAAGGACTATCGAGGCTGGAAACACTTTTACAAACGATTCCTTTAGGGAATGAAACTAGAGTTCACAAAATTATTAATGTTGCAAAGGACAATAATTTGCACCACGTTGGTAAGCAATAAATGAATTTATAAATAAATTTTGAATGAACATTTATTTTCTTCTACATTACATTTATTTTCATTTCTTTTCTTACACTTTATTATGTTAATGATAAAATAACAAATAATAACATATTTCTTCAATTAGTTTCTAGCATATGCAAAATTCAAGGTTTAAAGTGCATAAAACAAGGCCGACTGGGTACAGCACTCGCATGGGCTTTAAAAGGACAGGATAGTTACTTTGCTACTCACATTGCTGATCGGTTTTTAAAGCACTACGTAGAGCACGCTGAAATTCAATGTCGAGATTTACTGGAAAACCTTGGAACTTGTATGCTTGCCAGTGATAGACTCACCTTCCTTGGTACGTCAATGAAAAAGTTGACCAAAAATACTACTACTATGTAACTTTTTCATCACAGTAAAAAAAGAAAACTCGTTTTATTGTATTCCTTTACTAAATTGTATTTATTTATTGTACTTATTTATATATTATCCATTTAGGAAAATATTGCGAATTTCATCAAATGTACGGTATTGGAGAATTTAAGGAAGCAGCCAGATTACTTATTTCTCTAGTTGTATCCAATCTCACGCCAGAATAGTGAGTAATATAAAAATGTAAAGCAGTATTTAAAAAATCGGTGAAATATTCATAATATCTTGTTTGCAGTTTTTGGTCGATTCTACTGTCCGACGCAATACCGCTTCTGGAAACGGACGATCTAGTTTTCTCAGCCGACGACACGTTCGAATTGCTACGAGCCATAGAGGAACACGGAGAAGATCCTAAATTTGAGGAGAAGGTCGAGATTTTTCGATTGGCGGCTGCTCGTAATCTTGCGCGAGCTCTCATCATTGAAAACAGTCAACCCGACTAACTATAAACTCAGTACTCAAACAAAAAAAAGACTTGTAAATACCTTCTTTTTTAATGATAAATAAGTATGACTGAGGTAATGCATTTACACTGGTTTCTCTTAGAGTGGGTAAAGTCGCGTGAATGTTTTTATTTGTACGATTTTGTTGATATTTTTGATATTTAGCATTTTGAAAATGAGTTATTTTTATAAACATACAATTAATTTAACTTTGTTTTCTGTAAAAATTACAAAAAAAAACGAAGTTCAGAAAAATGTAAAAAATAATGTTATATGTAAAAAGTATATAAAAATACTTTTGCAATTATCATGTAATACTAATCTCTCTAAATATGAATAAGCGAAATTCACGTCAAATTCAACTGACACTTATTCTAGTACTAAGTCTTTCACAAATCAAATAAGTAAAAGATTTATCACTTGGAATAAGTGAATATTCACTTATTCGGATTTTGAGAGAACGTTAAAAAACATTCATGTGACTTTGGTCTCTATCAGAGATAAAAAAAAAATAATAAATCCAATACATGTACAAAACGCAAAGTGTCCGAAAAGATTTTACTCACATTATACAAACACTTCCGTTGTTCTCCATAAGGCTGATGAATACTACTGTTGTTGTCGAATACTGCCAATTGTTTACCTGCGATTTTCTACGTATTAATTTACAATATACCACTCAAAAGAAATGTTGGTTATTAATTTGCGCCTAACGTAACCTATTCATCCGAAACAAAAAAAAAAATTGATCGATGCAAGATAAACGAGGCGCAGTCGCTTGGACACCCGATATCTGAGTCAAGGCTTGTTGGAGACCGCGATTATGCGCATCTCGGATCATAATTTGTAACTGGATCTACCCTTAACAGGAAGGAGCGAATTGTCTACTCCGATGTTTAAATAGAAAGTCGAACGTGCCGTTTTACGATCTGCCCCGTTGTTTCCGCTCGCACCGACGACCATTGGTCCACTTTACGTACCGACAACAAGACCGCGACGACAAAAAATCATTGTAAAAGCATTGTTAAATTTTCTTGCATAACTTCTGTACCGAGAACACTGACAAAGGCGTTTAACAGCCGAAGCCATCGTAAAATTTAACAACTTAAACAATTACTTAAAATTCTACGAAAGTTTTCTTAAAAAAAAAAAAGAAATGACGAATTTATAATATTTTACGATATTTACGAAGTTTTAAATTGTCATTTATTTCAAAGGAAACTAAGTTTCAGTGTCATGCAAGAAATTAAAGTGCATAATTTTAAAAAATGTAAAAATAGAAGCGTTAACAAAGTTGACAATTTTAACTAATTTTGAAACTATTAATTAGTTAAAAAGAGAAAAGAGTAAATCACCACTGTCAGAAATTAAAACATGTAATTACTAAAAAATCGTAAAAATCGCAAAAATGAATAAATATCAAATTTTCAAACTGTTATTTAAATCAAAAAGGAAACAAGTACGTCGCCACTATCAGAAATTAAAACGTGCAATTACCAAAAAATCTAAGGAACGCACTAAACAAATTTATAAATTTAACAATATTATCAAACTTTCAAACTATCGTTAAAATCAAAAAGGAAACAAATACATCGCCACTGTCAGAAATTAATACGCAACATCTGAATAGAAAATATTCATAATAGAAGCGTGCGAACAAAATATACAAATCTACAATTCATCTGACTAAAAAATGTCACTCGCTTCGAAGGAAAAATAAGCGCACCGTCACTGTCAGAAATTGAAACGAGCAATCAGTAAAAAAAACTATTAAAAATAAGAGTTTATACGAGAAACATTAAAAATAACCGAATGACGGAGAAGCGATGGAGCGACGTAAAAAAAATGTGTCTGTAGCTGTAACGGAGGCGAGCCACCGCCGGCCGCGTGGGCTAATTGATTTCGCGGCCAATCACGCGTACACCTAAAAACCGCAGTGTGCGCGCTCCGAAAGGTAAATTCAACGACGCCGCACGGTCGGAGCGACTTTGCTCGAGCTCAGTTGCAAGTAAGAGATCGCGCCGTGCGCGATAAATTTTCCGCGTGCTTTCGTCGAACGCGACTTGCTCGATTTTTTTATTTTGATTTTGTGATCGATAAATCAATTGATAGGTAAGTATAGATACTGTCGATAATTATAGATTAAATTTATTTAGTCTTACGTACGTACTTAATGGATATAAATGTATTAATGCAATTTTATTTTTATTATTTTGTAATTATGTGATTTGATAACTGAATCGATTTATGTTTGACCGTCCAGTTGAAAGTATAATAGAAAACGGACTTAATCGATTGATGTACTTTGCACAGTTTATTTATCTAATGGCAAATATTTACGTAATTTTGTAATGAGTATCCTTATCTAAGTTTTTTACGTTCGCTGTATTGATATTGTGTAAGTGTGTGTGTAGTCATTCTCGTACGTACTGTTATCAAACAATTAATGGTAACTTTTTTATTCATATTTTATTTGTTTATTGAAAATCGGGTGATACAGAGTAATCCTATTAAGAGTGTAAAATATTTGGTAGATTAGCTTATAATTTATATATTAAATTGAATGAAATTTTGATCAAAATTTACAGATATAGATTAAAAATATATTTTTTATTATAATTTACCTTATAAAAATTTATTAACGATATGCACAAGATGTGTCGATTGAACAGATATAAATAAAAAATGTTTAAGAAAGAAAAATTTCTTATCGTAGACGTAACGGCTGATTAATAAATAACTTTTTTCTGATAATAAAAATTCTAAACAGATAATTCTTAAACAATATGACAAGTAAATCGTGTCAGTAAACTAAATCTAACAACAAAATCTTAAAAACTACGCTGAACATAAAAAACGGATACACATCTTCATTTTTAAACAGATATCATCTATTATTTTTATTTTCATTTTTTACTGCTAAAAATTATAAACAATTTAATATTACGAATAAAATTGTAAATAACGCCGCTCCGCTAAAATGTATACGTTATAGCATAGTGTTATTATATTTATATATAATATGTGTTATATAGTATAGAGCGAAGTGTTATAATATACGTATATATATTATATTATACTAATATATATATATATATATAAACGTAAAGTAAATTAGTAATTTAGTACACTGAGAGAAAAATTTGTTAATTTTAAGTAAACGTTTATTTCAATAGTACTTATTAAATATTTTATTTTTTTAAATGAAACAAATAAATTCATTTAGTTTTAATGAAATCATTACTTGATACCAAAAATTATTGAATAAGTACTATTGAAGTAAATCATTTCCTTAAAATTAACAATTTTTTTTCAGACTATAATCTACAACTGCGCCATCGAATGCTTCTTCAATTAATGACAGCACCGTACTTAACAGTTAAAACGCAGTCTGCATTTAAGTATTTGACGTATTCCCGCGTGCGTGGGTGAATGCGTGCAGACCGAGAGGAGCCCCCGCGAGTGCGCCGGCGTCGCTTCGGTGGGAGTTAAAAATGGCGTGGAAGTGGTGAAAAGTGTCCGGAGAGGAGGTGAAAGACGCCGTGAAGCGCGTCGACGCGCGCCTCTCGGAAAATGTACGGCGGAGCGAGTCGCCGAGGAGAAAGTACAACGTCGCCGGTGAAAATTCACTTTTTGTTTCCACTCCGCGAGCACTGTGCGGCCTGCGCTTCGTTGCGTGGTGTGTGTCCGTGTACGTGTGCACTTGTAACGCGCCTCGGCGCTCGCTGAGATACGCGACGTAGGTGCAATGTATTTTTTATTCGCTTTCCCTTCGCGCGAAGTTCTCTCGAGTTTTTTCAGGCTCCGCTGGAAGTTCGGTCGGTCTGCTTCTGAGGCGAGTAATTGCTTTGGAGTGTCTTTGTTGGTGAGGCTGTACAGGTTCGGTCTGCCGAGGAATTAACCTCAATGTTTTTTGGTAAACAGTTGGTGTTTGAGTGGAATTGTTATTGATTTTTTTATTAAATATAAATTAACTTGGAATCTTGATTTGGGAGGAAATTGCCGGTGCTGGTACAGTGGGAGGGTTTGAGATCGTTGTCACTTGTTGTCCATCAAAGTTTAATTCATTATTTTTATTTTGATTTTTTTGTTTATTGAAAGTGAATTTTGTGGATACAGGAGTGATACTTTCTTGTATTTTACTAATGATATATAGACAAAGTTTATAGTTTTGAATTATGTGTTAAATAACTTACAATAATAAGAATACTTTAATTTTTTTATTTTGTTTATATATCGACAATTAATTTATATATTCATTTATTATAATTTTTAAGAACTGTAATTTGTTAAGTTAGATAATAGGGAAAAAATACTGCATGCAATGGCTAAGTGTAAAGCAAATTATAGCTACAATTAAATAAAAAAAATTAAAACTTTAATTGCGATTTTATAATAGTTAATATTTGAGTAAATATTTATTAAGCATTTCTACTTGACTAGAGGAACATTAGAATCTAAAATTTCTTATGTCATTCATGCCATTTAACATATAAAGTCGCGTCAAATGTCTATTTAGCATTTTAAACTTGTCTTTTATGTAATCCCTTTATAAGCCAGGATTATCAGATTCTTTAATAAGAAGCTTATTTGTGAAAATTTCTTATATAATTTCTGTAATCTAGAAGTTTTATAGATTATTGTGTTTTATTCTTTCAATTATCAATTCAAAATATATAGTCTATAATTTAACAAATTTTAATTAGAATTTTTTTTTCAGATGGTAGCGAATAAAATTAAGAAGTAACTTAATTCCATGATTACTCCATGGAAATTGAAAAGCAATGGAACTAGTAGAAATTAAAAATCAATAATGAATGAAAGTAATAAATCCAAATTTATAAGTAAGTAGACATTATGTTTTTGAATTTATACTGTTAAATTAGTAATAATAGAATTTAATAAAATTTTTTTTACTCAATTCATATTTTAAAAAATTTTAGTAAATGTACTATAAAATGAACTAAAAGGAATCTAAAAATGGCCTAATTTTTAGAACTTTTAGACATGATACATTTTTTTAACCCTCTGGAATACTCTTTTAAATTAATTGTATCTAAATGTGAGCAATTTAATTAATAAATGCTTTCACTGCTACGTGAGTCACACATGACTCATAATCTTTTTTTCACCATGGTTAAGCTCAAAGTAAATTTAAACACATACAAAAAAAATGTTATCGTAAAAAAATCAAGATCAAATTTTTACACTACTAGTAAACGAATTAAAATTCTCACAGATGATTAATAAGTAATAGTTAGATATTAATTAATGCGTAATAATTAAATAAGAGTAATCAATAACTAAACAATAACCACAATAATTAATCTTGATGCAGGTTGAACCATGGAAGACTACACACCGGTGGAGGAGGATTTCCCAGGACGCCTGCTGCACCAGGCAGCACTCTGGGATAATGCAGAGCTGCTGGAGGATTTGCTGCGTGGCGAGCACGCCCAGTACATCGACAGCCAGGACTCGTGGGGTCGCACGGCTCTGCATGCCGCTGCGATCAGCGAGAACTCACGCTGCCTCGAGGTGCTGCTCAAAGCTGGGGCAAACGCGAGTCTCGCGTGTGGACCACGCGGACACCACCGTATACCACTGCACATATGCGCCGAGCATGGCCATGCAGCCAACATCGAAAAGCTCCTCGAATACAGCTCGAACCTACGGGTCACCGATGGAAACGGCCTCACTGCCCTCGACCTTTGCGAGAAGAACGAGAACGCCAAGTGCTGCGAGATTCTCAGAGTTGCTGCCGAGAGGTACGACCCTTTCGCGAGCTCATTCCCTTCTGAAAACCGTACTTATGTGTTATAAGGAAGACTACTACCAAAAATTATAATAGTTACTTTCAATGATCTTACAGATTAAAATTTACTTTTTTTAAAAATTACAGTAGTTTCTTGTAAAATTTGTAAGAGACGTATACAAATTGTACGGAATTTTAGTTAATTTTTTCAGGATGTCAATTTGTGACCACTTTTCCATATCGTACAGTAACTAAATATTTCATCAGGGTTTCCTTTGATTCTACCAAAAAGAAAACGTTCAATTAATTCATTCTGTAAACTTTCAGATACGAAAAGGCACGCCAGGATACGCACGCCTCGCTGCGAGTGGCCTGTATGCAAGCGGACTGCGCCGCAGCTCGAGCGATAATCCAGGGCCAGACGTCGACTGACCTCGAGTACATAGTGAACATGGCACCGAACGGCGCGAATACTCTGCTGTTCATCGCGAGTGAAACTGGACAGCGCGAGATGGTCAAGCTGCTGCTGGACAGCGGAGCCGACTGCACCATACACCCCGTCACTAAATACTGCCCACTATACATCGCCTGCTACAATGGCAAGCTCGAAATTGTTGAGATGCTGCTTAGACAGTTCCCAAGGCAGGTGCAAGCGCTCACGGTCGAAAGGTGGTTACCCATTCACGCGGCAGCTATCAATGGTCACTTACCCGTGATCGAGCTCCTACTGAAATTTGAGTACCCACCGCATCTGTATCAAAGGTGTGATGATTATTACAGACTCCAACAATTCTGTTTGATATATATTTTGTTTGGAAATTGATATTTTATTAGATCAGATAAATAGAAAGTAATTTAATAAATTTAAACTGCTATTACACTGTTATTAATTAGTGATAATAAAAATATATTTATATTTTTAATATATATCGTAAGCACTTTTATCTTTACTATATTATTAATATGTTATCTTTATTTTAGATTTAAAGATCAAACAGGCGAGTTTGAGTATGAGATGCCGTTTGATATAAACACCCAAGATGTTACAGATCAAAATATCTTGTACATCTCTAGTGTCCTCGGCAACTTAAAAATCACCGAACTCTTACTGAACTACAAGGTGAAAGCGAAAAATGTAAAAGAAGACGAGCAGAGTAGTACTGGCGCGCAACCAGCACCCATATCGAAGAGACGAATTTCCAGCGGTATCCAGCGCCTCATGTCAAGCTTGAATTTTAGGGGCCGCTCTCTTGATAAGAAAGATGAAAACCTTATCTGCCCTTTAAATCTTGATTTGTACTGCAATAATAATATGGAAACGGCTTTGCACGCAGCTGTCAAAGCTAGGCACACTGATGTCGTTGCTGCACTTTTACAGGTACATTAAACAAAATGTACCGTTAATTTAACAAACAATTTAAAAAAACTATATCAAACTGCATACAAATTTAAAAAGCTTTTCTTTTAATTAACAGCGATTCATACAATTTTTCAATTCAACCTATATTTGTATTTTAAGAAAGTAAATACTTAAAATATCAGAGTACTTTTTGAACTCGGCAGAAAATGTAAATATAACATGAGTCGTCCATTGTTACGTAACGATTGCCTACATTCAGTAGAAAATAGAATCAATATATTGTAAAGTGACCTATCGTGCCAAAATAACATTTAGCCGATCAAATGCAAGGCCAAATAAACATTAGTTTTTGTTCGCAGGCCGGTGCAAATCCAAACCTGCCGATGAAAATGTCGAGCGAGCAAGGCGATTCAGACACGGTGTACACGACGGTGCTGGCGATGGCTTGTCAAAATCGTGACGTGAAAATCGCCGAACTCCTACTGCGTCACGGTGCCGCCGATAACGATTGCTCGGCTCTGAAGATCGCGGCGCGCAACGGCGATGAGCTTCTTACCGCCAAGCTACTTTCTATCAAGGCTCATCCGGACGCCGAGTACAAAATCAACAAGAAAGCAATGACAGAAGGAAATCAAACGTCTTCGCATTTTTCTGCTCTTTCTAATTTCGGAAGCGTAACCTACTCGGCCCTCTTTCCTAGCACGCCGACTATGATCAATTGGCATGATCAGCAGTGCAGGCTTTCTCAGATTAGGTACTGTTAATTATTTTTTATTAACTTTGGATTTATTTTACTTTTAAATTGTGTTATAGCTTTATTTAATATAAAAATTATTTTTATATTTTACTGAGTATACAATTTATAATTCATATATCTACTTAATTTTCAGATCTCAGTGGCTCGTCGACGCTGTATTGCACGTCAATAAAAAGCTAAGCGCCAAAAATAATGATCTTGTTCTTTACGCCATTACGAGGATCGATATATCCCAAAATTCAATTACTTCGGTGCCGTCCAGTATTTTTTACCTTCAGAGTATCCGGTAAGTTTTATTTATTTCTCAAAAATGTATTACGTACTTTCGAAACTAATTTTTATGTTTTGATTTTTATATTATAGATACCTCAATATGGCTCAAAATAAGATAGAAGCACTGACAGCAGAACCAAAGAATTCAAAGGACAAACTATGTCCAGTTCTTGAAGAGATTTATCTTCAGGACAATAGGCTTGAACAGCTTCCCGATTTTATTATGAATATGCCTACATTGGAAATAATGGACGTTTCGAATAATAAACTGCAGTGCCTCCCTGAAAATTTGTGGCGAGCTCCAAAGCTGAAAGAACTCAACGCCTCGTTTAATTTACTTCGTGATTTGCCTAGTCAAGTGTTCCAAAATATAAGTAGAAAGGGTAAAGAAGACTCTCTGTCAAACAGTCCCAGTACGAGAAATTTGGCGTCGCAGCTGACTTTATCCAGAGATGAATCTATGGAATTCGATTCATATTTTTCTAAAATAGCCAATGCTAGAGTAGTCGAAATGGATCGACCCTTCGTATGGACTAAGTCTGTACAGGTAAAAATTTAATTCAATTAATCTAATTATGTTATGTATGATATGTACGAGGATTTTTATAAAATACTGAGTACACATAGCATTAGTTTAAGCGCGACATCATTATTTTGTTGACATTTTCATACAAGAAGTACAAGAAATATGCGTGATTTATATTAGTAGAATTATCTCTAACGAATTTTTCTTCGGTATTTTAGGTAATGGAGAAAGTATCGGATGACACTGAACAGACCAGTAATAAGTCTGTATTAGCCTCCCTAAATCTTGCTCACAATCTATTTAATAGCATACCTGTTGCTCTGCCCTGTTTGGCCGTGAGTCTTGTGCGGCTGAATATGGCTTACAACTCGCTGAGATCAATGAGTCATATCACATCCTATCCTGCAAGTTTAAAACAATTGGATCTGTCTAATAACCAAATTTCTTGTTGGCCAAGTCTTCCTCAGGTACATCTAATTATCCATCGTTAATTAAGTTATAAACTAAATGCATTTGTAAATTTAGAAAATTTAATACTTTAAATTAAATACTAATGTTTTAATTGTTTTATAGGTGGATGGTGCGGACGAAATGGAACAGGCGAACACAGCTTGCTACTGTCCGTCGACTGGGGTCCAGTCTCCGGTTGGTCCAACCAATCGGCAGACCGCGACTTCGTTGCGCGACGTAGTGCTAATGTCAGTCTGCAACCATCGCCGTCATTTACGACTGGAGAACTTGAGAACCCTCGTACTCGCTAACAATATGCTTACGAGGATTCAATTAACTTCGGTAGATGACGGTGACACACTCTACGCCACTGACGATGAATCCGATAAAGATTCCAAGTCTAGTCATTCAACGTCCAAAATGTATTTGCTCTTTCCTAATGTCAGTATGTTGGATGTTAGCAATAATCAACTGAAGGTAGTCTACTGCATTTTGTTTTAAAATTTTTATTTAAATTAACTTTGATATGAAAAAATAAAAAAAAAAATTTTTAATGATTTTTTAGGAAATACCTGCAAATATATATGAATTAAACAATCTTTCGGTTCTGAACGTAAGCGGTAACAGCGAAATAACCGAGTTACCGCCGCAAATGGGTCTGCTATCAAGATTATGGAATTTGAACACTCAGGGTTGTAAGCTTCAGGAGCCATTGAAATCGATGATTGAATCAAAAAAATATAAAACTATGGACGTCATTGGATATCTGAAATCGGTACTGGAAGATGCAAAACCATACGCTCGTATGAAACTAATGATCGTTGGGATTCAAGGCATCGGTTAGTCACAAATTTTTATACACTTCTCTTACATTAAATGAGGTGTACTCAATGCTTCGTATTTATTTTCGTTTATAGGTAAAACTAGTCTTTTAGAGCAGTTACGTCAGGAAGGTGAAGTTCCTAATAAGAAAAAAGCCTCGGATCATTGGGCTAAACGAATGGGTAATAAAAATATAAATTCTAAGACTGCACGCGGCACGACAATATCCACCGTTGGAGTAGATATTGGCGACTGGCAGTATGAGAAGAAAGTACGAGGACAGTCGTCTCATGGTCCCGTTTACTTTCGTACTTGGGATTTTGGTGGTCAGCGCGAGTATTACGTGACGCATCAATACTTTTTATCAAAACGTAGTCTTTATCTCGTTTTATGGCGAATCATCGACGGTTTTAAGGCAAGCAATCGTCATGTTAATTCTTTAAAAAGTTTTTACCCTTATGAAATTGTAGGAAAATAATTTTGCTGTGTTTTCTTACAGGGTGTCAACGAAATATTCCAATGGCTGGTGAATATTCAAAGTCGAGCTCCAAATTCACCGGTTATTATTGTAGGCACTCACTATGACATTGCCTACGATCAGAGTGAAGCATTGCAGCAGTACATTCGAGACAAGTTCATCAACGTCGTTGATGCGGAAAAGTGTGGGTTGCCTAAAGTCATGGAAACGATCGAAATAAGCTGTAAAACACGTCATAATATAAAGATGCTCTGCAATTTGATCTACGATGTGGTTTTTAGCTTAAGATCGCCAGGTTCGAAAGAACTACTCTTAGAACAAAGAGTACCAGCGAGCTATTTGGCTCTTGAAGATGTAGTAGTGCAATTAGGTAAAATATCTTTTGATTTATTTCAAGTCATTATAAAAAACGCAAATTTTTATTATGTAATAATAAACGTATTCTACCAGCTCATGAAAGAAGACTATGTGGAGCTGATCCAGTGTTAAGGGCCGACCAATATTATTCAACAGTCAGCATCGAATTGCAAAAGATGCATAAATCATTCAGGGATCCTGCAGAACTTCATCAAGCGACTTTATTTTTGCACGAAAATGGAATTATACTGCATTACGATGATGCTACTCTGAAAGATTTGTATTTCTTGGATCCTCAATGGCTATGCGATATGCTGGCACATGTCGTGACTATACGTGAGATCAATCCATTCGCCAGATCGGGGATCATGAAATTGGATGATATTCAACACGTGTTTAAATCATCAACGATATCTACTGCGGATACTCATGGGTAAATTTCATAACCATTTTTATTTAATTTAAAGCAAATTATTTAATACATTTACAGTATATTATTTAAATATTATTATATTATTACTAATTATTTTAATTACTAATTATTTATTTACTAATAATTTTAACAATATTTTCCAGATACATCGTGAGTTTGCTAAACAAATTTGAAGTAGCTCTAACTTGGGATTACCGAACGTTGCTAATACCATCCCTGCTACCAACTGAGGAGGATCTTATCCGAAGTAACATTACCATAAAAATTCCAGTCAAATCGCGTAGTTGGCATATGCGCACGAAGATGATAACATCGCCGATGATTACCTTTGGCCAAACCTCAAGTACCGAAAAATCAAGCAACAGCATGGAGAGCGTTCTGACGTCTAGGCCACAAGCTGACTGCTCGATCACGCGATTATTGCTTATGTCTTACTTTCCCAGTGGATTTTGGTCTCGGCTTATCACACGCATACTGGCTGACGACACCATCGTCGAAATAGTAATGTCTTTCTTGACTCCTTTCAAGGATTTTGTCGACGATAAAATCTTTGCAGCTCTACTTGAGACTCACGCGGAATGGGTGCTCTGGCAAACAGGAATTGAACTACGATACGCCGGTATCACCCTACTAAGACTGAAAGAAATTAATTACACTTTCCGAAATGCACCACACGACTACAGGTAATTTGTTTGATCCATTTAATAATTTTCATCAATTCAAATAATAATGACACATAATTTTCACGCGTTTATTTTTTTCACCGAATAGGCAGTGCAAATTCAAGTTAAAACAGGATGGCATATGGTGCAGTGTCGATTTGAAACATTCGGCGATTCTTGAAATCTGGTTCCCCGTGGATACTCTAGTGATCAAACAGCCAATACCGTCAACAGACTCGGATGATGACGAAGAACCAATGGGTTACCAAGCCATTGTGGTAGAACCGCAGCCGGAGAGTATGCCGCAGCTACTTGCATTGATAGTTGATCACATTGATATACTGCTGGAGGACTGGTATCCAACGTTAGGAACGAGATTTGTGCATACGTCAGAGGGGAAACTACTCGTAACAAGATTGATTCCATGTCCGAGGTGCCTGATGGATAACGGTGAAAATGAGAGTGAATCTCTACACGACTCTGAACAATCTTCGGAAGACCTTCCAAGGTATTTTACAATTTTGTTTTTAAATTTCTAAATTAGATTCTATGTGTTTGTAGCATCTCAGTATAATGATTAATTCATTTTTTTTTAAATTAGACTTGTGGCCATTTCTATCAGTTTTTTTCTAATAATTTTTCCTCCAGAGAGTCTTGGAAGCTCATCAATAAACTGAATAATTCCGCAAAACTTTTTACTGTCGCCAAAACTTTCCAGGGATGTCAGCAATTCTTTTTCAGTCACCTGCAATAAGACCAAACACTGCATTCCAAATTGATTTTATTATAAAAAGGTAGTTAAGATTATATAGAAAAATAAATTGTCAATCACATTTGAGTTAGGAGCCTTTTTTACAAAAACAATTGGTAGTTGATCATCATTGTCATGAGGAATCGATACCACAGCTGCCTCTAACACATCGTCGCGGTTAAGTAGAAGATCTTCGATTTCGCTCGGCCAGATTTGTTGATTTTTGTAAATGATTGCATCCGATATACGATCTACCACGAAAATTTCGCCATCTTCGTTGTAGTAACCCAAATCCCCAGAATGATACCAACCTGTGCAATGTTAATTAAAAATTTTTTGATGAAAGAAAAAAGTGAAATATAAATTAGTATTAAATTCGAGAAAACCTTCTGCATCCACAGCCGCTCTGGTAGCTGTTTCATTATTAAAATATCCTTTCATAAGCGAGGAACATTTCACGCAAATCTCACCGAAGGTATTTGATCCCAAAGCTTTGTTTGTTCGTAAATCTTGCATTTTTATTTGTACACCAGGAAAAACGTAGCCAACCGAGTGAAAATATTTGCACATTTTAGATTGCGCTGTCACGTACAATCTTGATTCCGAAAAACCTGCAAAATTATAGAATCTCTTTATTTCTTTCTAATGCATTCTATTTTTTTATTTAAAAAATGTGAAGAAGATACCTACCATACAATTGACATACCCTAACATGTGGCAATGACTTATTTAATTCTTGTAACATTCGTCTGTTTGACTTAGAACCACCCATTAATATCAGTTTTAAAGATTTTAATGTATATTTTTTTAGAACGTTAGATTGACAAATTTGATCCAAGTGTGGTGTTATTATCGTTATCTGCTCAATCTAGGAAAATACTACATTTTATTACAATACTTATATGTTATCTTAAATGTTCTTTAGGAAAATTTTTCATTAGTTACCTTGTACTTCTCTACGACTTGACAAGTCTCCTCAGGATCAAACTTTGCATGAATAATTCTGATTCTACGGTGAAAAGTATTATGCAATAAATTCACAAAACCCGATACCCAATGTACTGGCGAGTACCACAATACTACATTATTAATCAGCACTGTATCAGTAAAAATTTGGTTCACAAGATTTCGATAGGAATGTATTATTGGTTTCGGTAGTGCAGTCGTACCAGATGACAGCAAAATAAAAGCGACGTCTTCCGAGTCAGTAATTTTTTCAGGTTGAAAATTCTTCACCTCCTCGTCACTTTGCTCTTCCATTATGCTACTCAAAGATCGAAAGCCGTCAATTTTGGCGTAATTATCGAAAACAATTATTTTCAAGTTCTCGATTTCTCTTGCAGCTTCCACCACCAATTCAGTTCCATTTCCAGAAATAATTAAGGCTTTCGGTCGCACAATCTTCATTAATTCTCGAGTTTGCTCTGCGTAATCAATTAAGCAGAACGAAGATTAAGGATGCAAATTTTATTGAAATTTTTTATAGCAATTAAAGTATAGATAAAACGTTACCTAATGGGAGGAGATGATTTAAGGCATTGTAAGTGGCGCCGAGGAAAAACGACGCGAATATTGGAATGTATGCATTCGCGTGGTCGTCAGTTCTGATCGAGACGACATCTTGACTTCCGATTCCCTGTTTTTTCAGCCAAAGCGCGAAGCGTACACTGCGATCGCGCATTTCCGCGAAGGTAGTTTTCTTTCCGCTTTGAGAATCGATCTGTTAATTAATTTTTTTTCAATATATAAATCGATATAAAGAACACACAATGCAAAAAAAAATTATGGGAAATATAAAAATTATCTATTACAAAATAAATTATGCAACGCAAATTAATGAATGTTTCAAGAATGAGTAAAATAAATTACATTGGTCTTACAATGTAATGACTTCAAATATTCAGAATATTAATTATCACAAAGATAAGCCATTCCATACATTTATTGAAGTCTTATAGATCATAGAACATTTGCAATTGTTACATAAGAAACTTCTTTACTTTACACTTTTTTTGTTCTCGTATTTTCATGATTATTTTACAAGCACAAAAATAATATTTCTTTTTTACACGTTTAATTCTGAATATTATTATATTATTTAATTAATAGATATGTTAACAGTGTGTATCAATGTTCCTAATTAAATTGAAGTAAATAAATTGTTATTATTTTTTTCTTACCTGCGATACATGATCAGGTGCTTTGCTAAGAACGTCAAAAATGAGTTGGCCAACTTGAAAAGTATCAGGAAACTGACGATGGGCACCTTTTAGAATATTATTCTCGATTACAAAGTCTTTCGCAATATTCTGCAAGAAATTATATTTATAACATTATAATTAGTGGAAATAGCGTTTGCCATTTATTATTCATCAAACACTCGATTGTAGAAAGATGTATTACATAAATTAAAATTGTAAAACACTAAAAGGCTGTAAAATTCAGTAAAAATTTGATTTTCTATTTGAATAAGTATAAAAAAAGTTTATTAATTTTCTAAATTCACTATTGTAATTCACTGTTCACTGTAAAAAAATATTTAAAATAATACTTACAGTTTCATTTAAACTGTGTAGCATTTTGAAGCTTCGAATATCAAGTCAGAGATAAAACTACTATACTGAACGTTCCGACAAAAGCTACTATAAACGATAAAAATGAGATACACATTATACCATTATCATTTAAGATAATTGTGCGATTATTGCAACTCGGCGTATTGGAAATAAGGAATAGGTAATGAATCGTAGATATGTACAATCAGATAATATGTTTTATTTCAAAATTCAACGAAAAAATGTTCATGGTAGACTTTCACTGAATAATTAACTATTTTAATTGATTTGGCAGATTAATTAGAATGTTAAATAACGATTTTGTAAATAGTTAAATAAAATTTTTCTTCTTGTATGGTAATACAAAGTTACTATACTTTACGTTTATGTTCCGTTTGGATCTTATAAATATTTTCATGCAAACTACAATTACTTTCTAATTCCTTTTATTTAATTTATTTTCTTTTAAAGGATTAAAATTATAAAATTAATATTTATTTAATGTTTTAGTAGAATGTAGATTTAATGATTAGATTTTACTGTTCAGAATTTAAAGTGTACTTTATCACATTATCAGCTGTCATTAATATTATCCATCATCCATTGAATAATACAATAAATAAGTAAATTCGTAAAGTACAATGAATTACTTATAATAAAGGAATAAAAAACTCAATAAATTATTAAGAATATTAGATTTAGCACATTTAGCTATTCATAATGTAGTTTTAATTATTCATAATTTTCCATTTAGCAGGTACTATATGAACAAGGAGCGTCAGAGTCAAGATAGTTACAAATCGGACGGTGACAGTGGAGTGGGTTACGACAGCTCCACCTCAAGTCGCATGCCATCGCTGGAGGGTCACCCGGACATATCCAAAAATTTCCTGCAGTCGTCCGAAGAGAAGACAGTTTACTCTTGGATGGTGGAGGAGTGCATTCTTTCGGCTTACAGCAACAAATCGATCAGCTGTCCCAAGCACTCGGACATCCCGCTGTCGCTCATCGCTCCGGACATAATTTTCATGGATCTCGGAGCCAAACACCTCATAAAATCTGATGACATCAAACGCGGAAAGATGCTTGGTCGCGGCGCTTTCGGTTTTGTTTTTAAGGTGCTTATGCCGTTGATATACTTCGTAAAGTGTTTACACATTTTAAGAAGCATCGATTCACTTCCAATTTTTAATACTTTTTTCGTTTATCAAAGTTCTGTTTATTTAAATAAGGCACTCTGTGTAGGGGTCGTGCCTAATGACTAAAAAAAATGTATCGTGTTATAAACGCATAAACGATTTGATTATTTATTTAAAGCTTAAGGGATCGTGGGATATATAAAGTAAAATTTAATTTAAAAAATAATAATAGTAGTAGACGTATATACATCAACTCGTGATAAATATTTTACGACTTCTCTTGTGTTTTTATATTTTGGTGTGAAATGTTTGCCCCATTGAAAGGCATTAAATGAGTAAATAATATTTTCAGGGCACGTGCAAATTACCTGGCAAGAATCAACGCATCGACGTAGCGATGAAAATGTTGCAGCCAGTACCTCCCGGGCCAAACTCAAAGCAGTCGGCGGTGTTGGCGTATAAGGCCGCCCAAGGAAAGTGGGATCGGGATCCCCTGCAGTACGCCTGCAAGGCCTATTGTACCGCCAGGCAGGAGCTTAACATACTGCTCACCCTCAGGCATCCCAACATCGTGCCGCTCATAGGGATAGTCATAAGTCCTCTAGCCTTAGTCCTCGATCTAGCACCCGAAGGTGCCTTGAATAACGTGCTAAAAAATTACCGAAGATCCGGAGCCAAACTCGATCCGTACTCTCTCCAGGCCATCATTCTTCAAGTTGCCAAGGCCGTTGAGTACCTTCATCAACAGCATGTCATATATAGGTGAAACTATTTTCTTTATCAAAAGATTATTGATAAAAAGTCTATTTTTTATCAATAATCCTTTAAAAAGACAATCGAAATGATTGAAAGCAAAAAGTACATAATTGGATAGATCAGACTCGACTTTTGGAATTTTTGTAACACATCAATAATTGAAGAATACACAATTTTGTGAAAATTTATTATAAAATTATTATAAAATTTGTAAAAGTTATAAAATTCAGAAGGTTTTGAAAATCGACTCTGACTTTATAGAAAATACATCACACCGAGGAAGAACAAAATTTGTTGTTCATTGTTCTCTTCAAGCGTGCTTTCAGAATCTCATCAATTGTCAGTTCCATATTGTATAGATAAATAAAAACATAAAATGAAAATATCTAATCTAATAAAATAAAAATGATTGTACAGGGACTTGAAGTCAGAAAACGTGCTAGTCTGGCAAATGCCGCTGCCTTTCCAGGACGCCTATCACGATCGACTGGTGCACGTGAAAGTTGCCGATTATGGAATTTCCAGGCTCACCCTGCCATCCGGTGCAAAGGGCTTCGGTGGCACCGAAGGTTTCATGGCACCCGAGATCATTAAGTACAACGGCGAGGAGGAATATACAGAGAAGGTGGATTCTTTCTCCTTTGGTATGTTCATCTACGAGCTCATAACTTTGAGGCAGCCGTTCGAGGGTCACGAGGCTGTCAAGGAATGCATTCTCGAGGGTGGCAGACCGCCTCTTACATATCGCGAAACGCTGCACCCCTGCTACGCCCTCGATCTGATGGTCATCTGTTGGGCACAGAATCCTAAAGACAGACCTACTGCTAGTCAGATCGTTTCGATCGCATCAGCTCCTGAATTCACGCATCTCGTTGATGTCACTTTGCTCACTGAAAGAACTCATGTAATTATTGTTTTGATACTTTCATAATGTTTTATATATTTATTTTATGTTTATTTTTTTTTTCGTGAAATAAATTTAACTTGAGACTAATATTTATTGTGATCCATTTTAGGTAACAGCCATTACTATGATAAACAGGCAAATCGATGAGAATATGATGGGCAACGAAATTTGGCTTGGGCACAACAACGGCGAAGTAGACATGCTCTTGGGAACGCAAAAAGGATGGCTTCAACATGTCAGAATCGACACACCAGTGGTACCCTACGCCATGTGTAGTATCGATGGCTACATATGGATCGGAGATAACACTGGTCAGTTGCATATCTACCTCGGCACGAATTTCGGGTGCGTTGGGAATTTCCGTTTGGAACCAGATCGTCAAAAGGTTAATTTTTTAACGCATAAATTTAAAAAATGTGTACGTCACTGTGTACAAAAGTAATACTAATTATTCGTTTTTGTAGGAATCTAAAATAGTGGCCTTAGTGTATCTCGAACAACTAAAATATTTTGCCGTGGCTTTGCACAGCAGCAAAGTTCTTCTAGTCGCCAATAGCTTTACTCAGCCTCGAAAGATCGACCTGGTCGATTGTTCAAACGACAATGTGAAAACCTACTCTCTTGCCGCTGTTCCTCGAAAGCGTCGTATTCTCGAACTCTGGGCAGGTCGTAGTTTTGGACGCATATCAGTTTATACACTTAAAGATAGTACTCTTATAGAAACTCAGGTAATAATAAACACCAATAATTTAAATCTAGAAAATATATTAATTAAATTTTTGAAAATACGTTTTCTAATGTCACATTGTTTTACCTAGGAGTTAGAACACGTAAGTGGCGAAACTGCCAGTAAAAACCTCTTTGCAACTTATCTTACTAGTGCAGAGAATTCAGTTCTAAGTTATACCTATCCCGGGTGCATAGTGTACCAATGGGATCTCGAAACGAAAAAAATTGTCAATAAATTGGACATGTCCAAGCTGGTGCCCTGTTCAGAAAGTCTGAAATCTATTTCTATCGAGGAAAATTTAACGACTGAGAAGTGCCAAGTAACTGCATTAGAGACTTGTATGAACCAACTGTACATAGGTACGACATGGGGTTGCATTGTGGTAGCAGAATGCAATTCTCTGAGACCCATCACGGTCTTCAGGCCGTTTGAAGGAAAAGTGTCACAGGTAAAAGAAAAATAACTATTTCTGATTGAAAATCAAATAAATTAAAAATATGTACTGATGTTCATGATTTTTCTATTTTAATTCATGATGTTTTTTATTGCTCCGCAGATTATATCTTTTAGATCAGCAGATAAAAAAAGGCTTATCATGACAACGGTTGGCCAAGGCTACAGGAGTCTTATATCGAGATACACCGATTTTCCGGTGGACTGTTTAGAAGCCGAAGATCTCCGTCATAATATGTACGCATTGCTTTGGAGGTCTGAGCATTGGTCTGCTGCATAGACAAAGCGTGCTTTGCAAAATTTTATAAGTGGATAGAAATTTTTTAGGTATACAGGTTCAGGACTTTTAACTGACGCTTACAAGTAAAAATCGTGTGTTTATTTCCTTCATACATAATTTGTAAATAAGTAGATTAAATTATTTACATGAATCGAGTATAATTTTTTTATACAAAATATTGATTTTTTAATAGAGTATTTTTTGTACATAGTTTTTTAAGATGTTTGTATTTGCTCGGGTATTTTGCAATTACAAATTCAGTGTGGACGTTGTGTATTCATTTGAATCATTGTTATATTTTTTTACGCATACGAATATCATGTTCACGAAATTACGAAATTAAATTCCTGGACCTGTTATAATGTAATTATAAGAAAGTGATAGAGCATTAAATAGCGTTAATTGCAATTACGTAAAAGCGAATGCATTTTAGTTTTACATATTCATAATAAAAGGTGATTTGAATAATATTGCAAAGCTAAATGTAAAATAATTCGTCCAGTAAGAAAATAATATTTTAAATAAGAATACTGGATATTCTTAAATTACATGCAGAAAATGCGATAATTTTCAAACGCATTTTTCTAATAACGTGCTTTTATATTATAGAAAAAAAATGAAGTAAGATATTTTTGCAGCTATACTTGATTTATTTTTTAATAAATGATAGATTAATGTGCTCTCGTCAGTTGGCCGTTATTACTCTTAGTAATTATGGTTTATTATAAAAAATAGGTTCCAAATAGGTTTGAGTACAAAATAATTATAATACATTCAACTTAGAATTTATATTAATCTCAATTAGTATATTTTCGGCAGCTAAACATTTTCATTCAAATACTTATAAATGAATAAGGCTATAGAATGTTCTTAAGATGCTTTCGATGAAGAAATAATATACGTGTAATATTTTTATGTTAAAGAAAATATTTAAGTTAATGAAGAGAAAAATAATATTTTCTTTTATATTTTTATGTATACATTTTTTTAGATATTTTATCTAGCAATAATTGAAGACTCTCTTCGATGGTTGTATGATTATCTTTGTATTTCTATTGCATTATTAAATTTCGAAGCATTTGCTGTTATTTGTAAAATGCACACTCAAGCATTGGAAATAGATAATAACGTTCTATAAATTACAGATAAATATGATATTTTAAAAGTTCAACTTGAAATATTCGTGACTTAAAAAATGAAAATGTGTTTTTTCTTCTTAAAGTAACTAATATTGTCTTGCGTCCTGATGATCTTTAAAGCGAAACATGTGATAAGCGAAATAAATTTAACTTGTGAATTGATAAAAAGTAGTTACAATAGTTTAAATAATCCTAAATGATAACAATTGAGATTGCAATAGCAACAAACATTTAAACAATTCTTATAATCTTTGTCTTTAATTTAGAATTTGTTTAGACAAAAGTTTTGTACATTTTTCAAAGACAAATAATAAGCAATTGAAAGTAGATAATTTTCTGTTGGATTTAAAAAAAATGGTCAACTATTACCTTATTTACCTTATTTGAAAAATTAATTAACTATTTGTTTAATTACAATCAAATTAGAAATTGTAAAAAAAGTAAAACCTAATTTTTTATAACTTAAGAGGCAATACAAAGCATTTTATTTTTGCATTTTGCATTTCTGCGAAAAAATGTATTTAAAAAACTGAAAGTTTAAAGAAATAAATTTTATAAGCCTTTGAAGCTAAGCCCTTTATATAATATTTAATTTATGAAAACGAATTGCTGTAAAATATTAATTTTTCAATATGAAAATATGTAATCTTAAATTTCAAGCTATTCTTGCTGTATTGAAAGTTGTAATTTCAAATTGAGCGATACGAAAAGAATCTTTATCTAATTATTTCACTGTTTAAATCTTAAGTGATAGTATTTCAAAAAGTTTTTTAAAAAATTTTAAATCTTTAATTTTTTTTTAAAAACTTAAACACTTATGCCTTCAAATAAACATTAAATGCTATTGTATAATACTTAATACATATAAATAACAAAAACTGTCATAAAGTTATTCGTTTTTTTAATTAAATGCACCTATTATTTGCTTCAATTACTGCACATCTTTCTTAAATATTATAAAGTTGCGCTTAAATTTTTCACGGCATGTTGTAATTGAAATTATTGTTGATTGCATCGAACGCAATATATATGCAATCTGATGACACACTGCGAATTTTGCAATATTATAATTGTTGATATTTGTAACGTAAATTGCGATGCTATTCCGTCGCAGATGTTCCGCATTTGTATACCCTAAGTAAGAATGTACACTGTACGTAAACAGTATATTCCTTGTATGTGCAAAGGACTTTTCAATAGGAGAATGTGATGAGGCAGGAGTTAATAAAAATTGTTATACACATTCCATATACGAAATTTAATTTATAAATTATAAGTTTCAATTTAAAACATATAAATTTTTAAGAAATTGTTTAATTTTCTTTTTTGTTTAATATTTTAACTTATTATTTTCCAAGAAAAGTTCTTTTTTTTAAATCTTATTCTACTAGCAAAAAGTCTTGTAATTCAAAATCGTTACTTATACAAATTTTTATTGACTTTTGTTACGGTCTTTTAAAAAACACCGCTAAAATACGATCATTTGATATTTAAATTTAGTACAATTTAATGCATGATAGATGGCGCTGTAGGTGTCGTTCTAACCTCGAAATGAATCAGCTGTTAATTCGGAGCAGTGTCAACAAATAAGTAAACACTCTCATTCACATCGACACCATTCACTCGTCATTGTAACGACAATTTAAAAAACATGGATCCAAAACACGACCCAGCGTTTATGGAAATTCTGCGGGAAGATAAAAACATCACAAATTTTCTCAATAGTTTTTTCGGATTCTTATATCGACGGTGAGTTTCAATAAAATACTACTATTAAATCGTCAACATCTTCACTTAAAAAATTGATATGAAACTCTTATATCTTTTCATACTTCGGTGAAGGAATGTACAAGTAAAAAAATAAAAGCATTTTTTCCCCCTTTCCGAGTGAATGAAGCCTTCCAAAATTTTTACTGCAGCTACATCAAGTTCCTGATTTCATCAAATTATCTATTTTAGATCAATTGGTAGTACTTCCTTAAACAAAATTACTTAAATTTTGCCTAAAATAATCCGTTATTTTTTCTGTCAGCAGTACCGATTTTTACGTGGAATCAGCTCCCGATCAACAATTGGGTTTCCCACCAGGGGTGGCAGAAAAACTGGTGGTCAACACACTGCGAAAGTGGCAAAACCTGAAGGCGATTTCGGATACCTCGGTGAAGCAGACGGACCCTCCGCTGGCCATCGAGGAAGTGACTGTCACCGCTGATGAAACTACCGGAAGCAGTGAAAATCCTGACTCCACGAATAAAAATATTAAGAAGGTATAAAATGCGATAATGTATATGCACGCCTTTGTTGCCGCTTTTCTGGGAGCCGCTGAAAGCTTAATTAATCCTGCTTTGATAGCCCACTTAGCTACAGCGATTTATATATACGCGCGGATTTAGAGAGCTACAAAAAAGTGAATAAACATTAAATCCCGTAAGAAACGAGCTATTAGAGAGATGTAACTGTAATAATTTTCGTAATTGACTTAGCTAATGCGTATAATTTTACCGTCTTTTCCCCATCCGATAAGAAGTTTATAATGTAATCAAGTATGAGAAGCAGTAAGAATCTATTAAGGCTACTCCCAACCAATTAGAGACCGGCAATATTTCTGCACGTTTTTCACTCCCAATTTTTGATGAATCAAATTAGAATTAATTTAACGCAATATTTGTTGGACCAATTTTTTTTTCTGTAAATAAAATAAATTTACGGAAGTGCTAGAGTACTACAACCGATACTGAGCTTAAGGTAAAACTATCTGAAATTTTCTTTTTTTATTTGACATATTGTTAAAGAAAAGAACATTTTCTACAATTCATTGCCTCTGGATAAAACATCTGAAATAATTTCAACATATAAAAATATTGTCAATTTTTTAATGTGCGTGTATATGATTCTACTCGATTTTTCATGATTCTATATACTATTTATATTCTTTACAAATTCATGAGTTTAAAACGTACTAAAAAAAGTAATTTTCTCTTTCATACAGTGGAGAAAAGATTATTTAAGGTACAATATTTTTTACAAATATTGAGCAAAAATTGTTTGCATTTTTATTAATTTAAAAAATAAATTTCAATCTCTATTATCATTTGATAGAGAATTGTATTAATGCAAATTCTAATATTATATATTTTTTGATTTGTTAAAAATTAAAAAAAATGTAATAACTGTTTTTATACTAAATATCTACAAATTATCAATCAATATTCTAATTAAAATATTCTAATACATAAAAAGAAAAAAATTACCAATATCTACATTAACAAAGAATTAGCACAAAAAGAAACTAAAATTCATCTATATGTATATCGACATTTAAAAATAATATGCACATAAAAAACTTAACAGATAACATTTCTCCGCGACCTCGAATTCTTCGCTAACACCCAACCTTCTCTAATCACCGTCCACTAAGTGGCAAGTAGATGCATTTTCGGTGGAGAAAATGAAAATGCATCTGCTCGTGCTCGAAAAAAAGCAATCAGTCAAGCTGTTAAAAGAAAAAAAGGAATCTCGTTAGGCGTCAACGGAGAAAGCAGAGAAAGCCGAGTTTTACAACGGCGCGTCGTACGAGAATTACGGCTGGAGCCAGACGATCGGCGAGCTGGAGGTGCTGGTGCGCATCCCGGAGAAGGTGCGCTCTGGGAAGCAGGTGCGCGTCGTGGTGACCGCCGAGGGTCTCGAGGTCGCCGTACTGGCACCGTCGGCACTCTCCTCCGGCGACAATGCCTCGCCCACCTGGATGGACCTCGTCAGGGGGCGTTTCTCCTTCAAGGTCAAGAGCTCCGAGACCTGCTGGTGCTTGGAGCCTGGCAAGCATGTCAGCGTGAGTTTTCTTTTTATTCGATGACGATTCGGTAATTTACTGGTACGTTTAACTGAGTCCATTGATCTTTTGATGTTTTTTTATATGCATTTATTTAAGTCGTGAGCGCAATATTTTGAATCTTTGAAGAATAATATTTGTTATTAAATTTATGTTTTAACTTTATGAATCTTTTTCCGAATTGAGTAGAAAATTCCAGCAGAACTTCTTTGTTTGTTGAGGAAAGTATGCTTTTTTTCATCTTTGGCTTTGGTCGTTTTTTGTAACTTGAACTTTCCTCGATACTTTTTGTCTTCAAAGTGGTTCTTGTCGGACTTCAAAGTCGAAAGTACATCTGATATAAAATTGTAGTAAAAATACAAATACAAATTGTTGAATAGAATAAATTTTGAAACAAAAAAATTAGCTTTTTTTATAACAATGCTTTATTACTATCAAAAGATAGTCTCCAGGTAGATATTTTTCTATCAATATTTTGCAGTAAACAAGAAACATCGACGAGAAGTACTTTTAACGTGTACTTCCTATTTAAAATAAAATATTTAATTGACATTATTAACATCAGTTGCATTTTTTTATGCACTCGTTGTCATCACTAGGCCAAACCATACTTATAAACAAAAAAATCAGAGTATTTAGTTAAAATTTAAGAAGATTAAAACAGTATTAGACAATTAAAAAAAAAACAATTTTTTTTGATATAATCAAATTGTCAATTCTTATCTGCGAACTAATGGATTATTTAAAATAGCGATGAACACAAAAGTTTCTATTTTAATTGCTCTTGTATATAATTAATAATTCTCTATTGCCAAATTAACTATAGTTATAATTTCAATCTGATCAACTAAATTAAAATAAAATTAAAAATATATTTAATTTAGCAATCGAGACTAACGTCACGTTTGGCGAGTCCGAGCTCTGATCCCCTTATTAAATAGAGCCTTCCACGCGCCAATTTTCTTAAATTAACTTCGAATTAATTTAAATATAAAAAATTAACTTCGCTTAATTTAAAATTTATCCAGCTGCACCTGGAGAAGGCCACGGAACGATGGTGGGAGTCGCTGCTGGAGGATGAACCCCGCATCGAGCTGAGCAAAATCGACTGCACGCGGAACCTCGAGGAGATGGCCGAGAGTGAGCAGATGAAAGTCCAAGAGCTCTTGTGGAATCAGAGGCGGAAGTTGCTCGGCCAACCTACCTCCGACCAAATCGTAAGTGCGCATCTGCGCTGCGCGAATTGAATAAGACCGCCTGATCGAATCGCTCGTCATTTACCTCCTGCCGCACAAACTGACTTTCCTTGAGAATCTTTCGAACGTTTAATAAAAATATCCTTAACAAAAAAAAGAATAAATAAATTTTACAACATTTACTTGGAGATTCTCCACTGATAGTTTAACGCGCAAGGAAAGCAACAAAATTATAGAACCGGTTACAGCATTTTAATTCTATTTTTTTTTTTTAATAAATGTAAGAAGCAAATTTAAATAATATGAACACACATTCCCGAAAATTGCTGAGACCATAATTCGTCCACGGCGCGACGAGCGGAGACAAGATTGCTTGGCGCCGAGGAAGTTGACCAAGAAGCAAACAACAAGGGCCGGGAAAATGAAGGCTGGAGCTCGCGAGGGAAGAAAAGGGGTCGTTAATAGAAGAAGCGAAAGATCGGGGAAAGAGAAATCCGGCAACAATCAGCGACGGTCGCAACTAGTGGCTTATAAGCGCTTACACACACACGTTGGCGGAGACTCATGCGCTTTCTTGTTTTCTCGTTTCAGAGAATGGAGCAGATACTCAAGCAGGCTTGGAACGTCGATGGATCGCCTTTCAAGGGTACCGAGTATGATCCCTCGGTCTTGAAATTTAACTGAGAGCAGCGTAAGACTCGAGACAAAGTGACATTTGCAGCTTCGTTTATTATCAATCGTAAAGAGATGTCCTGAGATGCCGGTTTTGGATTTTGACAAATTCTGTACGATAGAGTTCATAATAATAGAAATTATCGAAATATTAGAATTTTTAAATAATCTATAATATTTAATTAAAATTATAATAATTGACTCTTTCACAAAGGCACAGATCCCCTAGATTTTTTCAAAAAGCCCTTTATTTTTATTTTTATAGTTAGGATTAAAAGTATAAATATTGCAGCTTCTATTATAAAAAAAATCTCGAGACATATCTGACCAGCTTTTGAATCAAAGAATCTTTATACAGAGCTTCGGCGAACTTCATGACCCGCATCCCCTGACTGTCTCCTATTTAGTTTGATTAACAGTTTTTCTTTTTAATAAATTTCACTTTTTTAAGTAGACGTTGGGCGTCAGTGGCGTGCACTAAACTGCTGCTACCATGCGATCGTAAAATAATCGCTGAAAAAAAATCCTGCTTTAGAAAGGTTCAATTTTCTTTCTTTTTTTCAATTTTTTTCTATTTAGAAAGTTATAATCTTAAGGACTTGTGCTTTGAGAGTCTGATACCGTGCGTTTTCGTAGTGGAAATCAAATTTTTTGCAAAGGTTATCCGGACTTTTCTTGTAAAAAAAGGAAAAAACTTCTTGTAAAGTTCGAAATGTACATTTTTCCAACAAAATTAAGATCCTAAAATTTGTAAATAAGACAAAAATAATTGTAAACAAAACACGCATGCACCGTTAAAATTAATCCACGCAACTTTCTCAAATCGGGCGTGTATCTGCTCTTGGAGGAAAAAAAAATCCTTCAGAAATTATTGCCAAGTACAACTTATCGAGCAACACTTCCTGTTCATTTCTCAATCGCCGAACGAATAAGAAATATGGAACTTTTATCCTTGTAAGCGACAGAGATTGGAAAAAATCTTTTCTTCACCTTATCAATGAAATTAGCAAAGTGAGAATGCCCTCCCCCCTTCTACTTTACCGTGCGTTCAACAGCATGATCATTCGGACTCGAGCCGGTTGGGTAACAGTTTCCGCTAAGTGAGCGGAAACGGCCGAGGCGCGAATGGAAAGCGAGCTCGCGCGCGCAACGGTTAATCGAGACACGCGCCGCTACGGTCGCTCTTTGCTCCTTTGTAATTTTTTTTTCTTTTTCTTCCACTTACCCTCTTCCAGGGCTGCGCTAACGAAGCGTCGAGAAGGTTTTGTTTTCGAAGGAAGGGATAAGTCGCGTTATATGCACTAAAAAGCCTGCGGGAGTTGGAGTTTGATTATCTTGTCTATAATTAATTTTATGCGTTTTCGACGAAGCATATTATTTACGAAAGTAAAATGTAAAGTTTAGATTTATTGTTAATCAGTTCGTGGCGATTCGAATGGGTTTCATTGCGAACGGATTAATTAATGGATATGATTCATTTTGTTTTACTGATTTAATGAGCTTTGTAATATACTGTGCTGCTATGATTTTTAGTTTTTTATTACAATTGTTGTACAAAGTATACACAGTAAATAAATTATAAGTAAAATTTATAAACTTTAGGTGTCATTCTCTAATCTCATAAGATCTCATTCTGTTATACAGAGTACCTTTTTAATATTTTTATTGCGCATCGGATAAGTATAATTTAAATTTGTTTTCACATATGTCTTCAAATTTTCAGGTCAGCTAATTTTTTTCGCATTTTTTTTTTTTGGACTTGTGAAATAAAACTGCTTGCATGGAGGCTTGATTTTACGATAATAAATCTGAATATTCTAATGATATTACAGAAATTCTTCAAAGCAATTGTTTTGAAACAAAGAATAATAAATTAATTGTGACACCAGATATTTGGACCAGGTCGTTTATCTTTACAATAAATGTTAAGAATTCAATCGAGGTTCGAGTTATTCATAACGTATGCTCAATTAAATCGCACTTTAATTACAATTGAATAATAGTTTCCACGGAGAAGGTCGACAAATCAATCGAAATCAGTCCAAATATTCTCGCGCAAGGCCCGTTAGTTTCGAAACCATCCACCTGGAGAACAGTGCAATATTTCATGCGGGCCTGAACTTGAATTACGGGTGTGCGGGGAAAGTCAATCTGGCGGACTTTCTTTACGAGATCATCCTTGGACGAACGACCGGCCGCCGTGTGTGGGAAAGCTCGTTGCGATCAAGCGGCCCGATCGCCATTCGCCGCGCTTCATTATCCCCTGCCTCGACTGTACGCCACTTTCTTTCGGCACGTTTCTTATATGCGCGTGCATTTGCCGTGGAGTTTTGCGTAACAATTGCAATGTGTATATATCTTTTTGAGGCACGATATTTTTTTTATTTTTTAACAAGTTGTGCAACAGGCGTTAGAGAAAATTTTTTATTTTCTGTACGCAATAACTGCAGTTTATTAGTTTTCTTTTTTAACTAAAGAGAATTGGCAAGTTTTTGACATACAGAAGATAAATATTCGGATAGTGTAGAGTTTGACCTCACGACGGGTCGTTTTTCTTAAGAATTTTGTAATTTTGTTATAAAAAAATGATCACAGGTAGTTTGATTACATGCAGAAAAATTTCGTAGATAACTCCATAAAAATTGAAATAATTTCTTGTAAAAATCGAGGTGATTTCTCATAAAAATTCGAGTGTACTTCATGATTTCTCGTAATAATTTTAAGTACAGCAAATTGTCCCGCGATCAATTTTTTTTTCTGACATTTTATGTGAAAATTACATCTGTTTATAAGTATATACGAAGTGAATAAACACGTACCTTAAAAATTGCTTGAACACATACTTTTGCAGGCTTATAAGTACCGTCTTTCCAATAAAATCTTCCTTTTTTATTATTATCTTTTAGTTAAAAAGCCACTTAAAAATTACGTAAGCATACATAAAAGAAACAATAAACTTTAAAGCTTCTTGCTTTAAATCATCTACTTTCTCCCCATCGATGAAACGTTTACTGTTATATATAGTTTTCGTTTATTTGTCAATCTTTAAAATTTCATTTTTGTACATTAACGTATCTAAATTTATTGTTATTTTTATAAAAAAAAAAATAAAGCTCTTTCACATTAGTTGTGACTGCAAACAGCAAAATTTCCTCTTTGTTTTTTTTTTTGTTTAATTTGATTGTAAATAGTATTTTTATTCTAAAATTTTAATAAAATCAATTATCTTTAAGTTCAGTTAGGCAGCTCCCAATCATACACTTCCAAAGAAATGCTTAGTTCATTCAAAGAAACATTTGCTCGACGGCAATAATAAAAACTAAAAGGCGTGTAAATAAAAAAACAAAAATCGATTAAAATTACATTTTCTTTTATTATATCACCAAACAAATCGCCATAGTCTAATTTGATCGACGTTCGTCTGCAGGCGCTTTAAACTCGTCGTCGCGTGTGACGCAGTCTACGAACACCGTCGTCTTTTAAAGGGCGCGCAAAAACGACCGGAGCCTCGTGCACCTGTTGCGAAGGCCGCGGAACACACGCGCGTCCGTATCCTACGAGCCACATTCATACATGCACATACACACTCGCACACTCGTACGTACGTACATGCACACGTACAGACGCACATTGGCGCAAGAAAAGGCGAAAGAGCGCCGGGGGCAAGGAAGGCGAGAGTCTCGAGCATAAAGGAAGGAGGGGCCTGACGACGAAGTCCCGAGGACGCAGGTTCGCTTGGCGTGCAGGCTGTTCTCATCTCGCGGAGCTCACGACTCCTCCCGATGTGAGTGTATATTGGACTGTACGAAGGAGACGGGCAGAAGAGGAAAAAAAAGGCGGAAGAGACGCGCGGCTGTCGTGACCCCCCAAGAGCGGACTCTGCTCCGGCGAAATTTGCGCTTCACGATTGATACTTTCCTTCATGGGGGAATGTAGGTATAGACATCTGATGAAGGAAAACTCGTTTAAAAAATTATTCGCTTTAATTCAATATGTATATATTTTTTATACTAAAATAAAACATTTTAATATGTTTTACATTCTGATAAATTTACCTTCAAAAATTGAATTAGTGAAACTACTAAAATTAGTGGAAGATGCTCGACTAATACCTAAGTCGTGAAGCTCTTTTCACTGAAAGAAATCTTGTTCTCCGTTTTTCCGAATATATAAAAAGTAGTTTAAGATCAATAAATAAATGGAGAAAATAATAATTTAATGATCAAGTGTACGTATAGTAGAGACTGTGTAAATGTAAATGTTGCTTCCTGATATCGCTATCGGAAATGATGCCTTTCGATATACCGTGGTTGACTGTATAATCAACATTTTTTGCAATGAATAATTTTATCAGCTTTAAGAATAGTCATTTCCCATCACATCACTGCTTCCTGTAAGTCGAAGGAAAATAATACCGCACGTTTATAAAAAAAGCTTTTTCTTTAAATTTATTTTTCTTGTTACTGAATTTTTTACCCATTAATTAATTAAATGGAGGTTTCAGTAGTAACCCTTGCAGGAAGCAACATAAGTATTCTGATTTAAAATTCAAACAGTCAGTTCGATTCACAGTTTTTTTAGTCAAATCTTTATTTGGTAATCCACTTAATTTTTTAATAATTTTTTCACTCAGGCAGTAGTGCAATATTACAATTCAATTTCCGATTGCACAAAATACATTTTATTTGTTCAAAAAAAGTTGTTTCCAATATCTGTAATAAAGAAATAAGTGTGTGTTGAAATTTATTTGTTTATATGCTATGATTTTACTTGCACAATAATTTTTGTAAACAATAAATTCAAGAGTAAAATATTATTTTAAAAAATTGTAGTTTTATATTACAATTTTTATTATATAATTTTATATTTATAACATTTATCATGATATAAAAATAATACATACACAATGACTAAAGCAATGAGGACGACTGCTATGATTAAAGCGAAGCCTGCTATTGCCAAATAAATTGCACTTTGCAAATTCAATCTGCAATATTCGGAATATTTTTCTTTGAAGTAATTTTGATTAAGCTTGATTAAATTGTCTAAATGCTTCTCTGCGGCATTCGGAGATTCATTAACTGTAATGACAAATTATAAATATAAAAAATAATTTGCTATTTTACCAATAACATTAATTTTATTAATACAATATTCACAACTGTCCAATTTATTTAACAATTATTTATTATTTTTGTCGGACACAATAGTTATTTAATCAAAGTTATCAGTATCATTGAAATCCCCCACTATCGTCCCCTAAACGTGTGAAATTATAAAATAATAAAGAAAAAATAATACGAATTTATTTTTAAAAGAACTAATGAAATTAAACTTAATTATCTTTTTTTTATCGCAGAGTCCAAGAAAAAATACATTCTTTTAAAGCTTATAAGATTTTATAAAAATATTCTTACCAGTATATTGAACAAAACAGTCCGACTCCTTAAAAGCTTGAAGTTTCAATTTACTCATTTTTTATAGATCATGTAAGATTTAACGTACCATACAAATTTTATTTAATTAAAATTTTCAAAATAACACTTGACATCACACGGAATTAGGATGATTTATCATTAAAGAGTACAGTCGTGTTCGTACGTTCAGTTTTGATATTATACTAACGTTCAGCTTAGTTGTAACCGTTGACCTACCATTCTACTGATATGAGTCAATTTCCAACGAGAGCTTGAATAGCAAATCATTTTTATCTTGTGCAATCTTACTTAAACTTTGACCATTTTTTACGAAGATTATCAATATTTTCTTTATTCGTATTTCTTACCCCCAAAAATGTTGATGACATGTGGATATTTTTTTTCAATTTAAACATGTATTCATTGTGAAAACATTTTTTATTGAGTGAACGATAAAATAATTTACGTATACTTGTTCTGATATCGCAACTTACATATAGGTCATATCAAATTTGATTTGTATTGAATACAAATAATCACGCATTAATTATTTTTCTCTGTTATAAATGTTTTCTATGGATTGTAAAGTAGGCGATAAATGATTTGTTTATCAACAGTTCGCACGAATAATACCGCACTGTTATTACAAAAATATTATTAATACATAAAAAAATGAAAATATGTAAAAAATAAAAAAAGAACGAGGTATCAAATAAATGCATCCAAATTAATCGAACCGTTTGACATCGATCAATTAACTTTTTTTCAAATCTAGTTCTTTTAGTTCATGCTTAATTATGTGATCCAGACCTCGGTAGAGAAAGTAGCCCTTAAAAGGCTGGCCTCGCAGCATCCACGGATACCAGTACTCGTCGTCTGGCCACATTTTATCGTAAGGTATGTTTTTGAAGTCAAACCACTGTGGCCGCATTTCTAAAATTACAAAGTTTATAGAAATTATTAGAAGGGAAAAATAATATTTAATTATTTATCCACTCCAAAAATAACATTTGATTATTTTATTTTCCCTTGCAGCTATATGCACTTTTCATTGACTTGAATTTGTCAGTGATTAATTTTACGGCATATTTAAAAGATTAATTAGAAGAATAAATAAGTGCACAAGTAAAAAGACTTCCAAGTAGAATTTTTAAAACAATGAAATGTAACTAAGATTCAAAGTATCCCCATTAATATTACAAAAAATGAAAATTTTTATACCATCAGATTCTATAATTTCTCCCTCGTATTTAGTTGCCTCGAATACGTGAACTTCCATAAACGTTGGATCGTCTATGAACTCGAACTCTAAAAATCCTATTTTCTTCACTTCCTGCGCCTTCAAGCCGCATTCTTCGTACAATTCTCTAAAAATAAAGAGGAACGAATAAATTAATAAAATAAAAAATTTACCTTGAAAAAGAAATTAAACGAAACCTATTAAATACCTAATAGCACCCTGTTCGATAGTTTCATTGGGTTCCACTTTACCGCCAAAGCCATTCCACTTTCCTTCGCCAAATCCGCGTTTTTTAAATCCCAACAGAATCTGCGGTAAATTTTTTACGAATACTATAGTGAAGAGCTTTCTCGTCGACATCTTCAATAGTCTAATAACTAAAATAAATATTAATAAATATTAATATTTTTTCTTAGCGGATAAAGGTGCCGTTAATAAATGATATATATTGTAATAAATAAATATTAATCACCGATTGGTCTTAAATTTAAATGGTACTCGTAGTTATAACAAATTACTTAAAATTAATTAATGACTTAAGTATTTATATTAGAAGCGTGTTCTTGTCGCATTCGAAATTTCTGTGGTGATTTTGAAAAAGGGAAGTAGTCACCACAATTTCGAGATATTTGCAATTATATGTTTAATTGTAATAGGAACGCCATGGCATAGAAAGTGTCATTCCTTTTGTTAATTTGTTTTTTTTTTTCTTAAATATATAATGACATACAACATTTTTTATAATTTAATGGATTAGTAGTATTAAAATAGTATGAAAATAAAGTTTTATCTCGATTTAAACAAAAATGCGACTTATGTCATTTCTCAAAATTACTACAAATTTTAAATTCAAAAGTTCCGCTTTCAGATACCGCCAAAAAGATGTGTATAAGATAAACGTTAGATGACGTTACCGGCAAGAATTCTAACCTTAAACTCAATTAACAGGAACACACGTAATCTTTCGCAGAAATTGTCTGTTACAATAAATGACATTAAACGGATTCGAAAGAACATTTAAGATTTTCAATTTTTCGTAAGAATAAAAATAAAAGGAAGAATGTTATCTAGTATTTAAAATAATTTTCTTACATTCTTATGTTTATATTGAAACACCGATGCACCAATTTTGGCGGCTGTGCAACGTCTCTTGGTATCCACACTATTCTGACTCGTGGTTCTCAACTTTACTCAAATATTGATTGTCTTTCAGGGTCTCTCAATGCTGAAATGAGTATCATGTACTGGAAAAAAAATTGTTGTTGATTCAAGAAAATTTCCCATAACAATAATTTAATTAATTTATATCTCATCGTTTATTTCAATCAATCAAAGTTTAAATAAATTGACTAAATGTTCAAATAGACCAAAATAATAAAATAATTTTGTTGGAGAATATAAATAGTTAAATAAAACTTCTAAATGAAATGAAAAAAAAATTTAATTTTTTAATACCATTGGCAAGAATATTAATATTAATTTCACTATTGCAAATCCACGAATTCGGTGTTTAATAATTAAATATATCTAACAAATTCTCGGATTAAGATACATTTTTATAATCCTTTTTTTTAGAATTAGGAAACTAAATATAAGCTTCCACTCAAAAAGAGAGTAAATAATCTGCGCTAAATTGTAAAGTTCGAATCGTCTTTAATTATATGTTCGCAAAGTATACTTAAAATGTTTGATCTTACCTTTTCCAAATCCTAAGTACTATAATAATTCCAAAAAATTTTTCCAATGAATTTTAATCTTTCCATCATTTGTGTAATACAAGATCCTGCTTAAAAATCAGAAACTAAATTTTCAAAATATCATTAAAAACTTATAATACAATAAAATCTCAATGCCCGACAAAACGATCCTCCCACCACTACCATCGACACCATATCCAGAAAAATATGAAGTAAAAATATTAAAAAAAAAAACAAATTCAAAAAAATAAAGCATAAAAAAGGCAGAAAGAAGCACACGTGTCGCGAGACTCAATAAGGACGTCCCGCCGCGGATAGTCCGTCTTTTCGAAAGCGCGAGCCGACGGAATAAAAAAAATGAAGAAGGAGGCTTGCGTGCCGCAGTGAAAGGTCAGCAGTATATCGGCGATAACGAAAGCGGCGTTCCAGAGGCGCGCGCGCGCAAGACACATGCACCCGGCGGAGCAAAAGAGAAGGCCTCTTGTTGTGCCCCGCCGGTGGCATCGCTGTACGCGATGCAAGTGCACAAGGAGGGGGAGGAGGGGGCCACAGGTGTTTAAAGGTACAGACGTCGCGCTCGAAATTTTTCGGACGGACGGATGAGTAATTACTTCCTGTCGGTGTCTGTATACTTGCACGCTCGCCTTCGAGTGCGCTTCTCGGCGCCACGTGGGTAGGCACCGTTTCTTTCGTTTTTTTTTCCTTCACGATTTCCACGGGAACCTTGGAAACGGATATTTCAGCGGAAGGAGCCTTTGGCGTTGTAATATGCTCGACTGTTGCTTGAAGTATTATACACCGTAGTATTGGAGCAAATCGATTTGTGTTTGCGCGCGTTTCAGTGAATACCTCACAGATCGCTTTGGTCGAGTTGTATATCACTTCGGTCATACTTATAAACTTTCAAAGTGAAAGGGCTACTGTTAAGAGGCAGATAAGCGCGAGCGGGACGGTGCGCATTAGGCGGGCAATATATTGCATTTTCGGAGTTCCGCGAAAGTAGTTTGAAAATGTCCTCGAGCACCTTGCTTCGTACCGGTTGAATGTACGAAAAATAAAATCGCCGGAATTATACAACGGAACCTGCTCGTGACTTGGCGAAAAGTCTCTTTTCTATGCAAATAAAAAAATTTAAAAAAAAGAAGTAACCAAAGAAAAGAAAAAAAGAAGTGAAAGATATATGCTCGCTCGCCGGTTTAATCTATATCTCGAGAGTCAGGTCGCAATCATCGTCGAATACTTCTTTTTTATTTAGCAATCGGAGATCTTCGCCGACACTGCGAATTCCCGAATAATCGGTGTATTAAGCGTTTCGAGGCTTGACTACAGAAGAGACAATTATTATACAGAAATATACCGAAATTAATTTATTTAAACAAGGCTACTATTTCAGTACCTTTTTATTTGCTATAAATGTCAATCTATAAATTATGCTGATAACGAATTTTAGTACTTGATGTGAAGTATCATTATTGCATAGAAAATTTTTATTTCGACTGTAGACTAAATGAAGAGAAATTCTCTAATAAATTTTACAAGGTATAACATGGCAATTATTTAGTAGACTGATAATAGTTTTGCTATTTATTATAGTAAATAATTTTTCTTACCGAACTAACAAATTTTACTGAAAAGTTCTTGTAAAAATAAAAAAATTCGGCAGTTTGTGACAAAATTACAGTGGATCTTTATAAAATTTACTGAACTATTTCTCCTTATCAAAACAAATAAATAAACTAAATAAAATTATATATACAATATTGTTGATACACTTCGGCAAGGTATCATCATCCCCGTAAATCTAAAAAATCTAAAAAAGGTAAAAAATTCACGAAGAAAATGTGAATAGTAACCTTTTATTTATATACAAATTAGTCCACATATTGAATTAATGGAAAACTTGTTATTATCATAGACTTCACAATTTTCCAAACGGCACATTTTCAAATTTAGAAAGAAATATTGCAATAAACTTTTGTCTCTCGTCTAATTAAATAACAATCTACCGGCCGCAAATCAAAATATACCTTCAAATAATTCAAACCGCGCGCGAAATTCGAGGCGCGAAATTCAAACTCGCAGAATTACGTATGAAAAAAAAAAACGCGCAATTATTAATCAGTCCCAAAAAATTCGTTCCAAGGCGAGGCCTCGGCGTCTCTCGGTGCCCAGGTGAGTTGAGCACCTTCGAAGGCAAAAGGCGGCTCGCAGGTATAGCAGAGTATCCCGTGCCCCTTCTCAAAAGGATCCCTCCCTCCGCGTCTCGCTCGCTCGCCGGCATACCAGTTTCCCCACTCCAGGTCGACGCCGAGGCTTGTGGGACTGCGGCCTCCTCGGAGCTGGCGAGCCGCCGCCGTCGCCTCGTGCCTCTCTCTCCCTTTCCCTCCCGAGAAAGAGACACGTCGCGCCTGCCTCCGTCTCTCTCGCTCGTTCGCTTTCCAGGGGAGCCCGTTAAGCCGCCGCTCGGCTCGCCTTGGCCAGTGCAGAGTCGCGCGCCTTGCCGAACGCCGAGCCGAGTACGTCGTCAGTCCCCGAGGCCTCTCACCCGCAAGAAATCGGAATATGCCATCGGCAGTGCGCCTCGATTTCACGTGATTCGTAACGAGAGGACCGTCCGCACCCCCCAAGACCCATCGAACTGGAGTCGCGAGGAGATACTCCGATCCGACGAGTATAACGATCTATACACTCGGAAGTGTATTTAAGTCGATTGTTCAGTTTCTTTTTTTTTTTCGACGAGTGTGAAATTTCGTCAAGAAGATGCCCTGCTCGGCGGTAACGTTGTCGCTAGCGACCATCACGGGAATCATAGCCACGGCCCTGCTGTCCATCGCCTTCTCCACGGACAACTGGATCTACACGGAGGTCAAGCGGGAACCGATCATTGTGAGTACCGAGAGTCTACTTCTTCGTCCTGCAGGGGCTGCTTTAATTGTGCTCTTGTATATTACAAGTGGACGCACCTGTGTGTGTGTATTCGTTTACGTATGTATGGGTGTAAGCGTACCTGTTCTCGTACCCTTCGGCGGCGCTGCTCCCCATATACCTGCGCCGATTGTTTACGAAACGCACCTTTTTCAGCGATTTCCGAGCAACGAGACGCCTCCCCTTTTGTCCGTTTTACCGATTTCGTCAGACTGGATTATGCATGTGTATTCGAGAATCGGCACCTGCGACACGTGTATGCGTGTATATGTAGTGGGTCAACCGGTCGCCTCGATCTCGGTTGTAGGCCGTTTCATTTTGTCCGGTCCGATCGGTTCTCGCTTCGTAAGCGTCAAGAGGTATATTATAGAGAGGGGAAAAGAAGCGCCGCCCTCCTGTGTACACAGCGGGCTATGAGTTTGATGAAAAATCGGCAAAACGCGGGAAACTCTAGGAGCGTGATTCGAAGAGGGACTTGAGGGATTAAGGCTGCGCTCGTTGGCGACGTACATCCTGTTTGTTTGGAAATCAATTTTCGGAGTCGGAGATCTGCTCCGCGCGTGATCTGTGAATAGTGCGCAATTTTTTTTTTTTGGTATATGCGTCGATGATGCGATGCAGCAGTCATCGGTGCTCCTCTATTTGTTTCTTTATGAGAAGCTAATTCGCAGGGATTATTTATCTTTCTTTCGTTTAAAAGGCACGTACAGACGTTTGTAAAAATTCTACGTATAGTATATATAGAATTTTAATTTACATGATTGTTTCAAATTCGATGACGAGGTCGATTAATCGCATATTAGATACCGATCTTTTCCTTCAAGAAACACGAGAGAAAAACTAATTTGGCGTTGTTAATTTATTATTTTTTTTCTTAAGATTATGTATAATCGTTGTGTATACAGTGTTTGAATTTAGACGATCGGAGATTCCGTATTTAAATGATGACGCCGATTCGTCAATTATTAAATACCGATTTACCTGGTAGTGTCCTTCAAGACGTGAAAAATTAATTTGACGCGATAATTTAAGCGATCGTAAAGAGTTTCAATTCTTGAACGATCGGAGATTCCTTATTTAAATAATAAAGTCGATTTATAAGGGTATTTAATACCGATTTATCCGATTATTTTCTTCGAGGCGCGCAACAGCAAAGCCAATTTTTTTCTCTTAAGAGTATTAATGATATATATATATAGAATCTAAATTTAAACGAACGAAGATTCCTTATACTTAAATAATTAAACTGATTCCCCAGCGCATTAAATTAAATACATAGTATACTGATTTATGCAATTTTCTTCGCCAATCCGCTCAATAAGAGAACAGCTAATTTAACTTGGGAAGGGGCTGCGTAATTTATTTTTATCGTGAAGGCACGTAACACTTGTATACAGCGTTCGAATTTACACGATCGGAAAGATTCCTTATTTTGATGACGCGGCCGATTCATCGGGTATTAAATACCGTTTTACGCGTTGATTAAGCACATTTTGTGTATAGTCCACGCGAAAACTCGACTGGCGCAAGTGCACCGAGGTGCCGCCGACTGACTGGTCACATACTCCACTTTTGACCAGTTTCCGACTAGTTATTCCACTCTGTAACGGTTAAAATTCCTATCTACGGTATGAGGGACGCAAGAAAAATTCTTGAAATCCATGGGCAATCGAGACGTCTTTACAAGGAAGGATTAAATAAATACTCGCGTCGATCGCTTCGGCTGAAGATAAACAAACTTTTGTAACCAGATTAAACAATTTCACGAGTGAAAATGTGTGGATCTTTTATTTTCCATGAAGTTTTCCAGTCGATGACGTTTTAAGAGTTCAGGCGATTGCGAAATCTAAAATTTCTGAGATAAAAAAAAAAAGAAAAATAGCAGTAGAAAGCAAGACATTTTATAAACATTTATTTGGTCATTTTATTTAGTCAGTTATGTTAAGCAATTAATTTTTACATAATGATATTTTAATTATACTTGCTATTTATGGACGCGTAAATTAAATTTTTATACAACTTTTCAACTTAATAAAATAATAATATCCGCAATGCTTTGATAAATAATTTATGAAGTTGTACAGGAGTGCTTTATGTACCATTAAATTTTGTTAAAAAAAGTATATATGCTCACCTAAGTGGTTGAAAAAATCATAAGTTATAAAGATGTTTCAAAAAAGTAAAATTAGTTCACTAAGATTCATACAAATTTTCGAGCTTAAACAAACGTTCTGTCACTTGTTATTAAAATATTGAAATGTATTAGAAAAAAAATCTTTAAAAAATTCAACAGTGACAGCAACAAATAAATAGTTTCATGTGAATACTTTTCGCTTAAAAATTCGCAGTATAGAATCCGTTATCCTCCTTAAGCATTTGAACAGCCTACTTCGCCGAACGAAAATTTGAGCCCGCGAAAATTTCAGCAGAAGCGGCATTCAGGAAGTTGCAATTTACAAGTGCGGAAACTGCCGTACACTGAAACTCAGACCGGTGGAAAAAAAACTTGAGAAACGCCGGAATCTATTAAATAATAGACACGCTTTCATCAGTTACAAATTACACACTCACCGGTGCTCAATATTTATGCAGATTTAATTTCCTATCCCTCGGCGAGCTTTTCATAACGACTTTCAAAATTTAAATATATATAAAGAGTCGCGCTCGCCAATATTCCGGCTGATGCATACCTCGATGCAATGGTGGGTATAAAAATTGAATACACCGAGGATCGACTATACACGGAGAGAAATTTTATTGTAAAATTTTATACGATTCTTATGTAAAAACTACTGTCCTTATGCGATAAATGGAGTCACGGAATAGATAATTAAAAAAAGGTACCAGATTTATAGTAAAAATTGAAATAATTTATAAGTAAAGTTACTAGGCTTTGTATACGCTTCAAATTAGTATATATACTTATACGACTAATATCGCATAAAGTGACTAATTGTAATGTTAACTGCAAGACTAGTCACTCTTGCTCACCAACATTGCCATTTTTTTATTGCAAATGTTGTAAATTTTTTGCAGTATCTGTTAACTATTGTACTTACAATTAAGTTATAATACTTCTAGTTATAAATATTAAAAGTAGTAAAGTTTTTTTTTGTTTAGCTACTACAATTACCATAAGTACCATAAATTGTTCAACAAAATTTCTCTTTGTGAAGAAAAACATAACGATTTCACACAAAAAGAAGCGTAGCCGCCGTGACATCTCGAATTTGATCGGCGGAGTGTAGAAAGAATTTTACAATCGACTAGTTTGAATTTCAAATGGAAAAAACTCGTTTCGAAGCCTATATACCGCGCGCCGCGCAGAACAAACCTCGCGCGCGGAGGTATTGGCTTTCCCGCTCGAGTCGAAGAATGTGGACTTTTGAATGAAAAAAAAGTTTTCTACTATTGGTACAAAAAATTCTTCGACTTGTATGCAAATCAAGTTTTTCTTTTTTTTTTTTTTTTTAATATACAACTAATTAATAACGTATAATACTCACCGCAAAAACTACCGCTGTGGTTGATCATTTTCTACGATTTCAGTCGAGTATTTTATACATAAAAAAAAACACTCTTTAATTACTCTACGTCGTACGCCGTCACTTAAAAATCTACGCACCATATTAACAAAAAAAAAAACTTTAGCTGGGTCGATTTCAAAATCGTAAGATTTAAACGCACTTCCATTTCCGCGAGTGTGTAATAATATTTTACCGCGGCGTAATACACAAAAGTCCCGATGTCCGAAAAAAGCGCCCATTACACGGCCAGTAAACGGGCGAGTTTTTTACGCAGCATTGCGTAAAAAAAAAGAGAAAAAATCCCTCCTATTTGTATATATATTTACAGTATTTTATTTTTTTCCTCTCCGCGGCCGCGCATAGGAGCCGCTCGGCTTCGTTGACCCGCTTCTCTCCTATCGGATCGTCGAACGGCCGAGCGTGAAATTGCGCTTTCCGCGAGCGCAGCCGGGCGGTGGGTCCGATTCGCGCGGCGACTTTCTCGCAATGTAAGGCGCGCACCCAGTGGTTCTATACATTCTGTGTATATACATACATATACATGCATACATATTTATTTGTATGTATATATGTATATGTATGTATTTAGGAGTGTATGTGTATAAATGTATATACATGTGTTTATGAACGTATTTGTGAGTATTTCTATTTGAATCTATATGGGTGTGTGCGTGCGTGTGACAATGGAACGCGGACCGGGCAGCGCCGGGTCGCGCGAACTTGAGATGGAGATAAAACGGAGCAGCAGTCGGAGGATTGTTTAAAATCGTCGAGAGACAATCGATCGAGTGTCGTTGAATCTAATACGATTCTACGGATAAATTGAAACTTATACTCGCTTCTTCGAGCGGAGTTTATTAATTTTGGGGTTGAATTGAAAAATGATCGGCGTTATTGTCTGCCGAGTCGGTCATATCGTTACAATTACCAGACTATTTTAGAAACTCGTAATTAATTTAAATTTAATAACATTTGCTTTAATTTAATGCTAATGAGAATTTATTTTTGTATTTTACGTTTTTTCATATTCTATTTGATATTCTTATAAAACAAGTGAGTACTGGGAATTGGTAAAAAAAATGTCTTTCCTAAATGTAGTAACTATAATTTAGATTTTCTATATTCGCCGCGAGGGAAAATTTTTATGGGTATCAAATATACCGTGCAACGCTCAATCTTAAATTCTACTCTTAAAAAAATCTATAGACAAGAAAACATAAAAAAAATGCAATTTAATATGATAATTTTAGCAATCAAATAAGTTTTTAAACGTTCTATTGAACTTTAGTTCGGATAAGTATACTGTTAATAAAAATAACTATCGTCCTGATTCATTTCCTAATCTCGAAAGCGCGTGGATTTTGTTAAACAATAAATAATAAATAAAATATAAATAATCGTTCAACTATTGAATAACTGTTATTTTATTACTTATTATTTATTTCTACATTGATTACACATTTTTATTTCTGGAGAATATAAACACTCGTGATAAGTAAAACGACCGAAAGGAACTCTTAAAATTCAATGACGAAATTAAACTTTTCCTCCAGCACATACAAATCTCTTATCAAGTTGAACTCTTACACTCAGCCAACTATAATCAACGGATCAAACATTCAACAAAAAATACAAAATAAAAAACTGTAATATGAGTGATCAATCGACAAATAAAAACTGCAATTTTTTACCAACCATTTGAGGCCTCTGCTCAGCCTCAGGATCCCTCGCCGAGCCTCCAAAACCTCCGGTTCCTTCCTCTCAAAAATCGACGGGGAACAAAGAGCGTCGAGGAGGAGGAAGCGGAGGGGAAGAAGCGTGGCGCAAGCAGGCGCACAGTCGGCCGCGGCATTTTACGAAAGAATCCCGCGCGGTCCGCGGGCGTTAACCCGCGCCGCGGGCAAAGGGAGCGCGGGCGCGGAAAACGAGCGCGCGCAACTTCCGCCGCGGAAAATGCTAATCGCACCTGCGCTTCCAGACGGCGCGCGCACCTTCCTCGACGCGCGGCGGAGTATCGGTTATCTGCCTCATGCCCGTTGCTTTTTATTCTTCTCCTTTTTTCCTCCTCCTTTTGTTTGCGCTTTTGTGATTCGTTGGGGATTAGTGGGCCCCACAGGCGTTCTCCTCCATGCTCGCAATTTACGAGTTTTTTTTATTTGCGTACTGATTTGTAGTGTTTTGAAGGGATGATTTTCTGCAGAAAAAATTACGTACACTTTTAGCGAGTATAATTACGCGGAGAGAAACGTTCTATAGTAAAAATTATTGTACTACTTTGTAATGCAGGGACAGACTCCGGAAATAAAAAAAAATTACTAGAATGTATAGTAAAATTTACTAGAATTGCATGAAATTTTTCTGAAGATTTTAGTAAAATTTTTTATTCTTCTTATTTTAGTCTGAATTATTTTTACACGGGTCGTTATTCGTTACAACATCTGAATAATGGAGTGCAGATTACGCGATATCGTAACGTTATCGTTTAAATAGCGATCGATTCCTGTTATTAACAATCACTCTTCACACTTGCATATGAAAAAAATAAACTTGCAAAAAAAAATACAAATAATATGTAAATGAAGACGCGTGCGCTTAATCACGTGACGAATGACTTTTCCGATCCATAAGAAATACAACCGGCACAGTGCAGAGCTTAATTACGCATTGCATGCAGCTTGACTAGCGGCTCCGCCCGAACCTTATTTAGACCTCATAATTATACATTGAAATTGCTTCACCTGTCAATTACCGGCTAAGTGAAAGATGATCGACCTTGCCGTAACAATTAAGCTGCCACGTAACCACCCGATCGATTGCCGATATACACACATCTATGTATATATATATATATAATATACATATATACATCGTACCATTGTATAATGGTAAAAAATCAATTTCAGCAGGCGGATTTTGAGACCGACGCAATACTATACTGCTGACATAATATACGAAATCGAAAATAGCCATACGAAATCTCTCAGCTTACTCCACAAAAAAAAAAATAAGAAGAAGGGAGAGTAAAAAGTAGAGCGAGAAATAAAGAAAGAAATTAAGCGATGCGCTGAAGACATACTTCGTAGACAAAAAAAAGTGAAAAAAAAATTCGTCCGAGAATAGCGGCGGGCGCCTCCCACGCGCTAACGACTGATGATAAGCTCCTCCTCCCTCGCGGGGCTCTAAAAACGAAGTCCACGCGGGTGTCATCGCTGCGGGTATCCCCATATAAGCGTCGAGCTCATGGGTGCGCCGCGCGCTCGTGGAATGCCGCGCGATCCAAAAGCCATATAATGGGCGAGTTCGGCCGAGCGTAATAGGCGCGCTCGCAGGTTTATCGCACTAGTGTGAGTGTGTTTATTTATGCTGTAAGGGGCGCACGTGAGAGGACTGGATCGCGCGAGATAAGAAGCGGAGCTGGCCGCGAGCCGAAATCCTTTGGATTCTTTGGAGACCGCCAATGGTCGTGTCGAGTGCATTTCGCCCGTTAGTCTATTGCCTGTTAATTCCATTCAGTGACCTTTAAATTAATTTTCAGGGAGGAGGAGGGCAAAGTAGTGAATTCAGCCTGATCCTCATTGGTACCCAAAAAAAAGTTCTTACTGTTTCACAAGTGTAATATCTGCTAGATTAGGAAAAGTAAAAACTGTATTGCAAAATCAGTAAAATTAATTTATCTTATAAAGTAAATCTTACGCTACAGATAAGTTGATCTGGAATTTTTATTAAGCAGACTAAAGTAGATCCTACATATTGTCGAGAAAAGTAAATTTGGCATTTCTGTAAAGCAGATTCTACTGAAAATTCGGAAAATTATAAATTAACTTTCAATTTCACAGTTAAATCTACTCTACAAAAAGTAGAAGTTACTTATTTTTTTTTCGGTAGGTAAAAATCTGTGAATTTTAAGGAAAAGTATTTACGGATTATATAAGGCTACTTATTACGTGGTTTGTATGGCGGGCACTGGAGGAAATGTGAAAATGTGAAAAGTTTGTACTGATGATTTTCTTTATTCTGCAATTTTTGTGATATTTTTTGCGATTTATTTGAGATTTTTAATAAAAATACTGGGAATAAATGAAAATTATATTTGTGAGGATTTAGTGAATGGAATTGATTTTTTAAAAGAAACATGCAATTAAGCACTTTTGTTGGATACAATGCTCTGGTTCCCTTTTGCTTGGAATTCGCTCATCCTATATTTATATAATTTTTTTTCCTCAAAAAGTACAGTTACATAGGTTTTACACAAGAAACCGAGAAAATCAAAGAAAACACTTTTAAGTCTTAGAAGAACGAGCAGATCATTCAAGTTTAATCGCTTTCATAAAAAAAACTTTATATTGAATTAAATAAGATATAAAAAAATAAATCTTCATTGTAGCATTGATAAAATAATTACGTTCTCTCAACTTGATTCATTATTTACTACCACGTCAATTAAAAAGCAGCTGCTGCACTCAGCTATAAAAATTCTGATTCACTGCTGTTAAATACACACCGCTGCATACAAGCCCCAGACCATCTAAAATACTAACGCGTGCTTTCTGTTTGATTTCGTGAGCACAATCACTTCATCTCATGAAGTAGCTCGAACGAAATGATAAGTCACGCGGCTATGGCCCGGAATTTCAAACCCCCAGTGTACACAAGCCATGTACATTGGAATTAATAAAAATAAACATTCGAATAACTCTCCTCCGAGCAGCCTTCCAGTCAAAACTACAGTTACCACGAGAAGTTCTATTAGAAAATTCCACTTTTCGATTCCACACCGACAAAATACGTCTCTCGCGTGCTTCTCTGCCGCTCCCTTCTCTCACGTACGTATACATACGCATACAATCACATCGTATATACGTACATTGTATATATACATTCACCCGTACGTATATTCATCCGTACGTACATTCATACGTGCATTCATCCGTACGTACGTACATGATTATTTGCAAATGTACGTACACATTATAATGTTCTTATATACATCGATAGATACTTCCATACGAGCGAATTTACGCTGGTTCCAGGAGCTTTCTTTCAGTATAAGCGCAGTCGTGCATACATAAATTTATGCAGATACATATACATAAATATATACAAACGTACGTACAAAAAATATATATAGTCGTATGTATAAAAATATGTACAGACGTACGTAAGTACATACATGCACGGAGAGAAAAATTTAGTAAAAATTACTGTACTATTTAGTAATGGAGGGACAGACTTGACTAATAAAAAAATTTACTAGAAAGTATGGTAAAATGAGCTGAACTTGCAGCAAAATTTTTCTGTAAGTCCAGCAAATTTTACGATACTTTTTCGTAAATTTTTTTATTAGTCGAGTCTGTCCCTCCATTACTAAATAGTGTAGTAATTTTTACTAAACTTGTCTCTCCGTGCACTGATAGAAAAGATCCTTTGATCCAAAGCCAGTGTCTTTAATATAAAGCCGTGCGCATTTAATATAGTCCAAAGGCGTAGGTATTAGATGTAAAGAAACGGTGCATTAACTATTAAGCCATCAACAGGATTTTTGTCAGTAAAGATGATCGCGCATTAACTATTAAGAAATATTTCTTCAATGCTAATGCACACTTCTTTATTTCAAATACCATGACAAAATTATTTTTTAAAGCCGCGAAGACTTTGGCTAAAGAATCTTTTCTATCAGTGTGTGCATAAATATTTACAGTCGTACGTACAAAAATATATACAGTCTTACGAACATACCACGCATACTTATAGTTGCATATAAATATGCGAAAAGGCGAACGAAAATTTCTCCTCGCCCGCAGTGCTTAAATAAACATTTAAAATATTTTCTCGATAAACATTAGCCGCTCCTCCATCAAGAAACCTCCTTAACGATCCAATTTGCCTGCGGCTAATTAATCTGACGCGCACAAAAGCGCAACACCGAGGAGCTTCGCTGCGCATCTTTCTCGAGTGCAGTGCATTACGCACGATCCGCGACAACCGCCAATCATGGAATCAATGTCTATTCACGAAGGAGAAGTCTCGATCGAGGGAGAATCGAGGCGCCGCGCTTGAACGAGTTTACTCGCGCACGCAACGACAATTAAGCGCGCCTCATGTATTATAGGTATGCGTATGCCGAGCGATCAGGTGGATGTGCGATTTTCGCGGTAGCGGCTGGGATGGGCTTTTAAACGAGCGGTTTAAACGGGTCTATCTCAACGAGAGGTGCGGGCTGATTTTAAATTGGACTTTTTTTTAACGGTATATATAGTTTGTGGAATTATTTTGTTTTATTTATTTTTTTATTTTAGGAACATGTGGTTTTTATTGTAAAAATTAGTAGGCAGTGTACTAGCTGAGTACGTGTGAATAAGTGAATATTTACTATTCGATATGTGGACGAATTTTAATATAGAGTAAATGAATTTTTATTCAATATGAACTGAATTTTACTTATATTTCGAAAGTGTCGTAAGTGTATTTTTTATATAAACAAAATATCCACTGATTCCGTATAGATATTGCAATAAATTATTAAAGATCGGTTAATATAAAAATGGTAAATCAGTATATTTTCTTTTTCTAATTGCTTTGGTAAAAAAAGGATTATTATTTACTTTCTCTAAGATTTAATGGAAATCGGTTACTTTATTAATCTGAATTTAATTTATAAATCTGAGTAATACACTTAGTTATTGTAAAAAAGGCCTAACCAGTTTCTCAGCAGGAACTACTGGATTTTACTTTTACATAGTAACGATACCTTTTGATCGGTTAAATTTCTTGGGAAATAATTGCACTTTTTGACAGTAATTTAATGTACCATGAAAACTTATCTTATACATGTACATTAATTCATCATTTAGACCAAGATAATATCATTCATTTTTCTGCATTTTTTCGGTAATATTTTTTTTTAATGTAGAAATCGTACAGATCGCTATTATCTTTATTAAAATTATCGATTGTGAAATATAATCAAAGAAAAAACAGCACAAACTCCAAATTGCAATATCAATAGTTTCTTTTTCTGAAATCCAGAAAGGTGCAATGCGCCAAAACCACCGAATCATTAAGAAAAATTACTGGATTCTTGAATAACGCCTTAATTATCAACACTTTGTAAGCGAAAGCTTTCTCTCCCATCGCCTTGTTATTCAAAACAATAATAACAGATGACTCGCCGACTTTAAATTTCACACTAACGAAAGCCGGTGCCTCCCCCCGTTGAATAACCCAATAACCCCGCAAAAAGCCAGCGTACATACTGGGAGAAATTTTCTCGTAAAAATTACACTTTAAACTGTCCGCAAAAATTACGTGAAAGGACGTAATTGCGAACATTTTACGCGAAAGCTATTGTTATGCTAAAATTTATTGTGCACTTGTGCAATTAATATTCAAATATTGAGTAATTATTTCAATTTGTTTTATTGATTCTACATTCTCTGTGATACTTATCTTATTATTATAAAATAAGATAAAATTTCACTTGCATCTTAAATTGTTGATCTTTTGATGTAATTGTTATATTGATTGAAAGTCTATTCGAATATACTCTTTGTACAACTGCGAGCAATTAACTACAATACACGTGAAATTAAAATACTCTATTAATAATTGCAATAGTTAAAATAATGAGTTTATTGGACACGTTTATTATAAAAATAATGTTTTTTTTCTAAATTTTTTGTATAATTTCTATCGGTGAGCATAATCTTTTAGAAAATAATTCTTATCATCCATATAGCCCATGATATAGAATTACGCTGCATACGTATAAACTTTTCCTTACATTTTTAAAAAAATTTCTAGAAGTTATCCACATGGAAATCCATAGGTATTTTAGCCCGATTCTTATATCAATTTTCTCACATATTCCACGTGGTTTTCCTTATACAAATTTCCACGTGGATAATTACCATCATAAATTCCTTAAAATATTTTTCAGTAGGATACTCCTATTCATTTCCTCACGAATTCCAATTGGATTTCCTTCTGCAGATCTCCTTTTAAAGAATTAATTCCCCGAGAATTCCATACGATCGTTTTAAGACACTCCTAATAATATCCCGCAAAAAAATTCAACTTCGAGAAACACATCGCACTGAACACTTTCGCCGCCGCCCATCGGCCGGTACGATCACGCGGAAAGGAGAGTCGTACGGTGCACCTGGCGCTCAATTTTTTTTCTCTCTCTCCGCTCGGAAAAGAAGGATGGAAAACCTCCTTTATAATTACTCCTCGAGCACCCGATTGTTTCTCGGCGGTGAACTATCTGCCCGGAAAATCGAAGGAAGCCAAACGAAAACGAACCGCGGGACAACAACAAAAAAAAGAACAGGCGCTGGCGGTGGCTCATTGTACCGCAAGGAGATATACGCTCAGAGCGGCGGGCGGGCGGGGAAAAGTGGGCCGCATCTTAATAATGCGATTGCCGAGGAAAGCTCCGCTCGGCGGAGGATACAATCCGCCACGGGACACAATGGGGGAGACGGCATCGCGGATTAAATGAGGCGCGAAATGAAAATCCGAGAGACGCGATCGAGGAGACTTTTCGCTCGTTTCCCGGTCCCCTGGAGCGGCTCGAAGAAAAAGGGACAGCTATTTTTTTTTGTCCTTTTGGGGAAAAGTGGATTTAAAAAAAAATGTATATTTATTATAACACTGATCAGAGGATAGATTGTATAGAATTTAGATACTTGTATGTTGATACCACTAGTACGATCATGGATGTGTGACTGTATACAGTAAAATCCACAATAATTTTTTGGAATGATCTTCAATTAATAAAATTTAAAAGAATAATTAAATGCCACTGGATACTTTCTACTCTACAAAAGAAGTCCATTTTAATTCATAGTTTCCTTAAAAAAAAATTATATACGTACTTATTACTCTCAATAGCAGGTTGTGATTCATACTAATTTCTGAGGCTATACATTAGTCACAACGGTACAATCATTTAAAATAAACTTCAGAATAATTAAATAATTTAAAAATTTTATATACTTCAGCGTAAAATTTTTTTAGTAAAAAAAATAATTTAGTAAGCAAACGATTCCTATAAATTTAAAAAAATTGTTGCTGATCGATTAAACCCAGTAAATTTGATTCTTCAAAAGCACATCGCAACATCCTGCCACATCTCTTCTCAAATTTAGCAGTAGATTAAATTTAACAGTGTAGATAAGACTATGCAGTCCTGTCGCGAGTAAAGCTATTTCTGCATCGGACGTACTCTATTGTTAGGCCTGTAATTCGCAGCGAGACGATGATTCATCGTTTTTTAATAGCGCACATTTATTTATAGCCGAGTGTCTCCGATTGCCATCGGCATTTGGTAATTACTTTCGTTTTCCCTTACACACGCCAAAGGAGTTTCGCGAAACTTCTCACCCAACGGATAAACCACTATATAGGCCATTGTTTTGTTGCTCATAAGGAGACAACAGTAGTACCAGCTTCTCAATACCTTATTGTCGACTCATACATTATTCGCGCTAACTGAAGTATTCTTAAATATATTTCGATATATATATGTACGTACGAAACTTTCTTCTTTCTATTCTCACGCAAATATAAGCGCAAGTGGCGCTCTCTTCTAAATAAAGCAACTAGAACTGAGAGCGTGAATATATTTAAAAGTGCAGTAAACAATTATTTTTTTATTACTCTACAAAAAAAAATAGATTAATAATTTCAACAAAATTTATCTCTGTAGAGTTCAAAAGAAATAATTTTAACTAAATATTTAAAAAATTTCAATAAAATGTATAGTGGATTCAATTAAACCTTATCTCCATACAGAATTTTTTTTTTAAATTATTCGTTTTTTTTTCATAAGTATGAGTAGAAAGATGCTCAAAATTCACACGATCAAATGTTTGCTCTACTAATTAAAGCACAATTATTACCTAAAATAAATTACAAAATGATAAGGAAATTAAAAAAAATTCCTGATTATTTTTTTCATTGTCGTATAAGTAAAATTGTACAAACTAAAAGAATTATTTCGTTAATTAAACTAAAGTATTACATAATATATATCAAATCATATTTAATTTTTTCACCATTTAACCAGAATTATCCTTGAACAATACTGATCAAAATTTAAGCAGTAATAACTAGCCACTGACCAATTTCATTAGTTGACAGTGGTTGCTTTTCACTGCTAAAATTCCTTCCAGGATAATTGGAAAGCTTGTTAAAATACTTCGCGACATCCTGCCATCGTTTTTTTAAAAAGAAGGACCTAATAATACTATTGCAGTTACAATTGTTTGCATTTAGAAACTACATTATTTATTATATTTATAATTATTATTTTGTTCTAACTTTTAGTAATTCAATAATTTCTACTACAATAAAAACTAGCAAAACTTCCGTTGGGCGACCGTAGGCCAGTATAAAATGTGAAAGTCGCGTCTCGCAAAAGCCAAATGAATTTGTTTTATGAGCGGGGCAGCGGTCACGGCGCCTTATGCCTCGGAAGCTCGCAGCTTATCTCTCGGTAAAAGTGCACCACGTTATGATACGAGACCAGGCCGTCGTTTCGCGATAATCATATACTTATGTATATACAAAGAACGGCGTAGTGACCGCTCGGATGAAATCTTCAGTCTTGAAAAAAGCGTCCGCAGAGGATATTGTGCAGCATTCGGGTAGGTGCATTAGTAGGAGCAATTAAGAATTAATTCGGAGAAAATTGCGGTATTTGGTAAACTGCTGAGATTTTGCGTCCAAAGGAAATAGTTAAGACTTTTTGAGAGGTGGAAGTTGTTTGTTTTTTTTTTTTTCATTAGGGAGATCGAATTTTATTTATTTATTTTTTTATTAAATGTAATAAGTAATTTTAATTCTAATGTACTCTTAATAATTCAAATGACTTATTGAGTCAATGAATACTGGAATGAATCCCTCGCTAATTCTAATGAATTAAGAAATTTGAGTGAAACTGTTGTATGCAAAATATTTAAGGCTTGTTTTTTATTCGTAAAGTTCTGAAGCAAGTATACAAAGACCCTCATTGTCTTTTTGAATTTTGATACATTTGGTGGGTGACTTTAAAGGAGAGTGTTTCAAATTTTCGTCGTGACGTGGAGGCGAAAATCGTCGCCCTTACGGGGCGAAGTGCGCGTGGGCCGTCGAAATGAGGTGAAAGTGGTGCAATCGCGGTCGGAAACATAAAAAGTATTCGACCATTAGTCATAAGGTTTTTCGTCGCTTTTGACGGGCTATTATGTCAATGTCACTTTTTCTCATTCAATGGCCATGTACTTCGTAATTTCGAGTTCCCCTGCTCGTTTACGACACGCTTTACACTTCATGCATCGAAATGGAATTGTAAGGAGATTCTAATAGATTTCAATGATGATTCGACAATTAGCTGTAACAATTAGGCATTCAGTCGTCATTTTAGAATAGAAAGTGTGTTATTCAATTTTCACTAATTTTTCGTTTTTTTCGACCCGTATGCAGCTTATAAAGGAAAATAATATTCCTTGTGTGATTTAACTTTAAAAATTTCCATTCGTCTGGGTAAATAATTGACATTTTCGGGTGTCACTCTATGGAGGGTCTATTCTTCTCGTTTTTAAAAGCGCCGCATAATCTTTTCGTTTCAAATCGTTTTAAATAGATTCGAATAAATAACGAGGATTTCCACAGGCTTCACTCCAAGATGCTTTACACGCGCACAATGAAATATGAATGCACAGATGCGTGCATATTGAGCAATTCCGTAATGTCAAAGAGAACCCGTACACCTATAACCCACACATCTGGTACATGTACACGTACATTCCTTTACTGAGAAAAAAATCAACAAAACTAAAAGTTGCAGGATTTTCTGCAAACAGGATTTTGTATCCTATAAAATAATTCTGTACAAAAATCTTCACGAATTCCTACAGGATCTTTATAGCGCAGAAAATTTATAGAATTTCCTACCGAATTCCTGCAGGATCTTTAACTCAAAAAATGTAGTATTTCTAGGTGTGCTCTAGAAGTTCCTATATAGGTTTTCTATAGAATATACTGTAAGATATTTTCCTGAATATATAATTAATAAAATTTACTTCAACCAAATGTAATCTCCCTGTCAGAACGCTAAAAAACTCAAATAAACTTTTTAATTATTTTTTAAAATATACATGGGTATATAAGTAAAAATTATTCTTCAATTAGTGTAAATAATACATCTATGAGTATATATAATGTAAGATATCTCCGATCAACTGAATTCTCAAATAAATACATCAGCACCGCGAGCGATTACTTCACCGATCGATCGCGTGCCGCTCCGTTTAAAATCCCCCACCACTGAATATTCATACTTAAACACTTAAATACTCGTTCTTAAGTACTTATACTTAAGTATTCCATACGCGAGCAACGAAATAATGCTGCATCCGAGGCAGCGATTTTCGATGAGTGGAACCGAGATCGAACGTTCCTCGCGTCCCCACATGTAAAACTCGTCTGGCCGGGAGGTATAACGAAAAAAGAGGAAAAAAAAAGAAAAAAAATATGATGTCTACACGGAAAGAAGGCGGGAGAGCTGCAGCCCCGGGCCCTGCTTTCACGCTGTCGCGTGTACGCATCGACGATCCGGCCGATTTCTTTCTCGCGCCTGCGGGGAAAGCGACGGCGGAATTCGCGGCGCATTCCTCGACGATCGGCAACTCGGGCCTTTTCAGCTCTGAGAATTGACGAGTTTCGGTATGTAGGCCTCAACTCGAAGGATTTTCTGATGACAGATCGTATTTTTTTTTTTAAGTCACTCTGATTACTATAGTATAAGAATTAGAAAGCGATATCGTCAGATTTACGGAAAATTGAGAAGACTGAGAAATTATTTATAATGCGAATCAGTTAAGTTTGTTAAAGTGTTATTAAGTGAACCTTCTGGTGCAAAATTTAAATCGTTCATTATTACTGTTGGTCATTAACAAGGAATTAAAATTTCTCGCCAACAAGTTAGCTTTTTCTTTAGTATAAAATTAAATTTTATATTTCTTAATTACTCTTAATCTTGTAAGTAAGTAGAAACCAAAAAAAAAGATTTTTTAATTCTTCAAGGCGTTTGAGTATGATCCCAAATTACTTTTGTATCCACGCAACAAATACGAAACAAGGCGACACTAATTTTCCCCTCGAATTGTTCTCAAATTAAACCTCGGATCCATAGCAGCATCCACGTCAAACGAGCCGATGGTTTAAAGTCTGTCAGATGCGTTCTTCTTTCATCTCGCCTAAAAAAAGGGAAGAAAAGAAAAAGGAAACTTGGAAGAAAAGAAGAAAAGTCGAAGATGAAAAAAAGATTCCTCTAAACCGTTAGAGAGCAGGTTCCTCGCGCGGCTCGGCCTTTACTCCGACGTCCACAAAAAGAGAAACACAGCCGGACTTGTATATTACATGTAATATACGTACATACGTTTTTTTTTTGTCATGCGACTTGTATATAACATACATATACATTCATAATTTTTTTGTAGCGCGAATTCGGAAGGAAACGCGGAGATAATTGTTCCGCGCGTGGCTATAATTTTCTTATAAACAATTCATACTTTTGATGAATTAAACGCAGTCAACCCTTCTAACTTGCAAAAAAAAAATAAATAAAAAGGCAGACATTAAAAGATATGGCTGCTTAATAAATTAGAAGAGAGAAACGCTTGTTATATACACTTAAATCTCGTTGTGGTTTCACAAGATCATCTCTGTGTTTTACAACTTTTGTCGCATTATTATAGTGTATGTGATGCTTTAATTAAGCGGTGGTTTTAGTAAATTTAAAATCGTCGGGTGCTATTTATAATTTCAGTGCGGCAGTGCATTTTTATTTTCTGGGCTATGTTTACACTAGAATTTCTAAAAACACGTTTTTTACGGCGAGCGCATAAGCCGCAAGGTAAACACACTTGGATTTTGATGAAACAGCGGTAAATTTGAATACAAGTGGAAATTGTGTTTTCTTTCTTTTTAGACAATGATTAAAAGAAAATTCGAGCGATCATCGGGTTAAAAATAGTCTTTCACGATTTTTAAAAGTGGGTCATCTCCGTTGCGCTCGTAATACATAAGAGTCTAAAAATGGATCGACAGTACATAGTAATATTTTATTATTATACTTCATGAGTCTCTTGCATGAAAAGTTGTAATTTTAGTACTAATTTATTTTTTATCGTTTAAAGATGTGCTCAATGTTATGATGATCTTATCGCAATGAAGTTTATCGACTTTGAGCTTGATAGTTTTACCTTTTCTATGTGTGCTTTTACTGAAAGCTGCTTAATTCGTGGGAGCTTTTATGACATTGTAATGGAAGTACGAATAGCATTAACTTTGCAGAATAAAAACAATTTGTTCAGAAGTAGGAAGTATTTGCATTAAAACAGAAGAAAAACTTCCTGTTTCATGTCGGGACTTCCGGTGAAAATTCTGAGATATTATTATTTAAAAAAAAAAAACATCTACGTTATTTGTAAATTATTTCCTGCATTTAAAATGTGAGATATTGATACCTTCTTTTCTGTATCTTATTATTTTTGTAGTACTAATTAATTGAAATATTAAGTACACATAATAACAACATTTGATTATGAAGAAAATTGTAATAAATTTTCCTTTCTCATTCTCGGCATGAAATTTTCTAATCATATAAAAATCGTCATGATTCATTTCTTAATCTATAATTTTTTGCAAATCTGAATTAGTAGTCAAACAAATTTTTGAAGTATATAAACAGGAAAAATCGTAAAGCGCTTAAAGATGAGAGAACATTTTTACGAAATTGCAAAGCCAACGACTGAGATAATAGGAAAAGCTTCCAACCTTCTTGTTAAACGGAAATTACTTAGAAAATAAATCTTCTTCGTTGTCTCAGGTGCACAAGTGCTGTATCATAAATCAATGTGAACTCATTAAGGCGTTACGACCTCAAACGATGTCAGGCATATGCTTGAGCGTATACGGACAAATTTAAGGTCGTTAAAGAACAATGATACCGCGCATCAAGCCCATGCAAGAATTACTCTTCGATAATTTTATAAGCCATTTTAATAATGAAGAACCTTTTATTAAGTAGGTAAATGACAAACAGGTTTCAAATGGGTCACTTTACGGCCAATTAGTATACCTGCATGTATTCGGGTTAATCGTTTCCTCTGAAACACCGCAGGAGTGTCCGTACGTTTTGAGGACTAACTAAACACCTTTTTCTTTCACTTTAATTGGCCATTCGCCTGGGAAACTGTCCGTCCAAATTATTGACATCGAGAGTATAATTCCATATATAAGTCGCATACACGGGGACATTAAATTAATGTTCTAATCACATTCCAAACGATCCCTCGAGTTTTTTTTTTCATCAATCACTCGACGACCCCGCTTCAAATATTAAAAAAAAAAACGCTTTCTAAATAATTAGAGTCACGACGAGGCGTGACCGGCACTCGTAGATGGAAACAAGATAGATTTTCACTTTAATAAAAAGTTAAATAAAAAGGAAATAAGAAATGAATAAAAGAACTAGCTTAAAAATGTAGTTAGGATAAAATTTACAAGAAGTTATGAACAAAAAATTTTTCTAAATTAAACAACTATGTTTTTAGATATTTGTCAAAACAAATAAAAATCATAGAAAGTTACCGATAACCATTATTATTTCATTTTCTGTTCTTATATTCTACGCTTTAACATTTTAACAAGTAACACTAGAACTAGGGACTCGAAAAATTTTATTCATTTTTTATACAAAATATCGACTAATATTCATACAAAATTGTCAAGAATTTTTAAAAAGCTTGAATGAATTTAGTACAAACTTTACACGAAGTTCATACACAAATGCAACAACACTTTTTGAGTCCTCACGTTACGATCAGTTTATATTACATTCAAATTCACTTTTTAAAGTGTTTAAATGAAAAACGTTAAAATAAAATGAACAAATAGTAATATCATGTTTTTTATCTCATTCTTCACGTAACTTTCAAAACTAGTTCGTAAAAATCTCATACGCTATGTTACTCTAAATTTAATCAAAACTTCATGCAAACTCATTTTTTAACATTTTTTCACGCAGTAATTCCGCAAAGAATTGTCCACTTAAAGCGCGCCACTCGCTCCAAATTAGAAAGGTCACCACAACACAGAAATAGAAAAAAAAAGGAGCAGAACCGCCCTGGTGGAGAGCGGGCGACTGGTTTCCCACTTTCCCGTGATTTTCGTCCAAGAAATCGAGGCGACAGACTCGGCGCGCGATTAGCGGACGAGATTTGACGATGGAAAACTGCGCACCTCGATTTAAGGAGGCCGATGGCGTTATCCCTTACGCAGCGCCGGCCGCACCTCGATTTTCCCTTTTTTGAAAAGCTCCGAGGTCTTCTCGGCGGATGACGAAAGCGAGCCAAGCTTGAAACTGGCGCGAGCTCACGCGCATACGTTTATGGCTAATTACTATAGCGGCTAGGATGGATGTACGATTTATGCATTATTTGATGCAATATTTAATGGCGATTATTTCAAGGTCACTTGAGTCGATTAGGTACACTTGTCTTTGTGTATATTCTTCTTTGATTAGAAAAGCTTTTTTTATTCATGTCGTGAGTCTATAGAATACCACGTGAATTAAGTGCAATGAAAATCCTTTTAAATCCTCTTGAAAACTTTCTTCTCTTAAAAGAAAAGAAATAATTATAGCCGGATATTGCGAGAAGCATTTTAAGAATGTATAATAATTAATTCTCGGTTGAGTGCGGTCCTAAAATATAAAAAAGTTTGTACGTACATTTTAATATGTAAGTTATATCAAAAAAGTTTTTTTTCTGTCTTATTCTATATACTTATTCTGAAATATACTACTCTACTCGAAAATAGTTAAAATATAGTGTATCATGTTAGAGCCTTAAAAAGGAACGATTATTAATAGTGATCATTAATAGAAACTTATAGCACTGACTTTTTGAAAATTTTTTGCTTACACTAAAATTTATTTTAAATAAGTGTGTTGAGAAAAAAGAAACTTATTGCCGTTCTGATTGATCTGCTAACCTGGAAAATTTGAACGTGCTACTCTGCCAGTATATTTATATATACAACGCAATGGATCGTTAACAGCAGTGATGGATTTAGAAGTTAAATCGTCGGTCGAGCAAAACGAGAGCCGCTCTTTCTGTCCAAAGAAACTGGATCACCATTGCAATTGCATTATCAGTGTCGCACGAAAATCACACTCATCTTCAAAGAAAAAAAATAATAAAAAAAAAAAACAGAAAGGAAGAGAAAAGGCGATTGTCTCAAAGGTATATAAAAAGAATCCGACAAGTCTAATACCCGTGCCATCTTTAATTAAGCCTTCAGCGCGTCCTCAATGGCAATTAAACGAACAAGCAAGAGCAGAGAGAGGTAGAAAGATAAAAAAACGAGGACGATCCCTGAGTCATCGACTTTTTCCTGCGGCTCGCTTCTCCCTGCGTTTCGTTATCGTCATCCTGCCGCCTCCTTTTTCCAGATGCGAGCTCCCGGCGAGGCAAAAACGTCGCGTCATTAGAGGACAGCGCGTGGCTCGCGTGTACTTACGAAAGCGCGTAATTAGGCTGCAAAAAAAACGGACTCGGGGAAGTCGGAGGGGTACACGTTGGGAGGGGTAAGACACGCTGGGACGAAGAAGTACGACATTTTTTCCTGTTTAAACTCTGGTTGTTCGTTGTTTACGGCGAAGGCTCGCGATTAAGGGGCTTATGGGCCTGTACGGAAGGTAGCGAAAGTTAATTTTATTTTTAAAAAACACTTTGGTGTAAGAAACTCAGTACTTTATACCTGCGGTTCAAATTCTTTTTCCAAGACAAGCTTTATCTGCTAAAATTTTATTTATTTAAATTAATCTCGTCGTATTTTGAAATATTTCTTGTTAGAAAAATCATAACTTTTCTCAATGGTGGGAAAGTAGTACTCGTTTTGAGATTATTTAAATTTGTCTTCTTTTTTCTTCATAAATTTTTCCGTGAAACAAGAAATTTCAATCAGTATAGAAATGTAGAAGTGGTACGATATTCATTTTCTTACCTTATTTAAAACAACTTTTTTCGAGGATCTGAAAAAAGTAAACTTTAAAGGTGTTAAACTGCTTTTAAAGCATAAATTGAGCTAAATTTAGAAAAACATCGAGCAACACCCACGCCTCAATATAAATTCAAGAGAGTAATACGTAGGTGTGTATATATATATAGCTATTTTTATTCAAGGATCTTAGGTATCGTACTTCCTAAGCTCAATATTTATGGGTGGACAAATTAAGACGAACAATAATTTTAAAAAAATTACAAATTTTATTGTAAAAGTGTTCTTTAAATAATTTTATCGTACAATTACGACTAGAATTTAATTACTGTTATAAAATTTGCTATTTTTCCGATGATTATGATATTATTTTTCACCATTCAAAATCCATCAAGTATTATAATAAATTCATATAACAATTTAAAATAATTTTATATCAATGTATAATAAATTCATAAAAATTTATAATAAATTCATATCAATTTACAATAAATTCCAATCTTCTAAATTGTTTTTAACATAAAAACTGAAAAGAATCCCCCAGATGACCGATCGGACGCGTGGAATCGCCTTCGTACGTACAGTAAGTGCACATGCGGTGAAGTAGTCGAGAGAAAGGGGGAATCGCCTCGGAGAATAACTGGCGGATCGAATTGATTTCTCAAATCACTCCGCGGGGAGATGTTCCCAGGATGACTTTTATCGGCGCCGCGTGCGCTACTCCCCATCGGCGGTACGTCGCCCTCACCGTCGCCTCCTTCTCCTCTAACTTTCCTCCTCTCCGGAGGTGCTCGTTTTGTATATACCGCTATACAATCCGTTTCAAAAGCTCCTCCCGATCGAATCGCCGTGTAATCGTCCCATTTGTTGCTTCAACGGCGACGACGACGCAAAACTGCGAAACTTTCAATTAGAGAAGGTACGGGTTGGAGTATCTTGCGGGTCTAATCAAAGGAGTAAAATAATTTCTACGTGGCGAAAAATAAAATGCCTTGTTTTAAATTGTTGTGTAGTATGTTTTTTTATAGTGTTTTAACTTGATGTAATTAATGTTAATATTATTAAAATTTTTTTTTAAGTCACCTGGTCTTTTCTTCTTTTTTTTTAATACTTTTTAATTTTTTTAATAATTTTTTTTTTAACTCTTTGATTAGAAGAGAATTAATAAAATTATATGTATAATTCACACGAAAAAAAAAGAGTGAATATTTCAAGAGGAGAGTTAAAGCATTTTTTTAATGGACTTTGACATGAATTTTACGTGAATTCTACCTGGAATTTCTCGTAGATCCTACTTTGATTTCCTCGTAGATTATACTTTGATTTCCTCAAGGATGCTACGTGGAATTTCCCTGTGGATTATGCATGGATTATACATAGATTTTCTCGTTGATTCTACATGAATTTCCTCGTGGATCCTACATGAATTTTCTCGTAGATTCAACTTGGATCAACTTGTGGATTCTACATGGATTTCCTCATAAATTCTACGTGAATTTCTTTGTGGATTCCACATAAAATTTCGTGCAAAAAGCCACGTGGCCGTTTTCAACATTCGCTGCATTGAATATGCCAAAGATCCTTTAACATCCATTCAATAAAATTCGAATAAAATAAATAAATAGAATACAAAACACACTAAAAAAAATTTTACGAGATAAAGCCATCAATTGCCGGATATGTGTGTCCACACGAGTCAATTGCACCGGCATTCAACAAACTGAGTGTCAGCGCACTTCTCGATGTGTACCTTAAACTGTCCCTGCCCAGTGAAGGGTGACTCGGCGGAATCTCGCGGGACTGTACCGATTCTCTCATGGTCGGTGCGACGTGGAAACAATGCCGCGTCGGATTCGCTCGGCGAGAGCGAGTCTAGAGCATTTGCGACTCACTCCCGCGGCCGTCCGAATGACCCATTTGATTCGTCATCGCCAGCCTCCATTGTCGATCGATCGCCGATCACTTCGACGAAAGTCCGATCCACTTGTTGCTTCCGATAAAGAGGCCCGCGAGGTAGAAATTAATAACAGATGATTAATTTTTCCGTTGCATCCCGTTGGTGCGGGTCGTTTTTGATACTAAGATTGAGAACAGCTTCGTATCTTACATGACGCACCCTGATGAGGATTATTTATTTAATTTTTTTTTCTTCAATTTTTATGATGATATAATTTACGAGAATGTATGATGTTCCTGGTATTAACAAATAATTTTTTTTAATTGCAGAGTTATGAAAAAGGAGCTTATCCAAATGTGAGCGCTGAGGATAGAGATAGTACGAAGTTGTACTACTACTATACGAGGACGCAAGGACTTTTCAGGATATGCTTCCCCGGTGAACGACCCACAAATGGTAAATTTTTTTAAATTATTTTAGATCGTGTTATAAAAGTCACGTGTTCATTTTTGAGCTGAAAATTTGAGCGACTGTAAAAATTATTGTATGAATACAGATTTTTTAAAAATATTAACATTTATAAAACATATTTTTTTATTTACGTAAGCATTTTAGATATGCCAATGGGTAGTCAGTGACATTTACAAGTAAAATCTGTGATATTACTGCGCGATGCGTGACTTAAAAAAAAATCCTATAATCTATTCTACTAATATAAATAATTTCTTCGCTATAAGATCGTCTTAAGATATATATTAGAATATAATTCTTTTTTTTTTTTTTTATTATAAATTTGGTGTATACATCCCATTTTTTAAATTAGAAAACTACTGCTAACTTCCGGTGAAAAAAAAGAGAGTAGTCCTCATAAAAAGAACTTTAAAATTGCAATTTATAAAAAAATATATATTTTTTAAACTAAGTTATTCAGCGAGGGACCTAAAACTTTTTTACGCCGATTTCCGCAAACAGTAAATAGTATACTTTCTAAAATTTTTAACTAATTCTCCCCACAAAGTTGGTCGATATACGATCGCTGAATAAGGAAGAGATGGCACAAGTGTGTTTCCTCAATGAATTGTACGCTGATCCTGCCACAGCCCATAAATTGTGACAGTGATTTAGCGTACGTCATTGCGAAGGCAGAATATTAGCGAAAGCTTCAGCCCGCTTAAATGTGTTATCGTAAAAAAAAAAGAAATAAAAGCGCTAATCTATGCCTGAATTCTCCTTTTCTAATTTCACAATTTTGTACCTCTGACTTATACTTCTCCTACGCGCAATAATTAATGAGCGTACCAAACAAGAAAATAAAACAAACGAAACACACGATCATAAGATTACCAAAACGTACGATTACTAAAATTTACTCAACACACAAATTACTGTTTGTAAGCTAACGCAATTGATTGCCATCGATAATCCGTGAAACGGCGATTGAATAACGTAAATCTCAACATACAATGCCAAAAGAATTTTTTCTTAAAATCTACGGTGAAGCTTACCGTAATAATTACGTGAAAAAACGTAATCGACGAACGGTTTGCAAGTATTATAATTTATTACGAAAAATTGCTATAATTTTTACTCGAAACTTGGACTGATTAGGAAACTTTGTACTTCCTACAAGCCTGACTTCATAATTTTTACTCAATAATAAAGCTCTTTAATTTACATAATTTACTTAATTTACACAAGTAAAGTTCCGTAATTTTTACAAGCAAAGTTCCGTAATTTTTACAACTAAAGCTTCATAATTTTTGCAAAAGTCGTATTATTTTTACAAAGCTTTTTATTAAGATTAAAAAGCTTCGCATCACAGGTTCAATATCAACGCAAAAATACAAGCAATTCCCCGTAAAATGTTGACCGCTTGCAAATCGTCCCTCGATTACATTTTTTCACGCATTTATTACGGGAGGAGCTTTACGGCAATTTTTATGCGAGAAAAAAATTCCCTCAAGCGATTAAAACGCGCCGGGAGAAAAGCAGACCAGCCGTTAGACGAGCACCACCCGAAGCGTCGTATATCTCGCGGGATAATGCGCCTGCATCGTAAAGCCTTCAGGATCGGTCGTATACAGTTTGCTCCTCTTGACAATTTTTTTTTCTTTTTCTTTTTCTTTTTTTCTTTGTGCAAACGAGAGGGAACAATGCGCCGTTCGCCGTTCCTTATGCATATAAACGCTCCGCGAAAATCGCTCGATGCAACCCGAGGCGCCCGGAAGAGGAAGCGCCGTGCGAGATCCTTATCGATTCCTCGATGACGAATAGGTAAAACAGAGTCGTAAGCGGACTGCGAGTATGCCTCTCACCTGACGAGATGAGAAAATCCACACTGACTTTCTACGCCGCGGGAAACTAAATTTGCTTACTTGTGTGTAGAACATTTTTTTCCTCCGGAGTACTTATCGCGCGTAAAGTACCTTTTAATTAGTTTGAATCATTAAATTTTTATTTTACTATTATTATGTTTTTTATCGTAATATTTATTTATCTATTTATTGATTTTATAAATTTACGGTCGTCTACCCACTTAAAAATTAGAATGCAAAATTAAGTATATTGCATACCATGAGATTTAATAATAAGAGCGCAATAGAATTTATTTAAAATTTTCCTTAAAATTAAAATCAGAAACTTTACGCCTATAGACAGTTCCGATTACCAAGCAAACTGCGTGCATTGAATTAAAAAATGTAGAATTATACGAACATTATTATATTATTATTAAATTAGTATTATTAATATTATTACCGATTTGTCTTAACGTTTTATTTGCGATGACGTATCGATTATTATCGTTTAATAAAATCAATCGCCGGATTTTTTACGGATAATATGGGAGTTTCGTAAACAAATTATTGAAATCGTGTTCCAGTTTTATTCAGGTTTTAGTTAGCTAGGTTGCACAATTTTACGCACCGGTGTAACTTTTTAGCGATATTATTATTATTAATTCTCCGATAAGCGGGGAATTATAGTTTTTCTTACTTAACCGCGCGACTGTTTAATAGGCAACGGCTATATGCATAAATAATAAATTAATAATTGAATATACCGCGATCGAGCAAAGGAGTAAGATATAAAAGTGTTCGATGTTTTTTAAATAATATACGCTCTTGCGCCAAGTGGAATGATCAATTTTCTGACACAAAAACCAGGCCACCGTTAAATAATAATAAACGTAATTTTAAAATCACAATGACTATTGTACAGACTTGAGTCTCAAAGTGAGATAAAAAAAAATCAAATTAGATGCGGCTTCTTACTTTCTGTCCTTCAAACTCGTCGCTTCAGTCTATTAATGAATTTTCTCCTGCGCGATTTATTATAATTTTCACCAAAAAGGAAACTCAATCCAATATTCTTTTTTTTCTCTCCCTCTACCATCTTTTCTTAATTTATTTATTCTTCCTGAGCGATTCTGTAAAAAAAAAAAAATAATTTATAAGACAGAATCTTGATTAACATAGTTACTCTTAGAAAATTAATTGCAAATTGAAACATTAAATCTATACTATAAAAAGTTTTTGCAATGAATCCTGCAACCAAACAAATTCCTTCTGAACACCTGCCAACGTGAACAAAGTAAATATTTTTTGTAATCACATAAAAATCATCACGAATCCTTGTTTTTTTTTTCACGCACAAATTTTAGTTTAATACATTCCGTTTTTACAGCTAGAAATCTTTGAAATTTAAAAACACAATGAAGGAATACACATTTTATGCCTAGAAATGAAAAAAAAATACAAAGAAATTCAAATTAGATAAGAGGCTTTCAATTTCCTGCCCTCAAAGTTCGCCGCTTCAATTTACTAATGAATTTTCTCCCGCGATTTATTAATTATCACCAAAAAGGAATCCCCGTCCATTCTTCTCTCTCTTTCTGCTTTTATTGCTGCGGAGACGGAGGTCACGCGGGTCAATTAACGAAGCGCGGTAAAGCTCGCGATGCGTGAACATTTCGTCGGCACTCGAGGAAGCGACGAGTGAAAGTCGGGCCTCATGGGAGAAAGACTCCAAGGCCCCTTCTTCGAGCATACATACATTCAAGTGTCTCGGCCCTTCTGTATGCGTACGCCTACCTACCGACCGGATTCCGAACGGAGGCTGAGCCACTAATTCATTACCGATTTTCTCTCGAGCGCTTTTCACATCCTCCTTTCAAGATTCATTATCTCAGGCCCACACCTTTCTGTGCTTAGCCTACCATACGTAAGAAAAGAGTTTTATTTGATCGATTTTTAAATAAATTTTCGAGGAGCAGTTGAACGTGTTATTGCTGAATACTTTCTATTGTTGAATACTTTTTTTTTTGGAAAAGTTTTTAAGTAGTTACAGACATACTTTGAATACTTTTAAATACTAAAGCAAATTGTAATTCTTATATTGTTTTTCGGATTTTACATAGTTTTTTTTTCGTATCAAATTTTGTATAGATGTCTTTTTTCAATTTGTCAGTATGTCTTGTAGCATTTATCAGCAGGATTCCCGTGAGGTACCATCTGCAGGGAAATATACTTAAAGAATTCTTTTAAAAATCTTGTAAGAATAATTTAAAAAAAATCTTGCAATGTAAAATTCCTTTTGAAAATTCCCTGTAAAAGTTCCTGAGAACAATTTTGGAGTACAATTTCCTTTGCATATTATCCTTCTAAAATTTCTTAAGAAAAAGTTCCCTGCAGTATTTCCTAAGAATAATTTTCGCGCAGAATTTCCTTTAGAAATTTCCCTGCAAAATTTCCTTTAAATAAATCCTTGATAAATCTAGCAGGCTTCTCTTTAAAATTTTCTGTGAAACTTATGTAATACTCTCTACTCAATTATTGCTGAAACATTATGTGCAAAAAATCCTGCAGGATTAATGCTTTGGTAAAAGGACCCACAGGACTCCCACAAAAAAAATCCTACAAATTTTTCCAACAGGGTCGTCTTACCCTAGGCATATCAGAACACAATTCGCAAGATCAAGTCTCACTCCCATCAGGGCGCGACTCGATCTGCGGATCGAGCCTCGCGTGTGGCGAGGAATCAAGGCGCGCTCCCCCGAGCGTGTAAAGCCTCCCCGCGGGCAATTCTGTGTACCGGGCCCAATGGCTTCCTACAGTCATATCGGATCCGCGCGCGCGGAATGTAAATCAGCTGATGCGCGCGTAACGGGCTGTGGACTCGCGATGCTCTCGCGCTGCCATACCGCCGCCACGCTCGGCAGCGCGGATGGGTTCCGTTGCACGGTGGGAGTCGATCCCTCCGTGGCGATTTTTCGCGCGCTCCCGCGGCCTCGTATAACGGCGAAAGTGCGATGCAAGAATGCTTTTTTTTCTCTCGATCTCAGACTGGTAATTTACTCGATTTTTTTATTTACTTTTTGTTATATTTTTTACTTTGATAACGAAAATTTTATTTCTTGTACATTAACGGCCGAATGATTGATCAAATTATAAATCGTGAGTAAGTAAAGTATAGTAATTGAATTAGAAGCGAAGGTTATTGACTTTTGGATGGTATCCCTCTGTTTCTTTTCTAACGAGAGAAATTTATTTTATGTTATACTCTTTACAATTTCATTAGTGAAAAATTCTAGCATTAATAAAATAAAATAAAATGGGAAATATCCTTTATTATTAATCATCGAATAGTGGAGCTTTTCCTACTAATTTTTAGGGGAAAAATTGACTAATGTAACTTTAGATAGTCCTCGCAGAAAATAAATATATTGATTAAAAATTTCTGTAAATTTTTTATTTTACAATTTAATCCATGCTTTAGTTATATTTTTAATGCGACCCTTACCTCCGTGAACAGATGAGCCACTAAACTCGTTTGATTCCTGTATATACAAAAGTTTCACACTCCAAAGAAATAAAATCCTACTGCACTTTCAGGGTTTATTTACATCGACGTTCAATATTTCCTGTACAATATTGATCAATATTTTAGATAACATGTATAGCAAAACACGCAACGAAAATTAATTCGATTTTCTCCGTCGCACTATAAATTGTTTTCCAAGTACCACCTGCATTACATAAGTCAGAAATTGCTGAAATTTCGCCGGCCCCCGTAAAACCGGTCTAGAATTTAGCGAAAAATTCGTAACTAGTCTGTCTCGATATGTAAAAGTTGCGTTCGCTCGTTCAAAGTTCGAGTCAACGACACCTCGCTTATATGGCGTTACGCGCGCGCGCGCGCGTGTACAGGACTATTAAGCGTAGGAAAAAGTCAAGTGCCGCGAAATGAATCCTGAGAAAAGGGGGAGAAAAAAAAAGAGAGAAAAATCTTCGTTTTCAAAAGAATTTTAATTATGCCCGCCTGAATTTTTTCCCTCTCTCCCTCTCTTTCGCTCTGCGCGCTTTTATATCGCAAGAAAAATCCATGCGGTAATACCGTGAATTCTCCCACAATTATTATTATCATTATTATTATACGGAGCTCAAAAGTGGCGCCGCTTTAAAAAGGCCTGACACAAGAGTATTCCGCGTATCCATTTACATAATCGATTGCCGTTTAACTCGTTGGCTAATTCCAGCAACGGCGCTCGGTTAGTTGGCTTTAAAATTTTGCGCCACTTGCGGATCGCACATTCCGCCGGACGCTCGAGGGAAAGTATTTTTGAGCACTCGAAAGAAGGTCGCCAAAATTTATGTCTAATATTTATATATTGTTTCGAACGAAATTATGTATATGTATATACACATGTACACATATAAAATGTATTCTTTCGGATTTTTAAAAGAGAACTGCCTGCCTTCTTAAATTGACTCATTAAGACTGTTAATTTCCGCAGTTAACAGTTACGCGGTGCTCTTAATATAAACTAATCTCCAAGCGCGACGAAAGTTCTTCCGCCTATGCTAATCAAGCCTCTCTTGTATAATCCTTAATAACAAAGTACGCGCGCATTATACTTTGCGGAAATTTCTTGCAGCTTTGTTACCCACACCACAAGTTCAGCATTACTTTTTGCCCGTAATAAGCTCCGCTTAAACGGCTGCGCTCCGGCGAAATTCACCGATAGTGCGTTTATTAGGGATATAAATGTGCAAATGTGTATTATACTCTCCGATAAGTTTAATTTTGATAGAACTTTCTATGTCCTTAAAAAAAAAGAACTTTAATGGGAATTTGTTTTGTAGAGAAAATAAAGTAAAGTCACTTTACCGCGCGAAACTTGAATCTCGCATTTGTATTTCGCGGTGTTAAAGTGAATTTGCGTTTTCATTGATCCTAATAAACCAGAGATGACAAAGAGCCTTTAAATCACGGTTAAAGATGCTTAAGTACCATTTTTTCCACAGTACCTTCTCTTAAAAACGCTTTTAAGGTACAATGTAATTTTAAGGCGTCTTTGAGATGGTAGTTATCCATCTATAAATATTCTTTAAAGATTCTTTCTTATTCCTGATTTATTGACATATGCAACGTAGCGGTTTTCAAAAACTTTCCTCTAGACTTACAAAAAGTCATGTTAGTCTAAAATATTCGTGAACAAAATACGGAATACAATATACAATAAATAAAATCTGAATAAATAAATAAAAATTGAATGAATAATAAATAAAATTTGTAAGTAGTTATCAGAGAGAAATTAAAAATAATAATATTTAACGTTGAAACATTTTACATTATACCTGTTATCAAAATGACACTCTGAGAGACTGAGAATATATTAATAAATTATTACTTATTATTTTAAATATATTATTCAAATTAAATAACTCAAATTCATATATCAAACATTACTTCATAAAAATTCAAATAAGGTTTTTTTAAAACTAATTTTGTTTAATATCTCGACTAAACTAAAGAGAACATTTTTAAATCTACCTTAACGAGTTTTAAATTTCGCGCCAGATATAGTGAACACACTATTCCTTTCAAGTCAAGGTAAATTTCCACATTGCAGCTTTTAAAAAAATCACCTCGTCAACTTCAAACGCAAACGAATGTACAATTATACCACTGAGAGATATTTTTTGAAAATTACGATGAAGCTTTACGAAAGAATTATGGAGCTTTACTTGTAAAAATTACAAAGCTTCGCCGCAGGTCCAACATTCAAGTAATCATTACAAGGATTCTCGCGTAAAAATGTTCAATGCTCGCAAGTCACTTTTTTCACATAATTTTTACGAGATAATTCTCTCAATATAGAATAGCGCAAAGTTACCTATATACACCGAAAGATTTTTTTTGTAAAAATTACGGTGAATCTTCCAGTAAAAATTACGGCGAAGCTTCCCGAAAAAATGACAAAACTTTTAATTTTAAAAATTACGAAGCATGTACCATCAATCCGAATAACAGTCAAACATTAACGAGATTTTCACATAATAATGTCCCAGTACTTACGAACCTCATTTTTGCATGAAATCATCACGAAGAGTTTCACCCCAATTTTTATAAGAAAATTCTCTCGATGCAAAATAGCATGTGAACTTACCAGAATTATATACACAGAAAGAATTTTCCGTAAAAATTACATTGAAATTTCCCGAAAAAAATAACGAACAGTTCGAATATCAGTTAAAAATTACATCCACTTTCCATTAAAGCTGACCACTACTTGTAGATCAAATTTTTTCATGGAGAGCTTCACCATAAATTTTATTAAAAAAAAAAATTTTTTAACGTAGAATTTCCATTCTAATAGACTTATATTGATGTCGACAGCGCGGTCGATTCCGCGACGAATGCAGGACTCTGGTGTCTCCTGTTTGGAAACGCCACGGCGAGCGGCGACCCTCTAATTCGAAGGTACACCGTCGAAGTCGATCGGCTCTCGGTCGACCTACATTCCCCTCGAAATTGCCGCCGTCAATTCCCAGGCGAGGAGGCGAGTTACTCGGCGGCACTTCCCTGCGCCGGTCGCCCCGGGCAACTGCGAACGTCACTTCATACATACGCCGGTAGTGTCTGCCATATACATGCGGGCGAAACGCGCCGGAAGTCTCGGATTCCCACGTGGGAAAGGCCTCGATCGGAGCGCGAAATCCCCATGGGCGAGGATGGATTTCGTTCGGGGAAAGAAATTACTTATTGAATCTTTGCACCGCTGAGTGCCGAACTCTCTATATACACACTTGTGTTTGCTCTTCAATGAGTTTCTCTCTCTCTCTTTCTCTCCGGCTGTGACACTTTTACTCAGAAATTTTTTAGTAGATTTTATTCTCATTTGGAATGTTGGAAAGGCGACTTGGTGGAATGCGGAAACACATTGTTTTTCAAAAGTGTCATTTACTGCTACTATTTTGAATGAATAGTAAATTTGACGAGATTAAGAATTGTTGTATAATAATTACAAAATTTTAACTTATACTAATGCAAATCGGATTGAAGAAAATTGGAGACATTTGTAAGAATACTTATTTCTGATCCTCTAACATGAAAATCACAGCTTTCATACGATTTTTTGCGGTTCTTTGTAAAATTTTGTTGAGTCTCAAATTTGATTCTCGTCAATACGTGATTGACCGTAGAAACCCTTTGATAAATAGAATCCTAAACTCGAATTCCCATAAAATGCCTGTCCACGAAATCGGAATAAAAGATAAAAAAAAAAGGAAAAAACAAAGCTCGTCGACTCATTCTGTCAAGATCAATGGAACCGGAGAAAACAACGGAGTCGCGAGGCGCGACAAAGAAGGGTAAGCGGAGGAGAAGGAGGAAGACCTCAGGTACTGTAGCCTCGGGTCGCGTCGGTGAAAAGGAACGGAAGCACCCGCGCCGTGCCGGAAGCGTCGTAGCGGAATGCCGAAACCGATAAGGCTTGGGCATAAAAATGCGCGCACGTGCGCGCGCCTCGCTTCGGGAACGGTAAATCGGCCGATTCCAGTCGCGCATACTCCTACGGCATCCCCCAAAGCTCCTTTCATATTTTTCGGAGTACGGTACTTAAACGGGGATTTCAATAAAACGTCGAATTTTATTGTTCGACTAGCAGCGGTCAATTAAAAGTCTAAATAATTTTTTAATATTTAATCGCGTAGAATTCACTTGGAAAATGTGAAACTCATTTGGAAAATGAGAAATTCACTTGGAAAATATGAAGAGTGACATTTGACATACGTGAAAACGTATTCACGTATGCACGTTTTTTCACATAAAATTTGTCACTATTTACATTTTCTAAGGGAATTCAGCATTTCCAGAATTAGAGAGTAGCTTACTAGTACAATAAAAAATCGAGTTTTAAACTCTAGCTCTAGGGTTTTTTGAGGCATAATGAATATTGATTGATTTTTATTTAAAAGAATTTTCAATTCGAACATTGTTCAGTAAAGTTATCTAAAAGTCTACTAAAATATAAGTGTTATAGTATAATGTTTTAGAAGAAATGTTTTGTATCGTCCATTTTCTAATGTCTTGTTTTGTTTATAAATTTCTTCATTGTATTCTGTGAGGCAATTTTTGCGTAAATTTTTTCCTCAATGTAGAGTTCTTATATCAACTGCATATGGGTATACATTCACAGCATGTACAGGATTTTCATTAATCATTTTGTTGTGCAAGAAGATTACGGTAAATCGAATGCCGGTTTTCATTGAACTATAAATCGTTTAAAGCGAAATTGGAACTCTTTCTTCACGGTTCCGATGCGTTGAGAACTAATTAATTAATTTAGAGTGTTCAATAAATTACTTTGCATCGACTTTCTAATTTGTCTTTTGTATACGTCGCTTTATTTGCTTAGCATATTTATTAACCACTTTGATAATAAATAAATAACTCAATAAAATAACTAAAAATTCTTTTTAAAACATATTTAATAATAATTAAAAAAACGTGATGTGTTACTTTTAAATTTTAGATACTCATTTAACATTTAAAGACTACTAAAATAAATTTTAATTCAATCTATAATATCATTAACAAATGATTTAATTTAAAAAAAAAAATGCCTAATTACTGCGAACTTTCTTTTAATCATAAATGCGTTAATACATTGTATGCTCTTTTGATTACAAAAAAGAAAACGTAAGTAACGCCTTCAGAAATTTAATAAAACGTTACGCCCAACGCTTTACGTTGATTGCGCGTCGCGCTGAGCATCCCGCTAACGCGAAATAATTAATTCCCCTCTCGACTTTTTACCGCCAGCGTCCAGCAGCGCGCGGAGACGCGCAGTCACTCACCGCGGGGCGCAAAACACAAAGAAACGTTATGATTCGCAGCTCTCGCGGCGTAAAGACGCCTTAGATCCCCGTAACAAATGGGGGAGAGGAAGCCTCGACGACGACGACGATAAATCGCCACTAGAAACCAGTATCGTCTGCAATGGTTCACTTTTTTTTTACTCCTCCTGCTTCCTCCACGTCTCATCTCATCCATCCGTCGTCGACTCCCGTAAATCGACGACAGTCCAGTGGTGCATCCCCGCACGATGCCTGTCCGGGTAATCCAGGGTACTCACACATGCACACAATTATACGTACACCAACACACATTAACACATACATATACCCAAGCACATGCATACACATGCGCTTATATACACACGTGTACATACACTTACCTACACACACTTACGGACACACATTTACGCACACGGAGAAAAATGTTAATAGTATAAAAAATTACTATGTTGTATACACTAATAGAAAAGATCATTTGACCCAAAGTCAATGTCTTTAATATAAAGACGTGAGCATTTAATATAGTTCAAAGCCATAAGTATTATAAACGGTGCATTAAATATTAAGCCATCCACGGGATTTTCATCGTTAAAGATGATCGCGCATTGACTATTAAGAAATATTTTTTTAATGCTAATACATACTTCTTTATTTAAAATACCATGAAATAATTATTTTTCAAAGGCGTTAAGGCAAAGACTTTGGATCAAAGGATATTTTCTGTCAGTGTAGGAACAGTGGAATATACTCAACTTATGACGACTTTTACTATAAAAGTAAAAACTGCTATGTACACATACACTTACACACACACACGCTCACATCCACCCACAAAACTTACATACACACATTTATACACACACGCAAGTAAATTTATACATACACTGACAAAAAAATTTGTTAATTTTAAGGAAATAATTTACTTCAGTAGTACTTATTAAATATTTCTTTGAATCAAGTAACGATTTCATTAAAACTAAATGAATTTATTTGTTTCTAAATAAATTTAGTAGTTTGAAAAAAATAATTTTTCGACACAATGAAATCTTTAATAAGTACTATTGAAATATAAATGATTGCTTAACATTCACAAATTTTTTTTCTCAGTGCAATCACGGACGCGTAGATGCATATGAATGTGCAGACGCATACACATACACTTACATACGGACGCGCGCACGTATTCGCGGGGAAAAAAAGGAGCGAGTTCGTCGCGCAACGACGAGTACGTCGCTCAAAATCCAGTTTCGTTCGTTCAGGGCAGTAAGTAGGTAGCTGAGCTCGAGCACAAGATCGTTGACTCTGCACTCGCCGATAACTGTAAATCTCGCGGCGTGCGCGCGGAGGCTTCTTTTCTAGTCGGCGGAGTCGGGCAGGTGCGCCGGGTTTACGTAGCTTCTTTTATTTCGCTGGGTGCGAGATGATGGATCACTCTGGGTCGTTTGATTTTTTAAATTTTTTTTTTTGAGAGTATTTAAGGGCGATCGTTGCACGAGAAAGGGACCTGCTTTTCCCGCGACTCGGCGGCCGTTATTTAGATTGATGGCGGCGCGAAGTTGCTCTGTGCACTTTTAATTGAGTGACCCGCTTGTAATTAGGTCTTGTCGCTGCTTTGCAGTAGTTGTGGTCTTGTTTGATGGTTAATTTAATTTAAGCGGTTCGTTTTATTTTATTTCTTTTTAGCGGACTGTTTATGGGTTGGTGTATATATGTAGGGTACTTGGGGAATAAAATTAAGTGACTGTATAAGAAGAATTTTTTGTTGCTGTAAAGCACAGTATAATTAACACACAAATAACACGTTATAAAATTGTAGAATTTGCAATAAAAAGTCAAAATTGTTAAAAGGATTTTTCGCTGATTGTATACTAAGCATTGATTAAAGCTTCGTATACGAATTGGACGAATTCAATTAAATGTTTTTTTTTTCATATAAATATTTTAAACAATTTTTTAAATTCTTCTGCACAATTAATAAGGATATTATGAATGCTATAAATTTAAGTGTACTTTAAACGGTCTTACACTTAACTTCCAATTTTCAAGTTTAACTTAAATTATCGTAGTACTTTAATTTTATTTCTCATTATTTTCTTCCATTACGTTACATTGAAAGCTTAGATCATAAATTGTTGAATAAAGAATAAAAGAAAATATACTGTAAAGTATATCAAATACAATAAAACCTGAAAAAACATGCAGGATTTAACATTATTTTATACTATTCACATCTGCCAAATAAAATATCCACACATACGCAAAGAAAAATAAACTGTATCTATACGTTACAAAAAAACATTCTGGTTTTTTATTAATATAATTTAAAAAAAAAAGTTTATTCTAACATGATCAAAATATCTAATAGAGCAAGTTCTATAAGTTCTGCCCGCCAGAAAACGGATAAATTTATAAAATGCATTTTTTTAAAAGTTTAACAAAGCACCTGTTTGAAATTCTAACATAATACGAACGAACACGTGGAACAACGTATACAATCGGCCAAAAATTTTCACTAAAATACAACACAATACAATTATAATCCTCGCATTATGCGCTGCTTATCTCCTTAATGCACTCGCATCGAGAACGAATTTCGCCCAGAGCACAATGGAATTTCATTAGCGGATTATTCATATAAGAAAATTTCCATTAGCAGCCTCGCGCTGCGCAAAACTCGCGCAAGAAAATTACATATTACGCCGCTTAACGGCTATTTCAATTACTTGAATTATTTATAGGATTGGAAAAAAGTGTACAGTTACGCTTTAGCCGTCGATACGCGTCATAATACGCCGCGCAAATAAACGACGCTTCCTTCATCGCCGACATACGCGCGGGGGTAAAGGAACGCGCGGCGAACATTTCGTGTGCATAATGAGACGCCGCCGTGCGGAGTGTGCAATTTAAATTCTGTAACGTTGATTTAGCCTACAAAATTTATGAAAAAAAAAATGAAAATGAAAAAAAAATGTTTTACTGAGAGGGGTGTGTGCTAAATTGTTGCTATGTAGGTAAATAACCGTGCCTGTTTGTATACGCACGCTTCCTCCATACATTCTCGGCGCCGTAAATGAATAGTAAATAATATTTTAACATCGCTGACGCGCGTTATGATGTATACCGTAAAATTTCGTTTATTCCTCGTGCGTCGCGTTTATTGCGACGTAATTTATTGCTGAAAATTGTAAGTGTTACTTAATGTTAATCGTCGGATTATGATTCGTATATGCAAATTTAAACAATTTTTTTTTAAGACTATTGATGCGATTCTGTGTAGGTATACTTACACGTGCAAAAAAATTATGCGTTCAATTAAATTTAATTAAAAATTTAGTTTTAGCGTAGTAAAATTTAGTTATACAGTATGTTGTAATGTAACTGTAAGAATAATCAGAGAAGAAATAAATTTCAAGTATTTCAATTATTTAGTCATTTATTTCGTACATTAAATGGGTTTAAGAAGAAAGCATAAAAAAATTATTTTATGTTTCATCTTAAACGTGTCAAACAGATATGGAGATAAAAGATAAAAATATACGACGAGCTTCCCTCTCTTAAATGATAATAATCTAAAGAGAAATATTTGGACTACGAAAATGAACCATTAAATTTATTAACATTATACATTTAAAAAAATATACTTTTATAAAGAAATCAGTAAGTAATTTAAAATGACATAACAACTACATTAACAAAAGATCCAGACGTTTAGAAAACTTAAATCTCATTTCGGCAGTAGAGCTACACTATAAAGCGTCAATTTCGCGATACGCAATCTCTCAACTGGCGCAAGATTCAAATCTCCGCAGAACGCACTTGCATGTGCACCTCTTTTCCCCGCCGCAGAAAAAAGTGCATCCTCGCGCGCATACCCGCACACAGACGTAGAGTATATACATAATAATCGCACGAGGGAATCGCGCGCGAATCTCGGCCTCCTCCTCACTCTCCTTACTCCCGAATGGAAATTCCTGCTCGGCGGGCCGCCCGACACGTGTAATTACCGCGGAGCGCCGAGCCGCGCGGCTTCGTCGCCGAGGCGGAATTTTTTCTCCGGCGCGCCGATGTGCGAGGTACCGTTTGAAGGACGCGCGAGCGAGCGAACGCAAAAGAGAGAAAGAGATGCATAACGAGAGAAAGAGAGAGATAGACAGAGGGAACGAGAGAGATAGAGAGAAAGAAACAAAGAGGAAGATAGAGATATAGAGAAAGAGAGAGATAGGCTGAGAGAACGAAAAAGTTACAGAGAGAACGAGAGATTAGACAGAGAAACGAGAGAGTTAGACAGAGAGCAATGAGAGAGTTAGACAGAGACAGTGAGAGAGTTAGACAGAGAGAACGAGAAAGAGGAAAAGAGATAGCGACATAATGAGAGGAAGAGACATAGTGACAGAGAAAGAGAAGAGAGATAGTGACAGAGAAAGAGATAGTGAGGGAAAGAGAGAGACATAGTGAGTGAAAAAGAGATAGTAAGAGAGAAGATAGTGAGAGAAGAGAGAGATAGTGAGAGAAAGAGAGAGATAGTGAGAGAAAGAGAGAGATAGTGAGGGAAGGAGAGAGATAGTGAGAGAAAGAGAGAGACAGAGAGATCCGCAACGAGGAGGTTCGTGCGAGAGAGGCACAAGCCTGCATTCTGGGTCGTGTGGTCGCTCGAGGATGCTCGGAATATCTATGCGCCGGCGGTTTACACGCGCTCGTCCTGATTCGACGCCGCTGGGAAAGGAGCGATGGGGAGTTTCTCGCTCGGGGGGTTACGGATCGATTGGCTGCTCGATGATTGAACTTGCCATATTACGGGAGTTTTTCTTTATCTTTTTCTTTTAAAATTTTATTTTTTATCATTTTTTTATTTATATTATCAATGCAGTAGATCTCGTTAAGTTAATTTCGTTTGAATTAGTAGGTTTACGATTTTACAGATTTTTTTTTAATTTAAAAAGATCTTTATCTGCTATTATTAATAAGTAGGTCTTGTTAATTTAGCCTATTTGCAGCTTGTACCGAAATTCTGATGATGTACTTTGTGTTGGTACTATACATGCGGTAATTCTGGATGAGTGTATGTTTAAGATGATGGCTAATGAGGGTAATCATGTTCAAGTCGAGACTAGCTGACCTTAGAAAAGTAATTATTTATGTATGTTTATAACTTTTTTCAATCTTTTAAGTATCAACTGGTCGATGCAGACTAGAATTCAGGTCGGTAGTCTCATACTAAAGAAATTCATCTTTTTATAATGAGAAATAAATTTGACCTCAAATTTTTTATTTAGATATAGGGCCTATTAAAATTTAACATAAAGTTATTTTTCACCATTTATTCGTTTTGCCAAACTATAAATTTTATATAATAATAAAGCTTATTTCCATTTAAAATCTACTTCTTTAAGTAATTTCCCTTTTTTCGAAATTGCAAAATGAATCAATCTAATTCGTCAGACGTAACGAAATATCACTTAAAATATTTACTTCAATAGTACTCGTTAAATATTTCTTTGAATCAATTGATTGCTTTGTTAAAACTGCTAAATTTATTTAGAAACAAAGAAATTCATTTAATATCAAAGAAATATTTAGCAAGTACTATCGCAGTAAAAATATTTACCGAAAATTACCAAATCGGCCTCGCAGTGTACACATTTCTATATACACACACATTTATATATCTTTATTATTTAACCGACTGCACTACATCGTCCCGCTGTACAGACGAGCCCCCACCTCTCCGCGGCATTTTACCCGCAAATCGCCCCTCGCGGCGCCGATCCCCGCAATTTATTTATCCCAGGCGCAGCTGGGACGCGCGCGCCTGGAATGTAAGTAGATGCGCCTCGGCTCGCGTCAGACGCAAAAGCGAGCAACGAAAGCTCCTCAAGGTCTTTCTCTCTCTCTCTCTCTCGTCGCGTCGTCGCCGCCGCCCACGGGCAGGAGGGAGCAGGGGGGGTTTCTTCATCAAACTTTTTATCCGACCTCTCCTCGCGCGACGCCTACCGATTTCCCTTTGATGGCGCGCAGGATGCACCCGCGCGCCGACGACGAAGTATACGACGAGGAGGAAAATTGTGAGGAGCGCGCGGCTCCTTTTTCGGCGAGTGCCGAGCCGCGAGCGATGCCTTTTTGCGCGCGACTCAGCCGCGGGGATTCCGCAATGCCCCCGCCGGTAAAAGCTCCCTTCCGATCCCCCTTTTGCGGCCTTTTTGTCCCCGCGCGCTGTGGGACCTCGAGGTGCACCGCGCGAATTGTGATACTTGCGCACCAGAAAGTGCGGTTTTCGTAAATGCCGCGTTGTTTTCTGCATTTTATTTCAAGGAGTGTGTGGAAAATTTTGGATATGTACGTCATTCTGTTCTCTCGCACCGAAATATGAATAAACGCGATAAATATATTGAATAAGTGAGCGACTTATATCCACTTATTTGATGTGAATTTTACTTATTTAATTTTAAATTGAATTTGAATTTTATAAACATTTGATTGGATGCATTTAGTTTTTTAAGGACTTTATTAATGCAATGGATTAAAAAAATTTGGAATAAATTAAATTCATACGATAAAGTATGTATTAATTTGCTTAATACAATTGTTAATACTTGTTAATACTGGTTAATCCCTATAGTGTATTCTGAATTAGTCAAATTACTCTAATTTTATTAATTATGTATAGCAAGATTATGATATGATAACGGAGCTGTATAAATTCTAGGAACTCGGAGTTTCAAATTTCGCGCTCTCATCTCATTAGAAAGAATGTACATATAAAGAAATTCTCGATAAAAAAGCGGTGAATCTAAATTTCACCGTTTATTCTATTAGATTAATTTAAAATATTATTTAAGGAGTATTAACGACATACTGACGTTGTCTCCTCGAAGATGATTTACAAATAACTTATAGACAGTTTAAAAAAATATTTCTGATTATACGCTAATGTTGATGAACAAATGAATATCTAAATTTATTATTTTATTTATATTTATTACTTTATAAATTTAAATAAATCAACAGTTTAATACTTGCCTAGTTTCCCAGAATGACATGCAAAATGCATGTCTTCACTTATAGGAATTCGAATCGTAATTTACTTTACGTCTGTAATCAATTTATTAATAACAAATGTGCATGCACAGTTACACGATCTTAAAACAAAGTATTTATGATTAATAAAACTCAAGATTTTATTTTTAGATATACCACATAAACGCGCAGCTATAAGTACATTAATAACAATAAACAATTACATAAATCTAATTATGAACACAATAATTTGTCCGACTAAAAAAATGCACTGTATTACAAAAAGTACTTTGTATTTTGTCATTAAATTTTCGCGTAAATTCAGATTACACGCAATATTAAACCCCAAAAGCAGGCAACGAAAGATTCGCATTAATGAAATACAACGAAAAAAAAGTTACACTGTATTAATTCCAGTAAACGAATTTACGCAACGAAAATAACATTTTAATTTAAATCCTTCGTTACAATAAAGTATCATTACAATCCGAATTTCACACCGACGAACAATTATTAACACTTCCATAAAAGAATCCCATATAATTTTCCGCTAAACACAAGCAACTGCCATAAAGGACCAATCAGCAGACAATAACACCACCCACGTGCATATGTAATACGCAAATCTCATTTCGCTCCATTATTCGAAAATTGAAAGCAGATCCATTCCCATGTCTTAAGTGTCTATATGGCTCTCCGAGCACAATAAGCGATATTTACGAACGTGCCGCGCCGAAACGACTGACTTTTCCGACTCGCTTAATGACGATTACGTTTTTCCGTTACTGTCGCTTTCTCGAAACTTTCGCGATTTCACGCTGCAATTAGAGAACACCGTGGAAAAATGCCACCGGATGCGCTCCTTTGCCTTCAATTTTACGACGGAGGATGTCGTGTATATAGTATACATATTTTGTCTTTTTTTTTAATTTATGCTGGTCTTTTGCGCCTCCCTCGCCTATTACAATTTCTTTTTCCTTTCAAGCGTACTAAAAGTAAAGGACGACGTTGATGATATGAATTCAAAATTGTAGTAATGTAATATTTGTATAAAAGGCATAAAAAATTACTCAGATTCAGTTTTAATTAGAGAAATAATAATAAATTTAAAATGTCGAAAAAAAATTTTTAAATCTTTTACTTTCCTGTTGCAGCGGAGATGTACTTGAGCCCCGTGGAGACGCACTGCATGAACGTCGACTACTTCCTGCGCGACGACAAGAAGACGGCGTCGTTCACCGACGAGGCTATGGCTCGACTTCGTAAGCATACCTCATTTTTTTTTTCTTGTATTTACTGACTCGTAAAATGTTTATTTAATTTATTACTGTAAAAAAATAGCCACTTTCGAGGAATCGAATGATTTTTCTCAGTTATATGTAATAATAATAACAGTGTACCTGGAAATCGACGCTTGGATCTACTTTAAAAGGCACAGGATAGCCTCGAGGTGTAAAAATAGTAGCAAAATTCCTGCGGAACCTTAATAGCTTCATCCGAGTCAAAGTAATAGCATTGTTACGGATAAAAGAGATGAAAACAAAAAAAAATATTCGATGCTAGAAAGTGTAGGTCAGTAATACACTGCTCAGTTGTGCGTGTCGAATGATATTTTTATTGGAAAGGGAGTAAAGATGATCTTTAGAAATCTCAGCATCTGGGGCGTTAAGCCTTATTGGATAATTTCACGAGGTGTCGAGTGCCCTATAAACTCGTTCGATCTATCGAAAAATGTACTGCATATTAATATTGATCTAAATATTGATGAAAATATTGATTTTTAGACATGGGACGATCGGTGATCGCTCTGTTCATGGTCGCCTTTTTGGCGATCTTCACGGCCTTCTGGACCGGAGTCGTTGGCTGCTGGAAGAGGTCGTCTGGTAATATCACGGCGACCGCTATTCTCATGCTTCTCGCTTGTGAGTACTTTTTCGTTTAATAAACAAAAAAAAAAGATTTTAATATCCGCCAAAAATCCGGTTTTACACGCCCAGGATCCAATTTTTTGATAACATTCCTTATCCTCTACCCACTGAAAGTGAATGTCCAGCAATATTCACCTCGAAATTCTTTCGACTTTATAATAATTTAAATATATTTCATATCAACCTGTTAAAACATAATTTATTCCAATATCCTGCATTAACTTTGTATTTTTAAAGATACATGAAGAAAAACAAGAAATTTCAAGTGATAGAACATTGCAGAAGTAATATTCTAAAAAATCGTTGATTTTGCAGTAAAAATTAAACTTTCTGTTTGTTGTTGCACGTAAAAAGTTAAAAAAATGTAATTATTTGTAAACGTGCAACGTAAAAAAGAATTATAAGACATTCGATCTACTTAAATGAATAATATAATTAGAAATTTAAAAAACGTAATGATTACTTCGTTAATCTTATTTATAAAATTAGACCGAAGTGATAAAAGTCTTGAATTATTCAACTTGAACTATCGATCGTCAAACAACTATAGAATTTTTAACTCAACTATCGCCATTTAACTCAAAATTTATGTGCAACCAATACAATTTTTTTTCTCTTTTTAATAAAAAAAACCCTGCCGGAAAATTTATATACAATATATATTAAATTAAAATAAAATTTAAAATGTTCTGGGCAATAGCTGCTAAATTTTCCGACAGCGGAGCTTTAAAAACAAAAATTTAAATAAATTTTTTCTTTCAGGCCTGCTGAGCGCCGGAGCAATGGGACTGTGGCACGGGGTCGAGCACTACGAGAAGGACAAGGAAGTCGGCGTGGAGTACTACCACCAGTGGATCTCCGTAAGTACAAAAGTCCCGCTCGGGATGAATAATGCCGAAGAGTCGCGTGTGGGCCGCGAGGATTTTTCTCCTCGCTCAGCGTCGATGACGCACGCGGCAGAAGCTTGACGATCGTATCCCCACCCCCGGCTATTTTGCAACTGAATGGTCGTTCATTCTCTTCATTTTTTTCTTTCACCGCATACGCGTGTACCTGACCGAATTGCATTTCTCTCTGATCCGCTGCGATGCTGCGTTTTACCGAGTGGTCGCGTGATGCAATCGACAGCTTCTGGATTTGCGTGTGCGGATTTAACGGATTGTTCATTATTTGGATTAGAAATTGCGTCTCGATGTCAGATTTATGTTCGAAAGTTGTATGGGAATTAGTTAATTTTTTTTGTTCTTTTAGAAGAACGACAATTGTATTTTTAAAGTAAAATTCGAATGCTTGATCTGTTTGAATTTTGAACAATTCTTTAAATTATAGTTTTTATAAATAGTTTATTTTTTATTTGTAGTAATACTTTATATTCCTAAGTTTTTTTAACAGAGGAGCATTATCATTGGGTTGATTTTTATTTGGAAATATTTGTATTGATTAACTAGTTACTTCTACAGTTATATTCTAAATTTTTAATCAATGCCAATAAATTGGAACTTGTAGCTTCCTCATTTTAGCTTTAATAATTTTATTTTCTTTTAAGATGCTATTTTTTTTTATACTACAAATTATAACTAAAAAATGTATATATTACATCAAAAAGTAGAAAAAAATCAACCCAAATAAATGCAGAATTTTTAGCACAAGAACCACATGAAGCTCGATGGATTGCAGTAATACACAAATGAATTTTATTTTTCCACCATACAAATTAATGAGCTTCGAAATTCTTCGAAAAAATAATATCAAATTCTTAACAATGAGCCTTTGGTCGCAATATATAACACATCGTTCAATAAGTCCCGAGACTAACCCAGAGATTCAAATAATTCATATTTCAAAATGATTTTTGATAAAAAAATATTGTTTGCGTTGTTAGTCTCGGTACTTATTGTACGATGTGCTAAGTCACTTGAAATTGTTTATCTACTTAATCATAATTTAAACGTTTAATAGTCATAAATTATACAACTACATACAACTGGCAATGTATACTACTATAAAAACTATATATACTTACCAGTAATCGATCATTAAAAAAAAATTTCAAAATTGATTAGCAAACGTTTCTTTAAAAACTATATATACTTACCAGTAATCGATCATTAAAAAAAAATTCAAAATTGATTATCAAACGTTTCTTTCGGCTAAAAATCATCAAAAAAAATTTAAAACAATCAGCTTTAAATTTCTCATTCGAACTCTGGACCAAACGCTCAAGAATTTCGGAGCTCGATAGCTACACAGGCCGCACGAGGAAATTCACAAAACAGTCGCAAAAAAGGCAAAAAAAAAACGTAAACAGCAAGAAAGAAAGAAAAAGAAACAACAAAAACCCGACTTAATGCAGGTGCTGAAAGCGAACTCGGTCCAGTGGTACGACTGGTCGTTTTACCTGGCCTGGCTGGGCGTGGCCACGTGCCTGGGCTCCATGACCCTGTTCCTCATAGCGGCGAGCTGCCTGCGCAAGGAGCGCGCCCGCGAGCAGGCCCAGAGCGTCCAGTACATAATGCCAGGTCAATGAAAAAAAGACTCACTGCTGATATTCCCTTTTTTTTTCTTGTGTTTTTTTGCGGTGCTCTACCCTACTATCCTCCCCGGCTGCGGCTTTGAAGGTCCTCAAGGACAACTCAGTAATCTCGTACGACTGGTCGTACGTGGTGGCTTGGGTCGGCGTCGGTTGGTCGTTGGTCAGCGCCATACTCTTTAGCGCGGCGGCGATATGCTTAAGGGGCGAGAGAATGCGCGAGGAGGCGATGAACATGCAGTACCTCATGCCTGGTATTCAATTAACCTCTTATTAATACGCCACTACACACTTTGACCCCACGGGCCTTGACGCGCGAAATCGGCTGACAAGGGAGGAATTCCGTTAAACCGGATTTCGCGTTCCGAGATTCTTTTTGTCGAATTTTCCTTGTGTCTTATTCTGGGGTAATGAATATTCACACTAGAATAGTTGGAGCAAAATTGCACTCTTAGTTTATAGTGAAACCACTCATCGAGTTGAATTTAACTCTATTGTAGTCGAATTTAACTCTACGAGAGTAGAGTGATTGAAATTCACTCTAAAGTAGAGTAAAATTCATTTTATAGAGTAAAATTACAGATTAAGTTCTTGTGTTTTACCCTAATTTAAAAAATCACTCTTTTTTACTCCATCAAGGTATTTATTTTCACTACAAAATTAAAGTGAAAATTTCACTCCAATAGAGTTAATTTTTTTACTCTATTTCACTCCAGCTAATTTAGTGTGTCAATATCCATCGCGAATTAAAGGTTTCGTGCGGAGATAAAGGAGATGAAAAGGAAGAAGAAAAATACTTCGTTTCTTAATTTGAATGTATCGAGGAATACGTAGGGTACATTATACCCTTCTTATTTTTTATTACACTCAAAAAAATATTTTTTTTTATCAGAATCTAAATTTCTTCTCATTTCTTATTACATTTTGCTAGTCAAGGCCCATTCATGTTCATTCATCATCTTAATTTTATCCACTTGTTTTTTTTTCTTAACTATCATCTCATTATCACTGTCTCCGTTGTTACGATTCGTTGGTGAATCGTTGACAGTGGCAGCTCATGGTGTACACTCAAATTTACAGATAAGCGATTCGTCACTTGCGAATAGAGATAAAACGTCGAATAGCCAAATCAATTTGTCAAATTGGATTTCTTAGTCACTAGGAATGAAGAGGACCTACAACTGTCACAGTCATTTCTGATGATTGAGATTTTCGTTTGAAAATAAGATAACGCTAATTATGACGCGCTCATGTTTCTACGATGAATCTTATTCATTAGTGAGAATGTCAACGAGTATAAATTATTATAACTTGCCAAACCATCAATAGAGAATTTAAATAATATCAATCTAAACATTTTTTTGTAATTTACTCCAATTATTTATTTATTGTTCATTTGTCACTAATACTCATGATGATTTATAAAAATCATTTTAATTACTTTAAATTCATAAATTTAATTGTTCAATTTATTCGCATTACAAAATATCGACTAATTAATTCATTTTCTGATGCTGAACGAACGTCGTTATCTGAGAGGCGCTACAGTGTCCTTTTAATTTTTTAATTGCGTTACTACGTTAGCCTGACCTTGTAATTTCTGTCAATTATTCACTCGAACTACGTAATAATCCAAACAAAATCAGCAGATGAAAAAAAAAATCGGTGCAACGTCATTTGAAATTCAGAGTCGAAAATCGATTTCTTATTGGTGGACGCACACTGATCATAAATTCATTCATAACACACCCACAACAGCCCAGCTTGTACTAACAATTTGACCTCCTCGATGATCGTCTCATGGAAATTTGTTTTTGATTAATCACTTATACGAATGCAAAATTTAATTTTTTTTTTATAATAAACAAGTTGAGTAACTGAGAAAGGGTTCGATGTAAAACTCAATAAATGTTGACGCAATACATTTTTTTCATAGTATTACAAATAGTACGTTTGGAGCAAATTGGAAGTCCAATTGATTTTAGAGGGGATTTTCTATGTCTGCTCTATGAAAAGTGACTGCTGCAACCGAAGGTTATAACGGTGACGCGCATTCGTCGATCGCTTTTATTATGGAAATTGAAAAAATCTCAACATGCCAACTACGAAACTTTCTTGAATGCATAAGCACTTCTATATTTATGCAAATGGGGGGTCTAATGTGGCAGCAACTTTCGATCCGCTCGAGTGAGCCTCCCGTTAATTTATAACTCGCGTAGTCGGGAAAAAATTTCAGTCACATTTCTGATAAATTAAAAAGCTATTCGATGGAATATAATAAAGACATTTAAAAAAAAAAAATAATCAGAAGTCTTCGTGAAAATTATAGTCGAACCCTTTCTCAGACGTAAAAAGTTTGATAAAATGTTTTTGAGTTTTATGGAATGAATTATAATTAATCACTATATTGTAAGTTTTGTACAAACATTAATACTGAATTGGTTCGTGCATTAACCCAGATTTTTATTTTGAATTGGAATTTATATTTGAAGAGTGTACAAACTAAAAATCATAACCCACTTAACAATTCGAATAACAGCATCTTTCAACTTCGTTTAATATCCGTAAACCGTTGGTACGGTCATTACATTCGTATCATTATGTATACAAATTCTATTGATCGTATCTTGTATATTTTGCACAATTTTTTTAAGTAACTTTTTTTTTAAATTTATGTTTAAATAAAATAATTTAACATTGGAGAATACTCTTTTGCTCGCCAATGCTGCAATTTTTACGGTACATTGTACCTTTTTTTTGTTTGAATATACATTGCAACTCTATTTATTATAAATACTGTAATATTTATTAGAAAGTTTTTAAAGATTAACAAATAAATATATACCTACAAAAAAACGTAAACTTTCGTAGCTAAACAAAAAAGTAACAGATTCAACCGTTATACATACAGTGTCTTCTTGAGTCTGTAAATCACTGTATAATTAAAAAAAATCAAGAATAAATTATCATCAATATCGATACAAATTTTCTGGGAAAAAACCGACCGAGATTTTTCTCAACTGCATACATAGAAAGCGCTCGAAATTCTTCGAATTCGTCAGTGAAAGGCCGGCAGTAAAAAACGTAAAAATCAAAGCAAGCGTGCACCGAGTTGTTGTATCTATTAACCATGAAAAATTTCAAAATCTCTTATTGTCAATCACTCGAACGATTTCAATCGCTCGAAATTCATCAACGCCTCGGATTACAATCGACGCTGCACAACCGATCGATCCTCGAGCGCGGAAACCATTTCCGTTTTCAATTAACAAGAAAAAGAAGAGAAAAAATTTCGTAAAATGCTTATTAACTCGCGTACGATCGCCTCCGGATAATCATCGGCTAATGCTCACAATTCATTGTCGTAACGCTAAATAAAGCATCAACCTTGAATGCTAACCCAAATTTCCGCGCGTTATTACTCTTTCGCGTTCCTCGGCGCAACACAATGCAAAGAAAAACATGGCTAATGTGTATAAATAAAAAAACCAGGTGTACAATAAACTCCAATCGGATTTTTATAGTTCCACCTAAAAACAATTATATCGCCGGGCTGACAAGGCCGGCGGTGCCAATAGCGCCTGCAGTGGTGCCAGGCAATTCCATAAAAGTAGCGAGCAGCGGCGATAGCATCGTGCCGCGTGCAATCGTATAATTATCGTAACACTTTTGTTGTTTCTCGCCGCGCGAGTACCGGAATGGATTAGCTCCACTCCGGATTCGCGTAACGTGCCTATGTGCTATATATGCAACGATCACACTCGGCGAGATTCGAATTAACCCAAATTTCAGAGGAAACTTGAGTAAGTAAAATCGCTGAAATAATCTCGAAAATCGGTTGAAACGTGAAGTAGTTAGGAAAGGTCGATGATCAATCGAAGACCAGTTTGGTGGTACGTATGTGTGTATCTCAATGAGAATTTGTGCGAATGAATGACTGGAATAAATAAAAAAGGAAAACAATTTTTTTTGAGGCTGAGAAGTTTTTTATAATTATAAACTCTAGAAAACTCGTTAACAGGACTTATCCATTGGCAAACTTTTTACTAATTATACATATAGGTGTAATAATTTTGGTGCAATTTTTTTCTTTTTCGCGCGTCGTATATTTTTTTTTTATACAGTCAAAGTTTCTTTTAACTCATTTCAAGCCCGTGTACTCAAATTATTGCAAAAAATATGATAATCAGTAAATAATTAACTTTAAAGATTAGACAGAAAAATTTCTGATTTAAACGACGAAAAGATAAACTTTTTGTTATAAAAGCAAAAAGGGAACTCCGTACCGCGCTTAATTTTTCATTTAAAAGAAAAATCTGTATATATCATACCAATCATTACGATTTTATTATAAAATTATCTGTTTTTAGTAACTACTAGGCTACATAAATCCTCGAAAGTCACGTCCACATTCCATTACATTAAAACACAAAAAATTGCATCAAACTTTATATCTATTTTATTGTCAAAAAATTATCAAACGATAAATCATAATTACGAGATTACTTTTCTTGAAGTCTACTATTAAAAAAACTTTATTACCTGGTGGGCCTGATTTTAAACTTTTTCCCCAAATATATTTATACTTCACTTTTTATATATCAAGTTCGTAAATTTGCACTCAATGTAGATACATGCCTGCCTGTGTGCGCATTTATGTGTGCATGTATGCGTGTACGTGTGTATATTATGTATACTCTAGTTCTTGCGCATGCGTAGGTGTAGATGAATTCGTATAATGCACTGAGAGAAAAATTTGTTAATTTTAAGCAATCATTTCAATATTACTTATTACTCATTATTATTGAATCAAAAAGTCATTCTCTTATAACTTCTAAAATTTATTTAGAAACAAATAAATTCATTTAGTTTTAATGAAATCATTACTTGATTTAAGGGTATATTTAATAAGTAATTTTCAAGTAAATCGGTTCCTTAAAATTAACAATTTTTTTTTTCAGTGTGCATGCGCGTGCAGATGTGAGTACGTACGTTCGTATGTGCGTTCGATACCAACAGGGTACTTTTACTTCGCGACGTTCGCCATAAAATAAAAAAAAAGCGAGGAATACAATTCCGACGCGCGCGACTTTCTACATGTGCAAGCGTGAATCACGCATAAGTCGCGGCCTTGATAAGCCGTGCAGAACAATGGCAGGATCGCGCCTGTCCGTCACCCTCGCTCTTTTTTTCTTTCCCACTGTAGTTTGATCCACCCCCTCCTCCGCGAGTTGAGCGCAAATTAGCGGCGTCCGTTCGAATGGCGGATACAATGTCCGACGGCATCGGATAATCGATGCGATATAAAGGTTCACCCATTCAATCCGCTCGATCGCGTAAAAATCAGCTTAGAAACGTAATGGGGTGTCGTTATTGCCCAAGCGTTTGGAAGTTTCCTGCGCCGTTTTATTGTCATTGTCATCTCACTTGGCGAGCGAAAATAGAAATATTTTTATGCCGCCTTAACGGCGCCGAACAAAGGCATTCCTCCGGAGTAGTTCGATAATTGCAGCTCTGCGGAGATATTCTCATCTCGCCGGTGCGTCTGGCAGTGCAGGAACTGTTTGTCTTTGATTTCTGTACACCGTGTAACTTTCTTACGCTTCGCCGTAAACGGAGATTTTCGCACTGCCTTCTAATTTGAGAAATCCTTGTAAAATAGAATTAAGTGCACTGGAGAGATTAGTGGAATGTACTTCGTTAATGGGATGATCAATTTCTTGATATACATTTTTATGGAGAATACTAATACATACAAGAAGGTCATTAATAGATACATAAAATTAGTACATTTCTAAAAAAAAATTAATTTACGTACCTATTATAGTCTACATAATAATACATATAGAATCAAAGCGTATAAGCAAAATTTATCTGATTAATAATCACTGAATTACTAAATCTACTATTAAAAGTACAATCTTTTTAAATTAAATTCTAATTAAAATTATTGTAATTTCATTAAATTAATTCGCAGATTATGTAATTAAACTTTTTATGTTTTATGTATACGATGTATATAGCTCCTTTTCCACTAATTACAAGTGCATTTAAAGCTTACACTTCGCAAACTGAACATTTTAACTTACATAACGTACAAATGAAATTTTAAGGAAAAGAAAATAAACCTCTAATGAAGAGAAAAATAACCCGAGCGCTAAAATAATAATAAAAAAAAGTAATAAAAAAATGCCAGCAGCTGGCGTGCAGTAAAAAATCGCGAGGCGCGTCCTCCTGCACGCGAGAGAGCGGATACGCAGTCGCGTCGGGCGTTTCGAATGTCGCGGCGCATGCGGATCGTTTTACCGCGACGAGCAGCTGATGGCCACGCGGAGACAAGTGCAAACTGTGCCCGAGTACGTGCGTACACATTTTTACTTAAAGTGGCCGAGGAAAGCAGACGCGACACACTTCCCTAAATTTCGTCGTGGCGCCTTTATGTACTCGTATACCTACACGACTGTCCACTACTCTCGTTCCCCTTCGCTCGACTCGAATTTCGCGTTGCTCTTTAAAAGACACGAGAAGACAATGAGAAAAGCTGATGCGTCTTACCTGTTTTTTTTCCTTTTTGCCTTCTTTTATTTTTATTTTTTTTATTTTTTTTTTACGGGGAAAGGAATTTTTTTCGAGATAGGTATGCTCGTTCGAGCGCTGCGAGGTCGCAGTATATATTAATGCAACGTACGCCTCGATGGTATGTAACGGGATCGTCGAACTCGACGAATACTGAATTAACTGTTGTGTTAACTTCTCATTTTTTTATGGCTCGCGGAAAGGTCGATTTTAATCGGTATTTTGTTTTATTGAAAGAAAAAATGCGAAGAATCCGAACGGTTTTACAATTTTTAATAAATTAAAAAATTCATATCTATATATAGGGAAACATTTGTAGAAAAGTTTATTTATAGCTATTTGGTTATTCGTTTATTTTTTGTTTAATATTAAACGGTTAATGTACCCTTAAATAAAAAGTAAAGAAAAATGTAACAAAAAATTAGAAAGTTCAGTAAGAGTGACTTTATATGTAGAAGTCTTATTCACTTACGAGGGAAAACTCACAGTCTGCGGGTAATGAATTTCGTTGAAACTTTGCAGAATGATTTTTTGAGCAAATATAAACGTTATCCAAAAAACTTTTCCTGAGAATTAAAGAAAACTCTTATAGGAAAATTTAGCTTTTACAAAGTGTTATTAAAAGTTATAAGGGAATCTATAAAAATAATAAATGAGGAATATAAGAGCTGCAATTTGAAATTCATTGAGTTAAAAAATCTTTAAAAGTTTTATTGCTGCTTTTAATTACTAAAGATCAAATGTAGCTTCGCGAATTTTATTAAGACGGTCGACTACTCCATTTATCTATAGAAATTCTAAAATTCTATTGTAGTTTCTAAAATAATTTAAAAAAATTACAACGCCTCATTTTCTTCTATTCACGTTGTTGTGTCTACCAGATGTTCTAAAAAAATTGTATCGATCGAACGCACCAATTTCGTCTTAAACCCCGCGTGTAGCGCCGATGTAAATAAACAATAAATTATAAAAAAAGAAATCGCCATTGTCGAACATAAAATATTCATTAAATTTCTCCTCGTGGATGAAATGAAGTTACAATTTTTTTTATCGACTCTGGCCCCCTATACATAGAAAGTGCCCATGGATTTTTACGCGCATACCTACGAGAATCACCTCGTTATTCTTTAACGAGAATCGGTAATTTTTCATGCCGCTTGACTCTCTACGCATGGTTTTTCTCTTCTTTTTCTTTATATTTTTTAAATTTAAAATTTTAGTTACACGAGTCGAGCTTGAATTTTGCGTGAAATATCGTAGATATATATATCTATCGGTTTTATGTGTATCTATACATATTTTAAGGATTTTCGAAGTTGAAAGATTTGGCTTTGTGTAAGAGCGAAAGCGAAAGTATAGAAATCTTGTACATAAAATGTAATTGGAAGTATAGAAGTTCATGTTTCATTGACTAACTGAAAACTTAATTCACTTTCGGTGAAAACTCATTCACATTTTGTTTATTAATTTTCATGAACTCACGGTCCATAGAACATCATCGTTTTTCATTTCATTTTCATTAGTTTATAGTTTGGCAAGAGATTGAAAATTATATTTTGGTTCGTTGATTGTGAGCAAAGTGTAAAAATTAATTTTATAAATATGTCCATGTTTCACGCGACTGGAGGGAAAAAGTTACTTGTAATATGTAAATGAGGTGAATATTTTATATTGGAGTTCAAAGTTTTTATTACTTTTACTAGGAAATTCTATTTCAGTTCGATTTAATTTAAATTTATTCTGAAAATATTTCTTACTTATTTTTTTTTCATCTATAAAGTAGCTATAATCTTTTTAATAGTGTGCATAAAATTATTTATAAAAATAATTATTTTTAAGAGATCCGCGAGACTTATTAAGAAATTTTGTTTATCTAGAGCTTTTTATGTAGTAATTATAACCTTCTGATCAACGTGTTCAAGTTACTTCATAAAAGTCATCAGTTTTTGTAACAAATACATAAAAAATTCATAATTAAAGTATATGTCAACACATTTTTTAGTACTTTAATTAAATTCTCGATAAGGAAATTTGATTAGATTTCTTTTGAATCGTTTACAAAAATGTTGATAATAAACCTGTCTTTACATATTACAAAACTTTACTGAAATCTCGACGAATTTCATTCGCCCTGATAAAAAATATTCGAATAAAAATTCCCAATCAATCCATTAAACTGAATAAGATTTTATCAACTTCCAGAAATGAATTAAAATTCAAATTATATAAATAAAAGCATTATAAATTCGTCGATATTTCCCAACATCCAAACTCCTTCACATCCTAATAGAAAATATACACGTCACCTAAAAATACCTAAACTACATTACAGACATGTAACTTTTTTTCTTAAACAATCACAAACGCAAGTCACCCTCCTCACACTTCACACCCCTCAGATGAGACAAAACAAAATACTCAAAGCCCAAATGTACAAAACTAACGAAAAAAAAATCTTTTCTTCCACAGTGTACCCTCAGAAGCAGCAATACGCGTACGCGGGATACCCAGCGCCTGCGGCCTACCCCGGGCCCTACTACCACGGCTCCCAGGGCTACGGGCCCTACAACTACTGATTCGACCCGCCGCTTGTCTACGTCATCAGCAACGGCGCCTTCCACGGTCAGCACGAGGTCCACCTCCGCGGCGAGCTCCCCGCTGCCGAAATCTTCTTTCTATAGACTTCAGCCGTCGCTAACGCCTCCTACACGTGTATGTACGCGCAAGCATACATGCACCCATCGATGACATCGACCCTCTCTCGACACTGTGGACCCTCTCAAAGTCCCATGGCTGAAGCTTCAGGAGGTCTGAACACTAAAAATTGGAATTCGTCGATCGTCCTTCCCCGTGTACAAGATGAAATAGAGAAAGACAAGGAGGCGTAAAATTTTCTTTTTCTCCCTCTTTGTTTTTTTTTTATTAATAACGCATACGACTCGAGAGAATCAGGGACTACCGACGAGATTCACATTGTCGCGTACGAAAAAATGTTACGAGCGTATAAGAGAAACAGAGAGAAAGAAAGAGAGAGAGAGAGAGAGAGTAGATTAAAAAAAGTGTAGATGTGCGTCGTCAATATTGTTGTACGGATTAGCGTTCTATAAAAGATTTGGAAATCAAATGTGCTAGTATTTAAGGCAGAGAGAGCTATTTTGATACCCTAGAATAGTTCGAGACTTTTAAACACTGCCTCGCGATCGCATCGCGAATTCGAACTGAAAGTTGATCATGTACATCTTAAATACATTAAATATTGTATTATTATTAACTATTTTTTTTTTAATATTTTTTAATGTTTTCACAATTGATGCACACATACGCAGGGCGACGAGAAGATCCTTCTTTTTTTGTACTTAAACTATAAGCAGCGTAATCGATAAAAAGAAATGAATATATACACGGAGAAAAAAAAATAGAAATCGTTAAATTTGCAAAATTTATATCCTTGTTTAGTGGGGAAATATTCTTTAGTATTTACGCTGGAACTACTAAATTTGACTGCTGTTTCATAAAAAATTTTGACATTCTTTTTTCTCTCCGTGTATACACACTCACGTCGCCTACATTACTGTCTAAAATTGAATTAGCGAAAAACTAACTACAATTAGTGGAGATTATCACTGCAAAAATGAATGAAAAAAAAAATTTTTTAATGGAAAATGGTGTACTATTTAGTGATCAACGGAGAAATTTCCACTGATTCTGGTAGATTTTCATTGAGTCAATTTGAGAGTTTAGGTAGTGCAATAACAGTCCTCGCCGGCGTCGAGAAGCCGCGACTCGCGGAGTTTGCGAAGCCGCACGACGACGAAACCAAAAGAAAAATAAAAAGCACGCACGGAGACGCGAGTGGCGCTCTTACCCCTCGCCGCAAGAAAAAGCGACGGGGTGAAACGAAGCAAAAAAGTAAACGAAATAAAGTGCGAGTTCGAGATGCGCTAGAGAGCGTCAGCTGTAAAAAGAAAGTATATAAAAAAACTTTTTTGTTTATTATTTTTTTTTTAACAATAACGCGTCGATTTGTATAGCCGACGTCGCGCACCGACTATGGCCTTCTCAATGGGAGGCTCGGTGGGATATTTATATACACATCAACAATTTATACATATTTGTAAGAGTAGTTACAATGAACAATTGTTTTTTTATTTCGTTTAAAAAAGTATATATGTGTGTATTTTTAATAACGAATACGAAAGAAATCGATTAACGACGAAAGTGCGCGGTCGACGTTCAAGTCTCGTGTGCGTGATGAAACTTATATATACACATAAAGTATAAAAATTGTGCTCTTCAATAATTATTGTCAATAATCAAAAAAATTTTAAGACTCCAAGTATCAAATAACGAAAAACGTATATAAATCTAGGAGGAAAACTATATGCATTTCTGCACTCCTGGCGAAAATCCTAGAAAAAAAATCAAAAAATGTTTCGACCATTTTTCCCATGTCGTATAGAACTTTTGTATTTTCTTTTGTAACAAATCTATAAATATATTATGTATGCTCCTTTAAGGAGCGAAGAAAAAATTCACCCGCGATTCCCGCTGTAGTATAATAAATAAAACCCGCCAGTTGACGATATAGCGACAGACACTGTTAACAATTTTTTTTTCAATTATATTCTGTTTATAAAGCTCACGCGATTTCGCGTGCGAACGAACGGATGCGAATTAGTGTTGGCGACGAGCTCCCTTTTATTTTCTGTTCGAATTTTCGGAGTTTGCAGTGAACTTACCGTATAAAGAGAGCAAATAAAAGAAAACGAGTTTGTTGTTAGCATTGAGTGTTTGTATTTGTAGTTAGAGAGGAACGCTATATATTATTTACCTGTTTTCGTTCGTTTCTTTTGTCATGGTAATTATTAATTTAAATTGCGAAATATTCTTCATCATTTCATTACTTGTCTGTTTAGAAACTTAATTAATTAAAATTTTTTTTTAATAAATATATATACGTATATAATGTACAAATGTACCTTCTATTATCGATTCATTTTCCTTGTCTTTTTACAAAATTGTAAATTAAAATATATTAATTAATTACTTACTTTTAATGTGCAATTAATTATTTAAATCAGTACTATATTGTAATAAATTTGTTTCATGGGTGAATATAAAATTACTTTAAAATTCTGTAAATTTTTGTGAAAGTAATCGATGGTAAGTACAAAGTATCGATGAAATTCTTAGAGAAAAATTTTTAATAAAAAATGTTTAACCTGAAGCATTAATTCAATGAATAAAATCTTAAAAAATATATTGTCCAATAGTACCAATATATAAAATAAATTAATTTTTTTATATACGCGCAACTTGATTCCCTTTAATTTTTGTCTGCTTTTTATCTTTTATTAAACACTTTCCAAATTATCAGCGCATTTATTCAGTTGTTCGATATACCTGCATCCGACGTTATCACTTGTATTTATTTAAAAATTTGCAAATGTTCCGAAAAAATTAAACAATCGAGTGTAAATATTTCTTAATTCTCTAATTCTTTATATTTTGAAACAATATTTTTAAAAATTTGAAAAAAAGATATTAACTTTAAATTAGTGCTTGTATATTTTTAAAATCACTTAATAATTTTAAAAATTTACCCAAACATTTTTGGAAAATATTTTATATCTCGAAATGATAACGCTATTGTTACGTAAACTCTCCGAACAATAAAAATATTGTCAAAGTGAAAGTATGAAGCGGCTGCAGGTAGTCGAGGAAAGGTGATATAATCATTTTTGCTTTCACTCAGCCCGTATTATTTCAACATCATCCTTTTTTTTGCCTCCAAACAGCGAAAATAATAAAATAACTCCAGTAGTATAAATTAAAAGAAATCGACAGCATATTAAATAAACTCACGATAAAATATGAATTAAAACTGATAAGCGTAAAATGTCTCTTATCAAAATCATGTACGTTAACATTGAAATACATTAAGATATGATCGAAGTAACGATTCTTTTGAATATTAAAAAACATTTGAATTTAGGTAAAATTATGATGATATTTGACAGCAGCAATAAATTCTTTAATTAGTAGGATTAATAAAATCATCAAATGTATTATCTATTATGTATAAAAATCATTGTAATACTGTAATATTGTCAAATTGAATATTAAACCTAAATAGTTATAAATATATCACAGTTTTATTGCTTACATATTCTTCTAACTTATTAAATCTTTCTAGATTTAATAGCTACTGCTTATAACAGCCAACAAACTTATCAAAGAAAACGTGAACTGATAAATTTCACGTAATACCGCAACTCGCCACAAGCATTCACGTGGCAATAACCGAGATACGACGTATTCAAAACATCGACGTCAACGCAAAATATCGGAAAAGTACATTCAAAGGAGGGTGCAAAATGGCCTCACCACTTTAATCTACGAATTTATTCATAAGAAGTACTTATACAACATAATATAGTAATAGCAATAATTCAAATTTCACATTTCGCGCCCTAATGTAGCAGACGAAAAAGCAATTAAGTTGCTTATAAAAAAGAGCGTAAATGAAATATCGAAAAACCACGAGATACTTGCCATAAAGCTTGAATAATGTAAAAATAAAATGGCTTTTCTCGTCGCGATATTGTTATACGAACTTGGAACTTTATAAAGTGATAGATCTTAGCGTTTAATTATAAAACGTTACTAAAGGAAGTCAACTATCTCGTGATTTTTCATTCGCATTCTTTATTATCAACAAATTAATCGTTTTTTCGTCTGCTACATTATGGCGCGAAATTTGAATTTTTAATTGACTTCGACATCCTGTTAACTTTTTTACAGCACTTATACATTTATACACGCATAAGTACAATGCAAAATCAGCACTCCCCTACTATCAGGCCTCCCCTCCAGACCTCCGACGGCGACCTAACCTCTCCTCTCGCGGAGGGGAGTCCAGGCCGCCCCTCGATCAGCTGACCGAGGACATCCAGCCGCGGGACGCCCACGCAGGTAAGTATAAACTTTCGCAGGGTATAATCGCGCACGGCGGAGGGCGAGAATCGAATTGGCGTTACTTTTGTAATTGCGGCGAGGCTCCCCACCGGACGGTAGGCGCGCGTCGCTGGTCCGGAGGCGGAGACTGTGTCGCCGGGAGCGGGAATCGATGCGTCGTCGACGAGGACCGCAGTCGCTGTCGAGTCACCGTGTCGCGAACTGCGCTATCGCCCGGCTCGACGATGCTACTGCCGAAGGCGCGGGGCACCGCCGTCGTGCTACTCCTGCCGATACTCGCGGCCTGCTGCCAGTCCACTGCCCAACGGCATGGAAGTTTTCGAAGAAGTAAAGTGAGTTGCTTGGATACCTGTAAATAAGAGTTTATGTATGGATCTACGTGAATGTTTATTTCTGAGTCTATGTGTGTACCTGCGTGCACACCTTTGTAGTTTAAAAGTACAACTTTGTAGTGTAAAAGTACAACTTTGTAGTTTTAAAGTACAACTTTGTAGTTTAAAAGTACAACTTTGTAGTTTAAAAGTAAAACTTCGCAGTTTAAAAGTACAACTTTGTAGTTTAAAAGTAAAACTTTGTAGTTTAAAAGTAAAACTTTGTAGTTTAAAAGTACAACTTTGTAGTTTTAAAGTACAACTTTGTAGTGTAAAAGTCCAACTTTGCAGTTTAAAAGTACAACTTTCGCAGTTTAAAAAGTACAACTTTGTAGTTTAAAAGTAAAACTTTGTAGTTTAAAAGTACAACTTTGTAGTGTAAAAGTACAACTTTGCAGTTTAAAAGTACAACTTTCACAGTTTTAAAAGTACACTCTACAGGTTTGAGCTGAATATGTGATTCGAATATTTCTTATAATTTGTGTAATTGAACATTTTTATTTCTTTTGTCCTTTGCGATTGCAGATTACATAAACATTTTATGTTTTTTTTTTATTTAGATTATCACTGTGTAATGCAATAACTTTCATATAAATATTGTGTTTATTTTAGGTCGGTTCTATTAGAACCGCAAAAAAAGGGTAAAGTGATTGACTAAAAATATTTAGAATAGACATTTGTACTTTGATTTTGAAAAAAATTAAATTAGTATTCTATCAATGTTAAAAAGAATGTTTTGTAATTGCATATTACATAAATATTTTATGCTTTTTTTTTGTTTAGCTTATTATCTCATGGTGCAATAACTTTCATATAAATTATATTATGTTTATTTTAAGACCATTCCATTACAACTGCAAAAAATAAGGGTAAATGTGATTGAGTAAGAATACTTACAATAGACATCTATATGTTGACTTTAAAAAAATTAAATTAGTATTCTTGTAACATTAAAAAAAGTTGTCTATTAATAAAGTAGCTGTTATGTAATTATATCCCCTGTTTACTTTGATGCAAGATTAATAATTATTAATAATCATCAATTTATTTTCTCAATTCTAAACAAAATTAAAAATATAATTTGTTTCAAGTATTAAAATTTTAATTTTTATCAATACTTAAAACATTTTTTTCAGTCTATTTGATAAATAGTGCACAATTTTTTTAATTATTAAAATGGTCTAAATTCTTTCAGCTTCTTCATAAGTCCAGAAATTTAAGTCAAGCTCAAGTAAGCAGTTTGGCAAGTTTATCCGATGTACAGCATATGAATGAAGTTCTGGATAATATATGCGTTCCTAGGGTTGTTGGATCACCCGGTCACCAGAGAGTTAAAAAGGTATATACAGTGATAGTTATTAACAATTAATTATTAAGTAGAAAACTTAAAAATATTAAATATTTTTTCAGTACATTAAATCTAGTTTGAAAGACCTTGGTTGGTCTGTTGCAACCGATGAATTTGAAGATTATACTCCAGTGTTTGGTAATCTGAAGTTTGAAAATATCATAGCTAAATGGAATCCAAATGCCAGAAGGTTCCTTACATTAGCTTGCCACTATGATTCAAAATATGAAAAAGATTATGATTTTATTGGGGCCACTGATAGTGCTGTCCCTTGTATGCAGCTTATTAACTTAGCCAAAGTTATGAAAGATCATTTAGAGACAATAAAAGATGTAAGTATATAATTTTTTAGGCACAATCAATATACAGAAGTGCCTTATTTTAAAATATTTTGAACATTTGTATAATTAGCCTTAATACAATTTTAAAATGATTAATGTGTTTCTTTTATGTAATGGAACAGAATGATGTTACCTTAATGCTACTATTTCTTGATGGTGAAGAAGCATTTAAAACATGGGGTCCAAGAGATTCTATATATGGTGCTCGGCATTTAGCCACTAAGTGGGAAAATATCAAATACACATACGACGGTGAAAATGATATTACTGACTTAGATAAAATTGTAAGAAAATGAAAAATTTGAAGTTTTTCTAACATTAATTATTTACTGAAATAAGCAAATTCTTTCAGGATTTATTTGTGCTACTTGACTTAATTGGAGCTGCGGAACCAACATTTTACAACTACTTCTCCCAAACTAATAAATGGTACTCACTGATGTCAAATCTAGAAACTACACTTGCTAATATGAAACAATTTGAAAAGTATCCATATGGAAGAGCAAATAAAAAATATTTTCAGGATTACACAATCAGAGCTGGTATAGAAGATGATCATATTCCGTTTTTAAAAAGAGGTACGAAAATAAAAAATTTATTTCTTTTTTAATGAAAAATTTGTTAGTTACAATAATATTTTATTTCAGATGTTCCAATTTTACATTTGATACCGTATCCATTCCCAGACTTTTGGCATACGGCTGGTGATAACCGAAATGCAATAGATTTATCAACAGTAGAAAATATAAACAAAATATTGAGAGTTTTTGTTGCTTCTTACTTAAACATACAAGTGTAAGTGCATTTTTAAATAGATCACTAATAATTTTATTCAAAACTTTGAATGTAGAATTTTTATAAACTATTGTTAACTTGTTTTTAATGTATACATTTTGTACAGTTTTACAAATTTGTTAGTTTATTAATCTTAAACTGAGATTTTTATTGATTTTCAATTTTAAAAAGTTGAAAATATGTTGACTGTTAAAGAGACTCATAATTCTTATTTACAAAATATATTATTTTAAAGTTTTGAAAAAAAAATTATTAGCAAGTTATCTTAACCCGTTTATGTCCATCAAACGTAATAATCAATTTGTTTGGTGAGATTTTTTAATAATTAATTAATTCATTTTATTTCGATTCACCATTCAAATTAATTAAGCCGCTCTCTATAGCTTACGAAAGCTCGAATACTCGTGGACATGAATGGATTAAGACAAGCGTTCACAAACATCGACGGTGAACGTCTAAGCCAATATTTGTTCGATATGTGTACAGCAAAGAAGAATATGTGCGATTAACGGAACACTTGGATCTATAACTAATGTTCGATATATTACTACGTAAGCGAAAAACTTGTTCAGTATTCCTAGAGGAAATTATATTTCCACGTCAATTATCGAGAGAAAGGGAGGGAGAGAGAATTGAAGTGACGTGAGGAGACGTGTGCAGCTTACTTTTATTTTTACATTTTTTTCGACGAATCTATGGAGTATTCTTTTATCGAAGATGAAGAAATAATAAAAATTATTTTTAATATATCGAAATACAAGTAGCCATGAGTCCGTCCTTTCACGCTTCTAAACGTTGTTACGAAATGTGGCTGCAGTTACCTTATACATTTTATACATCTTTTATTTTGCGTAAAAACGAAAGTTTGCAAAAAAATTATGTGTGCATTGATTTGAATATGGTATCGTTATCTTTTACAAGTGTTTTTAAGCTCATTTATTGAAAGGAGTAAAAATTATCGCGAGGCATTTTGTTAACGAGCCACCTGTAAGTACCGCCTGTTGCATAGTGATAGGCGCAAGCGAAGTGCATTTGTCCGCTATTTTGGTATGCTTTACCGCGAATTTTAAAATTATTGAACTTTATGTGTTTCAACCAAATTTTACTATTACATTTTTAGCAAATGAATGTAATTAAAAAACAAAGTGATTGTTCCCGCAATGAACAAGACGTGATAAAAGATTTATCATTTTATTAAATTAATTGTACTTGCTGTCCATGCGTTCAATAATGTAGAAATCGAATAAACAAATGATTTAACTGTACGTGTTTTTCCGTATTTATTGCACTATATGCTATTTAATTATTTTAGTTTCTATAAAAGTTTTAAATAAAAATTACAATCGCTTTACTATAAAACTGTTTCTTAATATAATGTTATGAGGTTCAACTTACATAAATTATTAACAATTTATAAATTACTAATATTAATTAACAAATGTATTTTTCAATATTGCATAATTGCAGTTTCATTTATAGTGCATCCAGGTAAAGCAAATTTCTGCATACGCCGACAATGGATATTGCGGAAAATTGTAATTAATTTAATTATAATTACATCCTATAAACATCATTTAAAATTATGTAATAAGGAAATGTAGTTAACCGGAATTCAATTTAAGTCTTTACATAAATCTACTTATTTTTAAATAAGTAATCACGATCATAATTGTTGTATTGATGGTTTGGCTTAAACTATTAAAAAAATGGTTTCAATGTTACGCAATAAAAGTAAAAGTAACAATTTTTTTATGACCAAAGTACTTAAACGACAATAATTAAACTTTCAAAGTGTAAAAAAAAAGTTCAAAGATGGCAGAATGCCGACGTGGCGAGACGCGCAACCTGTTAGCCCTTCAATAGCCCGCGAAAATTCAAATCATCCCAACTTACCCCAAACATTAAACCATTTTACATTTCAATCATAAAATCGCCAAAAAGCAAATGAAGAATAAAACGCAATAAGAAAGAAGAACAAACTACTTTTATCTCCAACCATCATTTAAAAAATCAAAACAAATATTCTCCAAAACTACTTCACGCAGTCTCGCCAACACAACCACGTCGCATTCACAGGGTACACCTGAGTGTCCTTCCAAATTTCCCCTTCTTAACTTCAGTTTTCTCGCGCACTTCCGCCTCACAACAACAAACGAATCCTCATTTTCCGCCCACATCATCAAACCTAAATCCAAGAAAAAATCTAATTGTTTTTTTTTTTTTCGTTTTCACAAAAAATTTCGCAACGCAGTGGATCAGCGGAACGGAATCCATTCACTGTAGAACGCCTCCTCGGCGAGCACAGCCGAGCCGCCCCGAAGCGAACAGACGCGAGGCTCGTCGCGTGCGAGCGAGACGGACGCCGAAGTGGAGCAAGAGGACAAGCCCCGCTCTCTCGCCGCGACAGAGACAGAGACTCTGATGCGTGCGCGCAGTGCCGCTTGTGGTGGAGTGCCGCGCAGTCGCGCCGCCGCGACCAGAAAAGCCGCCCGAGGCTCCGCGCTCATCGCATCCAGGACGGCGTACACTCGCGCGCGTGAAAATACACGCGTATAGTGGCCCTCCGCTCCCGGGCGTGATACAAAACTTCCCTCCGCGAGTGTGCGTGTCTCCCAGCACACATACATGTATATACATTAAATATATATACACATTTTACACATATACATATATATATACATACATACATATATATATATATATATATATATATACACGCTGGACTCGTCGCCCGGAGTATCAGTGGCGTGTGTACGGTGCACAGCCGCCGGAGTGTGTACAAGCGGCCTGCACCCCGGAGGAGAGAGAAGCGCGAGTGTCCGTGCGTTCGGCCCACCTGAGTGTCATCGATGAGCCTCGCCCCCCGCAGCGGCCACCCGGAGAAGTGCAGCCAGGCGGCGGACGCCGGCGCGCCCCACGATCACACCATCCAACGGCGACGACGATGCCATCGACGTGACGGCGAACGCCTAGCCTCGTAGCTCACCGTAGTATAGGTACGTAAATTATCGTCCGATTTTTTTTTTACGTACACTTGTATGCCCATTTATTCGTACACACAAAAACCTACTTGGATATATCATACATACATGTGCATTTAAGTACGCTTATAGGCACATTTATTCGTACACACGAAAACCTACTTTATATCGCACATACATGTGGATTTATGTACGGTCGTATATACATATTTTCGTACACACATACATACGTAAGTGAACGTAAGGGTGTACTGTATATATACACGTATATGTACGTAATTATAATCGTAAAATTAAAGAAACCGGGAGATATTATGGGTAAAGCCTGTGTAGCACGATTGGCTGTGTATAAGTGTACCGGGCGTTTTTGACCGTGCGACGCGCTGCGGGGATGCCCCCCTGACGGGGCGCTTGGCTTCGGAGGGGCAATACAACATGGCCCGCGCAACGCCGTGGTTCTTGTTATGGGCCCTTTGCCTTGACCACCGGCGAGCCTCGGCGGTCGTTACCTGAGGCTGTCGGAGGCGCGCGGGTGGCTCCCGGAGTGTCCTGGGTGGCTTCGCTCAACAAGTGTGATCGTTGCGAATTTGAGGTTATAAAGGCCCGCAGCGCAAACTGCGCTGGAGCGACAACATCTCCTCGCTTTCGCCGCACTCTTCTCGCTGGTTCTGTGTGTAAAGTGGAAATCGCGTGGTTTAAACTTTACCCGAAGATTGAAAACGATAAATCATTCCTTGTGAAAAGTAAAATTCTTATATTTTATTATATAAATCTGATAAAACGTGTGTTTTTATTAATCTTTTAATAAATAAAAAATTGCTGTTTTATATACTCAGATTTTTACTCTCTAGACATTAGAGTCAACGCGTGGTTTAAACTTTACCCGAAGAGGGAAAACGATAAATCATTTTTTGTGAAAAGTAAAATTCTTATATTTTACTATATATAAAATTGATAAAACGTGTGTTGTTATTACTTTTTTAATAAAAACGATAGGGGAGGGAAAACGATAAATCATTCCTTGTGAAATGTAAAATTCTTATATTTTATTATGTAAAACAGATAAAACGTGTGTTTTTATTAATCTTTTAATATATAAGAAATTGCCGTTTTATACTCAGGTTTTTACTCTCTATAGACTTTATAGTGATTCGCGGTTGAGGAAGTAACGTTATTGTTGTAACGTTTTTTTGTACTTATAATTGCTCGTTTTTTTGTTTGTTTTTTAATTACGACGAGCGAGAATGTAAGTAAGCCCATCTATATTCGTGATATTATACTTATTCCTTCGGAATTATTGACTTATGCTTGTGGGCATTTGTAGGATACTTGTATTCGATTCACTATTGTTGTTCACTTGTAAAACGTGGAACTCGTCGATATCTATATCTTTTACTTTGACTTTTAAATGCATTCGAAGTTCTCGGGAAAAGGAACAGCTGCATTCTATATTACACAACAAAATTGTCGCGTTGTCACTAAGTTGTAGATATTTCTCACCATTACATATGTACGAAGATAAGATCCTTTAAATATTTCATTCTAAAAATATAAGATTATTTTAGATTGTTGGAGGGCAAATGCAGTACAAAGAAAAATATAAGTGATTTGTTTAACGTTTTTTAGCACACAAAATAATTGAAAAGAAAATTTTTCTCAGTTTGTGTTTAAAAAGTATTTGAAGCGATAAATATTTTATATTGTAAGAAGTCCCATCAGGAGTAAGCAAATTTTAACGTCGTTAAATTTCGGCTGTGGTAAAACAATAGAAATGCAGTGCATATAAAAATGTTTGCAATTCGTTCAATATTGGCAGTTGAATTTTTATGATCTTTTTTATGCAGTCGGCTTCGTCTAAATAAATAAATAAATCAAAGCCGTGAGAAATGATGATTTAACGTCTCCAGTATTTGCAACAGTAAATATAATTTTTTTTGTTTATAATTTACCTTTGGAAATGCATTGAGTGCACAAATCCACTGTTTTAACATATACACGTATGTCCCAAGTTGTTTAAGATTTAATAGACTTTACACATATATAATCATTATTTACGAAGTGTAAAAGAAGTTCATTTATCCTGTGCAACAAATTACTTTTTTTCGGTGACGATTATAAGTTTAAATTCTATGAGATGATGAATTATTTAAAGTATTTAGCAGGATGTTCTTTTGTTGATGCTCTCCATTTAAATGCAACGTCGCCTTCTTCTAACACACGCGCGCCTACTTATCTAACGTAATTCAATATGTCGAACAGTCGATTTTTTTTGTTTCGAAATGCACGATTCGTCTTCACATTGAAATACAAGGAAATCGATCTGGCGTCTAAATATAGAAACGAAAAATTTGAAGAGGAAGCGGCGAGGTTACGTCTAGCGGGAAAGAAAAAGAGTAAATTTTTTTTCTTCTTATAACTCCGTTATCAGATACTCGCGAGGCAGTAAGCGGTTTTCTCCCACACGTCATTCATAAAACTCGAGTGCATCGTTTTCTAATTTCGTTTCTTTTTTTTTTCCTCCTCGCTTGTCTCTTTTTGCCACTCGAACACTTCCTTTCTCTTTGTTTTACGTACTGCAGACACGTTTTATATTAACTTTCGAGAAACCGGAGCACCACCACGTGTTTCCTGCTCAGAAATATATTTTAAACACTTTTTCTTGTTTAGAAGAAATACACGACTGACTACGATTTTATATCCTGCGGATTTTTTTTTATACTACGCTGTAGTATTAAAATACTATTTTGCATTTGATCGTAATTTTTTTTTTAAGACGTACGATATATTCTACTATTTTTATAACTTACACTATAACTTTTCTTTTGGTAATTGATAATATTGTAAAATTTTAATGCACAATTTAATGAAAGAAAAGAATCTCTTTATAATTAAATAAAAAAAAAATAATTAATACACTTATCTGTCAGTACATGGGTTGATCGATCACTGCTTTAAGTATGAACAGACATGCAATGAGCCATTGTTTCGCGTATTAAAAATACAAACAAACAAAAATAATATGAATGCAGCGTACGCAAATTTAAGTACAAACCCTGCCGATTCGACAGTTTTGTTTTCTCAAACATACGTTTTCACAACTTTTTATTGTTCGACGTATATTTTAGCATCACTCTTTGTCCTTCTCTATACTCTCTCTTCTTTTTTTTTTTTTCACAAATTCCTTCGGAGCTCCGAGGCAAAGAAGTTTCTGTTCTTTGCCACCAGCAGATGTTGTACTTAAGCTATTTTTACGTTTATCAAAATGCATCACCAAAGCAAACGAAAAAACATCTACAGGCCGAGAACATCAGACTTTCGGCGATTTGTTATGAATGTATTCTGGTCCTGTCGTTGCCATACGCTTATTTATAAAACCACCGCTGTGCGCTCCAAATTCGAAAGTTTAAATTTTCACGAACATGCAGCCATTAATATTGACCAGGAAGCTTAATCGGTAATTGTTTAGCGCAACCCAATTTCCATTAATAGACTGAGTCTTGTCCAAACGAACGCCGACCCGAAACTTCGATCTATAGTTCACCGGGACATGTAATTTAATGCATATACCTCGAATAACGATAAGTACACTGTAAATTATCACGTGACCAAATAAAGAAAATTACATATTATTACCCGTACAGGGGGTACGATATTTTAGTAATCACTAAAATCGATGAATTCATTGTTTTTTACATAGTCTTTAGTTTCTAGTAATTTCTATAGCAAACGTGTTGAAATTATAAATTTTAAATACATAATTAAATATACATGTAAGTACGTGCAACTACTTACAATTTACTTATTTATTTCTGTGCATTTACATTCTTTCCACTTATTTTTTATAAAAAATATCTTTGGCTATTACTTTGTAACGAGTAAATGTTGTAAAAAATAATTGAAAAAAAAAATACAATTATAAAATCGTACATCCTCCATTAAATACTCTTGCATTAAAACTGATAATGATAAAAAAATCGTAAATCGCTTATTAGGTACCGACGACTATTAAAAACTTTACTGAGCCCCTTTTACACATATATTCTCCATTATACTGCATTCCATCAAGATCTATCTGTTAATTTCTTATGCAGACAAACCTTCTTAATCGCACACTCATTAATGGTACCCCGGTGTACACTCCTTCGGTGGTCAGGCGTACACACTCAAAGTACAAAGAAATCCGAAGTTCACCCGGTCGCCTTCGATTTTTATTCATTGCCGGAGGTACTCGATGTATACAGCAAAGCACTGCACGCGCTAGTGCACGCGTGCGCGCCTCGTATATACTTTTGTTCTCTTTTTACCTCTCGCCTCTCTCTCTCCTCACTGTATAATATTCCGCCGTCCCACCGGCGCTCCTCTTTCTCCTTTCTCTTTATAGCGTGTCCTTCATTTTCTCTAGGTTCTTTAACCTCCTCCTCCTCTTTTTTTTTGCCTCCTCGTCCGACGACCTTTTTCTCTCCTCCTCGACTGTCTACGCCGGCGACTTTCTTCGCGCGTCCACCTTGGGCACTTTTTCGACCCTCCGAAAGCCAATTTCACCAGCGAACAGAATTTCGCTCTCAGCATCGCGTTCTTCACGCGCGGCGATTATGCGGGAGATCACGATACGCGCACGCGAAATATCCCCGATCGGTATATATATATTTTCGCACGTAGTGCGCCCGTACACGAGGCGGTCGCTCTTGCGAGCTTATCGAAAACCCGTTTTTGCTAAGTTTCTTTCTTTTTTTTTTTCACTTATTTATACACGCACAAGGGTATACAGCCGCGTACAGCTTGGGTAGGACTTTTTTTTTAGGCTCGATTCTCGAGTAGACCGAAGGAAAAGACGGTACTTACGATATTTGCAAAAAGCATGAGCGGAGAGTTATTTCTGAGAGTGAAACACGGACTCGTCGTTACATCAGTTGTTTGGAGAAATTTAATAAAAGTACGTCAGCGGTTTTCACGGTAAATGAAAACAATCCGTGTTAAATTGGCCCGAATGTAGTCTTTAGTTCAAACGCGGGTGCCTGGGTGGTATACTGATAATACCAGTGTATATATACACATTGAGTAATTCAAATCTTGACTTACCTAACGAATTTTGATGAAATTATTTTTGCATCTCAATTACAATCTGTAACCATCTGATCAACGGATTAATGATCGAAGGAATTAGTGTTGAAACATTTCATTTATTTAACTATGATGATTGATAAAACAATTATTGTTCTTTTATTTTCATACTAGTAAATACACGAAGAAAAAAGTTCTTATAAAAATTATTATACTGTTTTGTAACACAGGGACAATTATAATAAATTTCCTAAAAAGTTGAGTAAAATTTACCATCTTTATTAAATCGCCTCTAGTATAAATTTTACTATACTCTCTAATAAATTTTTTTATCTGTTGAGTCTGTCCCTGCCTTAGAAAAGAGTACAGTAATTTCTACTAAATATTTTCTCACCGTGTAGTTTCTAATAAAAATCAATAAAACAAGTCACCAGAGTAATAATTTTATCACTCGCATCATAGTAAATTTCGTTCTAACTTTTTTCTCCCTGTTCTATTGCGAATGCATATTATTTAAAAATTTGATTTATTGTTGGCATTCGTAAATACTAAAATCTCCAATTAGATTCTATTTTATTCTATACACGCAATAGACGTAGAACCTCAGCGGCGACAGCACTGATTCGTTACTTTTATTTTCCAGAGTCGAAGCCGACGGAAAGGATAAGCGAGGCGACGAGGGTGCGAAGTCTGAAAGTGAGTGTGACAAAGACAAGTGCGCGGTACGTACGAAAGTCGAGAAAAGTGGCTCCACGATCGGCGGGTAGAGCCCAACGCAAGAGGATTGAAATATAAGGACGAGACCGCGACGCCATCGCAAAGATGCTCAAGTTCATAAGAGGCAAGGGCCAGCAGCCCACGGCCGAGCGGCAGAAGCTGCAAAAAGACCTATTCGCTTTCCGCAAGGTGAGTAACGCTCTTGCATTCCAACTTGCCTCCTTCTCTTCTCACGCGCGCCCACAGTCTCCTGCTCTCTCGCCAAGGGAGAGAAACGAGAGAGAAAGAGAGGCAGTGAGATAGAAAAGTAGCGAGAGAGAGAGAGAGAGAGAGAGAGAAGCAGTGAGGTAGAAAAATAGTGAGGGAAAGAGAAAGACACTGAAATATACAGTAAGATACGTATTTGACATAATATATATAGGAGAGAATATGGTATATCATGAAAGAAAGAGAATTAAAGAGTTAAAGTTAGAGAGAGAAAGACTTTTTTTTCAAACTCTAAAGTGGCGAATGCTTTTCCAGCGACCCTTTTGTACTTCTTTTTCAATTGAGGTGAGTGTGTATTTGCACTGCGTTCAGGGAAAACATTTGTACATTTATAAAGGAATAGTGTATACTGCGCGTGAGGTGGTTTCTTTCAGCTCTAAGTGGTAGTAAAAACGTAATTTGTTGACTCTGTATCGATTTTAATTAGTTTTTTAAGTGGTGTAATGAGCTTAGGAACATTCAAATACTTTTTTAAATGGGTTTTCAAATTGAGCTTAACTGCAGTTTATGTATGCGATTGTTAGAGAATCTTTTATTTTTTATCAGAAGCAACAATAATGAAAGTTATCTCCTGCGTTTAGGTAAATCAATGTTTTTTTTTTAATAAAACTTTTACTATTTTTATGTTTGTAATTGTATTAACGTTACGTAATTGTATTACTGTAATAATTGAAATTAAATATCAATAATTATTAAGTAGATTCAAATTTAAATATTACATAATATACAAAATTTCGTCTTACAAGGTTTCATATCCTACTCTTGTTTTTTCTTAGGAGAGGATAAAATATATAATTGAATAAGGTTTAAGAGAAATTGTATAAAATAAAATCTGTTCTTTAAGTGTCTTGAAATTGTTTCTGATTAAATATTTATAAAATAATTGCGGCAATCTCGTAAGAACAATAATCTTTCTATAAGCAACCCATGGAAAGTCAAGACAGTTTCAACGATTTTTGCGGCAATCGGCATCTAATCGTTACCTTCCGTATACATAAAATTTTTTCATCCTTACGCATTTATTTGGTTACTTTCGAATTTTCCCGACTTCCTAGTTTTCCACAGTCAAACGTTTTTTAAAGTGAAAATTATAGCAAACATTTTCATCCCAACGCTCGCCGAGCCATATAAGCAACTTTCAAAACTATTAAGGCGTAATACCATAAGCTCATGTTTTTACATCCCAAACCATACGAATTAAACATTAATTCCATGAAAATCACTGAACAAGAAAAAAAGCAATGCGAAATTCTCACAGTCACTCATCACCCCTGGGGAATCATAACGCGTTATCCCAATTCAACTGCGAGATTTTCGTGCAACGAGCGAATCTCTTGATTGACCAATCAAGTGCAAGTACACAACGATCCAAGGCGCTAATTTATCACGCGTCCATAAACGGATTACCGGGAAGACAGATCCTCTCTCCTTCTCTCTCGCTCACTTATACTTTTTCACTCTCTTCTCTCTCTCTCTCTCTCTCCGTGAAATTTCTCCCTTGAGAGATACATATGTATAATAATAATCGGCGTTCGCGAAATTCTCCTTACGTCACATGTAATTGCAAAGGCAGCGCACAATGCGCACGAGACTCTCCCCCTTCCCTTTCCCCCCGTGAGCAGAGCGGCGGTGACGCAAAAAAGGTGCACGCACGCCCGAATCGGTCGGCGCGCTTTCTCACGCTCTCGAGGAGGGGCCCCCCGCGAGGAGGCGGATTTTCGCGGCGCGGGGAAAATTGCGTCGTGGGTGCAGATGCCCGGGCCCTCCCTCTCCCGTTTTCCTTTCTCTCGGAGCGTTCGCGGTTTTATCGCATCGGCCCCGCGGAAGCGAAACCCGCCGGCCGGACGCTAGCCTCGACTGAGGATTATTGCGCCCCGGCAGTTTAAATTTTTTAATTTACTGATGGTTTTTTTTTTTAATTTTCGAGCAGTCGTGGTTCTGTGATTGAGATCTTGCAGTTCTCTCGAAAATTGAGCTTCGGGCTAAATATCGGGCAATGGAAAGTTTGATAAATGCTACCGTGAAATTTTTTGAGAGTAGTAAACGGTACTGTGCTTTTTAAAATATGGTAGAAATGTATGCGCTTAATGTGTTGACGTTAATCTATTAATCATTATTCGACTATTATGATTGAAATATTGAATATTTATCGAGATACAAATTTGAATTTTGGCGCCAATTAACCAGAAAAGATTCATTGAATCATTTAAATTTTTTCTTTAAATACTTCACAATCTCTTGTCAGTGTTTTTTTTATAAGACTTGATTATTATATTTATTCAAAATTGCGTATCTTTTAACATTGCACACGAATTTTCTGTAAATATTTTAAAAAAATTAACAATGAATTGCAAAGGTAGGACAAATATTAAGGGTTCTTTTATACAGACTTTATTCATATCTTAATATTTTACGTAAAATATAGAATTATATAAATATTGTAAATTATTAATATTCATTTTACGAACATCGTTACATTTAATAAACTACCTTCAATTAATTATAGCAAACCAATGACGAAGACGAATTCATGTATACCCCCCATTTACTGCAATTTATTTTATTCCTCAAAAACGAATAAAAAATTGTACATCAGTATCAATTAAGACGTCGTAAATTGAAACGAAAAACATTGCGCGTGAATGATAAATATTTATGGAAAAATTAATTAGTAGAAAGTGCGCACGAGGAGAGCGAGCAAAGAAAAATTTTTTCTCCACTTCGCTCGTTTAATTTCGAGATAAGTCCCAGTGAAAGTTTCAAAAACTAAATCAATTATCATAAAATCAAAGCTGTCAGTCGGTGAGACGTCCCTTCAAATTTTCCAAACGACCGTTTAAAAGTCGTTACTGGCTCACTCATTGTTTTTCTTAAAAATATTCTACTCCCTGTACATTACCTCTACTTGTACATCTATGCATATACTTATACGTACGTGTGTCTGTGTACGTAAATATGTATGTATATAAACACTGAAAAAAATGTTTTGGAAAATTTATTATATAATTCTGGTACAAATTACTATTAGGTCTGGGAGCAGTGCCACATCCTGCATTTAGTGAAAAAATTATCATTCTGAATTACAAATTTTCCTACAATTCTATAGTAAAATTTAGCAATACTATAGAATTCTACTCAGACTGAATAGTAATTTTTATCAGAATTGTAGTAATTTTTTCAAAATATTTCTCTCAGTGTGTATACTATATCTACGTATATATATATTACAATTATAAATAAATAAATAAAAATATAAATATCTATGTATGCATGAATCTACGTGTATATAGTACATTAATTATCGAAGCCCGAAAAAAAATGAAAGAACCATTACACATCGACTAGGACAATCTTAATATTTGTAACCCATTAGTCGTGGGCACTCGAGGGTTTACAGCGTCATTACGCCGATGACTCGAGCTTCCAAACTCACCGGACCGTGTTTATATTAATGTATGTATACGCCCGTCAGATTTTCGAGTCCCGCGCGGCGATTGAACCGAGAGGCGAGTGTAGCCCGCGCCGCTCTAGCTTTTTCCCGCGGAGGTAAAACGTGCGGGGAGGAATTCCGTTTTATATGCGCGCCGGCGAGCGGCGATGCCAGCGAGAATAGCCGGTTGGAGGTGTACCGTTGGCCAGCGGCTTTAAACTCTCTGGCAAGCGCGAGCCGCGCACTCGTGAAATTTCAGAATTTTCCAGCGCCTTTTCCTACCCTCCTTGCATTCCAACGTTTACAGTGTCCCGCGAAACGGAGAGTCGAATTTTCCCCTCTAATTTAAAAAAAAAACAATTAACAAAAAATCGTAATTGTAATTCCATTGGTATTATATGAATGCGAGTTTTGTGTAGTAATATAAAAGTAACTATATGCGTGTAATAGTATAGTTGAAGAATAGTAAACTGCATAATGAGAAAAATGTTTAGTAAAAATGTGTAGCCAAGTGATTAAAATCACTTTTTTAAAATGTCAAAAATGTCCTAAAAGAATTTATTAGAGACAAGAACGTGTAAGTACATTATTCAAAAGAATGTATAAAGTGATACCTCTGTTCCACTTGCATCTCTAAGCGCAAATTGGTATATTTTATTCTACAATTTGAATTTCTTCTACGATTTTCGTGTATTACATCCTTTCGCCTATGTACATATAACCCCGTAGTACAAAATTACAGTATACATGAAAAGAAAAAAATGTTGCAAACTGTATTAAAAAAAAACACACGTGGATAAAATTACCCTTTTCTCTAAAAGTGTAATAATTTTTCAAATCTTCTTGTTCAAAAAGTTTCTTGTAACAAAACAATAAAGTAGTATTATTTGAATAAAATTTATTGCGGCGTTAACGTATTCTTTTTTTCTTACAAGTTCCGGGCTCGTAAACGGGCGCCGACCGTAAATAAAAGAGATGCGACTTGCGCTCCTGCAGAAAAATATATCCGCACGAGCCGCAATCCGCATCAGAGCAAAGCAAAGCAGCGGGAGCGCTGGAAAACTCTTCCGGCTCTACCGGAGCTTGAAAACGCGCACTTTCGGAGTGATTAACGGTGCGGCTATGAATCAATGGCAAAATTGAGAAAAGGCACGCGGAGAGAGATTAGCCGAGTTCATTAGCAAAGCAACGCCAGTGTACTCACCAAATCAGCTGGAGTGGGGTAGAGTGAACATTAACTCTACTGGAGTGAAATTTTCGCTCTATTTTGTAGTGAAATTAATTCCTTTGATGGAGTGAAGTAGAGTGATCTTTTGACTCTTAAGTAAAGTTGAAGACCTAAACTGCAAGGTTTTGCTCAACTTAGAATGAATTTAAATCACTTTATTTTTATAGAGTCAAATTTGACTCCAATAGAGTCGCATTTAACTGGATGAGGTGTTTCACTATTAAGTAAGAGATTGGAAAAAATTGGACTCGGCTTTATTTTTTATTCAATACTCTTTCGAATACTCGTACACTCTTGTAAATATACATGCACGGTTTCATTGTTATTCCCATTCGCCCTGGTTTCTACTTGGTGACGATTTCTACGGTCAATGTACTTTGTCAATCGCTGGCTTGGCCACAATCGTTTCCTCAATTATTGGTATCATATACCATTTATTTTATTATGAATGTGGTATTATCAAAATCAAATAAATAAAAAATAACGAAAGACACTAATTTCAATGATTTTACAAAATATATTTCGTTCCAAAAATCTATAATTAATCAAATTCAGTTGAGTTGTTCAAAGGCTTTATTCTACCACTAAAATTGTATTTCTAATCGAGATTATATTTTAGACGTTATATATATCATATGTGTAACGGTACGAGATTACTCAACAAACTTAAAAAAAACTTTATTAATGACTTATCATTCTTTTTATAACTTGAGATGAAGTGTGAATTCATAAGAAGATGTTCGATTTGATCAATATTTAGTTATCGTCAATTAACCAACCGTTAGTTAAATTTTGTTTTGTATTCGTTGCTCTAAATAATTTTCTAATCGATATTAGAGATAAAAAAAATCACTAAATGATAGTAGAAATAAATAGATCACAAATTTATTGTAGAGGTAACCAATTCACTAATTAGTATAGTAAACAAACAAAAAATAGTAAAGAAGGATAATTTCCGATTGGATGATTTTCCAGTAGGTCGAGATTCGAAAAATCATGCGTTCGTATACACCTACACTCGCGGCCTTTTCTCACAATCGCTTTCCTTTTTTTCGCCCTCTTTTCCTCCGCGTATATCGTATCGGCGATCGTCGATTAGATTAGCCCGTATGCACCTCCAGCCGGATGATTAATTGACTCGGCCGTGCACACACAAACGCCCGCGGAGAAAGAAGCCACGCCTTTCAGTGCGCGATCTCGGATGCATAATAACCAGGTCTCTCCTACACACACATGCACTTTAAGAAATATACAATAAAATTAAAAAAATAATAAATTGCATAATTTAAAAAAAAAAATATAAAATGAATGTGTATAAAATAACATACTCTCAGTTAAAATAAATCGCTGACTTTCAATTTTGAACCGCGAGGAAAGCATCAATGAGGCACATTGATAAAGCGAATCGGCAGTTGTATTTGCTCGGCGAACACGGAAGCCTATATTTACCCTGAAGTAGTCGTTTAATTACCGGTTCAAAAAAAAATTCTGCTTATCTGCGCTTTTCATCGAGGCGGAACTGGCAGCTCTATATAAAACAGGTAGCCTCCATATAATCGATGTGGACTATATGGATTTTTAAGTGTAAATGTTCTCCGCTCTCTTATTGTGCCGCACGTGGTCTATTACTTATATATATCGAAGAAATATGGGTCGCACTCATCACTGCAGTAGAGGATATAGCACACGAGTGTGTAAATAGAATGTAACTTTCATTATCTTATGAGCAGGTGAACTTTTTTCCTTTGTTCTCTTTCGAAGGAAGTTTTCAAGTTCTCGTGATGGCTCTCTTTTTTTCATGTGAAGGTGGCCTTATACTTTTTATCATTTATTTATTGTGCCAGTGGAATTCCTACGCTACGTGCGAACAAATTTTCTTGTGATTATTTCATTAATCTTGAAATTTATTTATCCTTTAATCGATTAAATTCTTAATACAAGTATAGACATATTAGCGATGAAAATGCCTTTTTCATTTCACCGTACTTTTGAAGAAAAAACTTTAAATGGTGCTATTAGTATCCTACATCGATAGCTTCAAAATTAAAGTTTAAGACACGCAAAATTTAATGTCGTAGATCGAGTACAAAAATTAATTAAATTACAAAAAATATATACATTCTGAATTATTCCATATAAATTTTATTTAATTATAAAGAGAATTGTAATGAATAATTGTCGTAAATACACAAATATTCATATCTTTAATAATATACTTAATTTAATTCATAACCACCTCGATTGTCCGACATACTTTCATAATACGCCTTACGGCAAATATAAAAAATGGCTTTACAAAATTAATCCGCAATCCCGGTTCTTGTATGAGAACGTACAAGAGTCGCCCCTTTTTCCTTTCAATTATATCGAGGCTTACCGCTGCTGCGGCTCTCGATAAGGACGCGAAATCCGCGATAAGGTGCGATTTAAAGTTTAAAAATAAGACGCGGTCCTCTGCCTCAAGAAAAAACACGAAAAAAAATTGCAAACGAAGAAGTAATAAAAATGAACCGAGGGCAAAGGATTTATCGAGCGGTGCTCGTGAAGGGGTCGCCTTATCGCGTACCAGGCCGAAAACAAATATTTATCGATTTACGCGGTGCCGGTAAACAAGAGGCGCACAATGAGCCGAGCATCGAATGGGAAATTCAGGTCTCTCACGGACTTTCCCGGTGTGTACTCCTCCCCTGTATATAATGCGATCAACGAAAAGTATGACTGCAGGGGTCCGGGGTCATTATATATAGGTTTATTCCTGATTCAACTGCGGGCCGTGTGACTTTTCGGTTGACGCACGAGGGGAAACGCGGCGGCGCTTATTACTCCTCGCACCAATTTTTCTTTTTCTCATTTTCCATTTTCCATGAGTTTTTGTTTCCACGCTGTGAAATTTATTTATTTTATAATACTTATATACCACTGATTTATTTTCGTTTCCTACTTACTATTAAAAAAAATAATAAGAAAGATAATTTGCTCCGGGATTGATTATTACGTTCATTTTATTTTATTTCATTCGTAGATCACTGATTTAATTAATTAAACTACAAATAATTATTATTCCAAAAGACAAAAATTTTAAGTTTAATGATTTTACATTAATAAAAAAGTAGCCTATTCTGATTGCTTTCCATCTTAAAAAATTTGATCGTATGAAGTGCCAGTTTTACAAAATTTCTAACAAGGATCAAAGATTTTTAAATAAACAATTCAGAATGTATTCAGAAACACCAAGTGTCTTTATCAGAAAATACACTTTGGAAAATTTAGTCTTATAATTCACTTGTTAGAAGGACTAATTAGCACTCGTTATTTTTCAATAAACTCTAATTAACGCTGAAAATGCTAATTACATTTAGTTATTTCTATTTAATACTCAATAATATATTCGTCATATATCAATTTTTAAGCTGAAAATTTTTATCAAATTTACACCATATAACTTATTACCAAATACTTTAATTTCGTGTCATTTTTTTATCTCTCGAGGAGCCCAAGAAACCTCGAAAACAGCAAAACTTTCGAATCGATAACACATTAATTAAAAAAAAAGTGCAGAAATGCAACGAAAATTCAAACAGTAAATGTCGATTGCTCCACTTTCGAGCTTTTTTCGGATAAATGTATATAGTCAACCGTTACGTCGGCCGCTCGGAAAAAGTGTGACGTTACAAATCAACTTCTTATTTTTTCTTCTCTCATCTCAGGCGCACTCCCTTTGTCTTCGTCGATCGCGCACCTTTTTGCCGACCGGTACACTCCCCCGTCTTTCCGCTTCCTTCTTCGCGGCACCGGAAAAAAAAGCCGTAGGACAAAATGTAGTCCGGCGTCGCTCGTCGTCCGCCTCGTTAATGACTTCTATATTACCGCGGAAACCACCGCACGCCTACGCCTTATGACGTACACTTTGCCTTGGTCAATAACACAGGCGGGAGTAGCTCAGTTTGAATTAACTTCGCTGCTTTAATTTCTTTATTTTTTCCTATTCTATGCTCTTAAATGAAATATCTTATCTTTGTGGCTTGATTTTACCTGTAATTTCTATATAAAAAAATTTATATGAATATATTTCTCGTAAAACGAATCTGCGATCTAACGTCCCTTATTACGGCTCTAAGCCTACCCGCAGTCACACGCGCGTCCTTCCCACCTTGATCCTCAAATGGAGGTGCTAAAACCTATCCGAAAGAAATTCCAGCGGCTTATAAGGGGACGCGAAGCTGCTCGCGTGACCACTGGACTGCCCACACCCACACCTACATACGCACACGTATACGTGCTTACACATAGCCACACGCGAGGACGCACACATACACACACGGACGCAAGCACGCGACCATAAACACGCACACGTGCAAACACAAAAGCACGCGCACGTGTGCGGATACACACACACGCACATACACACAGCGGCAAACTTAAATCTACAAGGCTATATGGAAGATCCTATCTTCCGCTCACGGAGTACTCCTTCGTGCTCCGTGCGGAAGTCTCGCGTCGCTCAGAGGCTCGTGCTCAGTGTAACAAATAAATTCAAATCTCCCGCCGAACAATCGCGAAAGATCTCTCCGTCTCTCTCTTTCTCTCTATCGCTTTTCTGCACTCGACCCTCGGGCCTCCTGCCTCTTCTTCTTTTTTTTTTTGTTCCTTTTTTTTTCACTCTGGCCCCGGCGTTTCTTTGTATTTCTGGTCCGCCGCGATGACTCTCGCGCTCTCGGTTATTTTCAGTACACGAGCGCATTCTTTCCGTTCGCCGCTGCTGCCGCCGCTCGAATCGTGTTATATTTATCTACTTTTATTTAAAAGGAGTTCGCTTTTTTTCGAGAGCGATTCGAGTTGGCTGTGCGATTTTTCGAAGGATGATTTAGTGAAATGTTCTTTTTTTTTGTATCTCGAAGAAAAGAAAGATTGATTTGCACAGTTTATTATAATTTTAATAGACATTGTCAGTTTTGTGGTAGTGATTATTAGATAAATGAAAAATTTATACCAGTTTTATAATAAAAAATGTAATACATCGTACAAAAAAAAATTGCTGAACTTACCTATTAATTATATAGTATCTTATCTAGTAATTATAGTTTTTGCAATATTTCATTTTTCACTAGAATTAACTTTGGTAATTTTTTCTTACTGGTTAGTCTGGGATTCTATTTACTCTAAGTAACTGTAATTTTTTAAATAGAAATTATTTCCATAAGATTCGACATCGATGAATATGTACGTATAAAGCCGGATTTTTGGATAAATGAATTAAAAAAAAAAAGGAAGGTGGATCAACAAGTTTATTTTTGAAGTAAGAGAAGTTTAAAAGAAGTGGAAAAAATGTAGTTGCATTTAATTCAGTGATAAAGGCACTGGTATGCGAGAAACCAGTTGAAAACCTGTTCAAATCGCTCTAAAATGTCTTAAGAAGAGAAAAAAAAATACAGCATCGAACTCGTTTTGGTTTTTTTCACTCGGGCATTTTCCCTTTTGTTGTTAATTATCGTAGCGCAACTTCGTATCCACGTTCACGTGGAATTTCTGCATGCACAGCTTTTACCCGATGGAATCCGAATAGAATCGCAATTTAGGATCTAATGAAGTGTTTTAGATTTTGTTTCGGTTTTCTTTTTTCTTTCGAATCGTATCAAATCGACAGTGTATACACGGATAATGGAATTCTCGTTGCAAATAGGCTACGTACTTCGTCATTCATTAGAGCGTGACGTAATTCCCGGAGAATTTCGTAATTATTTCGTATACACACTGTACGTCTCATTAAGTTAACAATCACAAAGCATAATTATAGCCGCGATAAGAGTATTTATGAAAGCCGAAAGGTCAACGTGACAATCAAACTTTTTCAAAATTCTATAATTTCCAAGAATCGCGCGAGTTATCAAGCGTAAAGCAGAATAATTAGAATAAATCAATCTTACTGTTTTAATCTACTGTGCTATTTATTGAAGTGTAAAAAGTTTAATAAAATCCTTTCGAAATATTGACTGAAAAAAATTATCGAGTTCTATAGAAGTATATTTACTACTTCATACTAAAAATGAAGAAAAAAACTCATAATTAGGCGTCCTCCCTTTTAATTCAAAGTTTTATCTATAAAAACTCATCTCATCATCAGGTGTAATTAACACATTTTACACTCTCACAATAATTATTCACATTTTTCACTTCTAAAGACTATCTAACGATAAAATAGGACAACATGTATACTCAATACTCAAGTACAAGGCTTAGAAGAGCTGCACCCCTTCTTTTTTCTTCTTATCCGTCTAAAGTGTACATACGACCAACGACACATATACACACACCCACACCTACACGAAAAATACTCGGAAAACGTAAGGTTTCCGCAGGGCGGTGTATATGGGACACAAAGGTGCAACCTCGTCGCGTCTGGTTCCACGTGCTACACTGAGAAAAATGTTTTGGAAAATTTGCTATCCAGTCTGGGATCGGAGCCACAGACTAGTAAAAATATTATTCTTTTGTATCATAAAATTTACTAAAATTGTAGAAATATTTACTAGAATTTCTAGTACATATTACTAGAATTCTAATAAACTTTATAATACAAAATGGTTAATTTTTTCACTAAATGCAGTCCAAGTATCCCAGACTAGATAATAATTTTTGCTAGAATAACAGTATTTTTTCCAAAACATTTCTCTCAGTGTATCGACGCGCGAGTTCGCTATCTGCAGCGGCGGTGACGTGGGCGAGCGATACTTATATCCCCTGCCGCCGCCGTCGTCGCCAGACGTCGCGTGTGTTGACCTGTTGATTCCACCCCCGCACGCCGGCTTAATAGCGTCGCTCCACATTGCACCCGCTCGTAAGGTCTTCGGCTTTTTCATTTATTTAAAAGAGCATGTACACTTACGAGGCTCGTCCGTGAGGAATTAACATTCCACGCGCTCCGAAAGGGGGTGGCTTCGTAACGTTTGCTTTTCTTTCTTTCGTTCATTTATTTAATTTTTTTTTTACTTGTAAACTTGTACCATTTGCTGAAGAAGTATAAGTAAAGTAGGTGAAAGAATGCAAACTTCAGTAGGAATCATAAATATGTAACGTTATTATTAATTAACATTCCTCGTGTTCTGGAAGGAGATAGCTCCGTCACGTTTGCTTTTCTTTCTATCGTTCGTGTATTTTTTTCTTGTAAATTTATACCATCTTCTAAAGAAGTATAAGTAAAGTAGGTGGAGGAATGAATATTTTAGTAGGAATTATAAATATGTAATTTTTTTTATTTATTCAGTCATTAAATGGGGATGACTGTTCGGTCGACAGCAGACACTATAGGGGATTGATATATTATTTAATGAAACTTTATTTAAATAATACAAGTGTAACATTTTACTGCTGCACATAAAATATATCTGTATGTAGTTCAAGAAAAAGCGGCGCGAAATTTTAATTTCTTTAAATTTCGCACCATAGAGTGCATTTGCCTTTCCTTGAAATGATGCAAAATCAAACTTCCGTGCAGTATTTTAAAAGTGTTTAAAAAATAGAATCCAACTTAAACTGTGTATTTACCAATGTGCATAATACTGGTTTTAAAACGTAAAAATTAAAATAAGCACTTAAAACTCATAATTGCAGCCTTAAACTCACCAATTCCAGTATCCTTTTTACTTTTAAATGATAAAGTTACAATTTAAACTGCGACAGTGAAGTAAATTTACAATATCTTAATTTAGCAGTGCAAACAATCGGTCTTTTTCCTTAATGAACTTCGACTTTCCTTGACACTCTTACCCCTTCGTTTTAAAACGGGCACACAAAAATGGAAACTATTATTACCTTATATACCCTCGATATACATACGTACACATACAAATAGAGTAAACTTCTTTTTTAATAGCAGGGTGGAATCTTACTTGAATGAATGATTTTCCGGTTACACCTGCGGCACAATGCGCTAATAATCGTGAAAAAAAATACACTGCGAATCGAGAGTGAGAGAAAGTTTGAAATGGAAAAAAATAGAATCGCTGGGCATGTGTATATATACATATTCACAATGAGCTTTCTGTTCTTCCTGCGAGCAAGTGCGCGGACTTCCGTTCGTACGAGCATCTATGATGCACTCCACGCACGCTCGAGGAAATTCCTATAGAGCCGCAGTCGTGTCGTCATATCTACACACGTGCGCCCGACCTTTTATCTGGGAAAATGTGCAACGCGGCTTTCGCTCGCGCGGCTGTACAAACACTACTGTCGGCGCGTCCTTACGTCACACGATATGTGTTTATAACTTATTTTTTTATTTTACGGAGATCTGCCACCTTGCTAACGACTCGAGGAGTTTTCTCCATTTTTAAAAATATTTTCTCATATATTTTTTTATTTTACGGAGATCTGCTACTTTAACAACGACTCGAGGATTATTTCTGCCTTTTTAAAAATACTTTTTAATATATTGTTTCATATTTTTTATCTTGGCATCGGATAGGAGTAGGTGGTGGCGGTGGTCGGCTATCGTCGCGTTTTTCCGTATCAGATTTTAAAAAACGAGTTATCTGAAGCTGCGGTATATTAGCGGCAGTGACATCAGTGCGGTTGCTTTTCAGGAATTCTCTTTCAATTTCCACGCTATAGTCTATTTATAAGGTATTGCACGTATATATAAATGCAGAATGAAGCTCTTGTTACCTTTGCGCATGTGTGCAATAATATTATTGTTTTTTAATTGCTTTACTACTGCGAGCGTATTCATTCGTGTGGAGCTCAGTGCAGATAACCGATTTATATAATGTAAACGCTCTGTCATTGATGCTGATGTACCATTGAAACTACCAGTCAAGTATAGTAATAATATTGACAAAAAAGTTACCATTTTATGCGTGTATAAAGTTAAAATATTGTCTTTAAAAAAAAAGATCCTAGAATGTTTGTGAAGCTCCTTAAGAATTAATTTGTGTTTGGTTAAAAGAAACTACAGGAAAACAATTTTTATTTAAATTTTAATACGATTTTAGAACCAAAATTAGAATAGACGAGTAAAAACGAAAAAATATACGATATTTTTAGTAAAAACTGCATTACTGGAGAACCAAAGTGACAATATGACCTGCAGTTAAAGTTACAATATAAAAAAAAGTAGGTTAATATAAATTTAGTGGAAGTATTGTAATTTTAAGTGTGAATCTAAAAATAATTTTACACTCCCCACAATCGTTATTTATTTTATTCATTGTGCTAATCTTCGACTTCACTTAATTTTTTCAATAAAATATTTCTCCGTATAAATTTCCTGTCGAATGACGTCAACATTCAAAATCTGCCAATATGTTTTCAGTATTGAAAATTACAATTATCAAGAAAGATTACGTTTCCTTTAATTCATTAACAGATTAATGAAATAATTATTAGTTTTCAAAACAAATTCTAATTATTTCAACATTTATTTTAAATGAATGTGTTATTAAAAAGCGTAAATGCTTGGTGTTCTCATTCCTAGTGTAATAAAATAAATAAAACAAAACATACTTTACATTACAAAGTAAATATTTTTCTTTATTTATATACTTTGTTCTCTTTCTTATCGTATGTTTTTTCATTTAATCACTACTTCATGGAAAATGTTTTCAACCAAAATCCTAAAAGACAAGAGCTTAACAAGCTAAAAATAGAATACAGTCACATGAACCTATATACACACAACCCGTTCACGAGGCGATTTTCGCAAACAGCTTTTATCCCGACTCAAAAAATTTAGTACAGGTGATTCATCCACACCGAGTACCGGTAATCTCAACAAACTGTCATCACTCTAAGCTTCCCGCAAACACCTCGATTGCAATCATAAAAAAAAGAAAAAAAAATCGCCCATCACCTATACCCCCACAAAAACCAAAAATTCCACGACAAGTGCAAACTCTACGTTCCACCTGTCGCGAGGCGCCAGCTTATCTCCAGAGCAGCATCGCCGCGGGCAACACCCTCGAAAACTCGGCACGCGATAATTCGAAACGCGATGCACCTCGCCGGGGCGAGCAGATAGCGCTTGTGGCGCGCATTTCCCGCCGCCTGCTCGGCTGGTCTGTGAAAAAAAAGCGACGATCGTAAAACGAGAGGAAAAAAAAAGAGACGAGCGATATGTTATCAGGTGGGGGACGACGACGATGCGCGCAGCGGCGTATTACGCTGCTGGCGAGGTCGTGCGCACGAGTGATCCATTCACCGACGAGAGGACGCGTGCACTCGGCGAGCAGCATGTCTGCTGCGTCCTGAAATGCCCGGCGGACGTCGACACCGACTGCGAATGGATTATTTTATTTAATTTATGTTTTTTACTTTATTTTGTTTTATTTTTTCTTATTTTTCAAATGTTATCACTATCTATTTTTATTACTCAGATTCACTGTTTTATTATTGTGTGCGCTGCTCGAAAATAAATTTGTTAGTATAATATAATAATCTGCTGTTAGTTATAATAACAATAATAATGTCATATGATTAAAAGAACAGTTACGTCTTTTTAACGAATAAATTAGTAATTCGAAATACCACTTGAATGGACAGACTACAGGCGTCAATGACACATATGTCAAAAAAAAAAAAAAGATGAAAATGAAGTTGAATTGATGCTAACGGTGATATTCTTTTTTTCTCAATACACGAAGTAACTTCATCCTCCGTCATCTGAAGTGTACTCGTCAGAAGCGAATATTGCCCGAATGATCGTCAATCATTTAGACCGAGAAGTGACACAGCGGCGTATTACTTCCACTTATAGTAGAAGAAATTGGAAGCCAATTTAAAATTCTCTCGAAAACTTATCAGCGCTGGTATCATCTCTATTTTTAACGTCTCGATTTGCGCGTATACACTTTCGTCTCGTCGTTATATAATAAATATTTCTACGAGGAAACCTTTTATACTTATACAATTGTGCGCTAACATCATTGTCTTCTTTTAAACGCTAGTGATTCATTCCAGCGGTGCATGATGCACAAACCTCTCAAATAATACACCCATAAATTATGGATAATGAAGGTCTTACCGTTAAACAAAACAGTATTTGCATGAAAAAATACACTGCGAATTAGCGATCCGCCTTAGCAGCTTCGTATCGTTCAATTTATTCACCAGTTAAAAACAATTATATTTTAGAATTAATTTATTTGACTCCAATAGAGTCAAATTTAACTCTACGAATGTTTGACTGAAAACTAAGAATGAAATTTATTTCCACACTTAAAGAAATATTTTGAAATAATTACGGTTATTCTAATAAAAAAATTATTATCCAGTCTGAGTGCGGAGTCACAGACTACATTTAGTGAAAAAATTACTATTCTGTATTATAAATTGTACTAGAATTCTAGAAATATGTATCTACAACTTTATTAAATATTACTAGAATTACAGTAAAATTTATAATACAGAATAGTAATTTTTCACTAAATGAGCAATTGTTTTAGCGTGTACAGCAAGGCCATCAGGTATGAATTATCCTGTCCCTTGCAGACTCGGGCAATTTAGTCGATCGACTTCAATATACTTCGACACACCGCGTCCCTTAATTTACCAAGCAACTAATAGGTACTGGTAGGGTCGGAGTGACAGAGACAGACCACACCTGATCCCTCCTGCTGTCTCCCGTCTACCTGAGAATAAAGCGAAGGCTCGGGTTTCCCTGCCCTTAGTCTTCTTGCCTTCCCAATTGTCTCGCCCCTTTGAGAACACCTTGGCAATACGACCTGCGTTGACTTCGACGACTTTCCCCTCGGTGCAGACTTTCCGTTTGGTCGATTTCGATACTTCTCAAACTTGAAGCAAGGAAGTCGTCGAGCGAAAGTCTACGTTCATTTTGAAGTTTTCAACTTTATGATTTCTTTCTCATATTTGCAGGATTACAATAGAGCTTGTTTTACTTCAATTAGAGAAATACATTTTTGATGCTAGAAAATATTTTTAATGGAAAAAAATTTACAAATTTTACAAATTATTTTGTCAATAATTAATTCACGCATTGGATATTTCAATTTTACCGCTGATTAATTGTCAAAATAACTTTATGATGGTCGATTTTTTTGTTAAACAATATATCATATCTTCTCTCATTGAACTTAGAATTTTTCAACGATCTATATTTATACAAATATACTAAATTAATTAATGGACAAATTGGAGATAATTCGAAAAACACTGGCAGGAATAAAATCAAATTGGATCCTCCCGACAGTTGAAAAGAAAATAACACCACATCAAACCGCAAAACCATTACGGCGTAGTATACATAAGTCGCACCTCACATATTACACCGCCAAAAAATCGTCGAGTTATAGGATATACAATACGCGCCAAGTCTAACTCCTATAGCGAGCGAAACTCATTTTTTTTCTCTTCCTCCTCGCAATCTAGCAGCGGTGACTCATGCAATAATAGCGCGGCAACGCGATATACACGTACAACCGCGCCGCCGCGGAAAATCGTGAGCCAGAGCGAGTAAGATGGATATATCTATAGAGAGATAGAGAGAGATAGAGGGATAGTGAATTCTCAGTAGAAAGAGAGAGAAATTGAGTGTTCACTAAAGAATGAGAGAAAGATAGTGAATTTTTACTAGAAATAGAGAGAGAGAGACTGAGTTTTCACTAAAGAGTGAGACAGAGAGTGAGAAAGATATAGATATAGAGGGTGAGAGAGAGAAAGGGGGAGATAGTGAGATAGTGGGAGAGTTATAGCAAGTGAGGATGAGAGAGAGGGAGATAGAGAGTGAGAGAGAGAGGTATATAGGAGCGGCTAACGGTACACAGTTTGCGCGAGCACGCCACTCTTCCTTAACTCTTGTCGGCTTAATTTCTCTATTTAATTACCACCGCCGTAAATGGCGATCGTTTATGCCGGAAAAATTATGGTTAAGCGCCGCCGCCGCGGCCGGGGAAGTGCAGGCGGCCCGGGTACACACCGTACCATTTCACGGAGATGCGCATCGCTTGCCTTCGTTGGCCTATTTGATTTTTTTTTATTTTTTGTTTTGTTTTTTTTATCGTTATTTTGCTCTCGGTAAGCAATGGAAAAAAAAGAAAGGAAACGCTGCTCGCGGTTGGAATGCCACGAGAGTTCGGTGATCCTTGCTCGATGAGATTAGTTGGGATGGATTGATATTCGAAATGGTTCTGATGGATTGAGAGCCTGGACACGGGTCAATGTCACCGGAGAAGACTTTCATTTAAACGACGGGCTATACTAAGCAGATTTTATTTTGACGAGTAAAGTAATTTATCTCTCGTTTTAATTACCGATAAATATTTAAAATTTTTCCAGTGTATGAATTTAATCAACTTAATATTTGACGGACTAACCCTTCAACTTAAAATACAATTAAGTAGTACAATAATTAATGCAAGTGATTAACACGTAATCAAAATAAAATAGATCACGAAGATTAGAAAAATAATCGAGAGCTTACAAATTCGTTAAGATAAATTGTATATTTTACAATTGTTCTTTTCCCATTAGTCATGTTTATTTTATTGCTCGAGCATTCCGATATAACGTTAGAAAAATCGCAGCAGATATTAGTCATCTAAAAGTACTTGGGAGACATCGCGTCATTCCTCGTATAAATTTTTTAAGAACACTTGAAAGTGATTCTATCGCTTCAAGAGCGTAGACTTAAAAACGATAATATTCAATATCTTGTGTGACTGGCCAATTGATCGATTATCAAGGAATGAGTAATAATAGCTATTTTATTATAAAATGTCAATGCATCTTGATATCAGTAGCAGGAATACACTCGTAAATGAAAGATGTTTTATTATTAGAAAACATTAATCTTTGTTGAAATTAATTAAGAAATACTATCAAAAAGTCTTATTGTAGAAAACTGTAGGATCTCTGTTTCTTTGCAATATATAACATCAAAATCACTATACGTTTCACGTGAAAAAAAAATTCATCAAATTTCCATCGTAAATTGCTTTATAATCATTAAATAACGTTTACCTCTCGCAAGATGATTTTTTTAAATGTCAATCTTCTTTATATATTTAAAAAATTTCATACATTTTGAACTTTGGCGCCACTCTAGACGAGTTATCCTTGAATAACTCAAATTCTCGAAACTCTAACTAGAGTAATTATTCTTCAATCACTCAAATCCTCTAAAGTCGAAATCGAGTTATCCCTTCAATCACTCCAATTCTCTAAACTCTAGATAAAGGATTAAGCGAACAATTACAATTACTCCGACCTGTGACATTGCAGCTACGCGGAAAAACTCGCAAAACTCCAGCATTCCGAGCACGTGTCCCTTTCTTACTCAATACGAATGAACGATAGATATATATATATAATGAAACAATAAAAAAAAATAAGTAGAATTGATGCAACGAATCCAGTTTCATCCGGAACCGCGGGGTCGTTTAATCTGCCCCACTTGACGTTAATTAAGCCAGTTGGTGTCTCTCGCTGGGCCCACTCTCGACTCTTCGTCTTTTTTATTATTTTTTTTAATTTTATTTTAATTTTATTTTAATTTTTCCTCCCCTGAGCTTCGATTTTCGTATATATTTCGTGTAATCCCCACATGAGTCCGCGATTACGTCAAAATCCCATCTCCCTTTTCTCATTCGTGGCTCGTCGTCGTTGCCAGCTTCTCGATTCCCATAATATATACGCGGGGCGATCGTCACGTCCTCCTTGAAAGGGATCATCCGATGACGCGGGCAGAGACTATAAACACACCGAAATCGAGATCTTCGCTGACGCCTCCGCTGGAAATGAATTAGTGGTCGAGTCTAATTGTGGAGTGTACTTTACAAATTTATATTGAGGAAATTTGATTTTTCCCCTCAAGTGACGCGATTGAATTGCGTGAGAAAATCAGTTTGACCGGCCGCTGGGTAATATTTCTATCTATTCAGAATGATACGCTTCGAGAGATTTGATTATCTTTACTGAAATTTAATTTGCGTTCTTTTTTTTTTTTTTTTTTTTTTTAATAATTGTGTAAAAAATTGAGAGAACGGATTGTTAATTTTGCAATTGTAGCAATTAATTTTTTATTGTGCGATCACCAAAAATAGGTAGATCGTGATTTTTAAATTAGAAATGACTGCTGGCTAAAAGTAATTTATTTTACAATCTTTTTTGATCAGATAGAAAGTAGAGAAATAATTAAATTTTCATAATTAAGTCTTGCACGGCAGTGTAATAACTTTTCGTCATTGTTTCTCACATCAATATTTTTCAAAAAAGTATTTATTTCTTGAAAGAAGTGAAAATTACAATTGGAGAATCTTATATTTTAACGTATGATACAATGATAATAAATTCTTATAAATTTTTTTTAAAAATAGGATATTTTTAGGTAAAAAGCATTTTCTAATTATCCTGATATTTTTTTATTAAAATATCTAAGCTTGGAGTAAGTAATGCTAAAGCTAAATATCTTACTTACAAAACTGAGAACTATAAAAAAAAAATAAAATGAATTTAAAGTTATATAAAAAACGAAACGTGAAGTTTCGACTAAAAAGTCAATACTCAGTTCCACATTAATATTTATAAAGAAATTTTCTTTCAAAACATACAAAATTTCTTTTACTTTCACTTCAATCAAATTTAAATTGTACAACTAATCTTTAAAATTCAATTTCGTTTTTTACGTATCGCCCGCTCATAAATAAAACAGCAAACTCTCAAAGCGTATAGAAGCCAAATCATGAAAGTTACCAGGCCCCGGAACGAACTAAAAAAAAAAAAAATTATCAGCGTTATAAATGTAGGCCGAACGAGCGAGGGATCGTTAGATCTATCTTAGACTCACGCACCACGTCGTCTTAAATTTTCACCTCGCCTCACGAAAGTACAAATGAATTCGAAAAGGTAATAGAGACACGCGAGAAGATAACCGAGTCGCCGCCGGGGGAATCGTCGAAATCTGACTCATCGAGTCACCCACGCGCGGCTCGCGCGCCGCGACTAAACGAGCGATACAAGTCGTCCTGCCCCTCCTTAGTGCGCGAGAGAGAGAAAGACGATCGTCTCGACCTTCGCCAAATTCGCGCCGATCGAGCGTAAAAAGAAAACGGAGAGTGTAGAGGCTTACTGAGCGCGCCTTTCCCTGTCGTTGCCGCTGGAGCTGTGCACTGCCATGTGTCTACATGTTGTATGAACGCTCGAAAAGTAAAAAAAAAATTAGTATAGTTAATTAGTAGAGAATTTTCATTTAATATTGTAAACTTTAATTTAAATATTTTAAAAAGTATATAAGTCACTATATATATAGTTATATTTTTTAGTATTTTTTATAACTTTATTCTTGATTTATATAACAATATGACTTCTTCGTTAGATGCAGAACAGTTAAACTCCGCCTTCTAGTGTGTAAAGTAATTAGAAATGGAAAAAATTACAAGATTTATAGTAACAATTTCATTACTATAGAAAGAAAAAAATGAATTAAAGATCTACTTATTGTTAAAATTACAATATATAATATCTATACATTTTTATTATGTTTCCTATTTTAGATGTAAGTAAAGTATAGCAGTAATTTTTTCTCACTAAGCATTGCAATTCTTATAAATCTGATAAACTTTTTTCATTTTTGTGTTGTTTAATTTTTTAGTCTGTAATTTCAGTTACAGTGCGTACGTTTAGCAATTTTTTTGTCGTAAAAAGGATACTAAATTTTTGCAATAAAATGAGCATTTTCTCCGTGTATGTTAGCAAACGAGACACAGACGCCACCCTGGAAATTCGACGAGCTGCTGTTATACTGCCCCCTCGAACTGCCTTTTTATCTGCCCCCGACGCTCGTTAATTTTTAGACCATGGTGAGAGAGGCAGTTATTTTAGCCTCATCCGATGTTTCGCTTTGATGATTTATTTTTAAAATAAATTGATGTAATTGTTTTGTTTCGTCTCTTTTTTGTTAATGTTTTCCTAACAAACGATTGGGAAATTTATGTACACATGGACTGGATTCTCGGAGGGGATTTCAAACTATATTAATAAATTAAGGCTGGTATGCCTTTGTTATTCATCATGGCTGATTCTGATCGATTAAAATAATTTGCGTAACACGATACTTTGATTTAAATTTTAGGCTCGTAAATCTACTGCTCACCGAAGATTTAAAGAAAAAACGATATTTTTCCTTATAAAACTGTTGTACGAAGAAAATTATACACCAAATGAAAATTAAATAAGTAAATCATTCCAATGTTTATTTTCTTTACTTAATTAATTATTTGGCAAGTTGTTAGAGCAGATCTATGTTTTTTTTTAAGATTTTTAGTAATTAAAATTTATTACTTCGTTTAAAATTATTTAATATCATCATTTATATACGCGATTTATATTATTGTACAATTTCACGGATTATACTGAAGAAAAAACAGCGATTTAACGACAACAAGTATAATATATTGCTATTTTTTCTTCGAAATCCTTTGATATTTTTTAGTCTTTTTCTACTTACTGTTACTGAATAAGTATCAGTCGGATATATTAATGAATATAATAAGAAAACATATATTTTCGAATGTAACTATTTGATTTATTTACTCAATTATTCATTTATTTACAACACCAAAGACATTAGTCCTGACTCAACCAAAAAAAAAGATATGGTCCAAAAACAGTAAAAACTCGCTATTTAATAATTACATAAAATTCGTAATTATAATTATTTATTTATGTACTAAGATGTACATAATACAAAGAAAGTCTTAATTCCTAGAACATAAGAAAATTAGCTGGACACAATAATATGCGTCTCCTTTTATAATAAAAGTATAATTTGCCACTAGAACGGCAAAAGCTCACAGTCGCTCGCATAATAATGACTCTTGTTTCTCTTGTCTTCTTCCAGACGGTTCAGCATGGCTTCCCAAACAAACCGACGGCCATCGCCTGGGACCCCAGCCTGCGGCTCATGATCATCGGCACGGCATCCGGAGCCATCAAAGTGTATCCTTTTCTTTTTTAGTTCTCGTTCTCTTTCTCTACTCGTCCTCCCCCTCCTTCTCCTTGTTTTTTTCCTCTTGTACTCCTCCACCGCGAGGGGCCCCCATTGCTCTCTTTTCCTCGGTCCGTCTGGCCGCTCCTGATATTTTTCCATCTCGATCCTACACGGTGTCTAACTGTATTTCCTCCTGGCTGACCGTAACCTCGTCTCTATCTTCCCCCCTTCGTACCGAGGCAATTCTTTAATTTGCTGCTTATTATCGCCGCGTTCGCAGATCCTCGCACTCGCGAGCATCCTGTTATAGTATTTTATAGATTTTGTATAATTTATATATTTTTATACAATACTATACATATTCATTTATATAAATTTGAATATAGATCGTTGGCTCGGTTTTTCCCTCCGTCAGATTATTATCGATTATTCCTATTTTTTTTTGGTTCTCGAGGAGGAGAGAATTCTCTCCGACTGTTGCTTAGCAGATGCCGTTAATGAGGATCGATCCTCCGATTTCTTCCGCTAGAGAATGCAAAAAGTATTTCTGCAGGACCATTAAAAAAAGTGCGCGTCTCTGCTTGAAACGCGTGTGTGGAGATGTGTATATATATATATACATACCTATATCCTACCGAGAGAGTAGAAATATGTACGGCGAGTGTAATCGGCGAATGTAAATCGAGGAATTTCAGATATACGCGCGAGGATATGAGATGTTGATTTTTAATGAAATTCGCTCGCGAATTGCGGATTTGTAGAGTACATTTTATTTCTGGAATATAGTTTATGTATTTATGCATACGTATATGCATAGTACATACTTTTTGTAAAAAAATTAATTTATTTTATCCAAAAAATTCGATAAATGTTCTATCCGCCGAAGAAAAAAAAATACCAGACATGGTCTGCGTCTGAAATTTCTACCTGGCGCCACTAGAAGCGCTTTTTTCGGAGTTCGTCAAAAGGTATCTTCTCATCGACTGATATTATACCCACAAATATTGTTATTCTCTGTTTATTGGACTAAATTTATTCAATTGTATTGTTAAAGAAATTCAGTGCGGTAAAGCGTTGACACGATTTCTTTTTATTTTTCGTATTTTACAGTAAAAAGTTCTATTTTAGTTATTTTTCAATACTTTTTTTTGTTATTAAATTATTTATTTTCTGAATTCCATTATTACCTAATTGCAATTAGGAACAACAATAATAGAGTAAACCCTAAAATAAAAAATCATTCAAAAGTCAAATAAAATCATATAACATACCTGCAGTATGCCAAAAGTAAAATGAAACATTCAAACGCATACTCATTTGATAAAAATCAAAGGGACGCAATAAAACACTTTTGGGACCGAGCCGACGATGCGATAATTGCAGCAATTAAACTCCCAACGACACGAATTAAAAATAAAAGTATTGCCAATTTCAACATTAATTTATCAAGTCGCGACATCGAGTCAGTACACATTCAATTACGCAGCGATAAATAAAAAAAATTGTACGACGAGCAGCGGCACTTTCCCTCCTTTATTCCTCTCGGCGATCTTTCGCAAAAATACCCACCACTCAAAAAAAAAGGAAAAAAAAATTACAGAACCATAGCGACCGGTCAAATCAGATAAACCCCCTCCCCTGCCCTCCATTTTTCAAGTAAAACATATCCTCGTGCTCGGCGCTCGACGTACTTTCGCGCGCGAAAATTAAAGAAGCGTGTCAGCGCTTTTTTACACTTTATAATAAAAATATATAACGGAGCCGAGTTACCTCATCGTTCCGTGAAGGCGTCCTGCAAATGCTGGGCACCTCTCTCTCCGCGTCTCTCCGTCTCTCTCTTTTCTGACCCCCTCACCCCCCCTTCCCCTCCCCCTCCTCGTCTCGACGCCGATTCTTCCTTTCTCTTGGGCGCCTATGCGCCCGATAGACACTTTACTTTTATACTCGTCTACGTGTGTCCACAATAGGTGTATATACCACGTAGTTTTAATACGCAAATTTTGCGAGAGACGCGGAATTTTTTAAAAGAGAAACTCGTTTGAGTTTTTATCGTTTACCATCTTTCTTGTTTTTTAGATTTTCGTATTTAGCGCGGTTATTCTTTTCAATAATAGAAGAGCAAAGTAGACGATTAAAAAATTATTGGTAATAACATGGTTAATGTGATATAAAATTTTGACACAGCCCCAATTTACCAAAATTTTAGTGGCACCGGGCTTTATTTGTTGACAATTAATTTAATTGAGGCCTGACGAGTTGTAGAAATCACAATCTTGGTGTAAGCACTTCAAAAGTATATACAGCTAAATTTAAAGCTAATTTAGGTATAGCGCGAGATTTTCTTAGACGCTTTCCCAAATAATTTTAATTTATGCAATTTTTTAGGCTTAAATGACATTAATCATCAACAATTTAAGCCAAGTTCCACCAAAATTTGAACATTCTTTGAGGCTGTAAGTTGCACCAAACTAAAATGTGAAAAGTAATATTAAACTTTAAATAAAATGGTCAAATTAAGTAAATCAGGATTAATAAAATTAAAAATCGGTATAAAATGTAACATTGTAGCTTTGATTATTAACAGACGACGTCAAAATCAGTCGAATTAAAAATAGCTTCACTCTTTGACTCATCATTTCTCAAAAAGCAGATTAATTCATTACACGCTTAGGCACGCAATAAATAATTTAACGCACGCACCAGTCCCTTGTGCAAAAATAAGAAGGACACTGATTAACGGTCCGAGGTTCCCCATATGGGCGCAAATCGCGTTTTGAAATAAAAAAAAATGGCGATTATGTTTCCGTCGTCTTTTACACGCTTCGCATTAATTGATACTCCTCATGCAAATATATATTATAGTGAGACCGTCGGAGATATCGTCCGTAAATTAATTGTCTGTCCTCGCGTTGAATTTATTGACTCCGCGATATAATTTGTCCACACACGCTCGCGACAAATTGGGCAAAACGTCGAGCAGGCACTTTCTCTCTATCTTTCTTTTTTCTTTTTTGTCTCGCGCATCGCCAAAATTGCAGGCTGCGCAGCGGCGAGAGGTAAATCGCGCGATTATCTCGTTGGCGCTTCTATTGTTCTTGAGAACGCATTTTATCCTTGACCTTGGCGGAATCGTTGCGGACCCGACAGTTTTGGAAGGCCGGGCGTCGAGTTTTACGGACAGCATGCCAGCGAGAGCGGCGAAATCGCCGTCACCAAGATCATCGCTCTGCCCAACGAGGTAAGTTCTCAGAGAACGAGGAAGAATTAAACGAAAGCGAAGGTGAATGCTTCCTGTTGCTCGCTTTCGTCGAATTTTTGCTTTTTGAATTTTATTTTTGTGTACGTGAAAAAGATCATTAAAGTTTTTCTCTGTGAAAATTGTGTACGTAGACTTTCTTGTAAAAATTACGGAGTTTGGTTCATTTTTTAGAATAGTATTATACAAGGACTTTCCTGTCAGTCTGTCTACTTGGTCCTTAAAGTTCTTTATCCATTAAAAGCTCTTCGAATTTAATTGATGCCATTAAATCCTACAGAAGTTTTAAAATTTTGAACACTGTTATTAAATAATTTGTTTAGTAGTATATTATCTCTTCAAAAATATATACTGTATCGTAAAAGTTGTACTTCGAGTATTTGAATTTACGCGCCAAGTTACACACTAGAAGAGTTGAAACAAAAAATTCTAAATAATGTTGCTTGGACAAAATTTTAATTTCATAAATAAGAATTTTTTTATTTACGTAATTTCTAAAACTTGGCTCTTACTTAACAAAAAATGACTTCTTAAATTTTGCTTGAACTGCTAAAGTGGTAAACATCACCTGGCACAAAAATTCCAGTACTGTAAAATTTTACAGTGAGCTTCGTCATAATTTTTTTCAAGAAAATGTTCTTAGTACAGGCTGAATTCAGCTACTGATATATACCACAATAACTATACCGTAATATTCCAAGGCAAAGTAGCACTTTCCAGTTTGTTTGTGCTTACATTTATATCTAAAACTACAATAAATATGTCTTGTTTATTGTTGCGTTTTGCATTAAAATCGCATTTAACAGTCCGCTACGTTGTTAACGGTAATCTTTCTATAAGAAAAAAAAGAACCGCTTTTGAATTCTTAAACGCAGTGTCACTCTAGCGTTACTACAATGGACGTTCGGGCGTTTGTTAAAGTAGCTTATGGCTTTTAATCATAACGGTATACCGTAAAGTATCAAAGAACATGACCTTAAATACAACTTTTTTTTACGTCAGAGCAATCAAGGCAGCGTTCCTTTTATTTCACGTTATAATAGTTCTTCACTTTGGCATGGCTACCAATTACAAAGCTGTAAAGCGCCTTTTTATGGCAAAATTAGTACAAAAATACTGCGGTGAAGATATATCCTAGCAGAAATTATAATATATAAAAAAAATTGTAAATTATCACTTTGTATAAAAAAAAAGTCGTATCTTTTCATTTTTGCATTGCTAATCGTTAATCATATTTTTTATTTATCTAATACTTGTACTTTATTTTAAATACTAATTATTGCTATTTATAAAAAAATCCGCGAAAATGCTTTTTTTCTATTAGATCTTTCAATGTATATGAACTTGAGAAAATTTTATCGACAATATTTTATTAATTATGTTGAATTAGATATAAGTTAGTTGATAAAAAAAATATACATACTTCTGATGGATTTTTCTTACATAGTTCATATTATAATCACTAGCTTACGAGAAGAAAAAATTTTAAGTATACGCCAAAATGCAGTTACTATCGAAAGCAATAAACAAGTTAATTTTACAAAAAACATCCAGTACAACTTTCATAAAATAAAAAATAAAAATGTACTATATAATTTTTTTTCTCTATACATACTACTACAAATAGATAATTATAGACACTCACAAAAATGGATTCTTATAGTCGTAGTAGACCAATCCACTTAAACATTATCTACTTAATTTTAAAATGAATTTATTAAATTGAACAATACGTCTGCTTCAGTTTAATTTTCAATAAGTTTACTAGAAGTACAGAATCATCTGAGTTTTATCACCAATATGATAATTGTTCATACTTTTCGACACATTATAGAGACTTTTTCATTTATTCAATTCATTTTAATTTTTATATTAAAGGGAAGCTAATGAATCAATTTACAATTTATCATGCAGTCTATTTATTGGAAGACGATAATCTATTTATTTGAAGAAGAAATCGTTTACGTTTTAGAAAAATAATCATAACTGATGGTCCGCTTATCCACGGCATAAATAAGTTTGACTTTATAATAAGTAGATTTTCCAGTGCTATTTAGTGGATTCCCCTACAAGTTAGATTAAATTCTCGCGAGTCTATTAGACAACTGTGTATCTACTGGATGCAGATGCATCTCTTCTCAACCGACACTTAGAACAAAAAAAAAAAAAATTTCCTCGAGCCCACATCCAATCGACTTCTCGATCTGGTTTATCTGGAAAATAAACCACCCCCGCGCGGTCTTGATTCCGCAAGAGCTGCCGCTCACTCGCGAATCAAAATATTTTCGCGCACGCACCGTGCGGCGCGCGCGCATTGCGCAATACTCGCGTGTACGCGAACGTGTAATTTGCCTGGCGCGTGCATTTATAAATACAAATATAATGCGAGCGCGTGCCGGCCGTTGAATTCGTGCCGCGCCGACCTTTTTTCCGGCCGGCGCGCGTGCGGCTGCTTTTGCCTGCACACGCCGGAGTCGTTGCGCCGACTCGGGAACTGGGCGTCGCCGTCGGCACTGCTTCGGCTTTATCAGCGAGATTGTCGATTGCGCTTTTGGAGGGAAGTTGATTTTTTTCCGGACACGGAGAGAATAGTTGGATAAAAATTATCCACACTATCTGATGATTTTTTTACATTTCAAGAAATTTTTACTACTTTAAAGTGGAATAAATGTAATCAGAAATTTAAATTTTACTATTACTAATTTACGCGCTTAGTAATATTTATAGAAACTTTATTAAAAATTACACGAAAATGATTACTTACTGTCTAGAAAGATTTAAATTTTACTATTACTAATTTACGCGCTTAGTAATATTTATAGAAACTTTATTAAAAATTACACGAAAATGATTACTTACTGTCTAGAAAGATATAAATTTTAAGTCCTTCTTAAAATTTTTTAAACCTAGCCATCGATTTAAAAAATAATAGTTTAAATTAAATGTCATTATACATAAACATTTTTTCAATTTTGAATTCTCTAAATGTAGAAAAAATACAAATAAGGCACAAGTATTAAAATTGATTTTTTATTTGTCAGATTAAATGAAGAGATTTCATTAATTACTACTTTTGAAGAATATTCAATTAATTGTGAAGATCTTGACGAATCGGGAAGTGTTTGTAGGTTGAGGCGCACCGTCACGACTGATTTCGAAATTTGTGCACGTTATTACAAGCACTGACACTGAATAAATTTGCAGTCGGAAGATAAAATCTCCCGAAACCTGATACCATTAATCTTATCAGCGCACAATTAGTGCTACCTTGCATCTATGTTTGTGAAACATGTTTACGCGGCGCATACTTTTCTTACAATTTTAATTGCAACCACTTTGAGCGTGAGGAAAAAAAATGCAACTGCAATCTTCTTTTTACGGAGAATTTACATTCTTAAATTGCTTTCATCTTCATCAATTTTATATATATATATAATAAATTTAAATAAATTTAATAAATTTAAATAAATCAGAAAAAATTCGCAAACAAAATTAAACAAAATCCACATACTCGCGACTAGAAGAATTTTTAAGGATCAATTAAGTATAGTCTACAGCGATATTATTGATAGTTGTGCACCGCACAAAAATCACTTTTCATATCGTATTATTATATATTAAGGAATCTTCATCTCGTTTATTAAATAAAAAAAATAAATAAACAGAAAATATGAATTACACGTAAGAAATATATAAATAGTAACATGTTTTACGCCAAACTCATTATTCATATTCTCTAAATGAATTTTCACACTTTCGGATGTCCAGGGTCCTAAAAAAACAGTCAAACATCGGAGAATTCCGTGTCGGGGTCGACTAATTGTGTCGATGAGGTGGTGTTAACTCAATTTCCCATAATTACACGAGCGGACAGCCGAGGCGCCCTTTTAATCTTCGCTAACCCTCTTACAACCTCCCCCTTCTCACCTCGTCCGCGGAAAATTGGATCGCGTTAATCGCATAACTGCGTTTCGATGACAGTGCGTCGCGCGACCAGAAGGCGTCACAAATGTTTTGAAGTGGGCTGTCGCCCTCGATTCCGTCGGTCTGTCTTTCTCCTCATCGCGTCGCTCTTATTTTGATTACGCGGACATTTGGTGGCCGCTGGTATTTCGACCTGAAAATTTTCGGGGGATTGCGAAATGACCGACGTCAACGCGACGGATTCAAGGATGAACGTTATGTTTTAGACGGTAGGACGGGAAGGGGGCTATTCTTTTTTATATAAAGGCTGTGGGAATTTGTCGTTTTATCGTTCGGGGTCAAGATCAGCTGCGGCTTAAACTGTTTGTTAATTGGTGACACGGTTTTTTGAAGAATTTAAAAGACTTTTTTTCTTCAATTTTACTAATTTTTATTTTATTTTATTTATTTATTTTATTAGACGGACAAAAATGCCCTTACAATCATTAACATTCTGACTATTATAAGATTAATTATACAACTGGTATTAATAGTTTTATTAATTTTTCTTATTTTAATAGCGCAGTTAGTATAATTAGAATACTAATTGTTTCGAGGTGACACCAGTTTAAAGAAATTAATTACTGGTTAAATTAGTAGCTTTTTTTTTTTAATTTTGTTGTTTTGTAAAACAGACACGAGTAATAATTAGGGCGAATAGACGTAATACTGTCATAAAAAAATTACAGTAAATTCAAAGAAAGATAAAAATGAATTTACACTTTTCTATAATTTAAAAAATTTTTAAAATGTTTATGGATAATACGCTACGAAATACTTTAATACCTTTTTACAAAATGAAAATTTATTAATAAATAAATTTAAACGGACTAAACAGTCTGAAAAATACGTACCAGAGTATAATAATAATAATAATTAGAATAATATCAGTAATCTCAAACTAAAAATTAATTCTTGCTACAAGATGTAAAATATTTTAACATAAACCGTCTCAATTCTAACATGTGAAATAAAATTTTAGGGTCGAGTTGTGTCGCTGTGCGATGACAATTCCCTGCACCTGTGGGAGATCAACGAGAACTCGGTCATCGAGACGAAGTCGCTCTCGCTGGAGGGTAAATTGAAGAAGATCTCGGCGATGTGCCTCGAGTCTAACGGCGATCATCTCCTCCTTGGCACTGAGGGCGGAAACATCTATCTCCTCAATTTCAAAACATTCACCATGTCCGACACGGTCATCTACCAGGACGTCGTTATGCAAAAGTATGACTTGACCTCACATCCTCTTGTCTCTTCTCGAATCTATTTATGCGCGATCCCCGCCCATTCAAGATTGTTTAACGTGTGAAAAGTTAATTTCTAATAGACTGGCTATTTTCCTTTTCTTATTGTGCCTTCGATTTTAATTTCTGACTCAACAATGCGACATTTTTCATAATTGTGTAAAATACAAAAAATGTTTAATTTTTTATTTTTTAGGACGCGTAATCATATTTATTTTTTTTTTTTTTATAAAAAAATTAAGATTGCTGCGATTATTTAATTTATACGAAATTGGGCACGCGTTAGTGTGCTTACGTTAAATCGCGATATTTTTTTTTAATTTTGTTTTCTTTTGAGTAAACGAAAAAAAGATTGAATAAAACATTTCATTAATAAAAAAAAATCGTTTTTAGCGTGCCGAAGGATTTCAAGGTGAATCCAGGTCCAGTGGAGGCGATCGCCGAGCAGCCCGGACACCCGGACAACATTCTGATCGGTTACAACAGAGGCCTGATGGTACTCTGGAACAAGGCGACTCCAGGCGCTCAGCAGGTGAACTTCAATTGTTCATGATTCTCCATTATTTGCAGAATTGTCATTCTCTCTTCTGTATACACTCGATCCATTCAAGACAGTACACAAGTGTATGGCTGCGAACAGCGATCACGATGTGTGCTGCTGATGCCTTTTTTTTTCATTGCACATGCAACGCACACCGTCGACGTTCGATGTTTGCTTCCATTTTTTTCATATACACTTATCTAGTTTATACTTTTAGTTTGATTGTATTTTGTTTGTTTATTTGTTTTTGTTTATTTTTGGTATTCTAGTAATTTTTGTTTTACTGGGAATCGTAGATCATACATCTCGTAGTTTTCTATGCATCTGATTGTATCGGGAAAATCAATGGTTGTGGTAGACTTATTCTAGTTATAACTGTAATCGCCGAACATGGTTGCAAGGTATCATTATTCAAATGAAACTTCGTGAACTCTTTCTACGAAGAAGCTGAAATTAGATGTAAATTGTATCCGGTTAAAGCGCGCAGAACTTCTATTAAATTAAAAGTAAAGAGTACAAGAGTAAATTATCTTTATCCTGTTTTTTTTTTTAATTTGCAAAGTTTGGGAATTCAAAATGTGTTATTTCTTAAAATTTTGTTTTATTCTTTTCGTAATTATACATATAAATTTTGTTTCTTTAAAAATTTGAGAAAAAAAAACAATTCTGTAAAACTGCTTTGGAGATGGTTGCAATGAGCTGCTTTATCTTGCTTAGGAATGAAGTATTAATTAAGTTCACGTTATGTATTTCACCTTGTATTGCACTATAAGTTTTCAGATATACATCGAATGGTCTTTTTAAGAAAAGTCTCTTAGAGACTTTTTTGTAAGTTAAAATCTTTAGTGTCGTATTGTTAAAATTTTACTACAGGCATATCTAAATCACGAAGCAATAATATTAAAATTTGTTTACGTCTCTTAAAATACTCATGGAATATATTTAATTAACCGTATGTATAATGACTGATTCACAAGTCGCTTTATTACTGATTTGACATAACTGGTGCCTCTGGTTTGGATCTGATAAATGTGACATCAGTGATAAAGTGACTTGTACATCAACCCTCCTACATATTTATTTTCAAAAAATGAAATACTATAATTGAAATTCACGTGGCAGGTGCTCAAAAAAATTGTCAAATCCTCTCTACAATTTTGAATTAGTAAAATTTTGTGACATATTGCTAGTAAATTCCATACCACTATTTTTGTCTCAAAATATGTCACTGTTAACAATGAATTAGTAGAACTACAGATATTTCACTGATTCAGATTTAGGGTAGTGTCTGATCTAGTTTTATAAAAGAAAATAAAAGAAGGCTTTTTACGAACTAGTCCTGCAGTAGAAATTGCCTAATTTTATCCCGCGATGATTTTACCAACATTTTAGGCTATTAGCTACTAAAAGCTGCTTAAAAAATGTCCATTAAGTAGGCCTAAAATATTTGAAAAATCATTTCGTTATGGGTCAAAATTGGACAATTTCTACCAGGGAAAACTACACCCTAAAAGAATACATACTTCATTTTAAAAAGCAAAGCTACACAGCATTTAATAAAAAAAGAACAAGAATAATCGCTCATTCTATCAAAAGCTACAAATACAAAACAAATCACACTACGCTTAAGCAACATTCAGTCGATCATAAATTCACCTCACAACAGAACCCTTCACACTATACCAACTCATGGTAGATCGAGCCTTCCTCGACCAGGAAGAGGCACCTACTTGCGAAAAAATGACTACCCTGGTCCTTGAGGCTCGCTCTACCCCACCACACCATACCCTCATTTTCTCTCTCATCTCTCATCTCACCAAAAGATCAGAACAAAAGAGCATCCCCCGCCTCTTATGTTATCTCTGACCTATCGTTCGTTTGTTTGTTTGTTTGTGTCTCTTGGTGGTTTTGGCGAACGTGTGTGTGTCCTTCACGCGGGGGCTTGTTGACGCTGGGCGTTCCAGCTGATGGGTTTGTTTTCGCGTGCGCAGACGTTCGTCTCCACGCAGCAATTGGAGTCAGTACACTGGGTCTCGGAGACGCGCTTCGTGTTCTCCCACAATGACGGCTCCTACGCATTCGCCAGCCCCGGTAACGAGGAGCCACCCACGCCGACCACCCCTTACGGGCCCTTCCCCTGCAAGGCCATCACCAAGATCGTCGTTCATCCTACCGAAGAGTAAGCACCGCCCCTTCAGTTGTTATTCTGCGCAGCCGTAAAATCATATTCAAATTCATCTGTGCCCGTGTCCATGTGGATTCCACGTCAAAACCCATGCAGTGGATGTGACGTTGAAATTCATCAGAATTCTACGATAAAACCCATCAGGTTTCCACGTTGAAATCCAAATAGAATGTACATGGATTCCACATTGAATTCCAAGTGGAATATACACGTAGAATCCACCTTAAATTTTAAGTAGAATATATGTGGATTCCACATTAATTTCCAAGTAGAATATACCTGGATTCTACATTAAATTCTAAGTACAATATATGTATGGATTGCACATTGAGTTCCAAGTAGAATAAACATGGACTCCACATTGACTTCCATGTGAAATCTACGTCCAATCCACGTAGAATTTGCATGTATTTCTTATTGAAATCCATCCATGTAATCTACGTATGTGAAATCCTTATGGAATATACGTTGAAACCAAATATGTAAAATATTTATCGAATTTTAAAAAAAGTCATTCATATGTGGGTTATTTTATGGACTACTATTTGTATTACAGTTAGCAGATTCAAATATAAAATTATCATTTTGAAGTTTGGTTAATTTTATATAATAATTTTTTAATTCAATCCTCCAGTTTGTGTGTTATCATCTATATTGATAGTCCGTGAAATAAAAATTATTTCAAGCTATGAATGAATTTTTCTTACAATGTTATATCGATTTCACATTCATTTAATCCAATGAAAGGAAAATTAGTAAATTTCACAAAATATTACTTTAAAGATTTTCCACAAGTATATAAATACATATTGATTTAAAGCTAAGGAAAAAAAACATTTAGTACTTACTGAAAGAACAATTTACCTGGACAACCTTTAGAAGACAAAAAGTAGCAGTTCGTTAAAATTACTAATTTTTTTTTCAATGTAAGAACGACCTTCCGGTTGACAGGCGATAGTCGAGTACGAATGGAATAGCTAATGTCGATTTTGTTTGCAGTGATGACGAGCTCATTCTCTTCTCGGGCGGTATGCAGCGCTCGGTGCACAGCGACCGACACACCATCACCGTCAAACGAGAGGGCAAGAACAAGAAGCACGTCGTCTTTGACTTCACCTCCAAGGTCATCGACTTCTTCACGATTCTACCGAAGAAGAAGAACGAGGAGGACGAGGATAAGGACGAGAAGCAGAAAGCCATCCCGAACTCGCCGGAGGCTCTTATTGTTCTCGCCGAGGAAGAGCTCATCGCCATTGACCTCACTGATCCTGACTGGAAAATGATGGCACTGCCTTACCTTGTCTCACTTCACGCCAGCGCTGTACGTTCATGATTTTTTTTACTTCGTTAAAAAATAATATACTAAGTGGTTATTGCAAACACTTGATTCAGTCGGTATCGCTGAAACATTTTAAATATATTGCAGGATTGTGTTAAACAATTGAAAATTGTTATTCTTTTTTTACTTCTTTAAAAAATAATTATAAAGTGGTTAATATAAATAACTTGATGCAATCGATATCGCTGAAATATTTTAAATATATCGTAGGCTCGTATTAAATAATTGATAATATTTATTGTTAAAAAAATAATTATGAAGTGTTTAACGTAGACAAAACTTATTTAAATGTGACAAATATTCAGTGCTAAAATATGCAAAATTTTGTTACTAAAGTAGTTCAATTAGTAGATTAAATATTTTCTCATTATACTAAAGCATACTTTTTTGCGTAGATAACTTGCTCGCAGCACGTGCCGAATGTACCAGACGATCTCTGGGAAGCAATAGAATCAGCCGGCAAGGCGCAGACTGAACACCTGTACTCGGACAAGAATTGGCCTATAGACGGTGGAGTGTTACTCTGCCGCAAACCAGCAGACCCGGAGAAGCCGAAGCCTCGAGAATTGCTGCTTACGGGACACGAGGACGGAACCGTTCGCTTTTGGGATGCCTCGGGCATCACTTTGACTCCGCTGTACAAGTACAATTCGTCGATTCTCTTCAGCGGTGAACACCTTGAACCTCTCGACGACGAGGAGGACGAATGGCCACCTTTCCGTAAGGTAAGAAATTGTCTCGAGACGATGTCCATCATCTTTGCCTAAATTAAAAAAAAAAAAAAGAAAAATTGTAAATATAATGACATTATTTATAATTATCACAGGTGGGTACTTTCGATCCCTACTCCGATGATCCTCGCCTGGCCGTAAAGAAGGTTCTACTCTGTCCACTGTCCTCGACTCTCGTAATCGCCGGCACTGCTGGCCACCTCATCACTGCCAAAATTTCGAGCGAAGCGACGACGAAAGAAATCAAGTCTGTGACGATGAACGTGGTGAACGATCGTGATGGATTCGTGTGGAAGGGGCACGATCACTTGCCCGTCCGTTCGGCTAGCATTGCGTTTACCGTAGGCTTCCAACCGCAATGTCTGCTGCAGCTTTATCCTCCGGCGGCCATCACCGCCCTCGCGATACACAGCGAGTGGGGATTACTCGCCGCGGGTACCGCGCACGGCCTCGCCGTTTTCGATTATGTCAGAGTCAAGGCTGTCAGCGTTAAATGTACTCTCAATCCAAATGGTTAGTTAATTCACCTCTTTTTGTTAACGTTTTATTTTATATTTACTGTGATTTAAATAGTAAGCACAAGTTTGTGGTATTTAACAATTTCGAGCTTATAGGTACTAGTTAAGTTATCTAGCTACTAGAATCATATAAAAAACCTGAGATTATTGTAAATTTATGTCAATTGGAAGTTCCTCTTTCAACTAAAACGTCGATATTAATAGGAAAATAAAAGAAAATCTGCAGAATTTCAGTGAATACATATAGTATTTTTCTGCTCAGGCAAAAAATCGTTTTTAAGAATCTTTTATAATACTTTCAATAATGATGCTCAATGTATTTTCATATAATTTATTCTTTGTAGATCTCTCCGGTGCTGGTGATACGCCGATTTCTAGAAGGAAATCCTTCAAAAAGTCATTGAGAGAATCATTCCGAAGATTGAGAAAAGGAAGATCTCAACGAAGATCGACGAGCGTTTCGAGTCCTCGTCCTTCGGTTACAGATACGAAAAAGAAAGAAACGTAGGATTTCAATTATTGATTGTTGCTATTCGCCGACCTACATTTTCAAATATTAATTTTTATTTTTTTTATTTTAGACCAAGTTTACCGTCTTCTCCCAGTGGCGATACGCCAATCGACGTCAAGCCCGTCGAAAGACAAGTCGAAGCTAGACCAGTTGACGATGCGTTAGGATCCATGGTCAGATGTCTATATTTTGCTAGAAGTTACATTATAAGCAGTAAGTTAATTTTAACATTTTCAAATAAAAAAATTAATAAAATACAATAATACTAATTATTAGAAACTAATTCTAAAATAAAAACAATCTTTTCAGTGCAAAACACTACGCCAACTCTTTGGGCGGGTACGAACAACGGTACGGTCTACGTATTTACGTTAGCGATCCCGGCAGGCGTCCGTCGTACCGAGGAAGACGTCAATTGCACTTTGGGAAAAGAAATACAGTTGAAACATCGTGCACCGGTAATCGCCATTACAATTCTCGACGGCTCGAATATACCACTGCCAGAGCCATTCGAAGCGGAACGTGGCATCTGTCCGGGACCGGATATGGCCTCGCCACACCGCGTGATCATCGCCAGCGAGGAGCAATTCAAAGTTTTCAATTTACCGTCGCTCAAGCCTTTCTGTAAATACAAGTTGACGGCTCACGAAGGATCGCGCGTCCGAAAAACCGGATTCGCCAAATTCTCATGCAACGTCGAGCCCTCGGGCGTCCACGAGGAGACCTGCCTGCTCTGTCTGACGAATCTCGGTGAATGCCTCGTTCTTGGTATACCCGAACTCAGAAGACAGCTCAATGCGGCGACAATCAAGAAGGAAGATATCAAGTATGTACAAATTTTAAACTGATAAAATTTTAGATTTATAATTTTTGTCTTAAAGTACTCTTTATATATATACCTATATTCAAGTAAAAGTCCACATAGTAGATATTAATTGAAGATTACATTCATGGATTTAATAAATTTAATAAATCAATTTTGCAAAAATTTATTTAATAAATTAAGATACTAATGTAAATTATTTATTTCTTAGTGGTATCTCTTCGCTGACGTTCACAAAGGGAGGAGAGGCGCTGTACTTACACTCAAGCTCAGAGCTTCAGCGCATATCGTTGTCGGCTATTAAAGTAACCAAGGCTCACTGCGCTCTGAATCTGCCGCCCAACGCGCGGTCCAGCCCCGAGGTGCCGCCAGCTGAGCAAAATGAGACTACCGCCGCTGCTGACGAAGCCGAGGAGAAGCCAGAAGCTGAGGTTTCTGCCGACGTCGTCGATACGGAGAAAGAAGCCACCCAGGCTCCACCAAAAATCATAACTGAAAACGGCGTTGCGGCTACCAGTGAGTTGAATAAAGTTAAATTCACCGGCATTGCTTCTCTGTTCATGTTTGAGCGTGTGTTATGTCAATAGTACATTTGCACGTGAAAGAGTTTCGCTTGATTGTGAATTTAAAAAAAGAAACATACAAACTTACATATCAAAGCACTTGCGTCGCACTGTTGTCAAGAAAAAGCATTTACATGCAAAAAGCATGCATTTTTATTTTGTTTAATTTTTACTGAACTCTTATTTTAATAATTGCATTAATTTTATTGTAGTTTATCATTTATTTTATTGCATCTCAAAAATGTAGATACCGCATAGATTAAAAATACTTAGCGAAGAGAATCAACAGTGCGACAAAAATAGAAAATAAAATTAGTGCACGCTGTCAATTAATTAAAAAACATAAAATTCACCTTATTAAAAACATTGTACGATGCAACAATCGTTTCACGCCTTTTACTGTATGTCAATCGGCTTTGCTCGAAAACGCACAAATTGCTTGTTCATGCATCCTTATAGTACACCGCTGACGAGTAATTGCAGACAAAGAGCGCACGCAGTTAAAATTAGCTGCAGCCTGCCGCAAAAGATTACTGGCATATTTACAAAAATATTAAATTAAATAAATAAATTCAAATCCTTAAGCAGCAGAATTTGCAAAAAAAAGATACAATTTATATAGGGAAAAAAACTGTAAGTGTCTAGCTTGACGTTACGTTTGGTTGATCGCGTATCTTTTAGTGAACGGAGAAGACACGTCATCGCGAGGAGAGCCATCGCTCAAACCAGCAGCTAGTACGACCGACGTCAACGGCGAGGACGACCGTCAGGATCTCAGCTCACTCGGCGACATCACCATCGACAGCGTCAAAGATCATCTACTGTAAGCTTACTTGTAGAATATGGAAATATAAAGATTTTTTTCAGTTTGCAAAGTTAGATATTTTATCTGCTAATTAGAAACAAATATTTCTTTAATTATTTATCACTTAATTATATTTTTAGACGAATTCTACAAGATGGTGCTTAATAAATAAACTGTTACTACAAGTTTCTTGCTTCTTTACTTTAAATTATATTTTATATCTGAGAGAAATATTTATGCAAGTGACCATTTTGTAAATTTATTGCTAAGGACTTTAATGGCTTATGGAATCTACAATTTTTCCCAGTTATTTATTTGCCAAAAATAAATGACAATTATTTAATTTAAAACTTTTATTTTTACGAGTAAATAATTTTGAAAAATGTATGTAAATCCCATATGCTATTAAACCAGTGTATTTTTTGTTTAAATTAAGCGTATTGTTTAAATCGACAGATTGGCTAATGGCTGGCTTTTTTCCTTTTGTTCTTGGTGTACTCGCCATGCTTTTGGCAGTAACAGTTCTCTTTTTAGAAACGCCACCTCTTCCGAAGATCTGCACAATCGATTGGCGGGTATGAAGATGGAAGTGACCGCCCGAACCTCCGAGATCTCCACGCAGAATCAGTCGATCGTCGTCAAGACGACAACGACAATCTCACAGCAGGCCGCAACCAATGGAGTGACGACCAACGGAGACGTTGAAACTCAAACCGTACAGCAGAACGCCTCTGAACAAGTCAATAGTGAGTTTCGGATCGACAGATAGATCTCCTTTTTTTGTTAGAAAAATTTACAAACAATGATAGCATAATTAAAATAATAATTTCTAAAGTGATTTGAATATCATTCCAGATGTTGAAAAGCGTTTTATTACTAAAATATTTATACTAAACAAAAATTGTTTAAATCCGTAGGTTCTTGAAATTATATTGTGATTACAGCTCTTGTCTGACAATCAATAACTCGTCAAAATATTTTTTTTTATTTTTTACTTTATTTTTTTATTACTCTATTATTTGTTTAATTGTGTACTAGATTAACTATTAGTATAGATATTAGTAATAGAAAAAAAAACGAAAACCTAGTTGTAATGACCTGCATCGTTTGTCATGTTTTTTTCATTTTTGTTTTTGTTCTATCCTCATCTTATAGGCACCACAGTAGAGAGAGAAATTTGCAGTGGTACAGAAACAACGACAACTCATGCTACCATCACGTTACCCCCAGGCGTCGAGGTCAGAAACTAAGAAATAAACAAAAAAAAGCAGAATAAAATTAGCGACTGTCGCTAAAGTATACAATTTATTGAAAGCTTTGGGAAAACTTATCGCTAGTACTTAATATCATACAATCTAATCTCTCAATTGGATTAACCCTCCGCGCTTGGTGTTTCATTTATGGCACTTTATCGCAAATACCCACACGTTGATAGTTCAATGTTATAAAAAGTCGTTAATTCGACTGTTTACATATCATTATATGTAGATGATCATGATCCTACTAATTTATCCATCCCACGCTTCATGCTTCATTCTAACAATCGAATATTGTGTATGGTGTTGGTATCCGCATTCACTAGTTGATGTAACTTTCTAACCGAATTACAATCATTCATTCTCATATTTTATATCTGTGGCTTTTTCTTGTTGTAACATACCCATTTTTAGTGTATTTCTCAATTGTAATCTGAAAGTGTATCGACTATTAATTATTACTGCCTCTACAAAAGTACGTATTTGAAATAAACAATCAATATAAATGAAGAAAAATTATGATATTTAAAAATAGTTAATTACATAAATTTAAACAGTAATCCAAAAATTGTTCTTTTTAAATTCTAAATGATTAAAGTGTTTGAATTTGAATATTTTTCTGCCACTTCATTTTACATTGTATATAGATTTCTGCTCCCTTTCCCACGTATCAAGTTTTAAAAAATTCATTGAACAGTATAAAAAAGGATATTATAAAAAAAACAATTCATTAATCACAACTGACCAAATTATTTAAATTTCAGATTAGCGCGGCAGACTTGGCAAACCTCGAAGTAACCACTACAACGGTCACTACGGAGAAGTCGAAAGCTCCGCTGGCTAGACCAGAGGAAGTCGGTTCGTAAAGCAAATTCCAGGAGGGACCTGGTGAACAGTTCATAATCGACACTTACGAAGAGAAGAAAACGACGCAGAAGAAGAAGAAGAAGAAAGAAGAAGAAATTAAACTAATGGAACTGTACAGTGGCGCGATAGGTAGAGTTTATATATACAAAAAAGTAGATTTTTTTAAAATCTAGATTTTTATGCGAATCTTCAGTGCGTTAGCTATGTAAGTGATAAAAAAATTTGCATATAATGTGGTGATCGGAGAGTATCGAGTAAAAGAAGCGAGAGAGAGAAATAGAGGGAATACTGAAGTTTGAGCTTCGAGAGGGAGGTAGCAGAAATTTTTTGGGTAGAGCCTTGATGATATTAATGTGATGGAAGTACGATCACTGTCCAAAATTAATCTACGCATTGTCCAAGGCAAACGGTATGGCTTGAATTTTAACTTGAATGTCTTTTCCGTCGATACGCTCCCTTTGATTTTTAATTGCGTTCGTTCCATAATTTACTCATAATTTATATGTGTAATTTTCAACAAAGTCGCGCACTTTGTCCGTAGGTTTTTAATCTATATTAAAATAAAAATAATTACAATTTTATGTACATGAAAAAGTAACATCGAATTCAAACTACTTGTTATCGACTGAATATTGTAATATTTGAAGCTTGAAGGTTTGTTTTACTTAGCAAATTGTCATTGTCTAAATGATCCTTTTGACAATTTAATAATTGAAAACATAATGAAGTAACGAATTTAGGGTTAAATGCGAATAGAATTTTAAACGAAGGTGTATGAACTAATTTTTTACTCTTGTTAAGTCGATAACTGGTAATCTGCATCATTGGCTTCGTAAAAGTTCTTTTAACAGTTTAGACAAAAGCAACTTTCACGTTGTACCTTATTATTGTTAATTTTGCGTTTAACAAATTCTCTTTTTTATGTTTTAAATGAAAAACTGTGTTTTTGTGATGTTAAATAGCAGTTAAATGCCGCATGTTTAAAGAGGTTGTCAAAACTGCGTGAATTTTGCAATTACTATTATTTTGGATAAAAAACGACTGCAAATTTTCATTATAGATAGAAGTAAGGCATTTTTTTATCAAGAGTTTAATTGTCGCGGTGTAGTCGCATTTGACGATTAAATTTAAATAAAAAAATTATAATCAATCGTCGAAGGCGTAGATTAAAATTGGAAGTATAAATCATCGTATAAAAAATAATACTAGTATGAAGCGCATCGTAGATTTTAAGATTTTCTAAGTTATTAGGACTTCCTTTCGCGAGCTAGAAAAGATTATTGGTATTTTTATCGCGGAGTTACTGTAGCGACGTAATCGAATATACTTTTACATGAATATTACGTTAAAAAATGTTTTTTTTAATAATTTTGCAAATTAAATTGTAGCTTCAGATCAATTAAGTATTATTATAGATTAATCAATACGCAATTATAGATAATTTTATTTGCCTGGATATTTTATACACTGTACAAAATACGAGAAATACATCACAGATCGTGGAAGTTGTGTAGCAGCCATATCGTGTATATCGCGTACGAAATAAATGGACAAATAAGAAATGGAATAAAGCAAATGCGACTTTAAGCCTTCCGCAGTATTGTAAGCTTAAACAAAACAAAAAAAAATACATATGAAGCATTTTTACCAACTATTTTCACTGGACGTTTGAATACAACGGAATTGGAAAGTCACGTAAAGTAGTTACTTAAGATAAATTAATTTGAAATTTTGAAAAACTATTCATTATCTAATCTAAGTTTAAGAAGAAATTTTTCTATGAAATTGGTTACGTAAAGAATTAAATGTCTTCTTTAATTGATAAAAAAATGCATTTTGGATTTTATGTTTGTATCATCGGTATGATAAAAATTATAAGTATAGAATTTCCTACAATCTAGAAACGAGCAATGAATATGTTTTTTCAAAATTTTAAATAGAGTTGCAGATATATTTTTATCGATGTTGCTTAGTCTTTAAATCTTCGAGCAAGATTTGCTTCTTTTTTTTTTAATGTAAGAGACATACTTTCACTCAACGAAGCCAATTTGCGTTGGAGTGCACTTTGCATTTAATGTTAGTTCATTTTTTCTCGTTTTCTTAATTTAAATGATTAAGCTACTTCTATTTTACGCTTGCATTAGACTCGTATTTTTTTTTATTATATAATTATTTTTATCATTATATAATAATTATTATTAATATTATTATTATTCGTTAAATATCTTGGTGGAGGACCATTTGTTGTGTATTACTTTTACTCGAATGCGTATCTCTGTTAATTCATTATGCACTAGTTTTGTGTATTACACATTTATGTAAATGCGCACTGAATCACCTCAAAGGTATGAAGTAATTGAATTGCTAGTGAAATTTTATTAAAAAATCTATTTATATTTATTTCCGTCGGAAATAATTTTAATGTATTAACACTTTTGCTTAAAAATTTAAATTAAAGCGTATCGTAAAAATAAATGTGCTTTACTTTTAACTGCACTAATTATTGTGGATTAGTAAATTTTTGTATATTTAAGACTAAATTTTAACATGAAAAATGTATAACTAGCATGTATAAGTTTTTAAAGCATTTTTTTAACCGTAAGCATGACATAGTAATCAACTGTTTCATTCCACGAGGGGAAGAAATTCAGTGCGATGGTCTTATTATTAATTTCTTTTTAAACGCAATGCTCACTACAACCGAGAGTGCACTAGAGAGACTCACGCTTCCAGAACTGGCTATATACAGCGTTTAAATGAAAAAAAAACTGCGTTTGGAATTGACATTTCCGAGGCGTAATTACTTGTATTTAAAAAGAATAAAATGCAACGGTTAAAGATAGTTTTACACGAATACTCCCCCTTTTTTTTTGTAAATGCGAGCAAGTTGCGACTATATACACATTCAACACCCATCGTACAGCCGATATCGTTCATTGTGTATTTTTTTAATTTTTGTTTTTTTACTTTTCATACCTGCAATTCGCTAATTCGTGTTTAACTAATCGAAGTGTAATTAAAGTGGAAGAAAAAACGTTTGTAGCTTTGTTCGCTTCCAATATGAAAAAGAAAAGTGTCTCCTGCTAAGCGTCAAGGATAAATCAATCATTGAAATGTGTATAATCGAAGTGCTACATATTATATACTTTTTAAATAAAGATTAACATGGGGCCTTTGTAGATAGTTTTTTGATCGTTTCGAAACTTATCTTTTTTTTATAATGAATGACGACGACAAATTTGTACGAAGACACCCTCACATCTGTGTACACAGTATGAAACATATAAATATAATTTGCATTCGTTTGATATTTATCGTTTCTTTTTCTTTTTTTTTTCTAATAAAAAAAGGTTGTGTTATAGCGACCTGTAGAATTTGCCATTTCCCAGTAAATGTCTTTTTTTGTAGGCTAAACTTAATATATTTAGAATTTTATTCATGGCAAAATGTAATACACGACTTTTATATGGTGAACGGTCGATTGATAAACGAAGGTAGTTTCTTTTGACGCAGCCGTCGATTGTGTTACTTAAAACGGCGCTAATGATGGAAAATCTACGGATGTTGTTTATTTTTATTTTTTTAAAAGAAATTGTACATGACACTGCCTTAAATATGAAATTCTTAATGATCGACTTATGAAATATTTACTGTAACATCACTTATTCTACAATATTAAACTTCTACTTCTGAAAAATAAGTTACTCTTTATTTATGTACCTTGTAAAAAAAACTTTTGTTCATTACAATTCTACTTTAAAATTATTTAATTATTATATAAACATTTTATTTTTCTTTTATACAAGGAAGATAATTAAGAAGCCTAACATCTTTAATTAAAATAAGGAAATATAAGCATTTATACTTCTAATAAGGAATCTTTACCATCAACATTTTTAATAAAATTTATAAAATAATATAAAATGATAAAAAATAGAAATAACTAATATGTACAGAAGAACATACAACACAATTTTGTTCAATTCACATCTGTCACATTTTAAATGTTTATTTTGAATCTTTTTTATTAAAAATGGTATTATGTTACTCATGAATTACTTTTAAAAAAGTGTATGAATAACAAAAGCGATGAATAATAACACATTTTAAATAAATGTAATTGAACATAAAATATGATTCGCTTTTACCTTTTGCTTGCAATGCAATAAACCATTTAGTTATGTAAATTGTGTTTTAAAAGTGAATATAATATACAAGGAAGGAAAAACACTGATGACTTAATTTAGGATATTCTTTATTTCCTATAAATTAATTACTGGCTAATAATTGCTAAGTACAATAAAATTAGTCATAAATTACGAGTACGATAAGTCAAGGCGTGATTTCCGCTGCGATAAAAGTGAAGCGAAAGGTGACTATCAGAATAATTACAAATCGGAATAAAATTATACAAAATAAATTACACGCTATTAGTGCAATTACAAGTCCATTTCAAATAGAATTCCAGAAACCCACGAATTAATAAATAAATAATCCAATTTAAATTTCAAATAACTCGGAGAATTAATTGCACTACGAAAAAAAATTCTCGATCGAGCCAAAATTGTTTAAGAAATATTATGCATCTGATAATGTAACAGCGACTCGATAATAGTGACGTCGGTACGTAATAGTGCAGAATCTAGTGACTCAACGAAAATCAACAGTTTTGTTCAGTTAGCAAGAGACCACGACCAGCTGAATACGTACCGTTGCACTTTTTGAAAAAAAGTTTGTCAAGTACATGTGAGAAATAAAAAACACAAATGAACGATTTTTTTTACTCAACAAAGTGTCATGCTGGGAACGTTTGATAAATTTTTACTCTTTATCAACAAACAACTGATTGTCTTCTAAATTCGTATTGATCGCAAACAGTTGATATACTACGCGCACGTGTTACAAGCAAATTTTAAAAATACAATTATACAATTTCCTTATTGGATCACGTCGATTCGTAATGAATTCTAATTGGATCATAACTTGAAATGAGTAACAATGCGAAAACAAAAGTGTTTATAATTTTTTTTATATCGTCAACTATTGCGGTTGTAACGTGGAAAACGCACATTACAAACGAATATAACAAGGTAAGAGCCGGAGACGCACGCACACGCGCACCGAAAGTAAAGGCCTCGCCAAGGGCAATGAGAGAGAAAAAGAGAGAATACAAATGTGTAGCGCACTCCGAAATTACAGCGGAGTAGCGCAAGACAAATGTTTGACAAATATTTGACAAATGTTCCATCGAGTAGTTACGAGTGTAAATTGTCCATTTGATTAAATGAAAAAAAAAAACAAAGTTGATTTTGAATTAAAAAAAAATGAGCTTTTCCGCCTAAAACACTCGACAATTGTATAAACAAAAATTTTCGTTAGACTTTATACAAATTTTTGGTGAACAAAAATTTAGTAGTTCTATATACTACGATGGTATTATCCGTAACAAAAAAACTAATTGCCGAGTACCAGTGACTACAAAATTGTACCATACATCCACTACTACAAATTTAATGCAATAATGATAACATTGTACTTAAATGAAAAAAAAAGACTAAGGAAAAACGAAGAAATAAAAGATACGCAAGCATTAGTTTGATATTCGGTGTAGATTAACGAGCATCAAGTGACTCGAGATCCAACTTTACTTGGACATTTTACTCGCCAAAAAATTCAAAAGCAACGGATATAATTGTTCAAGGACAGGACATGACAGGTTGTTCTTTTTTTGTTCAATCTTCGCTTTAAAATTTATTTATTCAAGTTTATTTATTTATTTCACTGCTTTTGCCGTGCCTTCATTTATTTTGCGCGATACAGACGCTACTCGTGCTCCTACACCTCAAGGAGATTTGCAATGTTATTTTGCAAAAAAAAGTAAGGCGGCTGATATTGCAGTTTGCTATAATTTTAGTGCCAGTACAAACTGCGGGTATCTTTCAATCGTCAGTATCCGCGGAATTTTGTTAAAAGAATAGCAAGTATTTAACGACCTAAACGTGCACCTGCAATCAGAATTTGTTTTTCTTCGAGAAAAACGAATTGGAAAAGATTTTTTTTTCTTCAAATTTCATTCGGTGAGTAAGGAACGATTGTGTAACTCATTGAGTTCCAGGAGAAAAATAATTAAATTTCTTGATGTAATAGTTAAATAATAAATAATTTTTTTCCGATTAATCGTGCACTGAGATTTCGTTTCACTGATTTGCGGATTTGCGAAATTGATCGCAATTACGGAGAATAATTTTTCCAGTTTGCTTAAATTTTGCTTTTAGTTGTTTTTTAATTTTTCTTTAGCACCACTTGCGTAATTTTTCTTTTGTACTCCTAATTTCTGCTTAATTGTTCATTCGAGCAAACAGTAGACGTGAACACGTGACTCACCGTTTTATCTTTATAAAAATTATATCGGGAAGGATTTGAAGTTGATACATTTGTTATTAATATTAATCAATATGACAAGATAAATTGATTAAGACAAATTTGAATTACCTTGAAATTTTTCTTCTTAAAGTTACCTGAAAAAATAAATTTTCTTTAATAAGTACTCTATTCTGAAGGTATATTGAATGTTTAATAAAATTAATCCTAATGCATAATCTTTTCGACATTTTGACATTATCGAATTGAAAGACCCAGAAAAATTGTAATGGATTTTAAGTGAATAAAATTTTGCACGAATAGATCGTTCGCCAAATTATAGCATGATAAAATCATTAATCAGTGGGTATTTCACGGAAATTCCAAATTTTTACAAAGTGAATTGATATAGGAATAACCACAGTTCGTCGTAAGTTTTAATTTAAAGGATTATAGAGATATTGTGACCTCGGAGTTGAACAGTTACAAATCACTCCACTTCTATTACCATATTTTCTACTAAATTTTTTGTTTGATATTAATAAACGTTATTTATTGTCCTTCTAAGTGTTCAAATTTATGCCAAAATGAAAAGAGATAGAATATGATGCTGCCTATAAAACTCGATGTTCGAATAAATACATCCTCAGTAAATTTTGTTTTTTGTTCCAGATACAATGATCGGGATGGGAAAAATTCTCGTCCTCGCGTGTTTATATCTTGGTAATCTTTATTTTAATAAAACAGTTTTGTGTTTATTATATGCTAATAATTTAAAATTGTAATTACTGATGAACTTTACTTTCAAAACTGTAAAAAATAGCTTAATATTTTTTGAAAGAAGTATAAATTCTTTAATTAATACTTAATTGTAATAAAAAAATTCTTCAATGCAGTTTTTGGACAAGCTCATGCATTTCCAAAACGAACAGCTGAAGGAGTCGTAACCATCCAGTCTCTATCTGAAGATAAAGTTCAACATACTTTTGTTCTTCTGGGAGCCTCCGTAAGTCAATAATGTTAATTAATTTTATAAATAAATATTATTAATTTCAACCTTATATTAAATATAAAATTTATATTTAATTCAATTATTTAATTTACACTGAAAGAAAAAAGTTGTTCTTACTGTTTCGCTACATGAATATCTGCTAAAGAAGAAAACATAAAAGACGGTTTTGTAAAATCAATATAAAATTAACGTTTCTTAAAGCAGATCTAACTCTACAAAAAAGTAGATTCTATACTCAAAATTCGGAAAGTTAAATTAACTTCCAATTTCACAGTTAAATCTACTGCGCAAAAATTAGGAGTTACTTCTTTCGGTGCATAATATCCAGGTGTCATAAATTTCAGGGTGACTTGGCCAAACGCGAAATATACCCAGCATTATGGTATCTTTACCGCGACAAACTTCTGCCGCCAAACACGAGGATCCTCGGTTCCGCGCGGCGAAATCACACGATCGAAGAGATTCGTGAGCAGGTCCAGCCTTTCGTCGCCGTATCGCCGAAGGATCAAAAATTGTACGAGAAATTCTGGTCGATGAACAGCTACAGCAGCGCGTCGCAAAACTCTGACTACGACAAAATCAACGCATTAGTTGATGGGTACGAGGATGGCAAGCCCGGCAATCGTATCTTCTACTTGGCTCTGCCGCCTGCAGTCTTTCCAGCTGTTGCCACTCAGATCAAGCGTTCTTCCATGGCTAAGAGGTTCGTTTGAATTGAATATGTATAATTATTGTCTTTTTATTTTATTTTAATAGGTCAAGTGTTCACTTCGTTTAGGATTTTATTTTATTTATTTATTTATCAACAATTCAACGGACAATCAGTCCTTACAATTAAATTATTATTATAATTAAACAATTAATTAATGTAGAAAAGTAAAACTAAACTTAAGCTTATAATATAGTTCAAACCTAAAGTGTCCAATAAATAAATTTAAGTTATGGAAATAAATTTAAAGCTACAAGCAACATTGGAGGATTTTTATTAGATTTGTCTTTTTACATTTGAAAAAAATACTCAGGTAATTAAAAAACTTGCATGATATTTTTATAATACTATATACTTGTATAAAAAAATTGTATTGCTTCGTGATAGCCTATGAGGAAACATTTGATATCCTCTAATATTACAAAAAATTCATGAGGATGTTTAAATTTATCCAATTAATAATGAATAATATAAAACTTATTTCTTGTCCATCGAATTAGAGGATGGACGAGAGTCGTTGTAGAGAAACCATTCGGTAGGGACTCCGAGAGCTCAGCCGAACTCAACGATCAGCTGTTGTCCCTCTTCACCGAAGATCAGCTTTACAGGATGGACCACTTCTTGGGCTACGAGATGGTCCAGAACCTCCTCACCCTCAGATTCGCCAACAGGATGTTCCAGCCGGCCTGGAACAAGAAAAACATCGCGTCGATCGAGATCGACTTCAAGGAGAACTTCGGTGTCGAGGGCAGAGGGGGATACTTCGACGAGAACGGAATAATTAGGGACGTCATGCAGAACCACCTGCTGCAGATTTTATCGCTCGTGGCGATGGAGCAACCAGCGTCGAGCGATCCAAATGACATTAGGTGAGATTGAAAAAATCGTGCTAAAAATAATGGCGAACTGTTTTTACATGGTAATTACTTTTATTATGGTAATTATTTTTTATTGCGTTAGATGGCTTATTCTTCGCGAGGTCATTATAATTTCCTTTTTCTTTCAACAATACTGCAATAAGCAGTTCCTGTTCCGGCGAGAAGACGCTTTTTAATGTAAAAATTCATCTGAAAGATCATTATAGACGTTTTTCTTCTAATATCTTCTGGAAACGTAATACACCAATTACATTTGATTACCAACGCGTATTTTATAATCATTACATCAATCTATTCTCAGAAAATGCGACAGTAGCTAACGTAAAAATTATTAATTCAAAAGTAAATTATTCGTATCTTTTTTTTTTATATTATTTTACTCACTTTCATTTATTAATACTACCACGCGTTCGCATCTCTCAACCAATTAAACTAAGAATAGTTTTAGGCTCATCTTTTCTTTGAAAAGAGTTTATAGGAAATTTATAAACCTAAAAAAATGTTTAGGGATGCTAAAGTGGCCCTGCTGAGGAGAACGAAAAATATAGACATCGAGGACGTCGTGATTGGACAATACGTGGCTAATCCAGAATCCAAAGATCTACGTGAGAGGATAGGCTACAGGGACGATCCGACGGTCGCCAGCGATTCCATCGCCACAACTTTCGCACTGACAGTATTAAAAATCGACAATGAACGATGGCAAGATGTACCTTTTATCATCAGAGCTGGAAAAGGTAATGTGCACTACTTTTACATTTGCTAACTTGTAAGCAGCCGACATTTATGAATGGACCAAAATCATACTCTGATAAAATTTTCCCTAAAAAATTTTTAAATGGACTAGACACATGGTTCGATATTGAATCGAACGTGATCCTATTGAAAATCATACTTCGAAAAAAAAATTCCTAAAACAATTTTTAAATGGACGGTATATGTGATTCAACCGCGAGGAAATCCCAATCGTGATCCCCCGTCACCTGTAAATCAAGTAAATATCCAATTGAAAAAAAAAATATTGATGGATAATTTCTTATTGCTTCTGTGCAGGTCTGAACACAAACCAGACTGACATTATTATACAGTTCAAAGATACAGACGACGACGCATTCAATAACGGAGCTAAAAGAAACGAATTGATCATCAGAGTGGGAAAGTCCGAGGAGTTGATAGCCAACTTGATGTCAAAGTCTCCAGGTTTTTCGTCCAACATCGAACAAATTGCCATGGACTATAAATATAAAGAGAATTACGTGAGTTGATTTATTTATTCATAATTATTGGATTAATTTATTTATTTCTAATGAAGAAATAGTCCTTTATATAAACATTTTATAAAGGACTATTTGTTTTTATTTATTAAGTGGATAACAATGAATTTACATACGAATTATAATGAAAAATAAGAATATTTGTATTAACGAAAATGATAAAAATAAAAAAGATGAATTATTTAGACTCTTATGTTATCTTTTTAAATTTCAATTTTTTTTCTTCAACAGGACATGAACTCGATGCCCAGTGCCTACGACAAACTGATTTTGGATGTTTTCCGTGGTTCGCAAGTGAATTTCGTACGCAGCGACGAGTTGGTCGAGGCCTGGAGGATATTCACCCCGATTCTTCATGAAATCGACGATCGGAAGATCCTACCAATCGAATACAAGTAAGATTTGTTTAATAAACTTAAAGCATATTTGTTATATTATGCATCTTACTTTATTTTTTATTATCGAATTATTTTTTTTATTTACATATAGATTTGGCTCGACTGGACCCATCGAAGCTGATGAAATGGAAAAGAGATACAACTTTTTATAATCTGAATAGATGTAATAAAAATAATTTATTGCAACTGTGTAACTTGTTTATTTATACCGTAATGTGCAGTGAACGTTAAAAATAATACTAACGCAATTCGCGAATATAACAAATATAGGAATACGATTAAAAAGATGTACATATATATATTTTGAAAAAATAACTATCGTTTTGAAAAAAAAAACAACTTTTTTATATAAATAATAGCTTATCAAATCAACTGATAATCAAGTTGCAGTCTGCCACCCCGTTACTTATATGCTTATTTCTGAAACTCGCTATAAATGAATTTAATCAAAGGAAACACAAGATCGATGATTTTAATCTTAAACAGACGTGCGATTTCTACTACAAATCAAGATTGATTGACACGTGATTAAAGCTATCGAATTAATAAAAAAAATATATCGATTTTAAGTATAGTAAGAGAGTTGGTAACATTGCGTTACGCAATTGTCGTAGTTGAAATCACGCTTCTTGGCATACAAATTCCTTTAATCGCGTGATACAATTTTTTTTCTTAAAGTAACACGAGAATTATGTCAGATTGTCGGGACACTCCTTCGTCAATTTCCTTCTTGTTCTGCAAATTGCTTTTTGTTGTGTGCCTGCATTTATGAAGTAAATCAAGTCGTGCAGTGCTCGAATCGTTCGTTTAATTAAATCGCTCTTAGTTGCTTCATTGCTTATATGCGTGGACATGTCAAATAACGAGATGAAAATAAACGCAATTAATTTATGTATTAAAAATAAAACTGTTTAAATTATATCATTCTTATTAATCTTGTGTATTTTGTAGAATATTTTGGGATAGCTCATAGTCGATTCATTTACTTGAAATAATAAAAGGATCAATTTGCCTTTAAATAATACAACTATAATAAACAATTATTAAAAAACAATATTTTAAAGTCAAAGATCGAATGATCGATCAAATTTATTCTATTGGCTAAAGGTTTTCAAATAAGCTAAAAACTTCTTTTGCGTCTGGAAAGTTGAACCTTAATTAGATCGTAAATTAATTCTGCAGGAGCTTAAACATTTCATTAAAGTGAACACCGTTCGAACAACAATTCATAATTTTAAAGCGACTAACAATTAAGTAATTTCAATCCTTTAACTTCGATCGCATTACTCATTCAACAATACATAATATATACAATAAACATTTCATTAAAGTGAACAGCGTTCGAACAACAATTCATAATCTTAAAAGCGACTAACGATTAAGTAGTTTCAATCCTTTAACTCCGATCGCATTACTCATTCGACAATACATATACTCTAGTTTTTTCGAAAACAGCCAACTTATCATGAGTAATTGAGAATGGAAAATTTTATTTTCTTTAAAAGAAAATTACTAGGGAATATAAATCGAAAAAATATATTAGTTACAGGGGAAAAAAGATTTTTCTTAAGTAGAATTTTGAGAAAAGAAGATGAATACGAAATGACGCGTCCAAAAACAGTATAAAGTCTACATTTGATTTTAACATGCGAAAAAGGAACAACTTGTACTTAAATCAAATTACATTTATTCTGCGTTGTAATCAAATAAATATTTAAAAATACTTCGATAATTCAAATGGAGATACATTATATTGATATTAAGAGCATATTAACTTCACATATATGTAGAACAATTTCCTTAAGTGGCTCGCAGCAAATTTTTATGTATTTATTTATAGAATAAAGTCAATTCAAAGTACAGGATAATCAAAATAACAACGTCAAGTAAAGTCACGTAAGGTTCAACAATTGAAAATTTATCAACAACGATAAGCGACTATAACTAATTAAAAACTTTATTTGCTACAGAAATATTGCAACATTAAAAAAAATAATTTAAAAAACTTGAATGGTAGCGAATAATAAAATTATTATTAACCAACAAAAATGATTTTCAAATGATTCTCCTTATTTACAACGAATGCATAGAAGAAGTTTACTTTTGTATTTGATTCTCAAGATTAATCTCAATGACGTTCGGAAGAATAAATTTTCTATTGTGCTTGCAATTGCTGCAGCATGTCATTTTACCTATTATGCGCTTAATTTCAATTTAATGACTCACTCGAACTAATACTGCGTAAATATGCATTGTTGATAGCGGATTGAAATGAAATACATTGTTATACAAAAAATAAGAAAATATTAATGTAATTGATAAATGGTTATAAGATTAAATAATTGATAAACAGTTATATGATTGAAGTGCAGACCGTACCGATATAAATCGATCAATAAAAATATTTTAGCATTTTAGAAAAATATATTCTTCGGTGTATGAATTCTCTATTCATGATTACGTAACAAAAATTTGAAATTTCCAAAAAATCTTGCGAAACTTTCATCTGCTGTTGAACAAATTTGGATACTCCATTAAGACTTTCTTCGTATAGGTGTAGGCAATAATAAAAGGCGCTACCATCATAATCAGTATACTTTATTATCTTTTATAAGCTTGATTAGTTCCAAAAAAGAAGTGAGGGTAAGCACGTTGCAGTATATAAGAAGGTTCCTCAGAGTCATGCCGATATATTGTTACTCTTGTTGGTGTATTTTATTTTTCAGAGACCATGGCTGGTCTGGGAAAATTTCTACTCCTTACCTGCTTATGCTTAGGTAATTATTAATTAATTAATTAATCCATTTATTTGTGTATATAAACAAATAAAGGATAAAGTAGAATGTGATTTTCATTAAATTTTCATTTTTATTTACTACATAATTAATGTACAGATATAGTATTAAATTTTAATTTCTACTAAAGATTAATCTATAGCTATAATCATAGAATTTTAAAAAGTTTTTAGGACAGGGACACTTTGCGTGTTTATCAAAATTACAAGCAGCTAAATCTCTACTTCAAAATGATGTACAACACACTTTCGTACTTCTTGGTGCTTCTGTAAGTAAAATAAAAAAAACGAAGAAAAAGTTAAAACAAAGTTTCTGTATACTTCTATATGAAAAAAAGTGTGTAATATAATTTACGCTCCATTCATACACTGAAGAAAATTTAATAATTGTAAGTGAATATTTACTTCAATAGTACTTGTTAAATATTTCTTTGAATCAACTAAATATTTGTTAAAACCATGTGAATTTATTTGTTTCTTAATAGATTGAATGGTTTATAAAAAAATTAATTGGTTCAAAGAAATATTTAACAAGTAATACTATCGAAGTAAATATTTACTTAAAATTACCAAATTTCGTCTTATTGTAAATAGCGCTTTGATTTAATGAATAAATAAATGACGCAGGGTGACTTATCCAAACGTGAAATATACCCTGCATTGTGGTATCTGTACCGTAACAACCACTTACCAGTCAAGACGAAAATCCTGGGATTCGCGAAAAGCGACGTCACTTTGGAGGAAATTCGCAAGTCGGTCGAGCCTTTTGTTACGATTTCACCGGCTGAACAAAAATTGTACGATAAATTCTGGTCGCTGAGCAGCTACATGTTTGGATCGGAAAGTAAGGACTACGATAAAATCAATGCGGCGATTGACGAGTACGAGGATGGCAAGCCCGGCAATCGTATCTTCTACATGGCACTGCCGCCTGCAGTCTTTCCAACTACTGCCACTCAGATCAAACGAGCCTGCATGGCTAAAAGGTTGGTTTTATTTAAGTAATTTTTTTTAATTATTTCCATTTATTTACTTATCTGTTCATGATAAATGGACCCTTTTATTTCAAAAAAAAAAAATTAATACAATTAATAAGTGAAATAATAAAGTTCTTGATGATGATCAAATGACTTTAGATAATAAAAAAATAATCGGTTAAAAAAAAATTAAACTTATCTTGGAACTTCTTTAAAAGATCATATAAATAAAATTAAACAATAGTAGTTATCTATCAGAGTGTATCGAACTTATCTAAGTATATCTATTTTTAAAATATTCGATATGATATTTATAATTGCTGTGACGCATGCTTTTTCCGTAAATAAAAACTACTTCCTAGGATGAAGTTGAAGAATGATTATTTACGATCTTTTTCCTACACCAATTTTTAATTCTGTATTTAATTCTTACTTCTACACTTTTTCTTTATACCCACAATTTAACTATATTAAATCTTCAATTAAGATTGATTCGACTGTAAACAGTTGAAAGTAAAAAAACAATTCAACGGACAAGCAGTCCTTATACATAATCTGATGATTATTAAAACTAATATATAATTAAATTATTGTTATAAATAAACAATTATTATAGTAATGTAGGAAAGTAAAACTAAACTTAAGCTTATAATATACTTCAAACCTAAAGTGTCTAATAAATAAATTTACGTTATTGCCGTAATCTTAATGCTGTAAGCAACGTTGAAGATTTTTTATTGCATTTGTCTTTTTACATTTGAAAAAAATACGCAGGTAATTAAAAAAATTGCATGATATTTTTATAATACTATATACTTGTATAAAAAATTGTATTGCTTCGTGATAGCCTATGAGGAAAAAATTTGATATCCTCTAATATTACAATAAATTCATGAGGAAGTTTAAATTTATCCAATTAATAATGAATAATATAAAACTTATTTATTGTCCATTGAATTAGAGGATGGACGAGAGTCGTGGTAGAGAAACCATTCGGTAGGGACTCCGAGAGCTCAGCCGAACTCAACGATCAGCTGTTGTCCCTCTTCACCGAAGATCAGCTTTACAGGATGGACCACTTCTTGGGCTACGAGATGGTCCAGAACCTCCTCACCCTCAGATTCGCCAACAGGATGTTCCAGCCAGTCTGGAACAAGGAAAACATCGCCTCGATCGAAATCGACTTCAAGGAGAACTTCGGTGTCGAGGGCAGAGGGGGATACTTCGACGAGAACGGAATAATTAGGGACGTTATGCAGAACCACCTGCTGCAGATTCTTTCTCTCATTGCCATGGAAAAACCAGTGTCTGATAAGGCTGACGATATTAGGTGAGGTCAAGTAAAATTGACAAGTATATTTGTTTTTAAAGTATTCGAGTGAAAATGTCGTGGATTGAATTTCGTATAGATTTTGTGTGCATCAAGCTGGATTCCTCGAAAAAACCATTAAATTAAACTCGCCGTTAAAATTGATAGCAAATTCAAACAAGGTCACCGCGCAAAACAACATCGATACTTCTTATTCATTGATTTATAGTTAAATAGAAACATTAAATACACGTTTTATCGTTTTTAATTTAGTGACGTCTTTCAAACTAAAATTTATTCTTCAGTCAATCAAATTTCTCATTTGTCGATATTTTTGACATCAGCCTTTCATCGTTTTTTAAAGAGAGGATTGTTTTTTTTTCTATCGATTGTAGACTTCCATCGCACTTTATCGCACTTCTCATTTCCGGTACAATTTTCACTGATTATAGATTGTGTCGTCAATATTAATTATTCAACTAGACTGATAAAATCTTATGCCAGATCAATCGATAGTTATACTTTTACCAAAAAATATTGTGAGATATAAGATAACAAATACGTGACATCTCTAACTAATCAAAATATATGCTGAATTATAATCAGGAATGCGAAGGTAGCACTGCTGAAAAAAACGAAAAATATAAAAATTGACGACGTCGTGATTGGACAATATGTGGCTAATCCGGAATCCGAAGTTCCACGTGAGAGGATAGGCTACAGGGACGATCCGACTGTCCCCAACGACTCGATCACGGCAACGTTTGCATTAACAGTTTTAAACATTGAGAACGAACGATGGGCAGGTGTACCTTTTATCATCAGAGCTGGAAAAGGTACATTCAAAAGATGGAAACAAAATCTATGATCTTCAAAATAAATGAAAAATGAATGGACAATTTCCTATTTTTAATTTTTTTTTATATTTTTGTGTAGGTTTGAACGTAAACAAGACTGATATTATTATTCAATTCAAAGACGTGAATGAAAGTGTTTTTAGTAGTCAAGCTAAGAGGAACGAATTAGTCATAAGAGTGGGAGAAGTAGAAAAGTTGATGGCGAAGTTAATGTCAAAGACTCCAGGTTTCTCGACAAATATTGAACAAATAGAAGCTGATTTTGATTATGGCAAAAACTACGTAAGTTAATACATAATAAAATTAATTAGCAATAATAATATTAATTTTCTTTGTTACTTTAATTATAATAATGTAATAATTTAGTAACCATTCTAAAATCTGAATTACTTTGATCTTTTAGAATTTAAGCGAAATGGCTGATGGATATAAAGTACTACTTCACAATGTCTTCAGCGGCTCGCAAGCGAATTTTGTACGGAGCGATGAACTCATCGAAGCTTGGAGGATTTTCACTCCAATCCTCCATGAAATTGAAGATAAAAAGATTCAGCCCATTGAATACAAGTAAGTTTTTAAATTAAAGAGTGTCAATTAACGAATTTACTCAATTCAAAACTATTCTTCAAATTTTTTACTTTCCGCTTTAGATTTGGCTCGACTGGACCAATAGAGGCTGATGAAATGGAAAAGAAATTCAACTTTCTGTAATCTAAACAAAACGTTTCTGCGAAGTGGATCGTAGACGATGTCGAATTTTTCGTACAAGTAGATAATTGCATAAGTGGAGTATCGTAATTTTTATTAATTTATTGATTTAGTTAACGACACGAATAAAGTACTCAATTGTAATTATTTTAATGTATAATTTTTTATAAGACTTGTTAAATATTTAACGTTATAAATACGAAATTGTGAAGAGAGAGTGCTTAAAACGTAATATCATGTTAACAATAAATTAGATTGACTTAAAAAATTAAATACGTACACACGTGCCTGATAGAAACTTCCTCTGAAAAACGTGAATATTGCTGTTTAAATAAGATTGACTTAAAAATTAAATATATACTCACGCGTGCCTGAAAAAAGTTTCCTCAGAAAAACGTAAATATAGTTGTTTAAATAAGATTGACTTAAACACGCGTGCTTGACAAAAGCTTTTTCAGGAAAACGTGAATATTGCTGTTTAAAAAAAGTACAGCTAAGCGTGAGGTAAAACTTCTATAGAACAAAGTAGTTTTATCTTTTAAATAAACGGTGCACGTGATCAAACTAAAGTTGGCATGGTTCATTAATTATTACTAGAAAAAAATTCTCCAAATCAATAACCGATTTGGTTCTGGAGATGTGAGATTTTCCTATTTAGTGATTCAAAACTTTCCACATCGCCACCTTCAAAGATAAGAGAATATTTTAATTTCTTACAAATGTTTTATTTTAACGTTTAATTAAACTTACGCTAATGTTCGTTCTACATTTCGTCTGTTGAGTAATAACTAATGGCTGATAATCAATGTCGACTGACTAATTGTTAATTAATTCTTGACTAATCACCGATTATTGATTAACTACTGACTCACTATGCCGACGCTTGACAAACTACTGGTTAACTACTAACTACTAAATCACAACTATAAATGTACTACCGCGACTTCTAAAAAATCTCGGAATTAATTTGATCCAAATTACATGACAAAAAATGAAAATTTTTGCTAATAGAGAAGAAATACATTTTTTTGTAAATTTTTTAAAATATTTTGTACATTGGAAATTTTTTGAATGGTTGTTTTAAAATATAATAGAATTAAAATTATTTAAATAGATTTTTATTTAATTGCTTCAGTATTTCGTATTTTTTTTTATTTTTAAATTTAATTTCCTGCGTAATTGCAGTTAACAGTTTTAAAAAAATATGCTTTGAACCTTGAGTTAAAAATGCATTCATTGATTTAATTTTATTATTCAAATTACTCCAATTTTAATATTTCATTTATTCATTCATTCATACAATCGTCCACTCATTTATTCATTCATTCAAATATAGACATCAATTAATAAAATAATGTTTATGTGTATATCGATATATAATTTCTTATATGAATATAGTTAATAGTTTTATAAAAATATGATTGTAGTTAAAAAAATAAATAAATTTATTGATTTAATTGAATTATTCAAATTATTCCCAGTTTCTTATTTAATTTCATTAATTTTTTATTTAATTCAAAAGTAGACTTCAATTCATAAAGTGATGATGTATGGGTGTATATTTAGTTTTTCGTTGTAAACCCGTAGACATGCGCGCCATGCACTTAACCTAAAAAAACTTCAACAATGGCAGCAAATGGAGCCAAACAAGCATTAAAATATGTAATGGGAAAATGTATGCCAACGTTCAAATCAAACGCAGCAAGAATTCAAGTTCCCGTTATGGTGTTCGATGAGAATCTAAACATGGTATGACAAACATTTTTTTGTCAATATTAAATACTAAAAGCTATCAGATTTTTTTTAGGTTACGATGCACTATCTGTGGCGCTCTTAACTTTCAATTTGTTATGATTTTAGCATTTTAGGCACTTGAGTACGTATTTGCACATGATCCACACAGTATGTGCAAAACAGGGGACATGGTTTTAGTCCAGAGCTTGCCGGAGAAAATGACAAAGCTTATTACACATAAAGTAAGTGAAACGAACAAAAATAGACTCTTGAACAATTTTCTTGAATAATAACTATTGAATGAAAAGTCTGTTTAATCAGTGGTAGACAGCGCTGATTTTATTGTAATTTGTTAGTGTATTATAATAATTTCTTCTAGTATGTAACACTCAATTTATTCTTGCAGGTCATTGAAGTGATTTATCCCTGTGGAGACATCACTGATCCAATAACAGGAAAGAAATGTGTTGGAAGTAACTACAGAATTGATATTAAAGAGACGAATAAACTCTTTGGAGAATCCGAAAATGCTTTTGATTATGATAAGGCACTACCTAGAGGATCCCTGGAAGATAAACGAGATTTCACTCACAAACCAGCTTATAAAAAGTACTATGAAGATCCAGATGACCCTCAACCTTATGCAGTTTAAATAAATCTTTGGAAATAGAAAAATTTATTTGTAAAAAACTTTATTCTTACTTGTTAAAGTACCAAATGATTTTCTTTTATACACTGTTTAGTGTAGTAAATTTTAATAAATTAAGAAGAAACCAAAAAAAAGAATTTTGTTTATAATTAATTACATTACATCCCTTGATTCCAGTTCACACTAGTAACATTTATACATTCAAACAGTACTATTTTCTTTTTTACATGTTAAAACATTAATTATTTACCTGTCCACTGAAACAATTTTTTTTTTGACAGATAAATAAAATTTCATTAAATACATGTAACAAAACGATGTAGACAATAGTTAATAAGTTAAAATTATACCTAATAATAAATACCGATGAAGTATTTACAATATGTTTCAGTAATTTTAATGTAATTAGGCATAATTTTCGTATGAGCAAATAGTTTTGAAGATTCATATTGTTAACATAATCGATATTTTCCTAAGCATTGAAGAATTTTAAGGATATTAAAAAAAAATTGTGTATGTGATAAATTAATTGAGAAATCTTCTACATTGCAACATTGCAACAGAAAAAATACAAAATATGTAAATCTGAACAGTATTTGAAGTCTCCGATTAAAGTTAAAACTATAACGCAAACTATTAAAAGTAGTTCCTATATTTACAAATTAACTGCATCGACGGTAGTAATTCTTCAACGCTTTGAAAAATCTACATCGCAAATACATATTTATATATATTTTTTTTTGTTTTGAACAATCTTTCTTATCTCCAATTCTAATTTCGTTTTCATAAAAAAGGTAAACTTCACTTTACAGTTCTATCGCACACTATTAAACATGATATCCATCTGAAAATAGTCCTCTGAAAGAGTCTTTTTTTAACAATATCATTCAGAAAGGAATTCCCTTTCCAGGGCTTCGCCCATGGCATTCCATTCACGCTCCTCTTCCATGTCCTCGGTCTCGAGGTCCGCGACTGAATCCTGAGAGTTATCACCGAGATCGAGGTCGTCTGGCAAACCCTCGCCCCTCCGGAAACACGTTACCGGATCATCGTCGTCATCGTCTTTCTCGTAACACCGCTTGCCCCTGTTACCTTCATTGTTTGACGAACCACTGCTTCCACTCTCATCATCGCTGTCTATTTTCTTTTTCTTTGGCGAAGGTGGCTCATCTAAACGGACCAAAAATATTTTTTTTAATTCAATTCTTTATTAATAGTATCGAATTTTAATTATATTTTTTAATCCAATACTTACACCCATAAACATCGCTAGAATCTGAATCGTACTCTCTCTTACGGTTGTTCTCTTCTTCAGACTCGTCGAGTATATCCTCAAGATCTGATATATCTTCCTCGACTTCTTTATCCATATTTGCGATTTCCTCCTGGCTGAAAACCATAAGTGGATTGATACTGTTGGCGAAACTATTCTCCGCCTTAGCAGTGTCGTCCTCGATGTGATCGGGTGTGCTGCAGTGCGCCGGCGGCTTCCTGAATTCGCGAGCCTACGATTACTCAGTAGTTGTATATATAACACTTACTTAAAATTAACTTAATAAAAAAATTAATAAAATACAATTGCCCATCGTTAGCTGTATTTCCATTGATTTTTCTAAAAAATTCTTACTTTGTGTAGAGGCACTTCTTTCAAAGGATATAATCGCTCATCCACGCGTTCCCATCTTTCGGCACAAGTCCAAAGCCAGTCTGGATTTACGATTTTCACCTTTCCCTGCCTTTTCGCTGCTCTCACTTTCACGGTACCGGGTTGAATAGCTACTAAATGTGTTGTTTGGTCAGTGAGATCCTGAAAGTAAGAAGTGAGATTATTCACGTTTATTGATACACTTTATTGGCGGAAAATCTGGAAAAGAGAATTCTTAAAAATTACCTGAGTTACTTGAGCACCAAATGCTCTAGCAACTTTATAAGCGCGACTTTGGTGAAGTCTTTGATTATTTGGCACTAATCCACTAAACGTTAAGCATAAATTTTGTAAAACGTGAGATCTAACTTTTGGTATTATTTCCCTTAGTGTTTTCGATCTAATTTCAGTTTCTGTACCCGAGTAGAACTCGGCATGTATTCTTTTTAGAATATCTTCCAAATATAACAAATAGTCATCTTGATCTTCTTCCAAAAAGCCTTCAGGATTAACAATGGGAAGAGAATTATCCATTATATGTTTGTTTTCTTTTTTGTGTTTCCCATGTTTTTTCTTTGTTTTTGATGTTTCTGACTGACTGCTGTTAGATGTTGGCTGGTTTTCGCTACTTCCTGAATTCTCATTGTTTACTTCTTCATTGTTCTCTATATTATCTTCAGATTTAATTTGTTCCTTTTTAATGCTCTTTTTAGAATCTTCATTCTCCATTTCTTCAGTTGATTTTGCATCTTTGGAATCTTTGGAGCAAGTTTTCTCCTTATTATTATCTTCTATCTTTTCTTCCTTTACTTTTACTTCCTCCTTTTCCGTTTCTTTTTTTACTTCGGTTTTAATCTCTTCAGTGTTGTCTTTATTTTCTTCTTTTTCATCTTTTGTATCTTCACCATTTCCAGGATCCCTATTCATATCTTGTAAAACTTGATCTGACATGGTCTGAGGTAATGGATCATCCTGTTTACCCAAACCTGGAGGCACATTAATATCACCAGTATGCAAGAAAAAATGGTACGGTTTTACTTGAACTAAATTGGCACAACCTTGCCACACATCGTCTCTGTCATCTATTATACAAACCATATCTACACCACAAGGAAATAAAGCCCTACAGTTTGAAAAGAATTTATTTTAGTAAAAGGTATACTGCAATTATATTTGATAATCAAAACTTCAATACATACTTAAGATTTGCAGTTTTCGATTGTGGATCAAAACACTCGTCTCTGGACAATATCCTATGAGAAAAGAGTTTTCCATCATCATCCAAGAGTTTGGCTACTCTATGAGCATACTGCCTAGCTCCAAAAGTACAAATGTGCAATTCATAATATTTGCTAACTTCTGCTAAAAACTGCCTAGTGTGAGGCCTCAACCTTGTATGGTACCACGGCGAAGTTGGGCCATACAATTGAAAATGAGTTACATCCTACATCCCAAAAAATTATAAACATTGAAATTCTTCAAATTAACAGAAAACAAAAATTTAATAATAATCATAATAACAGTCTACCTCCATATTGGCTGGTATGTTATCATTTGTAGTATGTACAATAGTCTGATCGAGATCTACTAAGAGTACAAGCTGTTTGTGCTTGAGTAACCGCTCCTTATCCTCCCTTCCAATCTTCATCGCCAGCTCCTCAGTCACCTTCAACTCAGGAATACTGTGCACCATCGGCACATTAGCTTGCGTCAACGCCGCTTGATCAGCCAATTCCTCTCTCAAATCAGCTCCGCAGTCCGCACACAAATCCTTTATAACGGTAAGATGCTTGCAGCCCTCCATCAGAAGCACCGCTTGCCTGCAATTGAAAAAATACCCCAAAATAACTATTGCACAAAAAAATATCCCAGCGAAGCAACAAAACAAGCAAGATTTCACACGAAGCAAACAGTAAAAATTATCGCCGCGACAATCACTGTGTCAATGCAGCAGCAATCAAATGTAAACACTCCACACTCGACGTACAAATAAAGTAAACAAAGGACCCCATCGAGCATTTGAGGTTAGAATCGGCCGGGGCGAAACTCACCCGGGATGAACGACTTCGTTCTCCTTGATGAGGAGCTTGAGCACGCGCCCGAACTGCTGAGCCTTGAGCTTCTTCTCGACCTTCCCGGTCGCCACAGTCCTCGTAGAGGAGGAGTATCCTGCCAGTGGTGACCATCGCGCCAGTGGACACCCGCCACTTCTTGATGCGCGACGGCTCGTCCTCTCGCGGGAACTTCACCTCGATGCTAGCCATCTCCGTGCCTCCGGTGCGCGTCCTCGCCTCGGCCTCGGGCCACCTGCAGCCTCCAGCTTCGCCCCCGTCGTCGTCCAAGTCCACACTCGAATTCTCGCCTGCGCCCCGAGCACACGAGTCGCGCTGCTTTTGCGCGGGAGCCCCGACTGCAGGAAATCAACTGTATACACATGCGTTGTGCCTTTGCATGTGTTGCGTCTTTGTACGCACGCGTGTATATTGGAGGACTAAAATTAAAAAAGTAAAACTTAAATGGTAATATATTTGTGTGTGGGTGTGTGAGAGTTGCATGTGTGGACTCCGGTGTGTTCGAAATTCAAATGGGTATGGCGGTTATCGGATGAATAATAATTAGTCAAATCGATTTTACATCACGCAGGTACATTTAGTAATTACTCTGTAACAAAAAAAAAATATAATATTTTAAAATTCTATCTATATGTAAACTTGGTATATACATTTTAAAATTGCACTCTACTATTAGTATATAAATTATGAATTAGTCTATAAAATTATTAAATAAATTTTATAATTAATCTGTAAAATTGCTGTATTAATTTTAAATTGACTCTGTACGTTTACTATGTAAATTTTAAAATTTCTGAATTTAGAAAGATCCTTATCGAAGTTATAATCAGTTTCACTATCGATATAGTATTCCTGTTGATAAATTTATTGCTTGTTTTAACAGTTTGTGAAATTTTTACAAATAATAATAATAAATTAAAAATTAAATCAACGCAGTTTTTTGACTTTTCACTGTTCTCGTAAGTAAATTTGATTTTCTTTTAAATATTATATATAACATAACGTAAATCACGTATGGATATATAACAATTATAAATTTAGAAGTACGTGAGGTTTAATAAGAAAAAAAAATGTTTAACTTATTAAAGAATTAATTATTACTATATTGATTGATATTTATATACGGCAGACGAAATAGTCGTACGCTACTTGGCCGGTAGTAATATCGATTAGTATATATAAACTTTAACATATCACGTTTTGAGCTATTGATTTATTTTACAAATTTGAATATATACTAAACAATATTTAATCAAAGAAAAAAATTAATTATCGATCAAAATTTATACTATTTAAAAAAATGTATTATCTTATAAAATCAGGCTTACGCGATATCAGTTCAGATGTCGTTGCTTGTCGCAAACCCTATAACCTCAAAATTAGTGTTTACATCTGCACACGTGAGCGACGATTTGTCAGAGATGATCGAAGAAAAAGTTACTAAATTCGAAGACTTGTTAGCGGCAAAAGCTGCGACAAAGGAAAATCAAGATGAAAACTCGTTGGAGGAGACTAAACCTTTAAAAGAAAAGAAAAAACAAGTGGATGTAGCAGAAAAAAATAAAATTGAAATACCTAAGGGTAAGCCAAAGTCTGGAAGAGTTTGGAAGGAACAGAAAAAAAGGTAAAAGAAATTATTGTTGCAGTATTATTATTAAATTAAACTTACAGAAGTTCTATTTCCATCTTTTATTTAATTAACAAGTTGGATTTACAATACGTGTTTGATTAACAGTTTTTATCTATGTTTAAGTTTTTAAATTGTTTTTACATCAAGGTAATTAATTCTTGTTACAATGCAATAATAGGTTCTCATCTATTGTGAAAACAAGAGGTACTCGAATTTCATTGGAGAAAAAACAGAAGCTGAGAGAGGAGTTAAAGAGAGCGAAAGAAATGTCGAGAGAATTAAAGGCACAGAAGGAAGCAGACAAACAGGCCAAGAAAGAGAGAAGAAAAGAAAATCTGAAAAGGGCTGAGGAGAATAGGAAGAAGAGCGAAGTTGTACAAGTTGTAAGTTAAATTTTGCAATTCACTATTTAATTGTTTGTTTTAATTGATTTACTTAAATGAATCATCATTTTCTTGCAGATTAAAAATTCAGCTAAAATCAAGAAAATGAAAAAGAAACAATTAAGAAATATTGAAAAGCGGGACACTCTAGCTATGTAATTAATACCTTATTGTAAATCACTTTTTGTACAGATTTCTTATTGTAAACATAAATTTATTAATATAATGTTAATTTTCGTAAAACAAGCTGCTGATATATACAAACTTTTTAAACAAACAGAATGCTCTTGTGATTTCAAGAAAATATAAAGCTAAAGAAAACATAAGATAATAAACAAAGACAGATATATAATAAACTAGAACTATAATAAAGTAGAAATATATTAATCAATTAATTTTTTATAAAATTCTTTAAATTTATATTATAAAAGGTAATATCAAAGATACTTGAACTTCTTAAATGAGCTTTTTTAAATATCAAATAAATTAAATAAACCATTTTAGAACTTAAACGAATAAAAAAAAATTAATTGTAGATGATCAAAAAGATTTTTGTATATACATCTTTTTGTATAATATTCTAGACACATTCTTTGTGCTTATTAAGACATGCATATAAAGGCATCTAGGTGTTTAAATTTAAACAATCAACATTAAATACTTTCAAGAGCTCTTTCTTCGTCAAGCAACTTTTGTTGTTTGACAAATTCCTTCAATTCTTCTTTTAGATTGTAATTTGTTCCTTCGCGTCTCTGGAAGCAAAGAAAAAAAGAATATTCGTAAAGATTATTTTGTATTTTAAAAATCTATTTACTAATCACAGTATTTTTAATTATGTACCATCTCTCTAATCCACTTAGGTAAGTACACAACAGAGGATTGGGCTAGCAACCTAAAAATATATTTAATAAAGAAGTTATTGACAAATTTTGCTTAAAAATAAGAAACAAGTTCAAAAAAATTTAAAGTGTACCTTTCATCGACCAGCAATACTGCCCCCCAATCATTTCTGTGTCTGATGCATCTTCCGAGAGCTTGATTCAAAGCTCTGTACGCTTGCACCGAATACCACTCACCACCAGGTAGTAAACCTTTCTCGCGATTCAAGTCGTTGTATTCTCGTTTCAGTTTTACAACTGGATCACTTTGCACCGCATATGGAATGCCAATCTAAAACATATGTAGGATTGTAAGAAAAAGTATTACATTCTTAAAAATTACGATCAATATCATAATATTACTTGAATTTCAAATCAGATTTTAATTAACAAAAATCAACGGGGATGCAGTGTAAATAAAAAATAAGAATAAAACATCGCCGTCGGTAAGGCAGACTCGCGTAACCGTGGGATTCCCCTAAATCACAAAAATGTATATACATCCCGTGGAAACTATCTTATAAAATACTATACAAATTTACAAATTTTATAACATCCGATAAATTATTTATCAAGCTTTATGCGGCCTTTGCAACATTTTATGGAGTTTTATAGGACACTCACGGTGAGCACGCATCGCGCCTCGTTGTCGCTGAAGTCTACACCCTCGGCGACCTTGCCGCGGAAAACGGCGAAAAAAAGTGCCCCGGTGATGCCGCATCGAGGACCATTGGACGTAGTTTTTATGACTTCGCGATATTCTCGCATTATCTCGTCTAAGTCGCTGCTGAAGCGCGGCTCCTGTACGATGTGCTTGCAGTTCTGTAGTTCGCCATAAATGCCGGTCTCCTGCCAGCGTTCGAGCTGCGACGTCAGCATGCTGTACGACGAGAAGAAGCAGAGCACGCCGTGCGGCACCGTCTGGCACACCTGCAGAACCAGGGCGCCTAGATCGTCCTGGTAAAAGAAATGGTGGAAAAAAAATTAGATGAAATTATTATTTATTTTTTTTAAACAAGCGTTTGGTTTAGTGTGGAAAGTAGTATGTGTATTCGGATTTTATTGAGAAATTTTGTACTACAATTATCATAATAATTACGGAGTAAAAATATTTAATAACGTTGCCTCCGGAGTTAATTGAAGCACTGAAGTATGTACTACGAGGATAGTAGTAAGGATAGTGTTAAGGATTTTTAAAATTTTTAAGAAAGCTAAAGAGATAAGGTCTAGGAGCCAAAATTCTTACATTTTTACAGAGACACATTTATTTTAATGTTTATAGATGAAAAAATCGTATTTGTTTTTGAAAGTTTTAGACGAGAAGAAGGCTTTTAATTTAATCGGTTACACAGGAAAAAAGTGTTTGTTTCTATTTGTTTCGTTTTATTTCACAACATTCTTCTATACCTTTTTAAAAATAAATTTCAATGCTAATAATTTTTAAAATATATATATATATACATATAAATCGTAGATAGATCAATCTGACTATTCGGTAGCTTTTAAATTAATTTCAATCTACAATCAAAATAAATCTTGAAGACATCGGTAACTTCCAAAAATTTTGAGCATTAGAACTTTTAATTTTTCGAACATTTCATGAATTAAGATTCTTTAAAATTCTGATTTCTTTTTGAATCTAAAAAAATGTCCTTCTCGTCTTAAAAAGTCTCGAAAAAATTCTAAAACGGAAACTGAATGTTTTATTTTTTTTCTCAAAAAACACGTAAGTGCAAACCTTAAAAGGCAGCGTCTGCACGTTTTTGTAAGTAGGCTCTGAGTATGGTGCGGTTCGGTCCGAAGGGGATTCCCCTCACGTAGACTTGGTCCTTCGGTATGACGTGGTTGGCATGCAGTTTGTGCATAAATTTAATCCCCAATTCGCTTTCGAACGTCGAGGTGGGGCTCAGGGTGCCCGAAGCGAGGATCACACAGCGCGTATCCTTGGCCATCTTGCAGAACACTATCGCCGGGTTCATGCACATGAACTTCAGGCAACGCAAAATCTTACCATCTTTTTCCGACTTCCACTCTTTGTTGGCACCCTAAAACGAATTTTATCACTGTTATTATTTTTTTACAGCCCTGATTGATAAAAAAAGGATAATTTTTAGTAGTCCTTTTCAACTACAAACTAAATCTGTAAATTTTTGTAAAAATTTACTGTGATTTTGTCTTCAGTTATTTATGATTCTTATAATTAAGAGATTAGAAAATCTTAGAGATTCTAAAAATTAGAAAGAATCTTAAGAAGAGATTAGAAGAGAGGCAAAAGATGTTCACTACATACCATTTAAATAAAAAAATATCTTGTATGATATTTAAAGAAATAATTTTAAACTACGTCACTTGGGTGAAAGTAAACTACTTAAACGTCTCTTTTATCAGAAATATAATCTAAATTCTATAGAAAAAATTCAAAATTAAAAGTTAAATGTAAAAGATTCAACTTTTCGAAACCGATAGAATGATAAATACGATTGTTTTTTTTTTTTTTTTTTTTGAAGATGTGGCCTTTTTTAGAAACTTTTTCTTTTTATTGCTTTAATTTTTGTAATTGTCAAAGTATGTACAGAGCTCAGAAATTTAGCCACTAACGACCGTTGGAGCAATTTTCCATTTCGCAAACTTTCGAGTTATTATTAAAGAGGAAATCATCTACAACCTGAACTTTAGCATTTTTATAAAAGGCGCAGGTGATGGTGCAACGATAATCCATGGCGTACGTGGAATTTCTAATGCAATCGAGGGCCATCTTTAAAGTTTCCAAAAGTTTTTTCGTGTTGAAGCTAATGGCCGAAGACTTTTTCTTCTTCTTAGCGTTATCCTGCTCCTCCTGATCCTTCTGTCGCTTCTCTTTCTGCAGGTCCTCCTTCACACGATTATACTCTGTGATCACCAGCTCGCACGATGACTGGAACATCTGGTACCGTCCGTCACCCAAGTCCCGCATCTTCAACAGCGTCCAGGTATCCTTACCAGTCCAGCAGTCGCTCGTTGTCTCTTCGAATTTGTTTTTCTGAAATTTTTTTTTTATTAAAACAACGTTATCACGCTTATGAATCAAGATCTTATCAGGGTTGCGCTTGATTATTAATAATTAAATGGTTTAATTATCAATTATTTGGCCGAGATTTGATAATTGAATAGTTTATACACTAATTATTTAGCCAAGAATTAATAATTCAATGATTTAATTAACAATTGTTTGACTGAGAATCTTAAGAACCCTTGATCATACACTCAGAGAAAAGAATCCTTGGACTTCACCACATCTTCATTTATTTGGCGCGAATAAAACTTCTTTTCCAGTCTAGTCAAATTTAACTCCAACTTTTTTCATGTGTAGAGGACGCCATTTCCTCCCTTTTTTTATTGTACTATGAAATTAGTATGGACTCACCGGGTTGGGTAGGTTTTGATCAGCGATCACTGTCTGCAGATCTGTGAGATACTTTGCGATGTTCTCATATGAACTTAACAAGTGATTTTGATCCATTGTCTGACCGGCCACCATGGAGACGTCATCGATAGCTTCTCCCAAGTGGTCATCACGAAAATCGGCGCTACCTACGTCCCTGCATATACTCTCGATGTTGTGGCCCTCGTCGATGATCACGACATCATTGGTCAAATTGATTTTCATCTGTCAAATTGCAACAAGCGAAATTATGTTCTGACAGCTGTTTGTACACGTGCTCAGTTCAAAATTAAATTTATACACTGAAAAAAAAATAAAGTTTACAATAAATTTTTGTAAGATGGGGACGAGTGTTGGCAAGCCAATAAAATTGCTACAATCGTGGAAAATTTTACTATAAAAATTATACCTTTTCAAATGTTTATAGTAATTTTGCCACGATTATTGCATATTGTACTATAAAAATTCTAACTATTCCAAAATTTATAGTAATTTTCTTGGCTTGAAAAGTCTGTTACCGTCTTACAAAAATTTATTGTAAACTTTACCCTATTATTTTTTCAGTGTAATGTTTTTTTTATTCGTCGAAATTTCTGTTTAAAAATTTTGTTAACATATGTTAGATTACGCTGACAAACCCGGTATTATAGTCGCATATTTTCTTTAAGAGAAAGTAAATTATTTTAAGAAAAAATTATTTACAGTCATCATTACGTAATTATTTTTCTAGCCATTTTTTAAATTCTACTTTTATTTTTAATTTAATTTCAGTTCAATAATCCTGCTGTTAAGCACTTTTTTTAAAGGATTTCCAGCACGTTGGAATATTAAATAAATAAATAAATTAGTAGTATGTAGTTTTAACAAAATAACGCACTCACAGTGTCCCGAATGGTTGGATCGATTAAGTAATTGTACGGACAAAAAATAATATCCGCCTCTTCGGTCAAATCCCTAGCAGCGAAGTATGGACAGGCGTTGTGCTGTCTTCCCAATTCGACCAAATCTTCGATATCCCAGGGGCTCTCAAAGTTATAAGACTGTAGTGCTGAATTTGACGATATTCTTTTTTTGTTATCCGCGTAATACTTGCAACCTGTTTTCTAGGAAAAAATGATGCATTTAAAAAGTGACTAATCCACTGAGCATATTCTGGAAATAACGTTGGCATTCTTACTTTGGCTGGATCGAGTAAATTGTTGCAAAGTTGTGTCTTGCTAATTTTTTCTTCCGTTGACTGAAGACATGTGTGCTCCCTGCTGCTCAGTATACTCATGCTAAAAAAGTGATTAGATGAATCTTAACACCGAAGATGAATAAATTGCTGCGTAGAAAAATAAAACTGCAAATGTCATTATTAATCTGCACTGGTCACATTGATTGGACGAGGAATAAGGAATGACGATTTTCAAAAAAATTAGTGGAATCAAGAGGCGCACCGCTACCTCTATATACGTAAAAATTATATTGCTAGAAAATCAATTCTACTTTTCGTTAAAATTATTTTTAATGATATTTTTAAATAATATCTGTTGCTTCAACTGTAAAGTACTACTAATTTTTTTGTCTTAGGGTGTATTATTAATTCTACGCTTATAAATGCAAAATTGATTACGAACTATTTGTCTCTGTAAATAGTCTTCTTGAATTCCCTGACTACTTGTTCTATCTGTTTGTGCGTTCGAGAGCCATAGTAGATTTTTGGAATCCTTATTCTGCGCAAACAATAAATTGTATGAAAAAATGGTGAAATAATTGCTGTTAAATATCATTATTCTTGGTAGAAAATTAATCAGCGGTAAGTATAGTCAACTTATGGCGAAAATTCTAACGAGAAACTTTACAGTTTCTGATCACCTGATGTTTTCGCTACTTAAGATTTCTAGTTAAAATTTTACGAAAAGCATGACGAATTAACGCAAAATTAATTAAATTCAGGTCAATTTCAAAGTAATTTTCTACCAGAGGTAAGCTATTTCAATCGTTCTCGTGTTTTACCTTTTCATCCCTTCCTCTTTATCACTCAAGTCTATGTCAAAGTCATCGTAAAAATTCCATTTATGCTGATTTCCGCTAGACATTCCTACAAAACATGCACATTTCAAAAAAGAAAAAGTATTTATCAAGTCTAATAACGAAGTCATACAAAGATTAAAAAAAACATCCACTTCTCTTACCAGACTGGTTCAACTTCGCTTCTTCGGTTTCTGCAACAAAAAAAAATAACAAAAACTTTAGCATCACAGGGTAAAACGAAGAAACGACGATCCCGTCGATCGCTCGGCGCTGTCCGTGTCATTGTGGACGAACAAAGCCGAGCGGCGAAGGCGGAAAGAAATACATATATATACATAAAAAGAAAAACGCGAACGAAGGATCGCGGAGAGGAAAAACGAGGAGTTAGGAACTAATTGCTCCGCGTGGTTCTTGTCAATGAAGCCGCGATCGGAGAACTCGGCGGCGAGTCAAGCTTGTTTGAGGGAGATTTTAAAAGCGGAATTAAGTCAGTAACGACATTAGAGCTTTATTATTTATTAGAAGTTCTAAGATTATTTAGTTATATTTAAATAATAATTATTATAATTTTCATCGCGGAAATTAAGTCAATCCTAATGTTCGTAATAAAATAACTTTTCACACCGAACAGTATAGTTAAACAGAGTGTCCCTTAATACGTTTTTCATTTTTATAACACAAATTAATGAACGACACGAATCTATTTGAAGTCAAAGGAGGGGATCCTTCATAAATAAAAAATACTTGGACCTCTAAATAGTCTTGAAATAGATTTAAAAATCATCCCGGTAAAGATACGTAAATCCATTTTGCTGATACAATTTTGATAATATCTCACTTCAGTGTTGAGATATTTCCCTTTGTAAATTAAAATGAGACATCCTCATTGTCTTTATGGAAGTTGACTATTTTTATTTTTTGTAAAAAAACAATTGCGAAGTAGATACGATTTATTTCTAATATTAATTTTTCGTTTCAATAACTTCGCAATTGCTTATACACACGCTAGTGCGGAAGACACTAATTAAATAATTCAATTAAAATACATATTCTTGCATGAAATTCAGTATGCAATAATTTTCAATGTAAAACGCGATAGAATATTAATTATTATCCTATTGTCAAATGAATTAATCTCTCTGCCTGTGAACAGATAGACAATCACTGGCTAATCATCGAAGCAATAAATATTCATCAAATAAACCTTCCGAACGACAAACAACAATTATTTATACGTTTAGAGCTCAAGTGTGCTGTTAACTATCCAAACGTAGACCCAAAATAATAAACGTTCTCATAAGAACGATAAATACTGTACCCAATGATTTTATTGATGAAAAAAAAAGGAGTCCTCCATACTTCCTACATCCTTACCCCACATCTTAATCTACAAAAGGGGTAATAATCGATGCACAAAAGAGCACCCGTTCAGGCACAAAACGATGCTCCAAATACACGAAAGGTACAACAACAACAATAACAACAAAAAATGTCTCCAAAGACACGCTCGGTCCGATCCGTAATCCACTCTTACTCAAGAGAGCGAGTCAAAGGCCATTGTTGCGCGCCTCCGTCAGGACGAGATTGTCAAAGCGATCGAGGGGGCGCGATGCCAATTCGTGAATATGTGTACCTGCGAGCGTGGAGTGACACCCGTCGATGGCGGCTTGCGCCCGCGGGGGGAAAATCCGAGAGGTGAGGGTCTCGGAGTTGATAAAACGAGGATCGCTCGATTGAGCCCCCGATGAAACGGACCGCTCAAGGGGTTACCGGCTGAGATTCTATGCGCACACGTTGCTGGGATCGTAAGTGCGAGATTATCCTTTGTTGCAGTGCATTAAGTCGACGTGAATGCAGAGGACTAATTAAATTGTTTTTTTTTTCAATGGTGACTGACGTTTGGTTGTACTAAACAAATAAAGAAGTGCACCGTAAAAAAATAACTCATTTCTAGTTTTTACACAGTATATTCAACTATACAATGGGAAGTTAATCAGAAAGTTAAATTGACTTCTAGAATTTTACAGTTACATCTACAGTGTAAAAAGTCATTTATTTTTTTTTGTGTGTATTATATTACAGGAATCGGATACACAGAAAGAAATAGATTGTAGATTCATCTAAAAAGTTTGTTGAATAATACTGAATAAATTATTTTATAGATTGAACTGCACATTTAGACGAATTAAGAAAATTTTTAGTTGTTAAATATTTTGACAATTCAACCAAAACTTTCGTTGATTAGACTCTTTCTTAGTTAAATAAATTAGATTGTTTTACCAAGGAGACTTTTAGACATTTCTATATTTTTTTTGTTTCGAGTGTAATAAATTTAAGATACTTAAATTTTTTTTTTTGAAGTGCGTCATACAAAGATTGTGATAAGTTAAAAAAAAATTATTATTTGTCTATAAGTACCTTAGTGATACGCTTTTTAAAACGCTAACATCACTTTAATAGTGTTCCTTTTTTCTACATAATCAAAAAATTAAAAAAAAGTTTGTATTTTATTTTTATTTAGATGCTGCGATATTTGATTTGGGCATTCTGCAAGTTGCAAAAAACTTTGAACCAAAATTTGATGATAAACTATTTTCTACATACACGACCTCATTGTTTACTCTGAAAATTTGTTATCTCTACCAACATCAAGAACAATCATATGAAATATTTTATTATAAAACCGCCGCAAAAATAAGGTTTAAACAAATTTATTTACGAAACAAAAAAAAAATATTTAAGTAATTTCTCACAACTGACCGATACAATTTGTTTTTTTCAACAGAAATGTTTACTTTTCATTAAAAGAAAACAGTCACATCGCATTCATTTTTACAATATTAACGCATCGCCGATGCCAATAAAAAAAAAACACGATTTTCATCGTAAAGCGAATCCAGAGCGAACGAGTAAACAGGGGAAAAAATAAAAAACGAGTCCTCGTCTCGCAACGCGTGTTCTATTTAAAAGCGGAAATGAAAACGGCCGAGCGAGAGCCAGAAAGAGAGTGAAACGGACAAAAAGCTCAAACTGCTTCTTTCAACGAGAGCTCAAGGATTATCTCGGCGCGCGCTTAGGGGAGTCAGCGGATTTGATAAGCGATCTCGCCAGAGGGACTCCGTCTCCCCTCTATATCCGCGCGCAGTTCGGATTTCACTTTTACTTGAATAATTGAATGTATAGCGCGATAAATCGAAGTGCGCCTTCTTGCCCTTACACAATGGACACCGTGTCCTGGAGGGCGAACTGATCCCGGAGGCGAAATTAAAATTACAATTAAGCGAGGTTTTTTTATAGAACGTATTGGGTTAAGTATCGAAATAAGTACTTATTTATTTATATTATTTAAAAATGGTAAGACCAGATTGGACCATATAGCGTACAAAAAGAAATATAAAGTTATAACTAATTTAATCTATTATTTAATCTTTTTACTAAATGAAAGTAGCTTGTATGAATATATATCAGTGAACATAATTATTGAAATTTAAAATCAGTATGTATATAACATATAGAATTAGTACTTAAGATTCCAATAAATTTAATTTAAAAAATTTACTTTAAATAGAATCAATCAATCAATTCAGTTTTGCACAATAAATATGAATAATAAATTAGTATAATAAGTATCGATCTGTCTATACGACCATATAATTTAAATTTAATATTAACAGTCGTTCGCTCATTGGGTAAATGAAGAACTTGCACAACAAAAATTAAATGGATAATTCTTCATTTAAGTGTACGCTTATTCGCATTTTAACTGATAAAGGTGTTTGACATTGCAATTTATTATTTTTTTTTTTTCAATAATTTGCTACGATACGGGGTTTTTTAAAAAAGTTATAAGTTTAAATTGAGACGTAAAAAATGCGTATTATTTATGTCTAGAGTGATTAATCGCAAGTACACAAGAATATGTTCTGATCGGGGAGGATAGCGATTCGCAGTCAAGAGTTACCCTTTTCTCGTGCACGTGCGCACGTGTGCTTCAAACTCTCCGCACTTCCGACGTCAATATACGCGGCGAGAGTATGTAAGGGAGACCGAGAAGCGCGACTCGTTAACTGAGGGGTTGATCCTGACGAAAGAGATTCGTTAGTCAAAATCAGAGTGGATGAGGCTGGATTGGCGAATCCCATCTCCTCGCACGTAACTTGGTTTGATTCTTTTATTTTTACCAACAGAGCCATCTGACATTTCTCAAAGGGTCCTTATGATTCAATCAGCTGAGTATTTAATTTTGAATTACGAACATTTTAAGTTTTTTTTTTTTAAAGAAACAAAAAAAAAATACACTGATTTTAATTACTAGTAAGTCTCCGAGTTCCTGATTTCATTCGTAGATTATCTCGAGTATTATTTTTTGCATTAGGAGATTGAAAAGTGATTCGCACGTCCTGGAGGTTTTTCTGGAAGCCTAAAATTTGATCTAAAAACTGAAATAAGTGACTTTTTTTTTTAGATCGACTTTGTTGGTACACTTTATTATAAGATCGTAACAAATTGTAAAAAAAAAACTCGACAAAAATTATAGATCGATAAGACTGTAGAGAACAATTTACTATAAATTTTTGAAGATTTTATATCTTGCAATAGATTGAAGATGTATATATTGCATAAAGATTTATACATTGCATACTGTAAATACAAATAATGTAAGAATTACAAAATTAAAGCATACTTCGAGTGTTACAATATTAAGTCCAAGATTTAAAACAGATTAACCTTCTGAAAAACTAAAAGTCATTGACCTTTGTTTCTAAATCAAAGGATTTTCTATAGAATTACACAACGAAATATCGTCATAGCTATAGAAATTCAGCGTTGATCAAAAAGCCGTGAAAAAAAAAACTGAGAGTGCGAAGATTCAACACTCCCCTCAGCGGACGATCACTTACGCCTCGATTAATTAATCGATCAGGGTAAGTATTATCAAAACGTAAACCTGCGCATCTCCCAGCCTACGGATTACGTGCTAATTTCCATCCAGCGTAACCCGAAACGCTCCCATCCCGAGAATCGCACGCGTACCATTTACATATTTACATATCTTCAGCGCGGGGGTCGGGGGCGAGAAGCGGACTTGCAGATCATCGAGGATTTGCACGCACGAAGTAACTTGGACGCTCGGGCTCGAGAGCATCTCCGGGGCGCGATGACACGGCCACGAGTATTCGAGAGCTCCAGCGAGGAGGTACATCGGGGCATGAGGGTGAGGGGGGATTAAAATATGTATATGGGCTTCGCGAGGGAAGAAGAGGCGGAGGAGCGACGATAAGCTCTCTTCTCTTGGAAAAAGGAGGAAGACGGACGGGCGCCGCTGAGGGAATCGACGAGGAGCGAACAACAACGACAGAGACACGAAATTACACACAAATAGAAAGCGAGTGGGGGACGCAACTCTGCGAAGAGATAGGGATAAAAAAAAAGAGGAGGGGGAAGGGGTCGAGAGGAATAAATAGAGAAATAAAGAAGGCGAGCGGAGGTCGGGGGATAACCCGAGTGCAATAAGAGGGTCTCGGGGTGGTTATGTCCGCGCTAGGGGTTGGCCTCTCTCTCTCTCTCTCTCTCTCTCTTCTCTTTCTTCTTTACATCGATGCCGAAGCGAATATGGGGACTTGATTGGCACACACAGGGTTAAGAAGGACTCGACTCGAGTGAGAGAGAGAGAGAGGAGATGGCGGGGCGGGCAGAGGGTGTCGTTGCCAGGCAACGGGGCGAGCACACAAGAGAGCGACGGCTTGGCCCGACACCCGAGGGGAGAGTTTTCTCCCTCGAGGCTCGTCGCCGCCGCGCCGCCGTAGACTCGTGTACCCCCCACCCCCTTGTGGAGCCCTCGATATACAGTCTAGCTCGAAAGTTATCGCACCTGCGCGCGAGAGCCTGTGCTTTTTTTTACGCCGAGGTTTAACGGCGCTCGCTGGGGACTTGATTTGTTCGTTTATTTGCGCATTGATTATTGTTGTTGAAGAATTGATGGATATTATTGTATTTTTCGTTTTTAGTTTTATTTATATGATATAATTTATATCATTATTTTTGTAATCCAGTCCTACGAACAGGTAAATAATTTTAGCTCTGCAGGAATTACTTTATACATTGCACTGTCATTTTATACTAATGGTTTTAATAAATAAATAACAAAATTATATACGCAGACTTGCACAAAGGATGGTACTGAGCGCGGCGCAGTAGGTATAAGATATAATTTAAATTGTAAAACCGTCATTATAATTAGAGGAAATATCCAAAACCATTATCTTAAAAATTAGAAGTAAAATGAATTAATTTTTAAGATTGTAATAAATAAATTGTAATAAACTTCAGGAAACTATTTTTTTTATTCGACTGGCGTGTCAATTTACGATGAAGGATATATAGAAATCTTAACATTTTCATGTTTGGAATAAATGTTTCCGCAGTTCAAGTGACGATAATTTTAAAAGAAGTGATTTAAATTTTTTTGGAGAAATATTTTACTAAATTCATAACCATTTCTAGTACTTTTGTTTACTTTTTAAATATTTATTTACATTTCTGTCTCATTTTTCTTATATTGATATTGTAATAATCAGTAGAAGATGATTTTTACATAAAAATTAATGTCAAAGTTGATTGTGAATGATTCCTTCTAACATTTTAGCAATCATTACATACATTTACTTTTGATTACATTTTCAAGAGTAAAAACATTAAATTAAGCAGTACTTAGAACGCGCAGAGTACTTAATTAATTTAAAAAAAATTGGCTTTTTCTTTTTCATATCACCGTCTCTTTTTTATTCTTACAGAAATATGTGACGATCAGGCGAATATTTGAATGAAACGGACTACTATCCAAGTGAAGCGGTTACGTCAGAACCGATCAAATTATTAACAGTTGGCTTCATTTTTAGGCTCGCCATTTCTTCGAGAGAAAAATATAACATCAAAGGCTATGAATTAAAAAGATAGTAAACGTAAATAAAAAAAACAAAAATATTATTCCCTGTACGATCCTCGACACTGATAAGCGGTCCGCATCAAAGACCCTACAAATAAAAAACGTTCCATCCTCTCCACACTAAAAAAAAAGGGGGAAAAAATTCGAGCGCTTCTCGCAGCATATTTTCCGGCGATGCGTCGTAACGCACGAAGTATACATATACAGCCGAGGTAGCGGGTGGAATAAAGCCGCGCCACGGGAGCGCGAAAAAAAGCGCAATCGCCCGGCGGCCCAGCGGCCTCGTCGAATTTCAAACGTTCGCGCTCGCGGAATAAACTCGATAGTGCTATTTTTTGCACTCCATGTAGCGAGTTTTTCGGGAAATTCGCGGCTCCGGGTAACAAGTATAAAAAAGAGCGACCGGATTTCTCTCTCTTTTTTTTTACCTCCGCGACCTCATGGAATCGGCGCTATTCGCCGCTTTTTTTTGTTGCAGCGCATATCCGACACGCTCGCTCGCTTTCCGATTGAATTCGCGATGCGCTCGATGCACGTCGACGGGCGCGTTGACGATCGCTTTTGGACTCCGCTGTTGTTGTTTTTTTTTATTATATTTTTTCTTTTTTTGTTTTGTAATGACAGATTGCTATTGAAACTTTAAGTGGATATTTGTGACTTTCAGTACGTCGTTAGTGAAATTGTTATATGGATTATGCTAAAATTACAGTTTTTAAGCTGAGTTCCTAGTAATAGACGATTAAACTGAACTTGCTTAATTTCAACACGTTTCGACCTTAATTTCAACCCTCGATATTGAACAGACATAAAACATTAAGTTACTTATTTATGATATTTATGGTATGGTTTCATGAGTTATACGAAACAAAAAAAGTTTTTTTTTGATACTCATTCTTAATATTTTTTACGTGATATAAAAACTATTGGAAAGATTCTAATGTCGCCTCATCATTATTTCATTAACTTAAGGGGGTTTGGACCTATAAATTTTTGCTTGTTTTTTACCTGAAAAATAAAAAGTATTATATAAAATAAATTGATTGTTTTGATGTCATTCTGGTCTGAAGAGTTGTAGAATCCAAAATTATTTGAGTAAGTAATCACAAAAATTAAAAATCTACTTATATTTCTTTAATTTTCTTTAATTTCATAAATTTATACAGTTTTTGAACTTTTGCAACTACTTACTCAAATAATTTTGAATTCTACAACTCTTCAGACCAGAATGACATTAAATACCAACAATTTAAGCCTTCGGACATCAAGATCCATGCACAAATGGGACCTGTAGGTTACGCCAATGGTTTTTTTTTTTAAATCAAGCATAGCGTAGCATAAATAAGTTTAGAGTCTTTTCTCTAAGCTCATTTTGTAAATAATTAGTTATAGTTATGTAACACATAACAAGCAATTTATTTTATATAATACTTTTTATTTTTCAGGTAAAAACAAGAAAAAATTTATAGGTTCAAACCTCCCTTAATCAAATAATGATCGACTGCTGTTTACTTCGTAAACTCACAATTAATCACTGCATAATTAATCACTGCCCAAAATATTTATACAAGAGCATCACTCAAAACTCATAGTAACATAACATAAAAATAAAAATTAATTTTTTGCATTACATACATATTTTTTCAATTATTTTAATTTGTATTCTTCGTAAAGCAGAAAACGCATGTTTTAATCTTTAATCAATGAGTAAAATCAATAAATCATTACTTATAAAGAGTAAAATTCTTACTCTTTTATGAAGTAAAAAATTGCCGTTTTACTCAAATTTTGTCCCGCTAGATTTACAGTTTAATTAAGTCCAAAGCAGACAGGAAAAAAACATCAATTAAGCCGGTATTTTGCCATCTCCGTACGTTTGCGAAGACCATCTGCCAGTGTTGTCGACGGAAGCAAGTCACGTATATGCACCAAACGCATCGACTCTTTCCTTTGCATCCCCATTACACGCTCGGACCGACCGATCATTGTCGCTCGTCCGGCGGTGCTCTCATTTGCGCGGGCGTCCATCAGATTCTTTTTCTTATACCGCGAGTTGGCTGCAGCGTTAATTAAAGAGGGGAGGGGACGAGCGCACGACTCATCGTCAACCGGCCATAATTATGTTCGCCGTTATATTGGCCGCTCAGCGTCTGGCTGCATTTAACTAGCGCATATCATCGCCATGTGTGCGTGGGCACACAAAGCCGCACCGAGCAACCCTCCCCCACCCCTTCCTCCTCCCCCGATTGTCAATGATCAGACTCCATTTGTGGAATTGCGCCCCCCCTCTGGTCCCTCCGCGAGCCAATTGACTCTGCAGGGTGTATGTACATATACACACGCGGGGCCTCGGTGCGATACATCGAATTGATTGCTAATTAGCGGAGCTTCGCCTTGTTTTTGTCCGGGCGCGTGTAGACCACGACACTGTAATGTGCATTGCAGCATACGCGGAGTTTGCACTTACGCAGGGCGAATTGTAATCCAGGACTGTAGTCGTGTAATATTTTTCCACCGCGTGGAGATGTTACTTCCTGTTTTTATGTATGCTGAATAATTAATAACACGAGCTGCAAAATGTACCTGGTGTATTCTGCATTTTTTATATTAGTATAAAAAATGCAGTCATCAAAAGTGCAGTCGCAAAAACCAGTTTTTTAAGCGCACGTTCCAAATTTAATCCAGTGAAATTTGCTCATTTTTTCCAATAAATGATTTGCAGTTAAAAGAGCACACTGCCTTAAAATTCAGTGAATGTTGCATTGCCATCAGTTTGGAGAGTCAGCGGGCAAAAGTTTAAATTAAAAAATTTTTTTTGTAAACTTTTATGTCCCAGATAAAGAAAAAATCATGGGAAATGCACCTGAGAAGGGATGAAGTATAGCTAGATTTGAAAACTCTATACGTAATGTAATAAAAGATTATTTCCGATGGGCAAGATCCATCATTCAAATGCCTGTAAAATTTATAATTTTTGTCAGATCTTGATGAATCTAAGGGCAATGTCTTCCTCTATATAGATAATGTCTAGAACGGATTTGCTAAGCGAGTCATTGTTCACCAAACACTCAACCTTGAACATCGTCGTGTTACATTAGACCGTCAGAAATTTGCTAAAATCTCGTAAGATTTTGGAAATAGATTAATCAGTTACCGAAAATTCGCATAGCAAATTTATTTACCCTCTTTCATCAAAATCTAACTAAACTGTAGATTTTATAGCCGTTCGAAGGGCAGGCCTTTCCCGTCGGAGCCAAGTGTGAAAATTACCTTACATTAGTACGTTTTTTTTATTTCCACTTTAATTAAAATACCAAGTAAATTACTCATCTTTACACATTTAACATCTTTAAAAATTACTATAAAAAAATTCGTCAAACCTCACACATGCCCGCATGGCCAAGCTTCATTATATAACTGCACGCGAAATTAAAACTGTTCAATTTCACGCCCTTTTAACACCGAGTAATAACCATCCATAAAGCCGTATATATTTACATATCGAATCATGCAAAGCTCATGGAACTGAAAATAAAAAAAAAATATTCCGTATCGCACTTTTATTTCACCTCCTCGTCTACGAATCAATTTCCAATTTTCATCCGCGCACCGCCAACCGAGACAGAAACAATCTCCACCTTTCCGCCTGCAGTATATACAATCCTAATTATAACACTCCGGTGTGTACAGGCGCGGGTAGAAACAAACAGAAAAAAAAACTAGCAAAAAAAAAACGTTGTTAAAAAAAAGCTTTTACAGAAACAGAGAGAGAGAGAGAGAGAGAGAGAGAGAGAGAGAGAGAGAAAGCAAACTATTCGCAGTACGTTTCGCATTTCATTATGTTCGCGTGGCGCTCGCCAGGCAAACACGCCGTTCGAAGCTGCACAGCCCGCGGCGACCGCGGGACAATTATGTGCGCGCTGGGGAGAAAAAAGGGGGGGGGGGGCGGGGGTGGTGGTTTGCGAGCGGTAAAAAAAAAAAGGAAGAAAGGAGCGAAGTGGAGCGTGAGCGGGTGGCTGGCTGCTCGCTTTCCGCGGGCGGGCAAACATTCGGGGCCCGAATCTCTAATTGCGAAGCGCGACATTCCACGCGCGGGGAGCGCCACTCGATATTTGCCTGTGTGCTCGTTCTCGCCGGCGGCGTGTCGCGCCCTGCGCCTCATTATGACCGACTCACCGGCGGATATTTTTCCCGCTGTATGTGTGTATGTATATAGTCCGAGCGACAAACGGGATGATGAGATGTGTTTTGTACGGAAGGCTGCTTTTTGTTTTTGAACATTGATGAGGATGGTTCTTTTTCATTTATTTATTTTTTTTTAGCTGTGAAATTAGATCGAAGAAAATGAAAAATATCTTGTTGATCTTACGAATCGTGAATTACCGAACAAAAGAAAGTGTACTTCGTCTAAGCGAAAAGGCACTATTGAAAACAAAATTGTCGGAGATTAGGGGTGCGTTCCTTCATCGCACAAGGGAGAAGGAAGTTTAAGTCATAAGAATGTGAGTAAAAAAAAAAAAAATTCCTGAGGGTTCGTCGAGAAATTGATTTCAAACTCAGGAAGAGGAATGTCGAGGGGCCTGGCAGCGTCGATGGTGGTCGACCGGAGGGAAAAAATCGAGTGGCAATTAATTAAGGAAAAAGGTGGGAGGCACGCCTGCTCGACCACTTATTTATAACGATAGCGCCATTGTCGCGTGGAACTTTCAATTTCCGACTTAACTTGAAAAATCGACTGACGCGAGACTCTACCCTCAAGCAAATTACGGTTTGATCTTAGTTAGTAATAAAAATTACGTGTATATTAATTGGACCAAGTTTGTTTATTAAAGACTAGAAAAAATTAGAATATTATCAATAATAAACTAAATGAAAGTATAATACAATAAATGTATTTGTTTGCGATATTATTTTTAGCTTAGATTTAAAGTATGTTTTGATTTTTTAATTTATTGTGTGGGGTAATAGTAAAGTAATACTGTAATGTCTGTAACTATTGTGCTATTTAAAGTCTAACAAGTGAAAAATTACTATAATTATCGAAAATTCTCTAAAAATTAGTAGAGAGTTTCACTATTTTGGTAGTTTTATACTAATTGAACTTTAGAGGGTAATTTACAGGAAGTAACTTTTCTAATTACTAAAATTATTACTCTTTCGATTGTAATTTATTGTGGTTTATTTTTCAATTTCGTTATTTTTTATACCGTAATTGCAATGATCTTTTAACGCCATAATTCATACATCCTAGATGTGTAAATTTTGCAAAATTCTGTAGTCATAGATAGAATCAACTTAACAACTACTCTCTACCGCAGATTCATTCTTGCAGTTCATCGCAATGCTCAAAATTTCCTCCAGCGATAAAAAAAAAAGAAAAAAAAAAAAGACTCGCCCATCCGAGCTTGAATTTAAATCAACCAGCGGCGCAAATTTTATCCAACTCGAATGTCGAGGCTCTCCCGGTACACCGCATCAACTCGCTGGCGCATATCAAAGCCCCGCGTAGTCGTAGTAGGATCCTCCGAGGGGGGTGGGGGGTTAATGGGTGGGGATCGCGCCATAGCTAACGACAGCAAAACGCCGGGGCTATAACGAGGTTTCGCCAGGGGCCGTCGCCGAGAGATTGCCACCGCTACGTCGCTTCCATGCGATATATAAAGCGCGCGCGCGATCACAGCGGCGCCTAATTAGCAGCTTGGCGAGCGCGCGAGCGTAAGAATTAGGAGGCCCGCACAAAATGGTGGCCTGTGGCCGCCGGGGCTCGCTCTGGCGAATGGCTGAGGGGTGGTGGAGGTGTAGTCGCGGGGAGAATGTTATTGACATGACGGTGTCGGACGGAGGGAGAGAAAGAGTGACGTAGACTGGAGTATACAGCGAGAGAGAGAAAGAGTATGGGGTGGGGGGTGGGGAGGAGGGTACGGCCATCTTGGCTAGCGGCACCCCAGGGCGCCTCGCTGTGACACTCGCCAGAGCCACCACCCCTGTATATACACACGGCCGAGGCACCCTTTGAGCCAGCCCGGCTAGCTCCCGGGGGTTGCTTGTCGCCATGGCGACCCGGCGCTCCTGTCTCCTCTGTCTCTCTCTCTTTCTCTCTCCCTCGCACGCGCTTTTGGCCGCTTCGGCGACCAACGCCACCCCCTCTTGATCCGAACGCGAAATCGCGTGTATGGCGCTGAGGAGGAGGGAGAGTCGGTGCTCCGGGGATGCTTTTTTTTCTATTTTTTTTGTGCGAGCTACGCGGCTCTCTCGGCGGAATGAAGCGCGTTAATGAGCTCCTCGCGTCGCTCTCCCTCGACTTTCTTCGAGGCCGCGACGTTTCCCGAGGGTGGGAATGTTGGAGGTGAATTTATCCTCCTCTCTGCTGGTTTTTACCTCCTTCGGCTTTGCCGGGACTGGCTGCCTGCCTGGATGCGTTTTGTACACGTCGACTGATAGGAAGGGATATATGCGACTTTTTTTCTTTTTATTTTACGGTGAATGCTTGCGGAGTGGTTTCGCGTTCGTCTTCTTCTTCGTGGTCAGATTGTCGGGCTTAAGCGAGAACGCTTTCGAATTTCGTTTGAGAGATCAAACGCGACGGCCGGGCAAATTAAAACTTGTCGTTTACTAAATTAATGAGAAATTATGTACAACGTTTTCGTGAAAATGTTAATCCAAGTGTCGGGGGACAATCTTTTCTGGCGGAGGACTTTTGACGCGTTGCTATGTTTATTCACAGACTCATTTTCTTTTTGAAACATTTGAAGAATGAGAATCTCAAATTAATCAGTTATTCATTCAATTATAATCATCAAATAAATAAATAATCATAAAAATGGAACGATTAAACGTAATTCACAAGAGAATTATATTTTTCATATTTTTTATCTTTCTTTTAGTTACTTTTCCTTCTTGATTATTACAGCGAGATATAGAAGAGGAAGAAGCGAAAGAACAATTTCATTTTTTTTATTAATAAAAGCACCGCAACTATTCATATTTCAACAGCAAGGCAAAAAAAAGTCTGTTTTACTGAGCGAACAGACACGCGGCGAAATTAGCTAACGCTAACAATGACGAACGCGCATAGGTGAGGAAAAGGCAGATGCCAGGCCATTCAAACTGCCGGCAAAATTTCCTCGCTCGAACATCCCGCGTTGTACGTTATATACCTAATATCCGACGTGCACAATGGATCCGGAATCCCGAGAAATTTGAAACGTGCTTGACGCACCGATGATTTTCGACTCGGCTACTGCTACATACGTACACGGAGAGAAAAGTTACTATACTGTTTTATAATGCAATAAACAAAAAACTGTACTCAAAAGTATATTAAAATCTGTTAGACTTGTTACTAAAACTTATTGTCAGTTCAACAAAATTTATTGTAAGTTTAGCAAATTTATACTATACTTTCTCGTAAAATTTCTGATTTTTCGAATTTGTCCCTACGTTATAACAAAGTATAACAATGTTTACTAGAACTTTTCTCTCCGTTTATATGCAAGCTGGTTCATTTAGAATTTTTTGAAATCGCAAATTAAACAACATAATTAGTTACACAATCTACTATAAAACACATTAAAACAAATTAAGAATTCACATATGTAAAGAAAATTTATTGCGTAACTTCGTACAATTCTAAAAAAAATTTCAATGCTTCTAGTTTAAATAATAAAAACTTATACTAAATGGCCGACGGTCTATGTAACAAAGTTAAAATATAACCTTGTTAAACTGTACGACCAGCCTTCTAAAAATTTACAGCAGTGACTAAAAAAAAATTTGTACCCCCCTCCCCCCCACAAAAAAAAGAGACTAGTCCGTTCATCAAAGGGCCAAGCGGAAACAGAGCATCATTTCGCCGACGCGTACGCGAAATATTGCACCTAACGGCACGCGCATATATACATACACCCGCGGCGGGGTGAACTGCGCTTTTACCGGTCGCGCTGGGAAAATTAACGCTCGCCACGCATCTCTACGTCCATCCCCCTGAAGGGGAGAGGGAGGGTGGTTCGCTTGTTTTCCGCGAGCTGCGTAAATGATTTATCGCTGCGACAAAGGCTCCGGCGGATCGGCAATTTGCCCGCCATCTATTAACTTACCGCGATTTTTGAACACCCGCTCGGCCACGTCGCTCATGCGGCTGTCTACAATGTGGAAAAGATCGGTCTTGAATCGGTCCTGCTGGCCTGATATAGATATTTTATATTCGTGTGTGTATAAGTGTGTGTGTATGTACGTATAAGTACGTATAAGATTGTGTGCTGTGTGTGTATGTAAGAGTACGTGTGCGTGTGTTTGTGTACAAAAAATGCAGTTTTGTGAGTATGTGTCCATTTTTTTATGCGATGAAGAGAGGCACGTTCGTGATTTTTGACGGGCGAATGTGTGTAGTTCATTTTGGACCAGGGATCGTATTTTCGTTGGGAGAGATAATAATGCGTTTGTGGATTCGTCGGGGTAGTATAAATATGATTGACGAGGTTTTGGAGCAAAAAGCACCGCAATGTGTTTATTGTACTTTTACGATGGATCTGTACGGTATAAGACTTAGCGGAATGCTCGTTATTACGATGATGGGTATAATTAATAATACACCGCGTTTAGGTAACAATGAATTTACTAATACAAGCGTATTTGATGGAAATATTTTGGGTTTGTTTATCATTCCGGCGGCTGGTGGGTATTGCTTGATAAATTGTTTTCGAAGAAAATGGCGAAGGGAAAACTTTTCCGCAGACTTTGATAAAATAACACAACGACGAAGTATTAATTATTCACGATATTATTTGGTAAAATAATATTTATTATTATCGTAAGTCGATGGAATCATAAATTACAATATTGTTACAGTAGAGGAATTTTATTCGATTACATTACTGAATTAAAACGTTTTCATTACTGAATTAAAAAATTAAGCGAATATGTAAAAGACAATGTACATAACTTCGCTTCAATAAAGTACATCAGTCAATATGTTTAAATCTGTAATAAACAGGGTATTTGATCAATTGTGAATTAACAATTTTCAATTACATTGATACTCTGATTATAAATGAAATTTAAAAGCCAATTATTTAAACACCTATTAAAAATATTGACTGCATTCTTTAGAAATTTAGGCTTCTGAATAGGGTTTATTTATAAAAAAAAAACTCTTCGTAGCAATTTTCGTAGCGTGAATTTTCAATTTGCCTTAAAATTCAATAACTATTTCACTACATTAAATTTAGAAAGCGCATATTGATATGAAAAAAAATAATTAATTCAATTCTTTTCAAAAACAGAACAACTGAAGAAAAAAAATATCATCAACAGTGTACCAAAAAATTCGATCTCGAGCGAGCGAAAAAAAGTGAGACGCGTTGATTCGAGGTGCATATGAACGCGTTGATGAAAAATCACGTTGGATCGGTAAGAGAAACCTCGACCCTGCCTCTCCGTTCGATGAATCGAGGCCGCGATTCTCCGGGTTACACGCAGAGCACGTGCGCACCGTAGGTATAAAAATATCAGGCGCCCAGCGATTTGAAAGGATCCGCGCGGCCCGTTAATAGGCATTATATTTACCGAGTCCGTATTATGAGCTGCCCGGGGGATTATTATGGGGCCTGTCATGTATGCGCGGCCTAATAACTGGTTTTAAGACTCACCCCCCACCCTCCGCTCTTCATCCCCGATCTGATATACCAAGGGCAAGCGTCCACGTACACACATAAAACCACACAAACACAAGTACACACATGCATGTACATCGATATACATATAAATAGTTGTATAAGTCTCTCCTCCCTTCATTTCGCGTAGGCACCATTAAAAGCACTAATCGCGCAGACACGAGGAGCGCACAATGGAGGAGCCCGCTTCTCATCAAAGAAAGCCGCGACTAAATCATTGTTGCCTCCGGCGCGCGAGTTTATCACTTTGACCTCGGCCCGCGGGTCTTTATGGTCCTCCTTACGTAGCGTACTCGAGCGCACGTGGACGAAATCAAGTAGCGGCGTGTACGGGGGTGGCTCTGCGGGCAGCCAACCCCCCTCCCCCTTCAGGTTCATGCGGGGGCGATGGCGATCCGATCGCTACCAACTCTCGAGTGGGCTTCTCGTTTTGAGTCGGAAGCAGCGCTCGGGGACTTTTTATCTGGGCCCGAGATAAGGAACGGAGACCTGGAGGGTCTCCCTGGTGCATTGTTTGACGAGGCGAAATTTCGAGTGCAGGTTGCTTTTCTTACGCCGCGAGTTTTTTTTATGGTGTATGTGCATGTACGTGAGTGTTTATATGCGGATATGCAAAGGTATAAATATACACGTAATAGATGTATGTATGGAATTTGTGGAGCCTCTTGAGCTTCTTTTCCGATGGCCGGCGATATTCCGACGGCTTAGTGGGTTTCGAATGGAAACTAAATGGTTTTTGGTATGTAGGTTCGTAGTAGGGTTTGAGTGTACAGCACTTTTTGTTTTGTTTTATTGACCAATTGCTTCGTGGGAGGTTGAGAGGATGTGAAATCCACGTTAAATCTGCGATAGAGACATTAGTTGTGGTGATCCTTATCTTGCTATATGTTTAATCGATCTTCTTAAGAGAATTCTTAAGAGTTTAAAACGCTTTCAAATTGTCGATATTCACTTAGCTTTGAAAACACTATTATTCATAATTTTTTATATTTTTTACAGTAAAGAAAGTGATGAGTTAAGATGGATGTAAATTAAAAAAAAATATTACACATCTGAATTTTTGATCAGCAGGATTTATACGTATTTATGAAACAGGAGAATTTTTTTAATAATTTAAAATGACTTTCCGAAATTTAAAATTCGGTCGTGTCCAAATTCCGAGTATCTGAGTCTTCAGAAAACTCGAAAATACTGATACGTAAAATAGCATAATCATAATTATGAGTTTTCGTAGAATGAAAATATTGGAAAAATTATAACATTACAATTACAATTTTTTTTATAAATATAGTCAAACTTCTTAGATTTTGAATAGTATCTGAAATAAACTACATAGTCCCTTTTACAAAAAAAAAACATGTAATATTTTTTTGGTAATATTTCTTCATAAGGACAGAAATTAGTCAATTCTTTGTTTTTAAAACTGCAATACACTACTAGAAATACAACAATTCCACTTATTCATTTTTAGGGGTAAGATAAAAACGTCTTTACTCAAAAAATTACCAACAGTTTGTCCAATCAAAAAAGTACACACCTCCTCTCCCACTGTCATATCGTCCACACCCAACGCGCGACAAAATGATCCACGTGGATCCAATCGGCCATCGCAACAGCAGCGGCCTTATAGCACCAACACCGCGGCTAAATCAATTACCCGCGCGTTTTCGTTTAATTTCCATGGGCAAACAAACAGACGGTCGCTTAAAAGAAGCCCTCGGCGCGCGAGAATCAACACACGCGGCGCTCGTCGTGAGAAAGCCTGTAGCGTCCCGCGAGCCAGAGAAGCTCGCCCGGGGCGCCCGGGTGTTCCGAATTCGATCGGAACGGGCGCTGTGTCCCGGGGATACATTATCCCTCGCGAGGCTGCGTAACGAAACCGTTTCGCTCGCCCCTGGGTAAACTGTACGGCGCGCACGTGCGGCCCGCCGAAATGGATATAATATATATATGTACATGTACGTGCACCTACTCGCCGATTTGGCCGCGGCTGCGATGTATGCCCGAGGGGCCTCTGCCCCCGTGAGGGATTTTGCGCGTGTACGCAGTGGAGTCGGCTTTCCCGAGATTCTAGCGGCTAGTTCGTGGGTCATTATTGTATTTTTTTTTTTTTATGGCGAAATGAGGAAAATTGAAAATTTTTTGTAGGGGTTTGGGCAATGTACATGGAGAGTGCTCTAGCAAAAATTATTCTGCTCGTGAAAACGATCATGGACTGACCTTATGAAAATATTACTTTACTATGTAGAAGTGTGCATACATTAAGTTGGGGTGAAAATAAAAATTGTTGCTGTCGGCGTACATAAAATTTTTAGGTTGTATGACGTTTGATGTTTCATTGATGAAGTTGCAATCCTACACGAACAGTGAATTTTAATAGATTCATGTTAGTAGAAAAATTACAAAAATTTTAGGTAAATTTACAATGGAAATAATTATTGTTATTTTTTTTTCTATTAAGGTCGCTGTGATTAAAATTAAGACTCTTATAATTTCTATAGTAGATCTTTTCTGTTTAGATATTTCAATGGTATCGGATCTATTAATAAGAATTATTCTGAGGCTGACTACTAAAAAATTATTGATATAATACCCAGATCTATCTATAGTGCGACTATGTCGTGTAGATTTTTAGATGCAAAAAATTACTGCATTTTTAAACCAAAAAACTGAAAGAGATGGCTTGATAATGATGGAGACAAAGTAGTAAGTGCAGAAAGGGTCAAAAGAGCTTCGTTATATACTTTAGTAAACTCTCAACCTTCTTTATTTAACTTTATCTAGTTGATCAATCTTGAGATAATCGTAGAAATATTTTGAGAGTACTCTACATAAAGACATCCTTTAGTGTTTTGAACACTGTAAAAGTTATGTACTTTAATCTAATTAAAATGTCTTGGATATCAAAAAGTACACTCATAAAAAATTAAGTTTTATACATAATTAAATAAATTGGATAATCTAGCGATGACAGTTGACTTCATTTTCATACTAAATATTATTTCAAAATAATTACGAAATTAATTCTTTAAATTATTTTCAATCACTTTTTTAACATGCAAGGCTTTTCTTATTTTGAGCCTATTCGAATATTATTTTGATATAAAGATTTAGTTATAAACTTTTATAAAGTTTGAACGGAATATAATAGTGGTTTTCTATCAAAAGTAAATATTGTCGATTGTTAAACCAAGTCTACGTCAATTATTCTTTTTCGGTTTTCGTGGGCAGAGAGTTAAAAACTAAGGTATTTTTTTCAATTAGAAATGAATTTCAATTCGATTCGAAAATCCACTTGAATAAATGGTTTGATAATACCGAAAAGATAATTTATTACAATATAAAAATTGGATCGTTTCGTCCAATTCCAATCCAAATTTTTTTAAATACTTGTCCTTACATTAATCTTTAAATACTTGTACAATAAGTAGATTTTCCAATGCTATTTAGTAGATTCTTCTACACGCTAAAATGATTGGAGTCAAATTTCACTCTAAATTTTTAATGGAACACTCGCAGATCTAAATTGAACTCTACTGGAGTCAATTTTGATTCTACACGAATAAAGCGTTTTAAATTCACTTTAAAGGAAAGTCAATTTTCACTCTGTTTCACTCCAGCTGATTTAGCGTGTACCAATTATATTAAATTTTTGTGAGTGAAGTTACCCCAATCCCTACAAATAAAAACAATAATTCCTAAAACTTGAAACAAATTCTGTCATCATCCATTTCGCGCAAGGAACCCTCAAGGCAAAGTGGTCTCTTCCCATATGAAAATTCATTACTCAACGTTCACCCGGTAGACTCGCGAAATCGAGTGCTCCAGAGCTCTCCGTATATCGAGGCAGACGCATACTCCGAGAGGCCCTCAGCTCCGGCAATTGTCACGGGGCTGGTTGCGGTATCGGCGCCACACATACACGCGAGTCCCCCGCATCGCTCGCCCCCGTCATTAAGCCGGAGGGGACGCGATGTATCGCATGGCGGCGAATCCCCGCATAATTGCCTCTCCGCCCTTCGGCTTCGGCGCCAACTCCCCAGCGGGCGCGTCGCGTCGGGCTTAGGGTGGGCGCCCGCGCGTGGGAGGGAGAGAGAGAGAGAGAGAGCTAAGCGTGCACTCGCCATTTTTAGCGGAAACCTCGGGGGACGACTCGCCCACTCGTCTGAGTGGCAATAATTGATTGAGATGATGGCGCTGCGCGGAACGCGCGATAAGATGCCGCGTCGTGATATGACCCCTCCCTCCTCTCTCTCTCTCTCTCCTTGTAATCCTGCTGATGACTCTCGTGTCTATCTTTTAAGCCCCTTTTTTCTTTTTCTATTTTTTTTTATCTTTTGGTGTTGGTGCGAGAGATGCGAGTTGACGATGCGCGATTTTGTAGATTGCGAATGCCTTCATGAGGCAGATTTGCTGGTTTCTTATTTCGAACGTTGGTAAGATTTTTGCAGTGAGACAAGAGAAATTCCATCAATTCTTCATATTAATTAGTTTATTACTTTTGTTATTAGATTTTTTTATTAGAGACGAATATTTTTAATAGTTCAGTAGTGTATGCTTATAGTGTAAAATTTAAATGTCGAGTTATACATTTATCGATGTGAATTTTGTATATGTTCCCCTTTTTTACATTTTAAGAATTTAATAGAAAATTGAAATACTGATAAATGAGTGTTCAAGCGCGTGGCTTTCGTCTTTTTTTAATTAAAGTGCATTAACAATTCCAAGTACTTCTATTTAAAAATAAAGATCTTTAGGTTATTGACGATACTGTCTTGTGGTAAATGTTATAATTTTTTGAGTTGAGACCTTGCAGATTACTATCTAAAATTTTTAACTAACACCGAATAGTAGTGAAATGCAGATTCAATTTTTCATAAAGATTTTATTTTATACTGGCGTTTAGCCAGGCTTTTAGATAATTCAAAGAAATATTCTACTTCAATGATCTTTCTACATAGGTAATTTGAAATTAATATCAAAAACTACAATTAAAATTTCATTAAATTAAACAAATCGTTTTACCTCAAAAGTTTAAATCCCCAATGAAATAAATGAAGAAAAATTTTATTAAAAATCCAGCGATGTTATATTGTCAAGAGCCTGTTTACAAATTCCCACAAAGCTCATATTTACAAGCAAATTTACAATTTAAAGTCGAGTCTCGCTCCTTCCACATTCAACGGTTCGCGATACAGATTACACCGTTTATCGTGCAGAATAATGCTAATTAATAGAGCAGAGCAGAAGAGAGAAAGGGAAAGAAGGGAGTGCGCGCGTGTGTGTGTGTGGGGGGGGGGGGGTTAATACGCACGCGAGTATGCATCTCGAGTTCGTTATAAAACCAACGGTATATCGACTTCGATCCCGACGCGCGGCTAAAATTTTATCAACTCGAAAATCTGCAGGCGCATGCAAAAAGCCTCCTCCACCCCCTTCCTCCCCGGGGAAGAGAGTAGGGTAAAAGTCCGTCGAGCCATCAATCAAACTAACCGAAACAAATCAAGCAATTTCGAAAACGAAATCGCCCCACTCAAAAACCGCGATCAATCGAAAACAAAAATACGTCACAAAGAACCGCAGGAAGCAATATGAAACCCACCCCCTTCTTTCCCCCGCGGACCATCGCGTGGGCGTGCGTACGCGAAGCGCACAAAGAACCGCAGCGAAATCGTACGCGAGAGAGAGAGAGAGAAGGACTGAGAAAAAAAAGAAGGAGAGCAGAGCAGAGCAAAGTATACGAAGCAGAGAAAAAAGAGGAGAGGGATAATATCGCGAAGAAGCGATTAGCAGCGGCACGTGCGCCGCGCGCCGCCAAAAGGTTCCGCTTAGCGGCGGTAGATTTGACGTGCGGGCGTGTGGCGCGGCTTATATTGAAAAGCGCGGAACCGGCTGTCGAGATACGGATCTGACCAATCATAAAGCCGCATAATGGCCACTTCATTCAGCCATCCTTGTGCGTCGTACCCGCCGAACTCCCTCGAGCCCTGCGTGTATGTATGCGTATATATGCATAACGCGCGGTTCGTTCCCCCTGGTCGGTCGCACAAAGGCGGAAATTAGTCAGGTTCGTTATGCTTATTAATTGACTGACATTTCCGTCATATTATTTGTGCGGATGAATCGAACGCCTCTAAGTGCCTGGGGAGCGGAGGTATAGGGGGAGGGAGGGCACACAGCCTCTCGACGGCGGACCTACGTCAATTGCTTGCTGCGCCGATGCCCCTTCCGATGGATCGTTGCGTACGCGGTCTTGCTACTTTTGTTTTTTCTTCGTGTGTATCCTTGGGGGAATGTTTCACGGTGATGTATTGAAAAAAAAATGTTGATAAAAATAGTACGCTCTACTCTCTCAAAGGTTGTCAGTGAAATTTTCACTATTTGAATAAGTGAACGTTTTTTTTTACTTGTGAAATAGTGGTAATTTCATGTTTTAAATAGTGATTATTTATTGAGTATAAAGTGAACCTCCATTTTCACTAGTCAAATAGTAAAAATTTCACTATTTCAGAAGTGAAAAACTGTTCACTTATTCAAAATAGTGAAATCTTCACTGAGAACTTTCAAGAGTTCTCTACATTCTATTCAGTGAAATTTTCACCAATTTAAACAATGATGATTATCAGTGTTCACTGATTAAATAGCAACATGTTTTATTTTTTACCAAATGAAAAATGAAATTTTCACCCTTTTTTTAAACAGTAATTGTCGTTATTGCTAATTAAATAGTGATATTTCATATAGATGCGCTAATCATTAAATATATCGAAACTTTAATGAAGCGTTCCTAATTGTTCTTTTGCTTCACAGTAAATCAACTTTTTACAGTGGATTAATTAATTAGCTAAATTTTTTCTATTGAGAGACGCAAGTTACGACGGTAAAATAAAAAAGGATATAATGTATTTCAATAAAAATAAGTAAAAGTATAAAACTTGATGAAAATACTAAAAAATCTCTACTACTTACATATTCATGAAAATTTTTCTTAGAAAAATGAATGGGTGCTCAAATAAATGCCCCGCGCGATATAAATTGATGAAAAAACATTTATTCAGATCAATTTTCATTTACGTTCAGTTAAGCGACTCTCTCAACGAAGGAGCCACTCCATTAATCGCGATGTCGAAAAAAAGCGCAAGAGAAACTGGCGCTAAAGAAAATGAAAAGAAAAATCGCATAATATAAACGTACCTCCTCGTCCCTCCCCACTTCCAAAAGCCTCGTCATTACGATAAAATCTTTTCAAATCTTTGTTTAAAAATCCACTCGAAAGCTCGAAACGCGCACGAGGCCCTCGCGCAAATCTGCCCGTAAATCAGCACTCCCCTCGACCAGGAGCATCCGAACGACGGAGGCTAAAGAAGAATAAAAAAAAAAAGAGAGAGAAGTAAAAGCGGAAGAAGAAACGAACGGGAGCGTCATTTCGATCTGAAATAACCCGGAGCGCCGAGTGCGATTCAATAAGAAAATCGCAGCGCCGTCATCGGCGCAGTTATATACGTGTATATACGTATATGCATGCGAGAAAGGGTTTTTCATTTGCAGCCGAGGGAAAACACGGCCCGCTGAGGCTTTTAATATCGCTCCGGCATAAATCATCGCGAAGTGCCGCGATTGTGTGCCCCTCATTCGAGGAAAGGGGTGGGGCCGAAAAACGCGCGAGCGATGGGTTTCGCGTCTCAAGGATTCCATTTTATCGCTGACGAATGCAGCCCTCGGCTCTACTGCTACCTACCCCCTCGTTCGCTTCCTCCTCGCTTTTTGCCGTCGACGTCTCTCGCCCCCGCCTCGACGCTCGCTCGCTCCGGCGAATCCGCCTACTTCGATGGCCTGCTTCTTTTGTCTCTTGGTCTTCTTTTTTTTATTCTTCATTTCGTTCTTTTTTTCTTCGTTGTTTTTCTTTTTGAGCCAACGGATTAATTCATTTACTGAGTTACTCGACATTGATGATTAATTTCTACTTGATTTTTTGTTGGACAATAAAATGATGTTTTTTTTTGGGGGGAAGCTTGTACTTATTAAGAAAGTTACTAGAGTAATTTCACTTTTTAAATTATTTTTTATTAACTTTGATGCAATAGTAGTTTTTTGTAGAAATTAAATATTCCTTATTGATCCGAACAATTGAGTACGTTAGATTATTATAGAACCTATATGTTTTTTTTAAAGAAAGCTGCAGTCTATCTTAAAAATGTTACAAAATTTTCTTAGCAACCCACGAGTTTTATTATTTAAATTCTTCTAAAAATGCTCACGTATAAGGCAGCGTAAACTAGAAGATCCACAGCCATCCAATTTTGACAAACAATTTTTCTTTTTACATGTATTTAAACCACTTTGGACTCAAATTTGAATCGGCGGATGCCTGCTTGCAGGTATCCCATCAGGGTATGAAAAGCTTGTTGGGCTGGGCTCCACACATACATACCGAGCGAGCCGCGTCTCAAGGGCTCCATTTACCCGCGGTTCCGTCGGATGCACCCTTTTTTCCTCCGACTCTGGTCCATCCATTCTCGTTCCTTTCTTCCTCACCCCCGCCCTCACCCCATCACTCCGCGCGTCCCCTTCTTTTTTTTTCGCGAATAATTATAGCCCACGGAGCCGTTGATTACGGACGCGGGACGAAACTTGAAAAACCCGCCAAAGTGCGTAGAATGAAACGCGGGGAGGCGGGAGGAGGAGAAGAAAGGAGGTTCGAGTGGCTCCGCCGCTGGAGGGTTGGAGGAGGATTTCGAGATCCTCGAATCCCTTTCACGGCGAAGGGGCGCCGGGAAACGTCACAATTGAAAACGACTGGCGCACGTAGATTGAATTTTTTTTATTCTCTCTCTTTCTTTTTCTATCCTCCCTGGCTGGAGCTTTTTTTCTTCATTTCTTTCTCCGCCCCCGCCGCCGACGCGCTGCTTACGCCTCCATCCGTCTTTGTGCTCCAGAACTACTTACTTAAGACTCTCGCCGTCTTAAAATGTCTTAAGCAGCCGTTTGTGTTGTTTTCGTTGCAGCCTCGTGGCCTGTTATTATTTTTTTTCATCGTCGTGAAGAACGGCACTACTATGGAGATATCGTGGAAAAAAGAGTGACGAGAGGTTTCGCGAGGCGCGCCATTCGGGTTAAGTTGGCGGGCTTTTAAGAATGTGCCTCGGCGTTTACCGTAATGATAGCGCACTTGTAGAGTGGCTGGAGGAAATAAAGACGACCCTAATTGTTTATTAACGGTTTGGGATGAAAGAAAATTACTTTGATTGAAAATTATTTATTTTATTGGTGTACTAGACTGAATCAATTCAATTTTCTGCACATGGGATTTCATTTGTAAAACACTGGAGTAATTATTGGAAATCAGAGAAAATTTTTAACGATGTTAATTTTAAAGTATCGATTCATTAAAAATGAACAATAAACTTAATTTACAAGACAAAGAGGGTTTACCAACATCGAGAGTGAGCGTTATATTTCTTGAATTAGTAATTTAGACAAGTTTGTAAACTTTATTTAAAAGAACAAAATGAAAATATTGAAAAAATATTATTTTTAATTAAATCAAAATACTCTGACTGCAGGGTAAAATTTATTTATGATTTAAAAAATTTAAAATGTTACGAACATGTACATTACGAATCCAGTTATTACCAAACAAATTCAAGAACACCGACAAAACAAGGCCACCTTTATGACAAATTTCTTCCTGTAGACAATTGATAACAATAATTTTGTTAACTCATACGAAAATTAGTTGATTCAGATAAAATTTTTTAACTGACGACAATTTCTTGATTATTCAGGTAACAATTCCAATCGCATCTTTAGAATAAAATGAAAATAAAAAATGAAAAAAAAATGATAAAAAATGCGAGAAATTAGCATAACTCTCGATGGAATGATATAAATTATCATTAACTTTTGTCCAGACAAGTCGCCAACAGCAGCAATCGCGTGCACTCCAAAACAATGCTAATAAAACGTCCTTCTAACTATACACCCCCCGTATCTCGAAATCCTCCTATACACAACAGCCGGCTCCACTCGTCGCTCGGTACATGCAGTCACCCTCTCGCATCTGCGTTCTCCGTAAACCAATAACGCCCCGCACCCGGTGACACATCCGCAAGGCTTGAAAGACCAAAGAAACCGGGGGGCGGCCGCCCTTCAATCCGCAAAAAGAAAAAAAATTGCAGAACCAGCAGATCGAAAGAGAAAGTAAAGCTCTGCGTGCACGGTACACATAGGATGGGTTCGAAAAATCCGCGCCAGCTCTCCAGCTTTGGCCTTAATTAAATACCGCGCGCGCAGTCCGGAGAATTTCATTAAGCCCCGTCGTCGCCGGGGTTGCGCGCGCGTTTACGCGAGAAAGCATTGGGTCGGCGTTGGGAGGGGGAGGGGGGGGGGTAGAGTGCGGCGCGATGGCGCGCGGCGACGCCGACCGTGCAGCTGATTGGCCGGCACCCCCGGGCTCGACCCCCTCCCATTCCTTTCACCCCCTCGGATCGACCCCCTCATTGTCATTTTAATTTCGAGCCGCTGCCCCCGGCGACGAGACAGCCGGGGCGCAAAAAAAAAAAGAGAGGCGACCTTAAGCCCGTGAGATTAGCCGTGGCGACGCAGGGAATCGTCCTCGGCCGCCGAACGTTTTTTCGCTGGGAGGTAGACTTGCGGGGGTGAGTTATTGTTGTCACCCCTGCGGAGCTTGGAGAGGTGCATGGTTAGTTTAATTTGGCGATAGGGTATGGTATTTAATTTGTTTTTTTTTTGTACCTTTTTTAATGTAATGTTTAAATAGTTAAATTACTGAATATTTATTATACGTCGACAGTTCCACAGGTGGATTTCCTGTGTACTTATAAATTTTGATGAAATTTAGCGATTGTGCAAAATTAACTTTAAATCTTTGAATTTTTAAATGATTTCAATGCTAAATTGAGTGGTTTTATTCACAATAACTTACATTTAAAAATAGGAATACGTTTTAAGTAAGAAAAGCATTACTCCTTGTACTTGAAAAAACAAAACAATTAAATGCCAATAAAAGGTTACTTCCAAATTCGTAGAATAACAAAAAAAATTCTTCTCCGTTCTAATTTAATTCTAAATTTCTTTTAAATTAACGTAAGCCCTCTTTATAAAACTAGAATAAAGATAAATAAAAAGAACTAAGATTATCTTTGCATTTTGAGTTACTATACCCATCGATTTTTTCCCCTCTCCACATCATCACTACACAATTGCAATCTTCAAAAGAATTTCCATCATCAGCAGTAAATTGAAAATAAAAAAACCAATTAAAAACCAAAAAGGGGCGCAAGCCCCATTCAAACTCGTATAAAGAATTCATAACGCCCCGCGAGCTTAGTAGTGAATAAAAATCGCGTTTAGCGTGGAAAATTCGCAATCTCAAAAGCGCCAGCCAGTAAAACAAAAGCCAACGAAAAAAAAATAAATAAATGACAAGGCCCCCGCGGCCGCGTCGAAAAAAGGCGATGCACGACGGCAAATCGCGCGGGTGGATGGACGCCCGACATGTTTGCAGTTCATAGCGACGAGACACTCTTACCGCAGGCGCGCGGGCGCGAGAAACGCGTCGCTCCGACTGCGCGTGACAGCCATTTTAATTTTAGCCTCGTACCGCCCTCCCTCCCCCTTCGCCACCCCCCCCCCGGGGGAGGCCGTGATTTTCATTCCCCGGTGATGGAGCGTCGTGGCGCACTTCAACCCCACCCCCCCGCTGTACTCGCGGGGCTTCACTCTGCTAGACGCGTGCATATATATGTATATATCGCCTGTCGCATCTAGAATCGAATAAAAGCCTCCCCTCTTGCGCGTCCCCATGTATAACCGACGGCGTTTAATTTTCAGGGATAAGCCGTTTCTGCACAGGGTACAGGGCTCTTGCCTTCGCCAGGGGTATTGTCTTATTCCCGCTTTCCTTCTTGTCTGCGTGAACCCCTTCTTTTGACTGGCGCTTGTTCGGGGGTACAAGTTTCCTTTTGGGTGTGGAAGGGTGTGAAATATTTTTTTCAATCTGGGACTGAATAAAATAATATGGCGTTTAGATTAATTTTAATTTGATTTAATTAAAAAGTTGTAATAAAATAGAACGAGTGAAAAACGATAAACAATGATATCGTTGATGTTGAATCTAACGCAGAATAATTTTCTATGTATTATTCAGTAAACCAATCCGGATTAAAATACGGTATCATAATTAGTTTCATATCGAATTTCCTTGTAAATTTAATTCAGAATTTCGTGTGGTTTTGATACAAGATCATCGTTATAATTTTGAATTCCACTTCTACCTGCTACACGGCTTAACCATCTTCTTCCTATTCTCGAATGAAGTATATAGACGTAAATTTAATTAAAATGGGACACTATTTTCAGTAAATATATTTCATCTTACAAAATGTAATTTTCTTTAGAGAATTCTATTTGTAATTTACTTTATAAAATGATGCAACTTCAATTGTAAGGCTTTAAAATATTATTAAATATTTGTTCCTATTATTTATTTATTATATTTTTTTTATTGAAGGTGTTAATGCATTAACAAAATTTATGAACAAAACGTTACTATTTTACTCGAAATTCCGAAAGTAAAAGTGTCGAAAATTCAATTTTATAATACTATATATTAGTATAACTAGTAATATTGAACATCTCGATTTATTATTTAAATATATCGGCAATGTTAACGCGCTCTCGCGCATTCAAATTTGTTAAAATTACAAAATGAATCATTGTACGGCATTTACATAAACTTTAAATCAGGTATCAGATTAAGTATTCTGAAACTCAAAGTTTACCTCACGAATCTACGTCAATAAAATAAAACAAACATAAACTTTTTCGATTACTCAAATTTCAATGTAAAATACACACATCGAAACGCTTTGAACTTCAGTGCCAATATAAATTGGAAATTTTATTTTTTATCCATCAAATTATTTCATTAAACTAAATATCTCCAACCGCCTGCGATCGCATTTTTTTCTATCATGAAAAAAACTTCAAAATACAATAATTTCAAATTTGAAGAGAGTCGCCGTCAAAAAGAGAATAATAGGATCCTTCGAATCTCTTAATTAAAACATCTGCGTAGCATCGCAGCACGCCAAAATAAGAAAAATAAAAGACACAGATTCCTGATACGGAAATAAAAATCAAACGAAACGCCAAGGCGCGTCTCACAACTGACTTCAAAATTACAACATCCAGAGAAAAGCGGCGCTCTGCTTCGTACAGAAAAGAAAGGACCACATGCAAAAAAAAGTAAGAAACGGAAAAGAAGAAGCAAGAGAGAAGAATTAAAAAAAAAAAAGAATAAGACAGTAGCGCAGAAGAAAAGAAAGACGAGAGAGGAGGAGCTCGAGCGAGTGTGCAGAGAGAGAGAGAGAAAGAGAGAACAGGGGTGAGCTCGGCGCTCGTCTCTCGCTCGGTGACTCGCGGCGGAAGAAAAGAAGAGGATAGGGCTGCACGGCGGACCGTTGAAGCGAGGCTCATTTTGCCGGCGCGCGTTAGCGACGTCGTCGAGGGCGCGTCATGGGGGTGAGGGGGTGGGGGAGGAGGCCGCCGCGCTGGCGCTACGTAAAACGCCTGGCTGGCGACATTATTAGACGCCCCCGAGCGAGTCGGGGCTCTCCAGCTATATACATAGAATGTCGAGCTCGCGCGCTGCCCCCGAGCTCCCGGAGTAATGAGAAGAAAAGATGGCAGAGGCGAATTTTCTATGCAGGCGATGCCGCCGCTCCCGCTGCTCATCCTTTCTTTCTTTCAGAGGGACGCTTCGAGTTCGTCGCCTTTTTTCCTCTCTTGCTCTCCCATTTTTTCTCACTCGCTCTCTCACTTTGTCTCTGGCTCTTTCTCGCTCGCGCTCGTCTTCTCTTCTCCGGGCGCGGGGTGCGCTCTTTATTTTCTGCAGCGCCAGCAGCATCTCGTCTCTTTTTAAAACCCCTTCGAGGCAGCGGCTCCGCTCATTTTTGCCTTTTTCCGCTGCGTGGCCGTTGCAGCGCGAGAGCCTCGTTATATAGAAGAGAGGGAGGGAGGGACGACGCAGCTCTCTAAGCGAGGGAGGAAACTTTAATTTTTATCTCCGGCGAGCGAGCTTTCCTGTGCTGCGGAACATCACCCTCCGCGCCTCCGCCAACCACCCCCCGGACCCAACGTCGCTCTTTAGTGCAGCTTCCTCTCTCCTCTCGCTCGGGTAATGGCGAGAAGAGACGCGATTCACAGGGTAGATTCGATTTGCCCGGGCACTCGAGGATTTACTTAGACGGTGTATTAAGAGTTAATTAGCGTTTTGTTTTTTTTTATTTGTTATTTGCAGCAATTACGGTGTTTATGCTGAAAATCGGTGGATGAGAAAAGGCGCGGGATAGTATTCCATTTTGCGAGATAATTCGAAGAATATTTAAAGAAATTGGTTTTATTGTTTATTTTTCGATAAATCGAAAATTACTATTTGTTCACTGAAAGGTGAAAATAGTAAAAAAAAAAGATGTAGGGAAAATATGTAATAATACTAACAGGGTATTTTACATTTGTAATAATTTGCTTCTTATTTTTATTTTTTGAGGATAACTTTCCTGATTTGTTATAAAAAAATAATTAATATATGTATTAAAATAGTAAAAATAAAGAGTAAGTCGAAATAGTGAAATCAGAGCGGCAAAAATTTTATTCGACTAAACTTAAGTGTGCGTCCGTGAAATTCATGACTGAATACCCAAGACGACAATTTATTTATCTCAAAAAATCCTGTACTTTTTCTAGCACCGAACAAGAAACGATTCCTTACACGGATTAAAAAAATTTCGCTTAACCTTCTTCATATTCATAATTTTTTTTTATTAATTCCTTTACAAAGAACATTTCTGCCCGCCTACTAATAAAAAAATGAATTCTAATCCTGTCTAAAATAAATGAAGAATTATCTTTTTATTTTAATTAATTACTCCAATAAACAAATAAACCAACAAAAAGATTTTCAACATTCTAAATAAAAACAAAATGAGACAAAAGAAAAAAGGAAGTAGCACAAGATACTTAATTTTGAAAGGAAGAAAAGAGTACCCTGAGGCAATCGCGCCGTTCTCCAATGCAAGTGCAAATACTAGGCCCAGCTTTATTTCAATGACAATTCCATATATATATACATGCCCCGATCGGCGAAGCGAAGTTTTAAGCTCACGCAGAGCCCCCGGTCCGTTGATATTGTTCATTTTCGGTTTCCACTTAACGTCGCGAGTCGCTGATAAAACAAAAGAGGCCCTCCCACTGGATGCCGTCGTACTTCCTGCCTATGCACGTGCACACATACCTCTATATATCTATAGATAGATACAGCCAGGCAGGCACCGACGTCGCCGGGATTATCGTTCCCTCCCTCTTCCGGTGCGCCTCTGCTTCTCTTTCCCTCGCCGTTCCGCAAACTCGTCAGCAGTGAACTGCGCTTGCGAGAAATTCGATGAATGCGAAGGAGATGGGGAGGGTGAGGGGCTAAAGGGCGAAACTCTGCGACTGTGTGCCGAAGGAATAAGGGAAAAATGCGCCAGCCAATGGAGAAAATCGGTGGGCATCCGAAGTCAGTCGAGGTCGGGGCTAGGAGGTTGGTATAACGTATGTCCTCTTGACCGCGTCGAGATGCGAGTCGCTCGTTATTGCCTCTCCAGGACGCGCATCGGTTTTCTCCTTTTTCAGCGTAAGCTTATGCCGCTGCTTAACCCTTTCCTCCCTTGCAATTCTCTCTGCCTTATTCTTTGCCATTTCGAGGATTAGCTCCGACAGTGGACCTGAATGATCGACTCAATTGCGCGCTCGTCGATTGCTGACGATTTTCGTTCTATTTTAAGGGTTTCGATTTCTTTTTTGTCACAGGTGCCGACTTATTTCTAGTCAGATTTAGGAGATTTTAGTTATTTTTAATTTTTTAAATATTTACAAATTCTTCGGTATGCTTTACTTCAGAATTTTTTGTTTCACGAAATGTATATTTTTGCTATTGCCAAAAGTATTACAAATGGTAACGATTCGTAGTTTTATTAATATGCTAAAACTGAATTTGGAAAATAGAAGTTCAAGGTGTTTTCTAAGACAGCATTTTTTGCTAATTTTAGTGTTGAGTTTTTTAGCCAATGTAATTTCTGATAGATATAAAAAAAACATCGTAGTTATAAATTTTCCTCTCTAACTAATGTTAAAGTAGAGTGAGAGAGAGTTGATCCACTAAAATGCAATATAATGCACACTGAAAAATAAATTGCTCCTGAGCATGCGACTATCGACTAATCTCTCAGATAAAAATAATCATATTCCCTGGTAGGAATTTGACCAGTGATGATCAGTCGCTGGTCAGTTCCTAATGAAACTAGTCAGTACCTGATTACCACTGTGCCATTTCTACCAGGATTCTACAATAAAATTAGCCAAAAATATATTAAATTTTTCTATATACGTAGGATATTTCCAATATTCCCCAATAAAAATTATGGTAAATTTTACTCTAAAGTATGATAATTTTTATCTAAGAGTCCAGCCTGTTGCCGATTTCTCAGGCATACAACGAATTTTTAAAGTACTTTGAAAATTAAAAAATTCTATCTCCCCAAAAACGAAAAATTCCTCTCCAGCCCCAAACTTCCAAGATAAGGCTCGATCTATAAGCGTCGCGCAAGACAACCACCATGACGAGCACATAAGCTGGAAAAGCCGCGGGAAAGTAGGCGCTCGGTATCTTGGGGGGTTTCTTTGAACTCCTCCGTTGAAGTGGCGCGTCGGGCCGCCCCTTCTGGGCCGCTAAACTTCGCTTTTTTTTTTAATCTGCCGCGAGGGCGAAGTACCCCCGGACGCGTGTGTACACACTGGACTTATCGCGATCGGGTCCTCGTGGTGGCGCGCAAAGCCGCCGCCTCCGTACCTCGCCAATGGGATTTGCGGCCGGCGAACGGCTTACGCCGCGGATAACGAGCGTCCTTTTGCTCTCAAACGAGACTCCCCTTCTTCGGTCTCTTGGAGCTGTCGCTGGACTTTGCTCGAGCGGAGTCCACCGGGTAGAGCTCTGGACTTGCCTTTTAGTCGGAAATGTAACGTAATCGTTAGATTTTTTAATTTATTGGCATTTTTTCTAAAAAAAACGTATTTTTCTAAAGTCAAATGTGGTTATTGATTATTACAGAATTTTTTATCTCATGAATCCCATTTTAATGGACTGTAATTTGAATTAATAATGTTTAAGTTATTTTAAAAATGTTAATCAAGAGTTAAACAATTACATTTATTATTTTTTTGTATCTCGTTCCTTAAAATTTGAAGAGCTATGTAAAAATTTGACGCTACATACTTATTTTTATTATCATTTTCAAACAGTGTATGTACGTGGTTTTGCAGAAGTAAATGTGTAAACTTTTTTCAATTATGAAATGTTTTATAGAAAAAGGAAAGGATGAAATATTTTAAAAAGTGTAAATTCGAAATTATTTCGTGTGCATTTACTATTGCAATTTGTAGAATCAAAGAAATTTGGGTTTATTTATGTTCCTTAGTAAATTAATGACATAGTCATTAAGTTAAACTTTTTTTAATGAGTGTGTAAACATTCTAATAAAAATTACATAGTCACGCTGATTGATCATCTCACTGTCAAAAATTGATAGTGCAAAACATTGTATTTTTTCTATATATACAGTTATCGTTACAAAAATAAGATTCTTAAATACTTAAAGTACTAAAAAGAAAGAAAAATGCATTAAATTACGTCAATGATGTAAATTTCGAAGCGAACGAATCAACGAAAAGTTATTTTCGCTTAATGCTATTTCTCGCACACTGGGTATATTATCAGAAAATGGAAAGCGCGAAGCCGAAGTGAATAAACGCAGAGCAATGAAGCCGGCTGGAGTTCGCTGAAAGTGAGAAAATTTTTCGATTCAATACCGCGCGGTTAAAATACATAAAAATAATTTTTGCTCTTTTGAAGAAAAAAAAAATTTAATGAAAGTTAAATACGTGTGAAGTTCGCTTGGAGCCACCAGCAACTATTAATGCCTTCATATTTTTTACACTCGAACTATTTATTCAAGGCTTTATTATGCACACTCGCGTAATCGTTGAGCTAATAATACGCGATCCAATCTGTTGATTGCGCAAAGGGGACAAAAAAAGCGTTTGACTGAAACACAATGGACGGATCTTTATCTCATGTGACCAACATCTCGAATAAAGAATATCGTCAAGCTGTAACATTTCTGACACGTGCAGCATTTAATCTCAAATCAAGATAATTTTTGTTTTTAAATGAAGAATCATATCTGCAGCAACTTATACATATAATTAATAATTAGAAAATTTGAAATTGAAAACATTCCGTCGGTTTATTTAAGAGTGAAATTCGAACGCATTTTGAATAATTAATGCGTGAACTTTGTTTAAGTAGTAACAGACGTCTGACTATACAGTACAGTATTATGAAAAAAAAATTATGTATGAAATAATCAATTTATCTCTTTTCGCAGAATTTATTCCCACACAATTTAAGCACGTGTGCTTTTGTATTTACTTTCAGTATGTAAGTTATTTAACTTATAATAATCCAGAATAGCGAACGGATTTTTTTTCCTTTCCCGTATAACGTTTTTAATGCAAAACGCAGCAACGACTCTGGCACAGGAACCCTCGTTAAATAATCAACGATGCCTAAAAGTAAAACCTTTAACGCGCATCAAATATATCCCACTTTCATTCATTTAAAAAAAATAAAATATAAAACGCGGACAAATTAACGAGAAATTAAAATCTTTCTTCGTTGAAGTAAAAAGAAATAAAATATAACAATAAAAAAATAAAAATTAAAAGAAATATGGTCGCTAATAAAGTCGCCTTTGCGCAGAGACACACCCGTTAGACGTATTTGGCTAGGGTATGGTGTGGGGAATATACTATGCCAATATGACGTCGAGGGCTTGTTCACAGCGAGGGTGGTGGGTAGCCATGGTAACGCCGGCACCCGCGAGTGTCGGCTCCAACGCCAGCCGAATCCCTCATCCTCCCTCTCCTTTCGCTCTTCCCTCTCTCTCTTTCTCTCTCTCTCTCTCTCTCGCTCTATCTGCTCTCCCGGTTCGCTCGTTTCCCCGTCTCTCTCGCTCTCGACGCCGCCAGCGGGGGAGGAGGAGGTCGAAACCACCTAAAGCCATCCTATAGCGGATATATATAGCTGTATTTAGAGGAAGAGAGAGAAAGAGCGAACAGCGAACGCCTCCGCGATCAATATGGTGGACAGACGCAACGACACCCTCGCCACCCCCTCCCTCCCCCTTATACCACGACCACCCGCTGCTACTACCTTCCGCCCTCTCTCTTATGGCGCTCGCGGATTCTGCGACGAAAAAGAATTCCCACAGAGGCAACTTAATTTACGGGATCAACTTTTTTTTCGCGATGGTATATCTTTTTTTTTTGTTTATTCGACTGAGGGTTCTTTAAAAACAAATAAATAATTTTTGGTTAACATAATGCGAGGGGGACGGGGAGGAAGGGATAAGCTACGATTGTTTTTTATTTTTTCGAATGTGTATGCTAATAGAAATTTGTATGATGTTGAAATTTAATTAAATGTGCATTTGGAAATATTAAGATTAAAGCGAAATAATAATTTTTTATATCATAAGAATTTTATATATACAATATTTATGAAATATTGATAACGTTTTTTAATAATAACGTTATGATAGAGAGAAATAGAAGTTATCGTTAAAATAGAATTATTATCTACATTTTAAGGACATTTATAATTAAAAGACGTTATCTAAATTCTGTAAATGTTAAAATAGTACATTTGTATTTTAAAAAATAATGAGATGTCAAGGTACATTTATTTCAAAATCTGTCAGATAGATAGAAGTAGTAAGCTGATAATAAATTGAAAATTTAATACTCGGTGCTTTTCTTAAAATACGTCATGAAAGAAAAATAAGAAATTGTTTACTTTCACTTTCTATACAATTATATATATTCATTTGTTTACTATCTCTTTCAGGGACTAAGAAATAAAAAGTTCTTAATGTAGTCTTAAATATTAAAGAATTATAATAATGAAATATGTAGAAATAAATACAAAAATATTGCGTATTTAAATTTTGTACGATACAAAAAATAAATAAATAATTTTTTTCTGAGAAAACGTGGAGGGTTAAGTACTTTAACGATGTGAAATACGAATTCTATATTTATACGCATTTCAAACGCGGCGCCATTGAGTTTGAATAAATTTCTCGTTTGAATAAGCTCATCGATTTGAACTGTTTATCCACGTACTTTGAAAGCGAGAACTTCAACGGGCAAACCGCGGTCCAAATATTTCCGCAAGCTTCATCGAACTTTTCACTTTTATTTTACACTTTACATTAATGCTCATTAATTTAAAATGCATTTATTTACGGATAAATATAAAATCCGTCGTCAACAATCAAGTTGATAAATATGAGATGATTAAAAATGATTGCTGATTGTTATGCAGAGGTACAGTGAATATTATGATGAGAACTACTGTTATAAAAATTGCATTAAGGCTTTTGAGAATTTAATTATTTGTTTGATTATTAAATATTAAGCGGACAAATAATTTTACAGTAAAATTAAAGAACATATATCATTTTAAAATGCTAAATACAGAAATAATGAAAAATAAATATTGAATTTGTCGATTGAATTACAAAACCAAAATTTATTAAGAAATATGGAATAAATTTTTTCTCATCGATAAATTATTAACTGTGTAAAATATTTAACATAATTATAAACTTCGCAATTCAAAAGCATTTAAACCTTTACAATGAGGTTATTGCTTACCTACTATCGTTTAAAAAATCTTTGATAACGCACTGTATTTTTACACCGGCGAATTTTAAAGTATAACGATCTTGATTGCATAACATTTTATTTATTTACGTTTTTAATCCGTAGAAGCCAGCTCAATCCCTTTAATTAACAATTACAATCAGTTTCAATCCGTTAAAACCATCAATAAAATATCAAATAACTCTTAAAAATAAAAATAAAAATTAGACGCATAAAAACCATACCACCGAATCCGCAGTAAATTTAGCACACCCGACGAATAGAGTGCACAAACACTACATCAGCACATTCAGCGTTTATCACACCCGCCCCTCCAAACTCTACGGATCAGCGGACCATCTCAAGTGCGCGATCCAATTCCGTAAAATTTCGATTCTTCCCACCGAAATGCACGGAGGGGAGGTGAGCCTAGGAGGGGGCGGGGGTGGGCAGGGGTCGAACAATGCCAGCAGACAGGTCGAGCGCGCGCGTATCGTCGGAGGCGGCGGGCCGACCTCAGGTGTACAAACAGACCGCGGGCGATATTGCTAAAAACTCCGTTGCGCGCGCGAGTTTAATCTTTCGCTTCGAGCAATTTGATTCGGCTCACGCAGCCGGCCGCCTGGCGCGGAGGGGGTCGAAGGAGGGGTTTCACTCGCGCGCGAGCGCGCCTGCTCTCGCTCGGCCTCTGTTGTGGCTGCGGCTGCATTATACATGTGCATTCCGCTTTATTTCGCGCTCGCGGTGCATCGACTACAAAACCCGTCGAAAAGCTCCCGGAAATTGGCCTTACCCTCCCTCCCCCCTTTTCCTCCTCTGTCTCCCTCTTGTGCATTTTTTCTCCCTCTTTTTCTCTTTTTTTTTAAAGATTTTTATCGATCTGTATTGTAGTTTTTTTTATTGTAAAAGAAACAATGATTCGTATGTATATAGTGATGCATGGAAAAACTTAAGTTTGATTCAGTAAATTAGGAACCATATCTGAATTCATTTTATGAAGTACGTATTAGAAGGGATTACTATTAAATGTACAAATTATAAGGAATAAGGAATAATAAATAAGGAATGATACATTTTATCGAATGCTGGATAATTATTATTTTCCTTCACTTTGGTGGTTGACTGGTTGAAAAAAATTATTGCAGAATCCCGTGAAACATTTTTTAAAGGAACAATTCCAGATGTCAAAACTCAAAATATTTTTATGTATTTTTTAATATTTAAAGTTGAACGATTAAAGCAGGTTTACGTTTATAAACAAGTTGATCAAATAATCATTGAGTTTTTAATTTTTTTTAATAATTCTAAACCTTTTCTTTTAAACAAGTGCGTATTCACGTCCACTTTCTCATCGAAAAAAGGGATATGCAAGTATTTTTCTAGTTATTAAATAATTTATAGTTGATCATTAAAATTGAATCGATCGACGTTAGAAATTACTACAATAATCTTTATTTACTATTATCTTCTAATTTATTTCGCGATTTCAGTAATTCGCATACAAAACCCATCGAAAAGCTCCCGGAAATTGGCCTTACCCTTTCCTTCTCTCTCGCACTTTAACTCTCTCATCTCTTTTTTTTATTATTTTCATCCGCGCATTGTTGTTTTTTTTGCAACGTCGCTTTTTTTCAATACCAGTTTGAAGGGGGGGGGGGGCTGGAGAAGGGCGAGATGAAGTTGTTACGAGCACCAGGGCGTGCCGATGACCGGCGTTGATTATAGTCGGAGAGTCATTCCGACGCTTTGTTTTTTTCTCTGTTCCTCTTTTAATATTTCCGACGCGTTCGCGCTTGTTTATCTTTGACCCCTTCAATTAGGATCGAGGGAATTGATTTCAAACCTTTTTTTTCGGCCGCCGGTGGAAGTGAAATTTTTATCATTGTTGCACTGGTGGTTTAGAGCCGCGACAGCTTGATGTTACAAAAATAACGAAAAAGGTATTTAATTTGATGTGGATTTGTTTTTATGATGGGTATGCATATTTTGACATTTTATAGGAGAATTAAAAGGCATTTCAAAAATTGTAAATAAATATTTCAGATTTTTGTTTAAATAAACACTTAAATTTAATAAATTAGATAATTTAGTAAAATACATGATACCATGATCGGAGGATTTCCTTTTTTATTTGACGCAACTTTTAACATTATTTTTCAATCAAGAATCTTATACTGGTCTTAATAGAAAATGTGTAGTATGCGCTTTAAATTTAAAGTACTTGAGGTGTATAATTTACGTAACCAAATTTCAGTGTATTCGATGTAAATTTTATATAGTGTAATGGACATCAATAGCTTTAATAAAAATTTTATGCGGATCCATTATATAATTAATTAATAATAAGAAATAAATATTATTAAAAATTGATTGAAGCGAACCTAAATTATACAGTAGACTTTATTGTTAAAAGACTTAAAGTTGCTGTAAATGTATATTAATTTTTTAAGTTTGTGTACGTTGATTGTAGCTTAGTTGTGTACTAAACCGGAGAAAAGTGCATGAAAATGAAATTTTTATCTATAACTGCGAATCCATATAAATATTTAATACACATGTCTTACTATTCCTTGACCTTTTCTACTTGCCAACCAAATATTGCCATTGCTTTTTTTTTAATAAAAAAATTTAACGCCTTCTACCCAAAAGCACGTATAATAAAAGAATAGATTTCCAGGTAAATGGACAAAGTTTGAAAAGTTAATAATCAAAGAAATTTATTTCTTCTATTTCCTTAGTAGGTTAATAAAATAATTATTGAATATTTTATTATCCTAACTATTTAATTATATTTTAATAAACATTCCTAAAATTAGTTGTCACTCTGTTTGCAAAATTCAATATTTTTTAAATTTCATTGTAAATAAATTTCCTTCTGATTGTTTTTCTTGCGTCAAGAAAGTAATTTCGCAGATTTTGCTCATGAACAAAAACAAACAAATTAGTTAACTATCATTTCAATAAATAAAACATCAATGTACACTCACACTTATTCGAACCTTTTCTACTGAGCCCTCCCTACACAGTTTCTTAGCCCTGAGAAAAAAAAAGGAAAAAAGAGAGGAACTTCCATAAAGAACGGGGTACGTAGCCTAAGCTTTGACTTTGCTGACCGGGAAAAGGGGGAAGGTGGGGTGGAGGGCGCGAGATGAGAAGATTCATATTCAGAGCGACGATATTGAAGTCAGCGGCGCGCGGGCGACAGTTGGCCTTTTGAATTCCGAATTGTATGCTGGCGCGGCGGGCACGGGCCAGCTTGGGCGGCTTCTCCGGTTTCTCAAGCGTCTAGCCGCTTTCAGCGCCTCGGCGTCCATTCTTGCGCCCACCGCCGCCCACGACACCGGCAGCAATAATGGCAATGAGGTGCAGGCCACGTCGCCTCCATTTAATCCGACCGAGTTTTTCTTATTGTTTGCTTGTTTATTTTATTTGTTTTACTTTCTATTGTAATTTATATAATACACTTATGAAAGAGTAAGACACACGTTTTATCAGTTGTAAGGTAAAATGAAAGAATTTTACTCTTCGTAAATAATGATTTATTGCTTTTACTCTTTGGGTAAAGATTAAAACATACAGTTTTTTACTTTACAGAAGGTAAAATATATTTTATGTAACTCCGTACGTGGAGCACTTTTACGCACAAATGCGCTAAAGTACACGCTAAATCAGCGTGAAACAGAAGTGAAATAGATTGAAAATTATTTTTATTTAAGTCACATTTTCACTCCAATATCTAGTGAAATTAATTCTCTTGGTGAAGTGAAATAAAGTGATTTTTTGACTCTTAAGTCGAACGAAAGGTAAGAACTTAGTTTGTATAAATATGCTATTCTACCTTAGAGTGAATTTTACTCTGATTTAAACACTCACTCTCTTTCACTCACTCTATTTCTGTAGAGCCAAATTTGATTCTGCGAGTGTTTCACTATAAACTAAGGGTAAAATTTGACTCCAACTGTTTTAGCGTGTAAAAAACTGCCGTTTTATTCAAATTTTGTCCCGATTTTACACTTTCGACTTTATATATTAACTTATTCTATGTGAATGTCACTTATTTATGTTTTAAGAGCAGCCCATCTAGCCAAACACAGTGCCGAGCCTCTCGAATCTACGAAACCCTATAGCAGGCAAGACGCGACCGCAGCTACCCGAGAGGAGCCAACGCGCCCGGGGAACAATAATCAGAGCGGCGCGTACACCCTCCTCGTGCAATGAGCACACGACGGGGGAAACGGAGCCACCGACACACAATGAGGAGCGCGCACTGCGTGTGTACCCATCTCCGCGCAATAATAACCGATGCGCTCGAGGCGGGCGAGCGCCGGGAGGAGGACGTGTGTGCTTGTGCGAGCCGTCGCCCGGTGAGCAAACTCGGCGCACATAGTGGCGCGGGTCTTTTGATTTGGTGCGTCGTCGACGACGCCCTCGCCGGAAGCCATCAGTGCCGATCAACGCGACATCGAATGCATCGCGTCGCGCGCCTTTGTTCTATGCCGCTGGTCCAGCGCGTAATTTGAGAGAGTAGTTATACTTTCGTTTGCTGATTTTTTTCCTTGTCGTCTGCCTGTTTTTTGTTTTGGGATTGTTTGGGTCTGGTTTGATGAATTCGACGGAACTTAGCTGGGAATTTTTGGTTGGAGTGGATGAAATGTACGCGAAAAATGAGTGTGTTCTCATTCGAATGGATGGAGATCAAATTAAATGTGTATAGTGAGAGAGAAACGGAGAAATCTTAATCAAACTGTAATTTATAGTCTGAAACTGGATCTCAAGATACATCTTGACTTCTAGAGATTTTTTTGATAGTAATTAAAACCGTATAAGGAAACACTACACAACCTTCACGTACTATGGATGAAATTTTGTGAAATTATTTTAATTCCAAAAATATTTTTCATACTCGTACAAAAAAAATACTTGTAGTGTAATGAAAGATAGTAAAAAACAAAAAAAAAATTAATAAAAACTACCTTCGCTCCAAAAAAAATTGTCTACAAACGAAATTACAGTAGTAGTAGTTGCATTACTTCACAAGCACTAAAACTCCCATTGCACAAACTACGCGTAAAGGTAACGAAGCACATCCGAACAAAACGCAGGAACCACTGATCGCTATCAGGAAAAATTCACCAGACTCCTCGCACAGTCCATCCAGCAACTGCACTCGGGATCCGCGGCTCAGCGGAGGCACACAAAAGGGTCCGCTACGTTGGCGACATCGGCGATTTCGGCGGCGTGCGCTTCCGCCCTTGCGCGAATTGCCCGCGAGCCAAGATTCTCTTTCAGATGTACCGCCACAGCGAGACACTGCAACTGCCGCTTACAAAAAGCGCACGCGGCCTTCGCTTCCTTTCTTACGCCACGAGCGAAACTTTCCTGCTGTGATTGAGTTTCGACGTTGATCGGCAGCCCCGGGCGGACGCAGCATGTCTTGTTTTCTTTTTTTCTTGTTACGACGGTTTCGATTGATCATAGAAGTTTGAGTTTCGAGGACTCGTCGCTGAGGTAGTTGCGGATTTCTTGAGAATTGCCGAATTGGGGAGGTTTGCCTGGGATAAAACTATTGCTTTTCAAGGTGTAACTTATTGTAGGGGGGATGATCATGGAAAATTTAATTTTATTTAGTGAAAATTTTTTCTGTTGATCGTCGTATTATATTAAATTTTATCCAGTTTTTGTTCAATACTCAAAAGTATGGTAATTTATCTTAAAATTTGTCTTCTCGTGCATAGTCAATTAAGCTAAATAACTTTCCTCTACCACATTAATAATATTGTTGAAATCAATTTCTCTCACCCATCATCACCACTTCAATTAAATCAATCCTAAGCTATATCCAAACTGTTTAAACAATTAAAAAAAAAGACAGAAAATTATAAAACTAAAGCTACAGTACACACAAAATTTTATTTTCAAAAGTCTAGTTAAAAAGGAATATACTATGACGTAAAATTTGAGTAAGCAAGAAGGAAGCTCCGTTTCGGACCTCCTCGACGCAACGAGCCGCCGGCGCTCGGCTACGGAAGAAGAAGCAGCAGCTCTCTCGTACCTACATCCCCAAAACAGAGAGAGAGAGAGTAAAGGATCCCTCGCTCAAGGGAGTCTCGTTTGCCGAGCCATTATCCCCGGGAAAAAAGTTGAAAATTTCATCGCGCAGTCACAAAGAGACGGCGCGCGCCTTGCCGTCAAAGGGGCGACGGGCGCGCATCAAAAGGCGGCGTCCCCGCCTCGCGCAAGCATCATCATCGTCCGACTTCCGCGGAAGAAAGGAGCCCCCCGCGAGTCTCTCCTCCGCACTCGACGCTCGCGCTTCCTCGTTACGGTCCTCCGAGGGGGCGCAAGCGCACATACACCCCCTCCCCCTCGAGGGGTGGAGGGGGGCGGCGCGCGCGCGCGAAGTGGCCTCCGCTGACTCTCGGATCTAACGAGCCGAGTTACGCCCTGTGCTAACGAGCTCCATTTTCCCTGTAGCGGCTTTCTTCGCGCGCGCGTCAGCTGCGGGGGGTTGTTGAGCGAGGAGGGGGTGCGCAGGGCCGCCGACACCCCGCGTCGCTCGGAGATAGCCATCGCCGGGGCTGCGAAACGCGCGCTAATGGCGGACGACCGCGCGAATATTTCATGAGGCGCGAATGAGACCTGCGCGAGGGTCAAGCGTTGGAGATGGGTAGTGATAGTAGAGACTTTTTTTTTTTTGAGGATGCAAGATTTGCATTTATTTTCCTAATTATGCACTCTATTGAACCGAACATTTTTTGGAGCATATTGTGTATATTGCAATCTCGCTAGTAAAATCACAAACACAATTTTTTTGTGTTCTTGTGATTGAACCATCGTTTTCATTTTTAGGGGTAGTTTGAAATTATATTATTTCGGTTTAAAAGGGGCCTATTACAGTAATCTTGTTCAAGAAATGATTGGAAGATGTTGTTAAGTATTTTAAGAAGGAATTTAATCGGTTGAAAAATAAAACTTTGGTGTCAATAATTTCAAAAACAAATATCTTTGCCAAAATCTCAGAGTAAGATCATCACGTATCAATACAACTATATTAAAATAAATGTTACTGATTTTTTTTTCTAATCAATCATGATGATACCTAAATTTTACCACTTGACAATCGTACACTGTAAAAATTTGGTAATTTTCAAATATTTACTTCAATAAGACTTGTTAAATATTTCCGAGAATCGACTAAATCATTCTATGAAACTAAATGAATTTATTTATTTCTTAATAAAGTTTGCAGTTTCAACAAAAGAATTAGCTAATTTTAAAAAACATTTAACATATACTATTAAAGTAAATATTTACTGAAAATTACTTGGCTATTACTGAGAAAAATTTTTCGTATTAGAAATAATCTTATACTCGATGTACAGTTTATTTTGATAAAAAATAAGTAGATGTAGCTTGATCGTGTAAATATTGGTCTAAAAAGGAAAAGCCATCTGCCCTAAAATAATATACCATAGTAATAATAAAATACCGAATAATAAAAAAGTTCGTAGGACGTGAACAGATTGACAAATCTAAAAGAAGAGGCGAGGATGTTTTTGAGCGCTACTGTACCGAAGCACATCACTTACGTCGCATCCCCCCGATCGCGTGGTGCCGAAGGGGCGGAAAGAGCCGGACCGTCGAGCGACAAACCCCCTATGGAGTTGTCTATGACACCGAGCTGCTTTTACCCAGTAAATATGGCCACTCTAATGGCGCCTGGGCGTGCTTTCCTCCCTCCTGTTCGCGCGCGGCTGACGCGCCATCGAGTGCAGAACTGTCATTACATGGACCGATTAATTCTAAAAGGCTCTTTGACCGCTTCAAAGGGAGAGCGAGCTGCGTTGATGATTTCTCTCAGGAACAATGTTCCGGACCCGATTTAGGCATTCGAATTTTCGAGAGTCCAATCGAAATGCTTTTCCATTACGCTATTGCGTTTAATGTAATTTCAATTAATTTTGTACTTTGAAGGGGCGGTACTTTTCCTATCTATTAGTAAATTCTTCGCGCTGCTTTTCTTGACGTTAGGATAGTAGATTTTACACTGCCGTTAATTCATTTGTTTAAAATAAATGTTAGAATAAGTGGAAAATTTTAAGACATAATGATTGTATAATAAATACATAACGAATCGTTTTGAATTTTGACGCCTAATTGAAATGCTTGATAACATTCTATTATTTAAATATGAATTAATCTTTCTGGAGCATCTTTAATGAATTATATTATTTTTTCTGGATAGGAAGATCGTTCAAATTGTCCTATTACGTGTAATAAAACTGATAAATGTTTGCACAAAATAATTTTGAAATTAATTTTTAAAAATGTAATGGTTCAATATGAAATAAGAATAATGCTATATGTAATTCTTCACTATTTTAATATTCGATAAATTATTAATTTAACTAAGTATATTATAAGAGTTTTCGTTTATATTTAACCTTCTTAATTGCGAAATAAATTTGTTTTTATTTTTATTAAGTAATATTAAAACAATTATAATTTAAAAACATTGTAAAGTTATCTGTTGAATATATAAGTATATTTTATTTCTAGCAATTATGTATTCTACCCAAATTTTGAGGTGCACGTAAACGAAAAATCAATAATCACAAGAAAAATTAATATCCCGGATAAAAAAAAAAATAGAAAAATTAGAAAAACGTCTATCAAAGCAAAAAAAAAACAAATAAAATTCCAAAATTTGCGTCTACAATAAAAAAAAAGCGATCTTTCAAACCCACACCTATGTACCTCTTTTCGTAAGCTTCATAAGTATAACCTCGAACAAAGGAGCCTATAATCTCCGTACAACCGAGACCAGCGCTGGTCCGCAGCATACACTTCTAGCACGACCCCGACAAAGAAACCACCAGAAGTTTTCTCAGAAAAATCACGATCCGGAAGCGAGGCAGGCGCAGATAAAAAATCGTAACATTTCGCGTCTGCCCGCACTCTCTCGTCGACGAGCAGCGAGGAAAAAAAAGCGCGGGGCACAACGAGCTCATCGAGGGGTAAAAAACGGCTTTTGTTAAGCATCCCCGAGAATCCCGCGAATCCGGGCGCATCTCTCGCGCATCGCGTTTCACCTCGCACGCCGGCATCCATTTCACTTTTTTCTCTTCCTCCTCCATCCCCTCACCCGTCGCCGTAGGCCAGGGGGTTAGGGGGGGGGGGGGACCGCAGAAGCGCTCGGCTACGGCGGAAAAAGTATCGCCTTCGCTTTTCGGGTATTGCGTTTCCGGCGATTCGAAATTGAAATGCGGAGGAGAGGTAAAATAGGTGGCAGTCGATTGTGCGCGTCGCCTCGTTATCTCGGCTGGACTATCTGCGCGGCCGGCCGATCGAAATCGATATTTCTTCGGAGGTTCAGAGGTTGAGGAAGCCGGGAGTACGAGTGACTGCATTCGACGGGCTGGGATAATTGTTCTCACGAAGTGAAATGGTTTGCTACAAGTGAATTGTAAATGCAGCGTTGGATGCTGCTTGCCCAGGCTTTTTCGATCTTTTGTATACCTGGCGATCGGCGAAATAAAGATTTGATGCATTGATTGTGTAAAAACTAAATTATTTATGTGCGGTCGGATATAAAATTATTGTTATTTAAACAGTAATAAGGGAAAATGACTAATTTCAAATTAGAATTAACAGGCAAATCACTTGAAAGTGACTTGAAGAGAATATCAAATCTCAGGGTCAGAAATTTAAATAACATTTCAGAAATAATTTACTGCCTTGTGTAATAAATCGCACTATAGAATAAGAATTATGTATAAATTGAATATGGATGAGTTTTCTGAAGTATTTGTTGGCAAAAAAGTTTTTTTTTTATATTCGATCGCTTTATTAACGTCATAATCACAATTATTGATTAATTATCTCACTTGTAACGATTCTGAGAAAATATATAATATGAAAATATATAGTTATGCTAGAAAACGAAAAACGTAAGAGAAAGTTCCAAAAAAACCGTAGACCACAATTTCAACGGTATGTTTTTATGGAAATTATCCCTTAACTGCAAATCTTCCGGCATGAAAAAGCAAGAATTAGTCTATAGTAATATTATATTATATAATGTTATAGCTTTTTCCATTAATTATTAGTAAAATGTTACGAATATTATAGTGATTATTCACTGACTTAATTATCAGACATCACAATGCCATAGCTCAATTGAATGGAATGGATTTCAATAATCCTAAATTACAAAGACTCCAAAAACTTCAGCCGTACCATTCCAATTCTGTCCAAGGGTTGCATTACAGACCCACCGCATCACCATCTAACCAAGCCACCTTTGAACTCGCGTCGGCGTAACCTTAACACCCGAGTATCAAAAGAAAGCAATCGAAAGCGAGAAAGAAGGTACAATCGCTTGTGAATAACACAAATGTGCGATTCCCCAGTGAAAAAATAAAGGATCGCGTCGGTATATAAGACTCCACATAATATGCGACAGGTATATACGATATAGATACAGCGGGTCGCGGCGTGCATCCCCGAAGATCAAAAGCCCCTGCTTAGATTCTGCATGCAGGAATCGTCTACGCACGTTTTTATCTCCTTCCTCTCGCAGCCGGCGACTCCTTTGTCTCTCCTTTTCGCTCTCGGTGCCTCGCAGCCAGAAAGAGAAAAAAAAAGAGAGAAAGATAGAGAAAATGAAAAAGGGAGAGAAACAGAAAGAGAGAGATGGATCCAGAGTAGATAGTAGAGATTCTCGCGCAAAGAACAAAAGAAAGGACGAACTCTCGGGGCTTGCCTCTGTCCGCGCGTCTATTCCTCCTCCTCATCTTCCTCCTCCTCTCTAGAGTACAAAAGTACATCTTGTGAGCGTACGCTGCATCTCTGTAGAGTCTGGGGAGGGGAGGAAGTACGATCTATTTTGTAAACAGGCGAACGCACGGGGGATGAATAAGGACGAGACAATGGCGCTCATCGTTCGATGGACAAAGGCGTCAGCAGCTAGCATTACGCAATCACACTCAAAGAAACGCGTTGACGAACAATACCGGAAAGGGAGAAAAGAGGGACGCGTATGTCACCGCTGGCGAGGTTATTTTGATCAGTAGGCAGTCCATTTAGGAATTGATGCTGCTAAATGCACGCCACGATATCGGTACGTGAAGATCCGACAAAACAATTAGTTGCCCTTCAAGCGATGGTTGTTTCAAGTGAATTTCATTTGATCGAATATTTTTTCAATAAAAATAATGTCTAGACCAACGCTAAATACTAAAGAGTTGAAAATCCAGGTGATGGTTTTTCTTAGAGTAGTAATATCTAGAAGTAGCTAATGTCAAGGAGTGAGAAATCAAGTTCTCTATAGTCGTTAAAGTCATTTTGTATATAGAGAATCGCATTCGTGGTTTCTGGTCCGTGTTTTTGGTTTTTAAAACTGGAGGTTTGAGGCTTGTTTCGTTCGCAATTTAGGGTTTTTTGTAGGGTTTTTTTAGGTTCAACCTATTGCGGATCCTTATTGTAAAAAAAAACAATTGACATTTCAAGTCAGCTTTTTTGAAGATCTTTCCATCCTCTAAAAGTTTCTTAATTTACCAGCTAAGATCTCGTCGAACATTCTTCAAATGTAATTACCAATACGTAGAAAAGGTTTGCTAATAATGCTCAATCAACCATGAATATCACAGGCATACCTATTGAAATATCCACTAAATGGAGTGGTTTACTATTGAGCTATGATCTCTATTCATTCTGAAAGTCGTTTTACTGGTTTCGCCAATGTCTGTGGACACCAGTGCCAGTATAAAAAAGTGTCGAGATTATACGTGAGTTGAATGGGAATGAAGTGATTCTGGGTAGTCTAGTTCCTTACAAAGGGACTGCTGATCTTTCGTCTTACTTTCAATGTGTCCTTAAACAGCTGGGATTTAAAAGATCAGCACATTGTGGTTCTCAAGGCATTTGTTTTCAACGTTAAATACATTCTTCTTAATTTCATACTCCAACCCTTCCTTAAAAAACCATTGCAAGACATTGCGAAGCCTCAAAAGAAGGTATTAGAATCATCAAAGGATATCATTTTTTGACTAATTAACGCCACAGCTAAAAAATGTTTAATCTCAGTAATACACTAAATGTATTCAATTCCTTTGATGTATTTAATACACCTTAATAAATTTTGCAAAAAAATAAAACATCCAATGTCTTTATCCGATATCTTTACTACCTACTGATAATTACCCCTCAAATTTTTTTTTACATCACGTCGCTTTTATTGATCGCGCAAAAAAAAAACGAGTCGATTCGTTACTCGGACTAATTTGCGCATTTAACGAGCATAGGTATTCGAGTTCAAGCAATCGATCCGAGCGGAGGGAATCCGAGAGAAAGGTCCCCGAGGACTTGACGCGGGACTCGATTCGTACACGTCTATCCGGTCCGGGGCCTCCCGTGGGATCGCATTAAAACTTGTAACACAGCCGGGATTTCGACCCTTTTTTTTTAACAAGTCGGCAGTGCGGAAATCGACGCCTATAGCACTAACCCCCGCTCGCATATCGACGATGAATATTTCAATTACAGCTGTTAAGCTCGCACAGAATTTAGCGCGTTGACGGTCGATTCCGTACGCTTCTCTACACTGAGAGAAATGAAAGATGAAATATGCAAGAAATTTTCAGAAAAGTTACGAAATTTTTGTGTTTTGGATGATAGGAAATCGATTTCTAGTAGAAACTGCACAATTGCTTATATTTCTTTAATAAACTGATTTATAACATTCGAGTAATTAATTAAGTCATTGCCTAAATCATAACAATAAATTTTTTACAATATCATTTAATGCTACAATTTTTTAATTTTTTTATTAAGTGGGTATAACAAAATTGCAAGAGTTTATTATATTAATTTTGCAAAACTCAAAAAAATATATTAAACTTAAAGAAAACTAAACTTAAAAAATTTTAAATTGGTCATTCTTTTCATTAAAAATATAGAATATTTTATTACTGCATTTCTCTCAATTTATATAATTTGAATTTTTTCAAATGATTGAAGCAGAAGAATAAATGAATTATTCAAGTCGCTCGAAAAGAAAGAAAGAAGCCGCCACTTTTTCCAAGCGAGACTCGAATGAATTAGTATATTTATTAATTGAGTTACTTACAAATTAGTGCACAAAAGAAACGCACGAGCCTCGTAATTTTTCGGACAACGCGTATACTAATTATAAAAGAGTTCAAAGATCCAGTTGCAGAGAGCACGAAATTCATGAATGATGCATGGCTAAAGAAGCCCGCGCCGACCGTCTGTTTGCGCACCAGAAGCCTGGAGGGTTCCTTTTTGATTTTTCTTTTGTTTATTTCTTTTTTTTTTTCGTTTTCGACGAAGGCGAACGAATAATCCGCGGAAAATGCGAGAAGATATAAAAGTAGGGCCGCTTCGCAATCGCGCGCCGCGAACTTCGCCGACGCTCGAGTTCACCTTTTGTGATTCATTAAGCCGAAGCTCCGCGTCTTGTGCAAAGATGCGCACATACTCGCCGGGCAAAAAGAAGGGATATATGCGTGCGGTCCGCTCTTACGTGTACACACGGCAAGTTTCTAATGAACGGCTCCGCGGCGTTCGACTCGGCCTGCACTCGAATGAGCGAGCAGAAAGTTTGAATCGGTAAAGCGAGTGCGTGACTATAGATTTTAGCGAAGTTTTTTATTTTTTTTTTATTTCATGTTTCTGGATAAGGAAGGGAAGTTTAATAGTTTAACAGGTTAACTATTTTTTGAGAATGTACCTACAAGTTTGTGTAAATGTTCGTTGTAAGCTTCTGCCTCAAACTGCATTCCTAATTCTGTAGGTACTTTGAAAAAGGGCAGAAGTCACATTTTCATAATTTCGAGATATTTGCAATTTTATATTTAATTCTAACATGAAAGTAATTGGTTTATTGCTATTTTTTTTTATAATAATAAATATACAATAACCCGTGAAACATTTTAAAATCTACTGGATTACTATTTTTATTTAAAGAGTACAAAATAGTTTCATCACGATTTCGAAAAATTTATGATTTATGCCCTTTTTCAAAATTAACTTTTGAACTTCCGATTAGTAAATTACCAAATAAATTTTTTATTTTTTCTTAAGAAAAAGTATAGACTTTACGTTTTTTCAGAACACTTAATCCCAAGACAACTACCTAACGTCATAATAACTTTTATCGAACTATTCACCATGTGCTTCCAGACGAAAAATTCCAATCAATCATCAAACAAAAGTAACAAAGGAAAAAAAGATGTAGAGAACCTATAAATACAAGAAAAGAATTGCACAGTTCGTATTAGGTGCAAAGCAAAAATAAAAGGATCCTTCTCTCCAGGGTCCGTGATGCGAGGGATCGCGCGGGAGGTCAGTCGGAAAGAGCGCCGGCAGCGGCTCCCGGTGGGCAAGACGCCCATAATGAGGAAGAAGCGCCGTGAGTGGAAAGGAAAGGAGCCAGACGAGGGTTGCTCGGAGCTCGATTTCCACTCGGAGCGAGTCCGAGTTCGGGTGTACGTATGTGCGAGTGAGGGTGTACATTTTTGTATGTGTGCGTGGGTGTGTGTTGGTCGAAGGAAGGACAAACTCGGCCGCGGAATGCCGCCACTCGAAAAACTCATCAGTGTTCCTCGATTCGCTTTCCGCTTCTCTCTGGCCTCCCCCGACCGGCCAACCTCCCTCCGAACGATCTTGGCGCGCGCCCTGTTGATGATGCGAGAGATGAGGATTTCGCTTTCGCGAGTCAATGTTTTCTTCCGGTCTTCCGCTTTCTATTTTTTTTATTGCCGAATTCTGCACTTTTTTCGATATTGCGTTTACGTTTTCAGAACGTCTTTGATTTTTTTTTGTATGGTGTTTGTTGAGACAGATTGTAAAAATTCTGTACGAGTTGGGATTATTTAAATAGTATTACGAATTTTAATTTAAAATATTTTTCTCTTTTGTATTTCGAAGTTAAAAACATGTAAATTCGGTTAGAAATTGTTCTCGCGTGTAATAAATACGCTACTATTCAAAATTTCTGTCTGAATTTCACGTTTTCAGATTTAACTGCTAATGTAAGAGAAAAAGTAGAGAAGCTTTATACTTTTCTTAAATCATTTTAATAAAATAAGTCGACTGTAAGCAGTTCGCCTTCTCTCTTAACATAAAGATGTAAAATTGTTTCAGAAAATATGAATTAACAGAAAATAATTCACGTAAAAACTATTCATTGTATAAATTCTCATACAGCGTACGTCAGTTTTCTAATTAATTTTGAATTAATTTCATATTTTCAGATATGTGTTAAAGTGGTCTCAGATATGAACAAGAACAAGTACACTTTTTAATACTGAATAAAAAAAATGAAATTAAAAAAAAATGATCACTCGTAAATGCATTTAAATACATTTATCTGCGTTGTATATGAAAGATATACACAGACTCGACACCTACCGATAAACGAAACGCTCCAACATCTCCAGAGACTAATTAGATTATGTTCAGCGCGGCGTGCGAGCGCATCGGCGGTGGAGCGTACCAAAAACGAAAAGCACCGAACCTGCTTCCATAAATAACTCGCGATACCATTATAAATGAACCGTCGGAGCTCTTGCTGAAAAAGCCTCGGATGCAATATTCAAAAGTGGCGTGCACTAAAGTCCAGAGAAAAGAGAAAGAAATAAAAAACACAAAACAAAAAAAAATGAAAACAAAAAACAAACGTTCTTTCCTCGGAACTCTCAAGCTAATTCGCAGCTTCCAACGATCTCCCTCTCATTTACATCGCGAAAAGAAGGATCAAGTGGACTTCTGAATGCGAAATCGAGGAGATGTAAGAAGAGGGGAGGAAATTCATCGGTTATAAAATTCTCCATTAATACGCAAATGCTCGCGTTCGTTTCTCCAGTCGATCCAGATTGCTCATGATTCTGTACCATCTGATAAAAGGTCTTGATTCTTTTTACGAGCTCGTAACAATAAATTGAATTAATCTTGAGGGAAAATTTTGGAGTGAATTTTAAAAATAGTTATGTCTACGTACATAGGCTGGAAATTTTTTAATAAATATTTTTTGAACTTTTTGAGTCTTTGAAACTTTTAAAGGCTTTTATGTAAAAATTTTAAAAATCAAAAAAACATCGCCGTTACAATTTTTCTTTCTACAAGAGAGCAAAATAAAAGAAAAGAAGGAAAAAGAGAAGAGCAGAAAAAAGAGTGGGAAAGTCGAATGGCGCTAAAATATTTTTGTTAAAAAGCAGAAAAGTTCGATGGTATTGAGCAAGTGTAAATTAGGTGTCCTCTCTTTGCTCGCTCTTTCTTTTTTCTTTTCCATCTGCAAAATTTAAGGTGCTTTTAGACTAATAGTTATCGATGAGAATCTGCTCAATTTTATCGAGATTTGTAATAAAATAACATTGATAACTTTTCTCTCTGTACATACGTGAAGCAACTATTATCTCCAATTTACAATTAAATTAAATTTTATCCCAATGATTCCCTTTTATTCGTGTAGCTCAAGGGGGCCAGCCTGTGTTAAATTGAAAAAATACACTTTTCAGTATAATAGCTATGAAGATTTTATGTATCACATTTGAATCCTGGAACTTTTTACACTTTAAGTACTCATATAATTGAAGATATTTGAACACTATTAGGGCCCAAAATATTAGGCTTAAAAATAATATTTTGCACTTAACTGTCTACAATAATTTTTTTCTTATTTTTTTCAGAAAAGTAATCCGTTACATCTGAGGTGCAAAAGTAATTTAAGCCTGGTCTGGTGACATATAAGTCATCGTACTAGAAAAGAAGCTATGGCAAGTGGACAAATAAATAAAACTTTAAGATGTGTATAAATATCTTCAATTATATCAGTACTTAAAATGTAAAAAGTTTCAGCATTCAAAAGTGATACATAAAATCTTCATAGCTATTATACTGAAAAGTGTATTTTTTTCAATTTAACCCAGGCTGGCCCCCTTAATAACAAAACACAATTAAAATTACGTTCATTGTACTCTTTAACTGAATTAAGTATTTTACTTCAATAATCGGCGTGTATATTAATTATAACAGAAAACGTCGAAACGAAGTTAAAATCAACTAAAAATCGTCCGAACCTTCGGCCACCACCCTCCACGGCATCAGTGTGAAGCGAGCCTTCGGCAGCAAAAAAAAAAGCGAGGAAAGCGCGAGGGTGTAGGTGTTGCTATACGCGAGAGTCTCTCGGCAATTTTCTCTCTCCCTCACGCGCTGGTCCTTGCCGCGAGAACGAGGGTCCTCCATAGATGGAGAGAGCACGACCAGAATGAGAGAGAAAGAGAGAAGGAGAGTGAATGAGAGAGGGAGATAGAACGAGAGAAAGAGAGAGAGAGTTAAAGTACGTGTGATTGAGAGAGTAAGTGAGAAAGTGTGAGAGAGTGAGAGAGGACAACGCGGTATGTGTGTGTAGGTGATTCTATAGACGGCCGGGTCGGCGGGGCGTGGCGCAGGCGACGCTCGCGTCCAATGGGAATTCAGCGACTCCGCGGGGCAGAAAGGACAATGTACACCGGGCCGCTCGAGGCTCCGCAGCGAGCGAGACCCAGCGGCGAGGGAGACAGAAAGAGAGAGAGAGAATGGGCGAGAGGAGCCCGGAGAGATATTCTCGCGGCTCTTGACGCGCTCTCCCCAGCTCCCCCGACAAAGGGAACAAGTCGAACGGCGAACGCCACCGTCCGAGTGCGAGAGAGCGAAACCCGAGGGAGCCAATAACAAGGGATGGCGGGGAGCGCGCTCCCAGTCGCCGGGACGAGATGTCGCTCCACGAGGAAAAAGTCGCGGGTGGAGTGCGAGGTCCACCGTCTGACTCTCTCCTTTTCTCTCCATTCCGGCGAAATGAAAATTCTTTTGTCGGCACTTCGGACAGGCGACAGTAAGGTGAGGAAAAATCCCGCCTCCTGCTCCCCCTCCTCCACCCGCGATTCGATTGATCCGAGCTTATCATCTTCATTGGGGATTATGGATTTTCGCGGGATGGATATAAGGCTAAAAACAGTTTTATCTCGCAGCTTTTGCATTTTTCAGTCGGATGGCTTTGGAAGTTCATAACTGATTTTCCGCTGCTTTCTATTACTGTGTAAATCTGAATATGCAAAATTCATTTGGAAAGCGAATGACATTTAATACGTGAAAAGTCATTCACATGCTAAATACATGAACGATTTTTCACACAAAATTTGTCACTATTCACGTTTTCCAAGTGAATTTCATATTTCAGATTTACAGAGTAGAGGAACTTTTGTTGGAGTAGACAAAATGTGCTGTAAGAACGTGTGAAAAGTGTGTTTTTAGATGTTAAGTTTTTTTTATAGTAATTGGGAAGATGCATTTTGATTTTGATCAGTTTTTTATTTCATATTATTTTTTCATCGTATAGTTTGTAGTCTTTTAGGTCATCAAAAATATAAATAAATAATTTTTTTTCTATTTAATACTTCATTTTTTCAAAACTACGTTTGCTAAATTTTTTGTCTAAACTATATATAACAAGGATTCATTGATATTTTTTGTGCATTTAAGCCCGATAATCAAATATTAAACATTTAATATAGGGGAAATTCACGAACGTTTAATATGATTTTCGAATGATTTATAACGCGTTATTATCTCCGCGAATGTAAATTTAAATTACGATTAACGATAAGTACGACCAATTACATGTATATTTTATGCGACGACTCGTCGTTTTCGTTGAATTACATTGGTATAATTATAAATGTTTTTATTACTTTCGTAATGTGAAAGTTAATAATTATCAATTTATTGAAAGCACGGAATTGACAGAGAGCAACGACATGTGTATATAAAAAACGTATAATTATATCGATTTGACAAATTAACGAGATACGTGCGTTTTATTTATGCAGTATATTTGCAACTGTTTTGAATAAAACCACATTTAAAATTATTATTCAGTTTTCCCAGTAAAAGTCATTAAAAAGATCCTTTTGCACTTTAGATTAATGCTGCATAAAATTTACTTTAAAATTATCTGATTCCATCGTAAATAATTTGTATACTATGTACATAATTTTTTTAGACTAAAAATGTCTACTAGTAGATTTAGTGAAATTTCATTTTCTGGACTTTTTTTTGTACTCGACCTTCTATTCCATCTTAGTACTATATCTAAATAATTAAAATTAAATATATTTCATATATCGTAAAAAAACTATGTCCGCAAAAAATTTGAAAGACGAATTAACCCTCAACTAAATTATGTGTACAAGTCTATAGAAAAATCCTACGGTGCTCTTTCCACAACCTCCTTCAATAAAAGACTCGTCAGCGAAAAAAAATTCTTTATCCCATAATTACATGCAATCTTAAACCTTTCCAGGTCCTCCCTTGAAACCCCCCCCCCCACAAAATCCCGCAAAGTCTACGGATGCCCGCCCGAGCACTATAGACTCCAGTCGAAAGCATTGAAAATTCAAGTCAAGGCATTAAACTCTCGCGTTGCCGTCGCGGAAATGAAATTCGCCCTTCTCGGACGTTGCGTTCACAGGACAAGAACGAGTACAGGAGGAGCGAGGTGGGATCAGCGAGGCGCATTATGCATTTACTCTCGCACACGTATGCACCGTCCATACAGGGTTGGGAGAAGGGGGGGGGGGGCACACGCGTCACGGGCTGCGGAAGGCCGCCCCGCGGTGGTCTCATTAAGCGCCGGCGCATCTACATGTGCGCGCACCTCGTCGGGGCGCTGCGTAATGAGCGCCGGTTAATTGGAACGAGGCGACCCGCGACGCCGCGACGACTGTAGTTGCCCGGTGAGCGCCGCGGAAAGAGAGGCCACGGGCCAGGGGGGAGGAGGGGGTGCCTGGGGGAGGGGGAGGACATTGTGAGAGGATCCTGGAGGAAATGGTGGTTGGGCCAACGAGGTCGAGGGTGCATCGGTTATATTGTGCTGAAGTTGAAAGTTGACTCTGCGGTGAGAAGCCACGGGGATTAAATTGTTTGCTGTGGAATTTTACTCGGCGCTGGAATTTTCTCCTCTGTTAGTTTTATCGATTCTATGGAGAGGTGTACGATGGGACGGTGTACACTTTATTTCGGAGGTTTTCCACGTTTTTTTATGTGGGAACTGTATTAAGTTTTTTCGGATGGGTGGGGTGTTTTTATTGTCAATCTTAACTTTCGCAATGATGTTCGTGAACAAATTATTCAAACATATTTTTTTAATCCATTAATAATGAATTTTATTGGAGTTGAAAATACGCCTGCATAAACTGAATTTGATTTTTAATTTAAGACACTGTTATTTTAATCAGTACATCTTGATTCTATCTTTTTTTTTGCGAATTCTTAACATTTTGATGTTTGTATGTTCCAATCAGTAAGATAAATATTATTACTTAGTGTACATTGAGAAAAGTAAATTCTGGAACAATGGGAATTAAAAATGTGCTCAAGAGCTTACGCATCAGAAATATATGCAGGCAGAAAGAAGTGAAACTCGCAAAATGAACAGCTCACCAACTTCGCTCTTTCTGACTTATTTTTCTTTCTCTTGTCTTTTTTTTTGCGAAGCTTACCGTTTTATCATACTTTCGTACTACTTTTTAATAGATTTGTGCCTCTTTCACTAGACTAAGCGATTTTATGATAGAATGTTCTTCTTAATTTTAACCATGACACCTTTTCCTATTTACTTTATCAGAATAATATTCTTTTTAGAAAAAAATTATTGAATTAAAATAATGAGTAAAAAGTAAATGACCTAAAGCTGTAGTATTTGTTCATTAAATTGCTTTAACGTTTAATTTTCATACGTACGTACTTAAACAAAATTAATGCAATTTTTTTTTAGCTTCACTTTTTTTTTATTTATTTATTTTGCTACATACATAAAAAAATAAATAGAAAACATTATATTTGTTCTGTATTTTTTTCTGGTTTTAAAAGTTTCAAAGAGAAAACAATGTTGTTTTTTTTCGTAAAGTCTGTACAAAAAAGTTTTCATTGCAAATTGAATAATTCTACACGGTGTATTCCGTTTTATCTCCCTTCCAATTTATTACAATCTCTATTATTTAAAACGTTCAGGACGTAATGATTTATAAAATAATATTTTACCTGAAAAATCTATAAAAGATTTGAAATTTTGGTTTATGTCTGAGCTAACCCTCCTGTATCTACTTATCCTGCAAAAACTTCCCCACGTACCTCGTAGAGGTCGCTAGTTCACGGTTTCTCCGCGCAAGTGGTAAGCGACGTCAGGCCGCATACTCGGGTACAAGTAGAAGTTGTGAGAAAAGAAAATGAAGCATATTACTCTACACATTGTTCAATAAATTACTGTTTGTTTACTTTTAAATAATTCATCTTTAATTTTTTTTTAATTTCACTAAGCTTTTAAATAATTTTTGTAGCTCAACAATATTTTATAAAAAAAAAATAAGGTTTACTTTTACAAATTAATTTTTTTTTTGTATTTTTCATACCAATTTGATTAAAACTTATCTATTATAACTAATTGGTAATAAAGTTACAATAATTCCTGTATTTAGAAAAAAATTGTGTAGTAAATAACGTCAAGAAAATTAGTTACGCATACAAAAAAGTAATTAATTTATGCATTTTTTGTATTTGTTAAATTAATCGTTTAATTTTTGACAGTCGGATTGGTATCTCTTTTATTTTCTTAAATGTGACTGCTCATTTAACCTTAATTTTGTAAAAGATATTCTCGCTTAACATATTTACAATTATTAAATAAAAATTTATACCAAATCATAAAATATAAACTTTTGTGAAAAAAAAAAAAACGAAATATCATTCGATGTAGATAACGATTAAACTCTTAATTGTACTACGATTCAAAATTTTAAGTTTAATTACTTAAATTGAAAAATTAATAAAATCGTTTTTGCAAAAAAAACTCAGACGAAAGTAGAAGTAATTGCAGTAACGCCAAAAAAAAAAAAACAAAAAAAAAGAAGATCCCGGCGAACATAGTAGCAAACGACGAATATTGTTTCACAAGCTTAAGCCGCGAACGTAAGTGGCGAGTTACTAGAGCAGCGGCAGTAGCCGAGCAGTAGCAGCGGTGTATCAATTAAGCGAAATTAAGAGTCATTAATTAATGTTCCGCAACTACCTACACAACAATGGGACGCGAGCGTCTGCGCGAAATATTCTTCGCGCTGTGGGTGCATTATGTATGACGTATTGTGCACGCGAGTTTAACTCGAGCCACCGGAGCCGCTGCTGGTCAATTCAAAGCCTCCTTTGTTGCTCTCCAAAAATAACTTCACCGCTTAAACTGACCATACGGGACATTTTCACTCGAACTCGCAAGATTTATCGTCGATTATTTGTATTATTTATTTATTTACTTATTTATTTACTGATATAAGTGGACTAAAGTCCTTACAAAAAAAAAAAAAAAATAAGAGAATTCGAAAAGTAGTTTTGTTTTACATTTCGAGCGAAAGAAAGCGATAAATTAATGCTCAGATGCAAACAATTCTCAATTTATCGATTTATAAAATGCAGCGCTTACTCGCGAATTTTCCATTTATCTACTCTCGCGGGCAAAAAAAAAGAGTACTCTCGGGCATTTTAAACTCCGGCATTAAATTTCTCTTTGTTGCGGACCCGCTAAATATTTTTCCCTCATTCCAGCTCGATACAACGCTCTCCTTCCTTATTACGCATACTGCGTGCATTATTTCCGTATGGAGTTTAAAAGCCGCGTTCACTTTGCTGCTTTTTTTTTGCTCGTCAATTCGCAAGGAAATAATTTTTTTTTCGTTGAACTCTACCCACCGCATACTTTATCAAGTGCTCAATTACACTTGCATCGGATTTACGCACACCGAGATGTCGAATTTATCGAGGGATCGCATTCGTCAGTCGGCCGCTCGATGTGAACAGCAAAGCTGAGTTAAAAAAAATTTGGCATACCTGTCGGGATAATAATTACTTTTTTCTCTTTGCAATTTGCTGGTCGGGATATAGGATACTAACAATTTTAGCATTAAATGGGGAATTGGTAGTTTCTAATCCAAAAAATTGTTCACACCGGTCACTCACCAGACCATAATTTAAATACTTGTACGCGCAAGTCATTTGAGTGTCAATTTGACTTCCAAATTTTTAGCACATGCGTGTAGCTGCGTATGGTTAAGTAAATGGTATTGTAATTAAATGAGAATGATTGGATAAATGAAGTTTCAATTAATATTCACTTATTTAAGAATGTTCTTACTGCTACATTAGTTAAATTACTACTTACTAGTGTTTCTTTTTAAAAAAAATCTCATAATATCTACTGTTAAAAAGTGAAAAAAATAGAACAAAAATGTTATTATCAATGTAAAGTCCACGTTTTTATAAAAATTCAACTTTGACCTACTTTAATCTTGTATCAAATTTGTATAACGTCAGAGTCATTGCTTTCATGATATTAAGTAATAAAATTTTAACCCGCAAGACGCAACTTATCAAAGTAAGTATTTACATCTACAGTCTAAATTAATTGCTCAATTTTTAACCAACTTATAGGATCTCCATTATTTAACGGGCAGCTGCGGAAAATACTTCACTCGATACGTAGGAGATAATCGAAGTTCGCGCTCAACGATCTAATGAAATAAAAAAAAAAGAAAAAGTAATGTTTTATTTATCCTCACTATCGCGCAAATGAGAGTTAGCTTTATAAATAATGTGACAACAAATTATTTGAAAAACAAAGTAACGTATACAGCTCGACCAATCACAACACGAGAAATACTGGCTGCAATTAAATCTCCATGGAGTTTTTGTAGAGGGATTCGCGCACTTCTGCGGTATATATAAAAGGTGAAAATAAAATATTTAACGAGCCGCTTGGGCGCGGCGAGAGCGCTCGCTGATTTATACACAGGCGCGCGAGCAATCTCAAATTCTATCGGGCGCAGTGCCTTTTTTGTATGCACAATGCGCGCGTAATTTTCTGCCCGAGAAAAATCCCGCGATATTTCCCCCTCCGCCTGCCTCTAAGAGATTCAGACTGTCCTCGCCATGCAGCGACGAAAAAGGACCAAGTGCGTATTTACCCAGTCGGTCGGAACAAGAAAAAAATAAAAATAAAAAAAATGAACTATGAAAGAACAAAAAAAAGTAAAATAAGGAGGTGGGAGGGGCGGAGTAGACATAGAAGAGAAAGGGTGGAGGGGAGAGGCAGACCAAAGTTTTCAGTGAAAACTCGCAGTGCCAGGGATTTCCATTCGGTCAGCGGTGTCTATATATGTGTATATAATCTATAGAGCAAACAAAGCCGCGCGCGCGATTCGCCGGGCGCGTGCTTCGGATTTTACTGATTAAGGAGTTATTACAGAGCGCTGAGAGCTGAGCGAAGGACCACACCGGGGATTTCACGCTCGGATGGAGCTTGGCATTCTCGATAAATTTAAAAAAAATGAATATGTAAATAAATTAGCGTTTGCGTTTGAAAGTGTTATAATTGTTCGCGATAATATTTTTCGTTCGATGTGAAGGATGTAAGCGGGAATTCAAATAGCGCTAATACAACTCTACAATAGTGTAAAAAATTATAAAAATTGTATGAAATGAGAATAATTAATTCAAAGCATAATTATAATCATTACCTGCTCTAAAATAGAAGATAAAAAATATGAATAAAAAAAGCAATAGTAATAAGATCTGAAAGTGAAATGTAGGAAAAATTTATACTGAATAAACTGAAAAAATTAAAATAAATTAATAATCTTAGTTTAAGACTTGATTCCGTATTAATTTTAAGTTTACTGGGTTACTTTCGGTAATTACTCTGGATAAATAAATTAATTAAAGTGTGCTATTCTATGGTTATATAACTAGAGCAATCTAATCGTAAATTATTTGAAACGAAATAAACATAATAATTAAAAAAGTAAAAAATGAAGTGAATAATGAAAGAAGTTACTCGATTTTTTTGTTCGCAGGAATTTCGACTATATAAAATAAATCGGCTATGTACACGAAAGTGAAAATTTTTTTTTACTACCAGAGTAACTCGATTCAACGTAAAGTGAGTCGATCAATGGCACTTGAGCGCAAACTTTCCCTCTAACGACTTTTACCCAGAAGAGCTCGAAGCTAAAAAAAAAACAAAACAGTGTCGTATTTTAAGTTAGAATCAGAAACAAAAGAGTTACATAAATAAAGAAACCAATAAAAAAAAGAGAACGCCAAATCTGAGTTAATTGAATTTCGCAAAGGCAGAATACTCAAAACTGCTCGTTATCGAGTACAGAAGGACGCGCCTCCCGAACAATTAAACAATGGTCCCACCCTTCAGAGTAACAAAGCGAAATTTTTAAATTAACCGCGGCATATTGAACGCGGCACAGTACTTAGTCGCAAAAATCCGGCACTTCAGCGCCATCGACGAAATTATTCAACTTGCGCTGCTCCCGTAGCCTGCATTCGCTCGAACAAACGCTCTTTTGAGCCCGGGCCGCGCCTGGGCACGGAAGCGAAAAGCAAAAATAAAAAAAAAAAAGAGAGAGAAAAGAAACACACCAGTCTCTCAAAGAGAGTAACATCCTCGAGGCTCGCGCAACTTCAAAGTCGTTCGCGCGCAGCGCCGAGGCGAAAACAAAGCGTGAGGATCGGCGCCGCGCTAAATAGAACCGTCGAAACGTGAATAAAAAAAAATACAAAAGTAGTGTATATAAGTATACGCCTCAGTCGCAGAAATAATAAAAAAAAATAATAATCAAGTGCGTCAATCAATCGAACAATCGCGAGATCGCGAGCGGAGCGGGCATATGTCGCGCGAGTAGAGCGACAATGGCGCGAGCGATTTTCTCGCGAGGGGGGAGGAAAAGAAGCGAAGATACACGCGAGTACCTCCCCGGTATGCCCGCTCGACGTCTTATGGCGTACTCGCGGGTCGCAGCCGCGATAGCAAAAGGGGAGGGGAGGGAAGAAAGGAAGGCGGCGTCTTTGATCTCCGCGCCGAACGAGCCACTCTCTTACCCGTACTTGGTCTTCTCTCTCTCTTTCTACTTCCCTCTCTCTTTTTCTTGTTCTATGAATGTGTGTATGTGTGGGTATGTTCACGAATGTCCTTTACAGAAATTAGTCAAAGTATATGATCCAGGAGCAGGGTCAGAATTTTTTACATGCAAAATCAGCTGGAGTGAAAAAGTATGAGAGTTAAGTCAAATTTTCACATTAATTTTAAAGTCGATTCAACTCCCTGAATGGAGTGATTTTTTACTCTTAAGTAGAGTGAAAGGTACGGAACCTTTAATATCTTACTCTACTTTAGATTGAATTTAAATCACTCTATTCATGTAAAGTCAAATTTAACTTTATGAGTGGCATCACGGTAAACTAATAATCAAATATTTGTGTATTTTTCTCTCTTTATCCATAAGACCTTAGTAATTGACGGACGATGCCCTATAGGTGGATTCAGATAGTTTTTCCAACTTCTCCCTAATACCCACTAAATTCAGAGTACATTCATGTGTAATCAGCACGTGAACAGCTTCGCGCGATTCGGAAGGACTCGCCTCGTATGCATATTCATGCTCCTCGTGCATTGTTTTGCTTGACGCGCACTGCCGTGGGACTGTAAATCACGGCGGAGGAGCACGGATGGACCGCCGGGGACGCATCCGTGCCTGGACGCAAATTGCGCGAGATAAGGCGGAGCGCCGTTATGACTTCCGCGTGCGCTTCTGGCCTATGGGTTTGCCTCGTCTTTTTTTTTTCGTTGCGATGAAACCATGGCCGCGAGAGGAGTGATTATTAGACGAACGCGTGGGAATTCAACGCGCGCATTTGCTTCAGTGCTCTGTTGTCCGACTGCACTGAGATTGTAGAGTATGAGAGCTGTTACGTATTTTTTTTTTTTTAAGTGTGAAGGTGAAAATGTAGAAATTTTTGGGCTTAATTATTGTTGTTGATCGGTTAAGCTAATTTTTCAAGATTGCAATTTTTTGTTGATTGTTTTAAATTTAAATATCAAATGACCCAGAAAAGTATTCACATTCTAAACGATTTAATCGTATAATCCGTCTATTGGTGATAAAGAATTTCCTTAAGGACTTTTGCATATTTTACCTGTAGAAATTCTAATGCGTTCCTATAAGAAGCATTTAAAACTATGCTGTACTTTAATAAATAAATTAATTTTGATACTTGTTTTATTTTTATTTGAAGACAAAATAAAAATAAAATAATGAAGAAGATCAGACTGTTATAGTTTATCCTATGTAAAAACAATAATAACTGCGTGAATTGTTAAAGACTCACTTCTATTCTTGAAAAAATAGAAAAAGATTATTTATTTATGTACTAATACAAGATATATTTTAATGTCATATTTTTTTGTCTTTTTTCAAATAATAATATAAGAAATGACTTTTAAAATTGACAATTGAATAATAAAAATGCCTTGATAAATATTTAATGCGATTATTATTAGCGCAATATGAATAACAGTAGGTTACAGTCGTCAATAAAAACTATTCCCCGACACAATACGTGTGCAAACGCAGGTAGTTATGCTATATTACACCTATTGATCAGAGACCCTAGAGTATACTTTCTTAGCATTCCGAATAAAATATTCACTTGGAAATACAAATATACACCCGTATTATTTTATGACAAAAAAAAATGTTCTCGTACGTAAGCTTTCCCCCGACAAATACATTATACCAAACCACCTACCCTAATTATCAACACGAAATTAATGCAGGCTTACTTCGTCACAATAAAAAAAGACCACCCCTCTCATTGTTAATCAAGCCATTTTATTTCATAAAAGGAGTTTTCCCCTCAACAAAAAAAAAAGAAAGACACACGTCATACATTGTATCAATTGAGTACACCTTTCACCGGCACATACAAAAAAAAATTACCCCTTCAGCGGGGCAATTACCACCGCAGAATAAAATATATTTCCCAAGTCACCCTCAAAAGCCGGTAACTTGTCCCTCGCGACATCGCGTATCCTGAACAGTGCACACTAGAAGAAGGCAAAGGAGGAGGAAAGAAAGGGAGACAATAAAAAAAAGGCGATTGACCGCAGTCGCGCACGGATGCGTGCGAGCGCAAATTGCAGGCGCGCCAAATCGCTTTCGCCCGCCGGGGACAAACTTCGCGTCGCGACGACCGCAGTTTGACCGACGTTTTTTCGTATCGACGGCATATTGACGAAAGACTATGGCCGGTCTGTTGGGGTTCCCGGCGAATCTACTACCTATGGTGTACTGGTGACGGTGCTTGGTGTAGTCGGCGACTCGGGCGCAATTTACGGGCGGTCGAATTTAGCGATTACGGGCAATTGCAGCGGTAGAAGTTTCCCCGCGACGGATTCTCGCGATCGCAATTTCGTGCGGCCGCGAGAGTTGCTCCGCTGCCGCGGATTACGGATTTGATTGTTTCGCGAAAAAAATTGTTCGGGAGTTTTCCAAGACGTTGTTCTTTCACGCAAGGCGCTTTTTCTTTTCTTCCTGCTATATTGAATTGACTGTGACTTCTAATTAGTCGTGTTTCATAATATAACTACTTTTAAAAGAATAATGCGCCAAATTAAGAAATTAAGTGAGTGATGCATCAAAAAAATTTCTGAATAAATAACGAAATTTGAATATAATTTTTATTTTATGTTCTAATTTTATAGCAACAATCTCATTTGTCAAAGGTTAGTATACTGAAATATCATTCATCGTAAATCGAAATATTTTAAAAATGCTTTATTGTTAAAGTGCCTAATTAGTGGATTTTTTCGTTTGACGATAACGTATACGGTGATACTTATTCGATTATAGGCCAATAGAGTGCGAGTGCTTTACACATGCAAACCTTTGTATAATTAAATTGCCTAACCAATTTTCCATCTCATAAGTTCCAAATTCATACTAAAATAATAATAATAAAGACCAAATGAGTACCAGTGCAATTAGGCATTAATAGTGAAAAAAATCAGAATAAAAATAAGATATAAAAATTTTTTTTTATATTAAGTATAAATAAATTCTTATGAAAATGTTATTTAATAAAATTTCAGGATTGAACTCACCACAATCCGATAATTTCACAACAAACAATACATCGCATTAACAAAAAATAAGTAAAAAGAAGTTACTACGGTTACAAGAGAATCGTAATGGTTGTAAAGGGTGTAAAGGCCGTAACATTATAAAAATAAAATAAAAAATAAAATATATCACGCGAAAAAGTAGGTGACGTACAAAACAATGACATCATCATACAGCAGTGATCCGTTCGTGGCGCCGACGGCAGGTAATAGATATATCACGGGGGCCCGCCCGCGTTCGTCGCGACAACGAGCGAAAGTAAAAAAAGGAGAAGCAGGGGGAGAGAAAGGAGAGAAGCAGCCAGAGTCCGGGCAGGCTCGATCGTTCGCCAAGGCGCAAAAAAAAAAAAAAAAACGCGGCCCCGCATTCTTAGACGCGGAATTTATTCGCTGCCGGGTAAGAAGCTCGCGGCCGTCCGTCGAATCGATTTGAAATGCGGAGCGTCGCCGGTGCGGGCTTAGGCCCTCTCCGCCCTCCCTTTTTCCGTGGAACCAAGACCAGCCTAAGCTGAACTCATTATGCGACTCGACGCTTTAACGCTTGGTAACGATTGGCCAGACAAAAAAGCCCCCCGGACGCCGCTGAATTAAAGAAGCCGCGCTAAGTTCGCCGCGGACGGGGGCTCGCAAAAATCGACGTTTCTTTGCCGGCTGTGCGTGTATGGGTGCGTGTGTGCGATCGTCGTATGCGTGGACTGGTACAACTGCGTCGCGGCGATTTTTCGCGAAATCGTGTCGTATCTTTTATTTATGCTCGCTCTTTTTTTTTCATACTGGCCGCTCTGAGTTAGGTCGAGACGGAACCTTGCAAATTGCGCGGTTCGACCGAATACCAAAAATGGTCGCTGTTTCTATCGTGACTGCATGACAAAAAATTTTATTTTTAGGATGTTTTTTACTGCTTGTAGCGTGAAAATCATTTCAGTTAGTGAAGTCGAATTTAAGTTTATAGCTACTTATTTTTATTGATTTATTTATTTTTACATTGGATAGTAAAAAATAATTAAAATAAATATTATACAACTTAGAAATATTTATTAGAAATATTAGACGAATTCATTGAATTACTTAAATTCCAATTTTACGTGAAATTATGTTAAGAGTAGAATAGAATCCAACTTTAAACTTGGAGTACTTTTTTTTGAACAGCGCGAACATTTTTTAAATTACACATGGTAGTTGGTGAAACCAGAATCATTTCCCGAAACAATAATAATTTAATTATTTAAAATTGTATAAATCGGAAGATAACGTAATATAAATGTGTAGATTTTTTTCGTAATAACAAGATCCACTAAATTTTTTTCATAAAACGTTTTGCTATTATCGTGCATTAATTTTTGAAAAGAAAGACTTTGTTTTTTTATTTCAATTTTATTTATCTCCATTAATTATGTCACTAAGTAAATAGATTTATTTATTTATTAGACTTTCTTTAATTCTCGCACTCATTCGAACTCGAAAATAAGGCTAAACACAATTAGACCGAAAAAAGAGAACAGCGAGCTTTAAGTCTCTCTTATCTTGCCCCCTTTTCAACACCGCTCAGCATAAAGAGAAAATTAAGTAAAAAAAAATATTAGAAAAGGCAGTCAAATGAGTTATCCCTCATATTACTAAACAAACCTCATTATCATTTCCCCCATTCTTAACAATGAAACCTCCGCTCGAGAACAAATCGTCGCCGGTCTGGAAAAGGGCACCCTGCCCCCGCATCTCCGCGGCGAGCGAACCCCAGGTGACGCGGCATCGACGGCGTCGCGGAAAGATTCCCTCTCGAGATTAGCGGGGCCCGAAAACGTACAAGTTTTAGGATTGTATCGCGCCGGTGGCCGGTCGAATTTCGTGCCCGCCGCGGCACGAGCCTCGACGAGCCTAGTTAACACCGGAGCGATAAGCATCTACAACGCCCGACCGCTGCCCCCGTTATAAACGCCTGGCAATAAGTCCTTTTTTACACGCCCACGAATTAAACGGACCGCTGACTATCCTCCGGCCGAGTGAACCTTTTTCAGCACTCAAAAAATGCAGTCCATTTGTGGGTCAATTGAGCATTGGCGTTATTAATGTTCATCACATTTTGAGATTTTTTTTATTTTAATTATCGCAGGGCGATTAAATCTTTATTCATTCGTTTTCATTTCGACGAACTAAATAGTCCTTAAGAATAAATTAAGATATAAAATTAATTGAATATAATAATAAGAAAAGCTAAATATGTTTTTTTAATTTTTTTTTATTTCTCTACTTTGAATACGAAAGATTTTCATTAATACTTTTTATAACTCTGTTCAATTTCTTAATCTCTTAATAATTTTCAAATAGATATATGTTAAGCACGAAAGATACTAAGTTATAGGTTTTGTATTTGTGATACATTCGAATTGTTAAGACTAATCGAGAGTCTTGTTATTGTTGAAACATCCATAAACCTGATTAAAGAATTATTTTTTCATTTATTCATTGAAGAAAAAATAATTAAAAAAAATTAAATTCCCATCAGAAAGTAAATTTAAATGTTGGAGTCATTTAATCGAGAAATTTATTCGTTAACCAAATGCTTCGTAATGCCCTATCATCGTTTTTTAAGAGAGGATGTTTATTGCGTTAATTTAAACTTGAAACATCTATGGTAGTCCTTTATTTATTACTTTTTTTTTATTTTTATGCACGGATAAAAATTAAATTAATAATACTAATAACCCTATTGATACGAAAAGAAATTCGAAAATTAAAAATACAATAAATAAAATAAAATCTAATAAAACTATAGTAGATTTTTTATAAATATTTTAGTTAATACATTTGAATAGAAGTCTATACAGTAATTTTAAATACAGTAGAGAATTATGCAAAATTGTGCAAGAATTGATTAAACATTTTAGCCTAACTGCTCAGTAAATGGAGGCTAGCCTAAAAAAATGCTCTGTCGATGCTAAAATTAGTATATTTAAAAGCTCGCACGGGGAATTTAGGGGCAATTTCAGATGAAACACTGACACGAATAGACTTGTGAAAAATTAAGAATCATTAGGTAGGTAACTGGAGGAAGAAACAAGAAGTGGAATTGACATCGATGAACTTTATAACTAGCGGCTCGTGAGCTTCGTGCTCTTGTCGCATACCTCGGTCATTTGAATTTTAAATTTGCATCACGAAACGGAATCTCCCGCAACGATTTGCCCGACAAACTTTAAACTCCACAGCTTATCGGGCTTCCCCCTAAGATAATAGGCTCGAAACTTTCTTAATATTTCCCCGCTAATGGAGATTACCAAATTATAAGAATCTACTCTTTTCTTCGTGCGCCCAAATTCTATACCAACCGCTCTTTTTGATGTTTAACATATTATTAATTATTCAACGATCGCGTATATACAATGAACAACTAACTGAACATAATACACATATGTATTAACTGCGGACGAAATGAACCGAGCCCGAATAAGTTACAATTTTAATGAGTTAATCAACTCTCGTTTCGAGCAACATAATTCTGTCGCCGCCGTTTTTTATTCTTTCTCGGCGTATGCACTCGAAACTCCTGCGACAACCGTGTTATTTGGTAACTCATTAACGAGGAGTAATTCCGTGAATAATTAAGATCGCAACGTCAAACCAACCCGACGTAAAACGAGAACAGAAAAAAATTTAAAAAAAAAAAAAAGATGTACGTACAGAACCCGCGCCGCTAATCCGATCCCGGCGTCATTACACCGACAGTGTATTATCAAGTCTCGAATGTTTGTCAAGGTCGGTCGGTCAATTGCGCGCGCCTAACTAAAATTATCGCCGCGGCGGCGTCGACGTTGTCGCAGTGCCGCGCGGCGACGCACGAAGACCCGCGCGCGCGCCTCTGCTCGCGCATTATGCACCGCCGCCGCGGCGCAACGAGCAAAAAGTGGAAAAGGTAATTGAGATAATGCCATTTTCCAGAAAGCATAATGATGACAATAAAAGAGAAATTTGAGCTCATTATTGTCGCGCTCTCGTCACGACGGAGAAAAACGCCGAGTCACGAGTGCAGGGGAAGAGGGCAGTGAGGGAGGGAGCAGGAGGAGGCCCGTTGGACAATGCAAATTGCACGCGGCTGATAGTCGCCATTTTTCGCGAGGAGCCGAGTGCAAGGAAAGTCTGCCTGGAGCTATATTATTCTGGAAAAATGATTGACGAAGTCAAGGTGCTTTCGATGGTAAAAAGGCATTCGATTTTAGTTAAAAATGATTGATCAAGATACTTTATTAACCAAAAATTTTTTTTTTCTAAAGCGCACATTGAAAATGAAAAGGCTATTGATTTTGGTTACAAAAGGAATGGCCAAGATATTTTTTAAAACGAAAAAAAACTCTTTTTTTTTAAAGCGCACGTCGGAAATGAAAAGGCTACTACATAGCCTATCGTCGAAGTATTTCCTTTCCACCTTTAATTTTTAAAGGTGATAGAAATTTTAAAACTACTTCTTGGAACTCTCACGTTACAGAACTGAAATTGCAAGAAAATTTCAAATGCAAAAAAGATGTGACTCATACATATTATTGTTGCAATTTCAATATGCATCTTTTTTTTTAATTTAGGAAGTCGATTTAAATTTTTATTAAAGTCACAAATGAACATCAGCCTTCGGCAAAAATTTCTTTTCTTCTCTTATTTCTTTTATTATATATAGGAGACGAAGAAAATTCTATGTGGACTCAGATTCTCCTACGTTTTCCTTTGTATATATCCAAACCCTGCCTTATTATAATGTATAATCTACCCATACGAATAGACATTATATTCATTTAGATCTGCAAGTCGCACCTTTTCGAATAGTTATGCGTCTCAGGAATAAAATTCAAAAAGCATTTTTATTTTTTTTTATAAAATTATAGTAAAATAAAATTTATCATCTAATTTTTGTATAGGTGGAAGCTTTTTTCCCCTTGAATGGCCATCTAAATTCAAAGTGCCTCGACTGAATCTGTGTTGTTAATAAAAATATTGCCGTTTTCGAAGGCACAAATGCGTCTGAGTGTCTGGATCTTAGTATAAATTAAGAGTGAATATTTTTTTGCAGTGTTAAGTTCAATCTGGAGAGGCGAATTCGGAGGAAGCGGTGGCGGCGCGGCGACCGTGACATAATTACCGGGCGACAATGCGCCCGATGCACATCGGTTTCGAGAGCAGCTGGAGAGGGGATGAGCGGCGACTGTCGACGCGTGCCTCCTGAGACTCTCCTACTTTTCGATACAATGGATTTGTTCAGAGTCGAGTGTTGCTAAAATACTCCTAGTGTGTTAATATTAAAGCCGCTGCTTGTGTGAAGGTCATTGTATTATTTTTGTCGACTCGGTATTTTATTATCTGGGATATTTTTTAAGACAATGTGAATCATGAATTTATAATTAAAATAAAAAAAATTAATCTTATACGCACGTGTTTATTTTATTTATTTAGAGTTAATTTAATCATGCGATTTTCTTGTCTAACCGTACCAGGAATTTTCTACTGATAGATTGTATACTACTAGCAAATGTATTAACCAAATTTCGATTTCTTCAGTATAAAAGAGTAGATATTATTTTAAATATTTTGTAGGATATACTATAGGAATTGCAATAGGAATAAGAATAAAATTACGATAAGATTTATAAGACGTTCATGCTAAAATCCTGCAGATTTTTTTTGCAGATTTCCGAACAAGTACAAAACAAGAATCTATAGAAAAATTTACTAGATACTATTTCAATAAAATTTACTTCAGATCTCCTTAATTTTCCTGATTTTTACTAAAACTTTTTCCTCCTTGTATTTACTAAAATAATTGCAATCATAATAAGGACTCGCCACTGCGCAATTTATATCGAGCTCAAGTCCGTAAACTTCCTAATTAAATATCAAGGTTGACATGAAATAAAGTGACCTTCTTGCAACGAATAAAATTCACTAACTAAGAGAGTATCACGCTTTTTGCTCAAAGCAAAGTGCATTAAATTGACTTCTTCACATCAAGAATCAGCGAAGTAACAATCAACATTTTTTCGCACTAGTTGGGTGTACGTTCCCGGTAAACTGTTCGCGCGCGCGACGCGTCACTTAATTTTTCCTTCAGCACCTCCCGTGCAAAAGTGAACACCTATCTATCTCAATCTTCGAGACGGTAAAATTCGCGATATTTAAGAAGCACCTAATGCGAGGCGAAATTCGCGGAACAAGAGGCTCCGGCACGCTGAAGATCGCGCAAAAGGTCCCAGAGCTTATCTGTGCTCGTGGCTTCCTTTTTTTTATCCCTTTCGCGCGGCGCCCCGGCGGCCGAGAGACAATGCCCGTGAGTCCTTCCGCAGAATCCGTGGAACGCGTTCTCGCGCAGTCGCTCCCGTACCTATCGCGGATCTCGCACGAGTCCTGGAATCGGAAGAACGGCGGGCTCGCTCTTTCTCTCGTGCGTCGTTCGGGTTTTGCGCTCCCCCTCCCACTGCTTTTTTTCGATCCTCCTGCATTCGTACCCTCACTGTCCTCTTCGTCATATATGGGTGGTTTGCGCGAAAAGGAATTGGAGAATCGAGCTTCGGTTAGTGGCTCAATTGGAAGTGCACAAGTGTTTTGTTATTTGTAAATTGCTTTTGGGTACTTTTTCGTAAGTAGTTTTGAGTGAGTGTACGAAAGACGAGATCCAAGTTCTTAATGGAAAATTGATCGTTTGTGAACAGTTTATTCACCACTAATCTAACGAGTACAGTGATTAAACAATATTTGAGTTAGAAATTGACGAAGAATTTAGTGAATATTTTATAGATCGATGAAATGATTGACAAAATAAAACAAAATTATCAAACGGCGTTGCGAGATCACAGAAAGATTTGTTCTTAGCAAAAAAAAAACTCCCTCAAAAGATCTTCATCGATCAATTCCACCAATCAAAAATGCATCGATTTTCAATAATTTTTAAAACTCAAAATGAATCACTATTTAAAAAAATCTATAATAAAAAAATATTTGGTATTGACATCTTGAACATTTCTCTTAGAACAATATTATGTAAACTTATTACGCATTGTTTAATAATTTACGTCATTCCAAAAATGAATATACGCGACATATTATTCATTAACGCAATGTAGCGGAGCAATTTAGCATAGCCATCCGTCGAAGCCGTAAATAAATCCGCTTATGGTACGCATACCCGCCTCGATTCCCAGCCGCGCGGGTCCCGCGGGGTGCCCATAGCCTCGCTCGCTCCAGTGGCGACGAAGTCGAATTGCGTAAGTCTCGCCTGGAGGGCTCCAGTGGGCCCTTCCAGGAACCTGACCAGCAAGCGAGTCGCGCGGACAGCCTTCGCCGAGGGCAACCATTGCTCCTCGGCTTTTCCTCCTAGTTTCCGTGAAAACCGCGCGGAGGGAGGCTTATTCGACACTCCTACACGGAGAGAAATCCTATTGTAATTTTTACTATTTCTCTATAGGAAATTTTTTGCTATAAAGTAGCTTGTACAATTTGTCGCATACTGCTAACAATTTACTATTGTAAAATTTGCGTGAAATTTTTGTCATAGATTTTGCGAGTTTTTGGAATAGTCTTTTGTAATTTTTAATCCTCCTCGCACTCTTTAAATAAAAAATTGTTAAAATTCTTATAAAAAGGTCTATCAATGCAGTCTGGAACGCTATTAGAATGAAACCATTGCAATTTTAAGAACTGCCTTTTTTCTCTGAGTACGGGGAAATGCAGGGGCAGTCTGCCAATTTTTTTTGTTACCGACTCGTCCGCCGCTTGTTAAAATCAAAGAATGCGGCAAGAAGGTTGACGAACGATTTCTCACCTGTCCGGACTTATTCTTGAGAAGAGCTGGAATCGCGGGTGCAAAAATGGCGATTCGCTCTTTTTTGCCGAGGGACTGAGTGCTCTACTGGCTGGCGGTAACGGTTTTGTCGAGCGGGAGATTCGTATCCATGCAGATTTCTCGGATCGAGCGATCGATGCTTACGTAAATGGTTCCGAGGTTTTGTTACGTGGGATTTACTGCCTTCACGGTGTGCAATCGACGGAATACAGCCGAATGGTAACTTTCTTGATAATTGGAATAGGCTGAGAATGATTGTGCTTTTTTTCTTTTAATGCAATAGAGTAATTAAATGCCAGAAAAAGTTGGGAGGATATTGTTTGCACTGCCCAGATATAATTGTATAATTGTTACTAAAAGTTTCGCTTTTACATTTCCTCCATTGCAAAAACGACAGCAGGATGTTGCCAAGGATTGCTAGAAGCTATTCGATGAATTAATGAGTGCATTTCCGGTTAAATAGCGCCAAAATTTAATCGACGTTTTTGGCGTCAAATTAAAAAATTTTGTATTTGTTTTGAAAAAAGTTTTAAGAGATGGTAGTCTTTCTTTTCTTTGTAGGTTTCTTTATAAAAAGAAACCAAGGCACGATGTTATGAAGAACTTTAGGATGGGTTATGATTGTTTAAAAGAGGTTTTTTTTTAAATTAACATTCATTGATGGATCCACAGAAACTATAATAATGAAGTTTTTAAACGTAGATAAAATATACACACGATTCCAACTGATGTTCTAGCGTCCAAAATGTAGTATCGCGTACAAGTTTAAGATATTACTATACTATATAAAAAATTGTTTCCCAGTAGTCGTGAAACTACGACTCGCAGATATCCCTGCACCTAAAACACCAATAAAGTACCTCCAAATAATATTTTCTCCTCAGTTTAAAAAAAAACTGAAATATGTGCTCGTACGATCAGAAAAATACCAGCAATTTTCGATTCGCATCGAGCGCGTACTCGGCGAAAGCTTGTGGAAAAGACGACGGGGAAAGAGAGAGCGAGAGGGAATTAGAAAAGGAAGATAACGAGGAGTAGTAGGAGGCGAGCCCCGAAGCAGGAGGCAAAGAGAGAGAGAGAGAGTGCAAGGAGAATGGCGAGCGCATAAAAGGAAAACCGCGGCGAGGAGACGAAGGGGAGGGGGAGGCTGTGGACCACCCGAGAGTCCGAGGCGAACCGCTGGCGCCCGGCCGAGGCTTTGGGGGGTCCCCTTATCTCCTCTTCCTTCGCGCTCGCACGCCGGCCAGGCCATCCGGAACCGGCCCACGGCTCCTCTCCCACCCACCCTCCTCCCGCTTCTCTCCTCCTCTCCCTCCCTCCCTTTTTCGCTCTTCCGATCATCTCCCGTGCGCTCGCCTTTGCGATTATGATTTTCTCGTGCCTCTTCCTTCCTTTTTTTTGTTAAAAAAAAAAAAAAAAAAAGTTTCTTAACTAGTCGCCGTTTGTTCGCTCCTGCACTTTCTTGAGCCTTCGCGCGCGAACTGATCAGGGAACTGGATATTCATAAAGTTTGAATGAACATGTTGCACCGCGGAGTGCGTATCCCGAAAAACCTGTAAATCGATAAAAATGCGCATCTGGAGCTATAAATACTGAGCTCGTAAAATCCGGGTTTACGCAGTAATGACAAGTGTTTTCTGGAGCGGCCGATGCGTCGGCGCTTTAATCAGCGGCTAAAATTAACAAAACGTATAAAACGCGAGAAGCGGGACGGGCAGAACCTGATTATCAAAGGCGGCGTCGACGACGAAATTACGGTAGCACTCTCCGATGCGACTCTGCCTTCTCATTTTGTCGCAAAACGTTTTCCTAATTTAAATTAAGTCTTACTTAAATAGGAATCGACTACTTTGAGGTGCTTCTGTGGGTCTTCTTTAGTCGGTTGTGATATTAAAAATAAAAGTTGCTTATAAGCATTTGGTGGTGTAAGAAAAGGGTTTAAAATTTTTTATGAATTTTCAGTATATTGTATTATGAAAGTAAGCATTAGTAGTCATTTTTATACTTTTATATTATTCAATAAAAGATTTTCGATAAAAGATTATTAATAATAGTTTAGATCTTCAAAAGTTACGTGATTCAATGAATGGATCAATCTACTCACTGATCAATCAATCTACTACTACTTTAAAAAGTGAGATATTTAAAATTTATTTTATGCTAAAAATCATTTAATTTCGATAAGAAACGAATAAAAGTAATTTGAGTAAAATCAAGGTGAAAAATAAATATCTGATAGCAGGCATGTTCCCACCATGTAAATATTACTCGATGAAATTCACTGATTTAATAGCAAGGTTCAAATGAAGTTCATTGTTTAGCCCTCATCTTCACTAAAATTAGTTGAATGAGATTTATAAACTATAAAATTGATAATCGATAACAAATCACTTGATAAATCCAACGAAATTGTTTAACGCAATATTTGAATTTTTAAAAAAATGTAAAATTATACATTATGTAAAAATTTAAATAAATAATTTATTTTATAATGCAGCCCGAATTTATTTTTCGCACTGACAATTATTAACGTAGAAATAAATACGCCTCACTTTTGACTATAATGTGATAAGTGATTTATTTCGTCAACTACTGAAGTCAAGAATGTCAGACATTTTTTCTATTTTAATTTTTTATTTCAATCACACATTATGACTTTCTTTCAGATACTATCACTTTACGACAGACATCTTGTGCCATCACCGTTATAATAACTTTTTAGCTAATCTTTATTAATCAATTCATCGAAAATTTGTTAACTGTTGCTTGGAATCTTATAACTTTTCGGTCTCTTTTTCGAAAAACATTTTAATCTCACCCACAAATCCGAGAAGCGAAATTTAATTTCCACCTAAACCAATTAACAGAGTAAGCTACAGTTAAGAAAGAAAAAAAGATCTCGAAAATTTCCTCGATGCCAAGCATTTCTCCTCCATCCTAATTCAGTCCTATTGTCCCACCTGGGGTTCGCGCATTTCTCATAGCCGTCGCGGTGCTCGTTTTTGCCCGCCTCCGGGTCGCGGCGCTCCGGCGACTGCATCCCATTATCGATCGATCGATTCCTCCTGCTCGCGTACGCGCTTCTCTCTCCCTCGTTTTATCTCTCTCCTTCTTTCTTCACTTATGTAACGGCCAGGAATTATTCTCATTCCCCCGGCCAGGTGAGCGAGCGCACCAGGTCCTTCCACCTCCGCAGTGGGATTTTATTGCTAGAACCGGGCGGGGGATTTAAAGTGTTGCTCCTAGGCCTTCATTTTCTGCAAAGTTAGTTGCCGGATGATTTATATCTGCCCGTTCAAGCAGCAGCATCGATAGCTCCCCACGTTGTACTTTCGCTTATATTAAAATAAAAAAAAAAATAAATAAATAAAGAACGGAGTATCCCCGGCAATTTTGCAGCTCACTCGAGGATATAATGAACGCGACGTGAGTTTGAAATTATTACGACTACCGAGCGGCGCATTAGGACTGCAAAACAAAGCAGTCCGTGTGCTTCGAAGGAGTTGCGCCTGGACATTATAAATAAAAAAAAAAAAGAAGAACAGACTAAAGAAGAAGGAAAAGTTGCTTCCGTAAACACCCGTTGCACCGGCAATCATCACCCGGTGGCATCAGTGTTAATTGCGCAGCGGCCGTTCTCCGCGCGACCTTGGCATGCACAATCAACGGATCCTCGGAAATTACAAGCCTCGCTGCATGTAACCCTACTCGGGGAAAATCAGTAAACAATTCGGCCGGGGGGCAGCTCTCGCTGGCAAATAAAGCCCGGTATACGCTGCGTATACCCGCGCGGGCTTAAGTAAGGTAAAGGAGGCAGGATTTAAAAAAAAAGGAGAGGAGAGACAGGGGAATAAAAAAAAAGGGAAAAAAGAGGAAGGAGTGTGTAAGGCCAGTTTGCGAATCTCGCTCGCTCCCCGAGTGCAGCGCGGCGACGACGAAGACGCGAGATCCGTTGGACCCGCATGCAAACCGTATTGTCCGGAGGCCTCCGCGGCCGGCATGTGTGTCGGCGTACGCGCGGCCCTAATGTCGGCGAGGATGAAAGCGAGCCACGGCCTTTGTCTCTCTCTTTCTCTCTCCTCGTCGCGTATATATATATATAAGAAGAAAGGAGAGTGCGGAGCGACTCTGCGGGTAGCCGAGCGATTTCTTCCCTCTCGCTCGCTCCCTCGCGGCGCCTCGCGATCGGGTATACTTTTCCATGCGTCTCTCTCTTTTTTTTCTTTTTTTCTCTCTCTGTTGTCGCCCTTACCGAGAGGTCCTTTGCTTTTCTCTTTTGGCCGGGATTCTGCGTCGTCTTCTTCCGAGAGGAGAGGCCCTGGCGCGTTTTCAGATCTGAGATTTGACAAAAAAGCGCCCCGACAGTGGCGCGCTGCTGCGGATTGAAACGTGCGTAAGAGAGAGAATGAGATCGTGCGTGAAACATTTTATAAGAACGGGAACGGCATGGGTCATAGGGGTACGCCGAGATATTTTGCAGGGCGGTGACGGGCGATTGCGTCAAGTACTTGAGGGTAAGATTCATAGAAGATTTAAAAGATGATTTTTTTTTAATTTGAACTGTCTTGTATTTTTTTTTTTTTAAGGAATGCACGAAGTGTTGTTTTGATCTACTTATTTTAAAATTATGGACAATGGTCTACGAGATCTTTAATAATAATTTAAATTTAAATTAAATTCAATTCAATCAATTAAATCTTTCCTTTAAAGTAAACTGAAGAAAAAAATTAAGTTTCCATTAACACAGAGTATCCAGAAGTAATATTCCATTTGAAATTATAGACCTACAGATGACAGTGTATATCTTTTTAAATTTTAGCAGTTGGTATAGCAGTGTACATTAATGATTTTAAGCGAATATATGCACTAAACAATTTGATGATTCAAAATATTCTTAATAAATATCTCAAAAAGTTATAAAAAAAATGGCAAAAATTTAAGTAGATCTTCAACTTTTTGAGAAATATTACACAATTTACAACTATTTAAATCATCAAATGTAATAACTATCGATCACTTAATAATTACAGTAGTACTTTAAATAATTTCAATAATTAAAAATAAAAAATTGACGTACTTAAATCAACGATATTTCCGTTAAACCTAAACTAAATAAAATTTGCTTCCTCACTCCCGTATCCTTAACATTCTCAATTATTACATCAACTTCCCCCATAAAAAAAAAACTAAATAAAATTTCTTTCTACGAAATCAATCGATACAAAAAAAAAGAAAGGAAAATTCTCGACAGCTCGAAACGAGCGCGGAAAAACGAGATCACCGCGGCGGCGGTGCCTCGCGCTGGATAATTGCGAAGGTGGGCTTCCACTGGCGCGTGATATAAAACGTCGGCTCGGACGAGCTCGGCCGATTGTTACCGTCGCGCGAGGAAATTGCGCTCCAATTTGGCCGAGGCGACGCGAGGACGTCTTTCCGAGAACGCTCGGCGCGAAAAGCGCGTTGCAAAACCAAGCGAGCGCGCAGGAAGTGAGTTATTAACGAGAGCCGCTGCTGCACTCGCGGAAGAGCTGCCGTGTCGCTCGGAGAAATTGAAACCGAACGTCGGCTGGTTTCGATGTCCGTGTGATCTACGACGACTCGTTAGACTGCAGGGATAAGTGATTACAGTTCGAGAAATTTTAACGTTGCAGTATAATCCAATGTGCGCTTTGCGCGTCTCCATTTTTTTAAGCAATGAGAAAAAAGGTCAGTACTGCAGGCGAGTAACCATTAGTTGTTTCAACTGATAACTAATTGTTTCAACTAAAATTTGGTTGAAGTAAGTAATGGTTAGTTGCGATTACTGGCCTTTTTTTCAGTGTACCTATTCTTGAGATTTTTTAAGTTCGCCCCACTCTACCGGAAATGCCAGTGCGGCAAATCGCGTTTTGAAATGATTCGCAACATCCTGCCATCTCTTTTTCAAGAGAGGATTCGCGAAGCAAGTTGGTAATGATTATTTCTCATTAGAATGTACAGAAAAAGGATATTTTTTTAATTTTGTAGTTGAAGGTAGCGTATGAAACATACGTAACGTAACATTTAATAAATTTAATTAATTTAATCGCGCGCAATTTAATCTTTGTTCAAGCCTTTGACTAAAAATTACTCATTGAAGTAGACAAAATTTGTTTAACTCACTCTATTGGAATAACATTTTGAAGAATTAACAAATGAAACAATTATTTTAAATTATGGCGCAGTTTCATAGAAAACTTGTCTGCTGACGAATTAATCCTCGAGGAATCATAAGTAACTAATCAGAAAGCCTCTCTTCCCCTAAAAAAAGTACAGCTTTCAGAAGCTCTAATATTATACATCGACATCTACTTTCTCCAACATAGCATTATAATCCACGTTACTCGGAACGATCAGCCGCAGCCAAGACAATCACAGATGCGCGTCACAGTTATTAGAAAATTTTCGTGAAATCGCACAACTCCCCACTTCTAACGCGAAAACGCCAAGCGAACAGCCAAGTCTAACAGGAGACCAGGATATGCATAAAGAAAGCATTAACTCGAAAAAAAATAGAAAGAAAATGCAATAGAACATGAGAGAGAGAGAGAGAGAGAGAGAGAGAGAGAGAGAGAGAGAGAAAGACAGAGAGAAAGAGAGAAAACGATGGGGGTGGAGGATAGGGTGGTGAGCGTGCATTTCCGGGGTGGCGTGCGACCGCGACGACGACGGCGACGACGGAGCAATATATAATTCCGCGCGCTCTTCGCTCACCGATAATTATTGTTGGCTCGTCGTCGCTGCGCCAGTCGCCCCCGCGACGACGTCGAGCTTGCCTTTCATTTTTTTTTCTCGTGGCTCCACGCGATTCCGCGATAAAGCACTCGCCGAATTTATATTCGTGAGCGCGAGGCTGCCGCTGAACGAGTCAGTTCCCGTCCTTTCCCCTTCCGCGGTAGTCGTGACTTACTTCTTCTCTTTATGCCCGCTAATTTACGACTGACGTTACGAGTGCATAAGTATTGCTCTTTCGTTAAGCCGCCGCCCGCGATATGAAGAGCGAAATTGGCCGATTCGATATCGTTTCCTTAGTCGTGAGAGCTCGCAATAGCGAAGTTTGTAATGTGTATTTGTCGCCAAAATACGAAGAATATTAATCATTCTATTTCAGTTTAAAAACTATATACTATTATTTGACAGTAGACTACTACTTGTAATGATTGATCTAATTACAATAATAATAAAGCATATTAAAAACAAAAATAATTGCTCCAAAGGAAATATACCTTTCTTTTTTATATCATGGGTAAATAATATTTTAATACATCAAAGTTAAGGTAAATTTATTTTATGTCGCAAATTAACTATCATTATCAACGAATATTGATAATAGATTTAAATAAGTTTTTTATCACTGTCAAATCGTTTTAATAATAAGTAATGTTTACTAAATTACATGAATTCAAAAAATGTATCTATAATCTTTTACCATCGAAATCGCTGTTACTTACAGAGTACATACGACCGAAATTTTTAATAAAATATCAACCATAAAACTGCTAGTCCTACCTTAAATATCGCAGTTATGAAAAATAAAATACTGTAAACAGTTAAACTTGTATACTTCGCCCGGCAATTATTCAATAAAAATTCCAATTTCCATTCATTAACAAATCAAAAGACACTTCATTTTTCAAATGTAGGTCACAAAGCCGCGCGCAATAACTTTAATCGCGCCGCTCGCATTGCGATTGCGAATCGACAGTCGGCAAAATGCGTACCCCGGCCCGCGCCACACACTATCAGCGATAAAAGCTCGCCGAACAAAAAAGAAAAAATGAAAAAAAAAAAAACAAAAAAAAAAACGGACGGGCGATAAAGAGGCGAAGCCGTCAGCGATGGAAATCACGCCGGAAACGCAATACACCGCGAAACGACGGAAACAGCGGGGGTGAGTGGTGGTGGTGGTAGGAGTCTCCGCGATGAAAAACGGTTTTATCGATTAAACTCGCGACTCCGGCAATTTTTCCTCCTCTCGCCGCGGAGACACTAATTCATCCCGCGCTCAACTCCCCCCCTTCACCCCTTGCCTACCGCTGGTTATACCCCCACTCCCCGTCGACTTGTAAAATTGAAGGGACCCAGGATTGGGGGAGGACGGGGGGGGGGGGATATCGCGAGGGACCGAGGCGCGTGACGGCGACTTTAAAGTATAAATTATAGGAGAAAAGTTGGCGTGCTCGCGCCGATGACAAGCTCCGATACTCGCTCGAGTGGCTTCCTCCACTTCCGATTTTCCCGTCGTCGCATAATTATGCCCGGGAGGGGGGAATCGCGTGCTTAACCCGTTTGAAATATATACCGCCGGGGGTTGCTCATGGCCCTGTCCGTACGGACGATTCTATAATCGGAGATATTATGCCGATAAGATCTTTCTCGATGGTTTTAGTTTTTTGTTAAACGGTGGGTTTAAGTGGAACGGGTGAAATATGTCCGGGATTTCATTTTTTTTTTGTTTTTACTTTTTTTTTTGTATGTAATGATAGAAGGCTGGGGCGAAGGGGTTGAGGGATTCGTGCCTTGAATCGGGTTGTTGAGTTTCTGAAAAATCGGTCTGTTTGGTGATTGCCTGACAGTAGTTACATTATGTGGCGTGGGTACGAGGGGTGTGTCGGCTTAACGAAGTTAGTTTAATAATAGAGTATGTACAGCGATGAAATTCATTTGTTCGTGAATTTGTAAAATAAACTTAGCTGCGGTGTACATTAAATTACGAGTCATTTGATCGAATCAATAGTGTACTAATAATAATAATTACAATTTCAACCATGTGTCTAATGAAACAAACATGAAATTGTACTTAATTGTTGGCATAATGAGCTCACTTACACTCGATCGAATGTTCGTACATCAATTTCGTATTCATAGCGTATTGATCATTCAAATTATTTTTTACTTATTTTGTTTTTATAAAAATTGATGACAAGATGATGTGCAACATTTTACAAATTTTCGTTAAAATGTCACTAAAATTTAAAATATAGAAAAAGTACTATTAAGCGTGTTAATAATAAATCAGTAATAATTTCCTTTACGTAAATAAAAATTGACAAAACAAGCCCGCAAAATTTGGAATTCAAAATTTCTCTTTGAATTCCGTGCAAATTCTTCAACAAAGCCACAATATAATGCGCGGAGCGCATTTCAATCTTTCTACTATTAAAAAATTAAGTGCACGATGCACACGTGAATATTTTTAGTAAATTTATAAATCATTTTAAAAGGCATCGCTATTAATAGATCAGACAGAGTTATTAAAAAAAAGACACAACGAACATTCCCAAAGATGTAGAATTAACCGATTGCAAAACCAAGTCGACTCTATTAAGACGGCAACATTTGAAAGAGCCGATAATTCTCCAAACGTTAGACGGCGAATGCATCACCGCATCTATCGAGTCACGATTCTTCAATCGCCGAAGAAGTAAGTAAGAAGGGGAGGGGGCGACGACTTTCGCCTCGTTTTCCGCGTTCGTCGCTTGAAAAAAAAATCCGCGAAGCAAGTATCGCCGCGGAGAAGGATGGTCCCGTCGCGGGGGTGCCCCAAGTCTCCTCGGCGACGTCGCGTGTGGCAGTCGCCGAAAGCGCACCTTTATAAATTACGCCACGACAGGCGCGCGCGCGCGACTTAACTATATACAGTATATACGGAAAAATCGCGGCCGACCCGTTAGCGCCGGCTCCCGGATATCGCCGCGCACGCAAATTCGACGTTAACGTCCTGGCCGAGCGTTTAATTTGCTCCGGAGCGCAGGCACACGCGACCACCCGAGCGGCGCTCTTTTCTTCGGCGGAGCTTGCGACGCAAGCCGAGAGGGTTCATTTTTTTTTATTTTATTTTACTCTTTTTTTGGAAGGGGAGCCACGCGAAGCTCCGCTGGGTTTAAATTTCGCGCGAGTTTCGTAAGTGGCGCGGGGCTCCGATTAGCGGGCGCTTAGTTTGTACGGCGACGGGATGCTTTACCTTTGACGTGACGCAATTACTTTTTTTAATTGTGAAGTCTAATTTGCTTTGAGACAGTTTAAATTAGTTTTTTTCCTTTAAGGTGGAGTAAAAGAAGACGAGGTCGTGGAAAAATTGCATTGTTTTAACCGAACTATATAGCGGTGATTTAAAAATGAGATTTCTAAAAATAAGTATAATTATCTGTAGTTATCAGCAAACGTTTAATCTATCTAATTTAATGATAAAAAGAACATTTTTTTTATGACAAAACAAATTTACTTTATTTTTATTCGAGAAGTGGTCAGATATTGACATTCTGAAACAAAACCTACGATACTTTATCATCATATTTATTCTATCATATTTATTTATTTAATAATTTCGACGGACCTATGGTTCTTGGTATAAAGTTTATAAATACAAAATATTTCAAATTAAAGAAACAAGAATTCATTCATATTTATACATATGATAAATTTTACTGCAAAGTATAATAATTTTTTCGAAATGTCAGTATTACCATTTTCTACCAAACCAGGAAGTAATTTTTACAAAAATATAACATTATTATTTTTCTCTATGAAAATAACATTCATTTTCAAAGCAATTGCATTGAATTGAAATGAGAACTAAATTTGAAGTTAAAAATTCTACTGAAATGAATGTAGAATCACTTAACACTAAAAATATTTTATTTTATTATAATATTTTAACATATCCATCTATTATTTCCAGCGAATATACAATTCGCTATTAAATAAAACAAATAAAAAATCAAAACAAATAAAGCAAGAAGCGCATAATTCGAATCAGAAATCTCGAGCGATCGACCAGCTGTGACGAATCGACGGCGATATCATGAAAACGCGAGCGCACTCGATGAATCATCGGCGTATCGGCGGAGGGAAGCGGCTTATCGAAAGGAGAGAGACGAAAAAAAAAGTTGCGTTATAACTGTCCGGCGACGCGCGATTAACGGCCGCACCACGGCTCGTTTCTTCGATTAATGCCTCGGATAAGACGGCGGGTGATCGGGCCGCCGCGCTTTTTCGGGGGGAGTCGGGCGCGATTCGCCACGGCCCACCTACGCTCCCCCTGCTGAAAACCACAATCGCCCGGGCGCGCCGATGACATCACACACCGCAGAGGATGAACCTACTGCTGTGACAGTGTTTCTCTAGTTACTTCTGTTTGATTAAGCGAAGTGGAGTATTTTTTGTGGGGGTGATGGTTTGGATGCGTTTAGTTGTCTATTTAAAGAAAACGATAATTGAGTAATAATTTATTACTATTGAATGATTTAAGAAGTAGGATTTTTAATCTGAGTGAATACTTACATTGCGATACATTTTTTTAACGTTTTTCTAAGGATTATTGCTTAATCCTAAGTAAAACTCACTTAATTTAAATCTCCAACAAAATGTAAAGCATAACTTTTTATTAAATTACTTTACTATCACAATAAAATATATAAAAACAAAACTTTTGTATAAAATACCTATAAAGATGCACAATTTTTTGCAAAAAGAAGTATTTTTCAAAATTTTATAAAACTGGTGGATTCAATTGATTTAAACGATTAAACATTTTACTAATTTAAATATTTAGCTACGAGAAATCTCTATAATAGATTTCCAAACGTGTTCCTTAATTTATAATTTAATAATTTAGTGAATCAGAAGTTGTTTAGCTCAAGCAAACATCAACTCACTCCAATAATCAAAAAATTAAATTCTCCATATTTTATACTAATTTAATAACTGACCTCAAAGTAATAACGCAAATCATAAGAAACTTAAAAAAGTTCTACCCAGTGCCAAAACTTAAATTCGAACAATAACAAAGCGTCAGTCTAAGACCTTTGTCGGAGACGACTCAATCGACAAAAGAATTAGCAGAAATAAAACAGCAGCGGCGCAATCGCGGAGTCGGGTGGGCGCATCGCCGACAGGACAGATCAATTTCCACAGAGGGGGTGAACAGGCCACACGCGAAAAAAAGTGCGCATCGCCGTCGCGTGATTAATCCGCGCAGATTCGCTCGGAGGGCAGCTTTTTAATTTTGGCAGTTCGCGCTCGCGCTTCCGCCGATAAACCGAATAGAGAGAGCGAGAGAGTATATGAGAAGGAGCGAGAGAGAATAAGAGAGAAAACTAGAGGACGGGAGAGTGCGACAGAGAAAGAGAGAGAAATAGAGAACGAGAGAAAGAGAGAAATATTCGCGTCGAAAAGAGCAGCCAGGCGCTTTAACGACCACTCGTCACGAGACAATCGTCCGCGAGTCGAGAAGGACGAAGCGAGTTTCGATTCGGTTTATTAGCCGCTCGGAGCAGGAAGACGCGTGCACTTTTAGGCCTCCCTACAATGGCACGCAACTAGATACGGACTTTCGATACGCGAGCCGATAGCGTGGATAACTATTTCTTTGGTTGAGCTTTTTTCACTTCTTTGGGACGATTTATCTGCTGTGGTTTGATTATACTCTTTATTATGATAGTTATAGAAACATTTTTATGGGGAATTCTATTTATTAAATGGAGATGGTACTTAATTTGTTAATATTTATTTAGTAGGTGCTACTAAACGTTCTTGGAAATATGAAAGAGTATGAATAAATATGAACAAAAGAAAAATAACTTACTTAGTAGTTACATTTTCTTTGAATGTTTTTATCGATAAAGTGGTTAAATTAAAAAGACAATAAGTATTATGTCTACTATCAAATTTAAATACTCGACTAAAAAATGGTATTAAATGATCATGTCTATTAAAAATGTTAAATAAACACGTATTTTTTAAATGATTAATAAAGTTGAAAATTTTAAAGATCATGAAGTAATTATTGATTAAGTTAGAATAAAAGAAATTTTTTCTTTACCTATAAAATGTTGCTGCCATGCTAAAGCGGAACACAGCAAAGCTAAGGTTTTGCCACTACCAGTAGGACTCTCCAATAAACAGTGTTCTTGGTTTTTACATCCTTTAATGACCTAAAAATAATTAAAATGTAGTCTATGTAACTGTACTTATTTAAGTGTTACTTTATATACTTAAATATTTTAAAGGTTCAATAGAAATTTAAGTACAAGAATCTACTTACTGCATTCATTACAGATATTTGGCTTTATATGGTGATATTGGAAATTTAACTGGTACTCCAGCAATGACTGGTGGCATACCAGGTGGTAAAGGAACATTTTTGTAATGACTGGTGTAATTGACACTGGTCCCTGGTGACTGAAGTTTATTTTCAGACAAATCAATTTTGTTTGGCGATACATTTTCAATCTTTCTCTGTTCAACTTTGTTCGGTGATGTTATTAAAGGTTTTACTGGTGATTCAGAACTAACACTACTAACTCCGCTAGTATCAAATATATTAATATCTTCTAAATCATCTTCGTCATCTGTTATATTTATACATTCTATTTCAGAAGTACATTTGGAATCAGTATCACTGATTTTTTGCCGCTTTTCATTATTTTGAATAGATTTATCTGGTGGATCTGATGAAGAGCCTCTTTTCCAGCGAAAAAAACCTCCAGCATTTTGTTTTTTAATCTTGTTAGCATCCGTTTGGTGCCAACGATTATTAGCTCCTTGCGGTTCTGCAAATTCTTCATCACTCATTTCAGTTGAATGAATAAATTTCCTTTTTTTATTTTTAATAAGGCTTTTATTTTTCTTTAGATTGAATCTGAAAATAATATTTCATTATTTTTTAAATGATAGTAATGAAAGAAATTTTAACGAATAATTGAATTAATTATTTGTACCAAATTACTAGGATATTGGCTATACTACAAATCTCAACAACAAATATTATAAAAAGTAGAACATTAAAAAAAAAAAACAAAATAAATACAAGTACAGTATGCTAAAAAATGTAATCACTGTACAATACAACGAATAAATGAAGAATACAATGTATAAATAAATGACAAGCGAAGGTTTTATTGCCAAATAAAATTAATAATCGCAACAATCAACAAAAACACAATTCTGACATCATAGAATAGATAAGAACTACCATACGGGTAAATTTAATTAAACACGTTTGAACCTGACGTGCAGACACTGACCTTAACCTCTAATAAACGAATCTTTATTTATTGAACCACTGACCTTTCCTGCCACCTCTTCGAGTATTTAAGAACGTAAAACGTCGAAACAAAAATTACAACAAAACAAAAGACAAGCAGCATCACAGGTTACACTAAATTTCACCATATTGTGAATGTCATGTCAACGAGAGCCACACTCCATGAAAAAAAAAAATAAATACCGGCTAGCGCGCCTTTTCTGCGCGCATGCGTCCTCCGTGGCCTTGCAGCTAAGCGAGAAGGCGCGAACACTGCGCGAATATGAATTTCTTGAATTCAGGTTTCTCTGTTTTTTTTTTACCATGCAATTTCGTTATATTTCACCGGCGAGATTCTTGATTCTGTTCAACTTATTTTTTTCAATGTGCTTATCAGGAGGTATTATGTGTGGTATTGCATTATATTTATTTGGAGAAAAATTGTGCGATAAATTAAAATTAAAAATAAGAATTAAATAAATAATAAAGTGGCAATAAAGTCCGGTCTTATTTTATCTGAGCATTAAGTAAAATAATTATAAAGAGAGAAATCGATCGCAGCTGTTTGTGCATGGCGTTCAAATTAAATTGTATTCTTAATCAATTAATGAGTATCTCTGGAATATGAATAAAATTAAATATTAATTAGATATTGAATTAAGCTACATTCATACTAATACTTAGACGTAAAAATTTTAACGATGGAATTCGATGTTAAAATTTACGAAAATTCTCTAGAAATACATAAACTTGTTCTACTGTTGTCAGTTTTCATTCCTTTAGTAATTTCTTTTCTTAAATTCCTGATTAACTTTTTTAATTTTTTCGTTTTGTTTTAATAAAATCTGAAAGTTTTATAACTTGAGCTCGAATATACATGAACTCGAATTTATATTTTAAGTCGCTGTGAAGTGATAGGTAGCTAATTTTTTTAATGGGTTAATAAAATTAAAACTTCCGCAACATGAAAAAATGAAAATGCGAAAATGATATGAAAAGAGTATGTATTGAATACGCAATTCAAATTTTCTATTTATTCTTAATCGTCATTAAAATCAAGTGCCTTCTTACAAAATAAACTGATAACGTTTTTATAAAATATTTAATATGCATCATTTTCACGAATAATGCAAATCGAATCTCAACATCTCTCTCATTTACAAAAACAACCCTCCGCTCAAAATTACTTTTTCCGGTCGAGTAGAATCAACCCCGCAACACCGAATCGCTTGATCCCGCGCTTATCGACCCAAGTCCGAGAGAGCTGCTCTCTTCGACCAAAAAAAAATGGTACACACCCCAAAGAGCGAGAAGAAAAATGATTAACCATACAGGGGCTCGCCGGGGAAAATCCGCAAAATCGCATAGGCCGTACAGATCGAGGAAAAGAAAAGAAAAAGTAAAAGTAAAAGTAGGAAAGAGAAAGAGAGATAAAAAAAAATAAAGAATCGGCGAACCCCTCGCCCGTATTTACCCTGATTTCTAATCCAGCGAGCAAATTCGTGCGGGATCGGCCGCCTCGGACTCGGACGGTCCGTATCTCTCGGACTCCACTGCGTGCACGAAATATGAAATATAAATAAAACATATTCCTACGGCGGCATGCAATAAAAATGCCGGGAGATAAAGGCGTAATGCGCGAGGAATACGAAATGCGCGCTCCTTCGTCCCCGCTCCTATCTATAAATCTATCTTTTATCTTCGGTCAAAAAGGAGAGCCTGACTCGCCGCCGTGCAGTGTCTTACATGTATGTTATATATATAATATAAGTTGGACTTTGTGAGCAGGGAATGAGAGGACACCTCGCACGGAAGCGTCAACTGAGTACAGTGTCCTTATTCCTGTCTTGTTTCTTGCGCGAACGACGCTGAGAGAGTATATAATTGCTTCGCGAGATTCTTCGTTCTGTACTTAACTACAAAGTACAAGGAATATGCACTTTGCCAGGTGAAATAGTTTATTGAAGTTGGAAACAGATTTTTCAAAATTTTAGTAGCGATTCTGTTATTTTGCATGAAACATCCCTATCGGAAAATTTAGGAGTTATTGCCCAGAATATATATTAAATTAAAAATAGGTATGAACATATTTTGGGCAATAACTCCTAAATTTTCCAGCAGGGACTTGTGCCACGATACCATGAAGTAATTAGTCCTTTAATGTATGTACTCTCTAAAAAAGAATACGTGAACTTCATTTATTTGATGTGATATCACTTATATTCACTTTAAAAGAAAAATCACATGGAGAGAAAAGTCTAGTAAAAATTACTCTACTATTTAGTAGTGCAGGGACATACTTGACAGATAAAAAATTTTACTAGAATGTATGGTAAAATGTGCTAGACTTGTAGCAAAATTTACTGTAAGTCTAGCAAATTTTACGATACTTTTTAGTAAAATTTTTCTTAATCGAGTCTGTCCCACCATTAGCAAATAGTATAGTAATTTTTACTAAACTTTTTTTCTCCGTGCACAATTCTCATTTCTTTCACAAGCTTCCTTAAGCATCTAGAGAAAAACTCGTAAGAAGCAACAAAAAAATTCTGCATACATTTTACTTGAAAATTTAAGTAAGCAAGTACACCGCTCCAAGTTTCGGAAGCACTGAAAACCCCTCGACTTTGATCTATAAGACACACGCGCGAGAAGCCATAAATACCCTTCGCTCGCTATCGCCGCGTGAATCCCAAAACAAGTCAGTCACACGCACACAAACACACATATAAGTACGCGGGAGCTTAATTGAGGCGTGGCTCCGTCACACGAGCGTCACACTCCGGAGGGCCACCCCCGCGCTAATTTCCCGGGTCTGAGGCTCGCCGGCTGATAAGATAAGCGAGCGCGGCGAATCGGCCATATGTGGCCTGCCCTTATCTCGGCGACGCGTCGGGGGTGGACGCGCCGCGATCCCGAACTTCGCCGACGAAGTAAAACAAAAGAATCATGCTGGCCGCCGGCCAAGAGTTTCCGCGGCGTGGGTGTTCGCTCGCTCGGTCCGGGATTGCGAGCGTGGGAGTCGCCGGGAAAATGGAGACTTCCGCGCGACTGAGCTGACGCGAGAGGCGAAGGTGTATATATACGTATACTGCTCGAGTGGAATGCCCGGTCTACTTTTCTGTAAAATTTTTAATTAATTAAGAGTTGCGTTATTTTATTTCAAAATATTGTTCATTTATTTGTGCAAAAATGCATGATTTTTTATTGCTGTTAGATACAATTTCCAGATTTTCAGTTTTGTTTGAACATATTCGAAAGTAACTTATAATGTATTAGGTGTTTGTTTAAAATTAGTGAGAAAGAGAGAAGTAGAAAATTATAATAAAATTATCGAAAATGTGAAATTTATTTGTTTTTTAATGTAAAAGGATACAAGAGTATGGGGAAAACCAGGAAATAAGTAAAAAAAATCTATCTCTTGCTAACAAGAAAAAAATTGCAGTAGAAAAATATTTTTTCGTATTTTGCCAGGATGAAAAATATTTTTGCATGATGTACGCGAATATGTGTTTTTCTTCGGCAGGTCCGAAAAATGTTTTTTGTTATCGTTGCAACCGTGTAAATGTAACTGTAATGCCTGCTTTCATTGAAGCGTGATATTTTGTTTGCTAATAAAATATATAATATACTTTTCTTTGTCAGTAGAGCGAAGTACTTCTACTGACAGCAATAACCGAAACATTTTTACTTGTTAAAAAGTTACTTTCTCTTCTTTATTACGTAATATTTCATTTTGTAACTGTAAGTTTTGATAAAAGATATACGAACATTCTCCGAAATATAAGAATTCTCTCTCTTAAAAAAATAAGCATAAAATGTTGTGAAAATTCTAATAGTTTAGAAGTATAATATTACATACCGAACAGTTAAAGAAAAGTGTATTTATTCAATTTCATAATAAAAATGAATGAATTAAATATTAAACTAGTAAATATATTTAAAAGTATAAATATCGTTCCGTTTAATTTTCCAACCACAAAAAAAAAACGCACATACACACACAGAAGTCCGCTTAAACGTTGCCAGTTTCGTTAAACAAAATGTGCAATTTACATTCCCTGCAAACGCACGAGAGATCAACATACAGCGGCGAGACATCGACGAGTTCTCCTTTAAACACCGGAGCCAATCCACTTGATCAAGCGAAATAGCACGGAGCCGCGCGTTCGTCGATGGGGCAACTCAACAGACGAAGAAGCGCGTCGCTCGCCTGGTAAAACAATTAGGATTCCATTAAAATGTAAAACGCTCCTTGCGGCCTCGCCGGGCCGCTTATTAAGGGATGATCTGCCGTGGCGTTTTCCGCGCGAGGGCGACCGCGCCCAGGGAATTCGGCCACGTGCCCGGCCCCGGACAATAATTCTCCCGCGAGGGGAGGGGGTGCAGAAGGAGCGAGAGAGAAGGACAGAGCAGAGGGACATCGATCAGGCGCGCGATGGCCCTGGAATTAGCCGTCCCTTGCAGAAGCGCCCGGACGACCTCGCCCGACCGAGTGTACTGGCCCGCGAACTGACTGGGCAGTCGGGGGTGCCGCGGTGACTTCGCCGGCAGAGGCGAAAGCTCTTGGAGATCGTCTGGCTCACGGGAGCTTTGAGGGGAATCTTAAGTTAAATTCGCTGGGAATTTGCGTGGAACTCTCTCTGTTTCTATTTTGCATATTGTTTCATACGATATGGTATATTAAAAGAATTTTCTTGTAAAAGTATATCTGTGGAGCGCCACGTACAAATTGCGCTAAAACTTTCTAGAAAAATTAAGTGAAAAAACGTTATTGAGGTGCAAATACTACAAAATTTTTACGAGAAAATCATTGGCATTTTTATTTGAATGTTGGACCTTTAGCGAAGCTTTTACAAGAAGAGCTCTTTAAAAATTACATGGATTTTTTTTTGTAAAATATACCGTGAAGATTCCTGTGAAATTTACGGAGCTTTACTTGATTTATTAAAAAGTTTCTCCGACAGTCCGAGTTTTAAAATTATTTAAAAACCGACTGATTGAATATTGATAGCATTTTCTTTTAAAAATTACAGTAAAGCTTCCCGTCTAAATTTCATGTAGAAAAGTAATCACAGGAAGCTTGCAAGCTCAAGAAGTTGTTATAAGAAAATCTTTTTTGTTTTTGTTTAAAACTTGAATTATTAGAAATGGTGATAGTCTTTACAAGCAATGCTTTGTAATTTTTATTAAAAAAAGAGCTTTTCTTCTAGAAAATAACAAAATTTTCTTAAAGCTTCAATGCATTTAATTATAAAACACAATTTTACTATAAAAATTTTACATGCTGGCGAATCGGCCCTGAATTACAAACATTTTTACGAGAAAATTCTCTCAATGTATAAGATGAACAAACTCCTTGACACTAGTAGATCCACAGATAAGGCGCGTTTATATCTTAAAATGCTTCTCTAAACATTACACGTTTAAAAAAAATTCTCAGCTTTAATCAGAAGGCAAGAATTTTCACAAGCACCTTTTAAATAGAAGTTAAAAAAATCTAATAAAATTCTAAACCAAATTTCCAGCCAACACAAAGCCCACACTCGACACCCGTCGCAGCAGCATAAAGAACGCCACCCCGTCACTCGCGCGACAACCTATTAATTAGCCCCCCTCGAAGAAAAAAAATCCACGGCATACAACCCCCGCGCACTGGCGCAAATGACCGCGCGGTGCCGCAATTAAGCGCGTCGGGGCCCCTTTGCCGGGGCAATAAAAATTCATAAACAGCGGCAGCGGGTGGCGCGCGCAAGGAAGAAAAAACGCCGCGCTCGCTAAGAATGCCGGATATTTTTTCGGCCGCCCGTGGGAATCTCATTGAATGCGATACGGCCAATACGTGGGCCGGCGCACTTTGAGGGCGCGCGCGCGCCGAAAGGAGCGGAAAGAGGCGAGGATCGAGCGAGAGAGAAAGCGAGTGCGGCATTAAGCGAGCAAGAGAGAAGGAGAAAGGTTAGCCACTGAAAAGGGGTTCTGTCTCGCGGTTTAAAGGAGCGCCCGAGGAGAAAGAGGACCGCGAGCGGTAAGACGAGGAGCGCCGACGAAAATTGGCTGGGCTCCGCGTGCATTGTGAACTTTAACAGCGGACGGAACCGACGATTCTCTTATGTATGTGCCTGCGGCTCGCGGATTCTGTTGGATGTTTTTGCGTGTGCTGATATTTTTAGAGCTTGGAGCGGCATTGTTTATCAGACTTATTTTTCTTTGCATTTTTGGTGATCTTTTTAAAATGATTTCAATAATAACTTTTTGTATCTCGATTTGTTCTGAAGAAAATAAATTTATTTTACAATCAATTGATGAGATCCGTTGTTAAAATTTAGATTAGTATTGATTAGAAATCCATGTGGGAATTAAGAGCTTAGAGAGCTTCATCTTCTAGAGTTTAATAAACTTGTAGTTGTCTTTTTTGATTATGGAATTGATAACCTTAAATAAGTGTACTACTTCTTAAATGTTGCCGCTCTTTAACCGGAAAGCTTTTAAACAAGTAAATATCATTTTTTGAGGCATAGTTTTTAATTAAAGATAGATCGTCAATAAAATTAATTTCAACTAAAAATTCTCCTAGAAGTAAACTTCTACGATATAGTGGGGCATAGTACATTATTATATATAAATAATCGTTATAAAAAAATAAAAGTATTCTTTAATAATTTATTTTTGTATCAACTCTTTTTCACACTTATATTTATTGTATAGAAAATCTCCATTAATCTGGTATAAGATTATTATTGTAGAAAATATGAAAACTTACTTATATTCCATATGAATTTATTCACATTTTTATCACATATTCATTAAAAAAAAAGTTATAGTATATAAATATTAAACAGCAAAAAAAAAAACGTTGATAAAAGTAACTTCGTACCGCTTTCAAAAAAATATAAAAGTTTACTCGCTTAAATTACAGTTCGTTATATTTTTCTGGGCGTAATTTTTATACAGAATATCCTTAATATTCACTAATTATTAAATTTAACGCCGTATGTATTCGAGTTCGTAGTAAAGCGACAATTTTAAGCTCGAGGTACGGTCGAAGTGTAATTAAGGAAACGAAATGATAAATTAATACCCTCGCATATAGGCGAGGTTGTCGGAAACGTATAACAACCCCCTCGAGATCGATGAAAGTTCGCGACGCGACCGAGTGGAACCGACGAAAATGTCGCCGCACGTGGGGGTAAGAAAAGATACGAACGAGCGGCTTTGCAGCAATTACTTATATATATGCTTACACCCACTGTGTACGTCATACGCTTGTGCAAAATATAAGAATTGTTCCTGTCAGCGTGACGTAAATCGCGTAATGTCCATTTTAGACGTATTAATTGTTTATATCTAATTTTTACTTTTATACCTGGAGCATTATCACGTTAATCCAGTTGTTTTGTAGATGCCTGTACATTCTCTACACTCAAAGACGAGTAATTAAATTTTATAGTAATTTAACTCAAATCAGTGAATAGTTAAACAGTTTCTACTTGACACTGTAAATGAATTTTTCGTGAAAAATTAGTAACAGTTTATTTATTTAACAGTCAAATTTTGACCAGTAAAAAGTTTATCAATAACTGTAATTAGACTTAAGGAAAAATTTAAAAGTGTAATTTCTCAGATCATTTCTTACTTTTCGTTACGCAATTTTAGGTTTAACCCTACCATCATTTATGAGGGGCAACCCAATTTTTATTAATTTACTTTTTAGTTTGTACGTTTTATTGTTTTTTGCATATAATTCAAGTAGTAAAAGGAAGTATGCTCAAACAATTGTGCCCAGATAAATGCGAGTCTCGGAAACGAAGAAACATGATAAAGGGAAGTACATCATGCTGGGTGACTCGAATTTGTGCGGTGCTTTATGGCGCTTCTCGCCGTAGGAGCTAAACTTATTACTCGACGCGTCGATTGTCGCTTGCAAGGGGAATCAAAAGGCATGTTTTTTATTAAATTACACGTCGCACATTCGAATGTATACATCCATAGTGACTTCGTCACACCATTAATCAAAATCTAAGTCTTTATTTTTTTTTATAAGATTTCTTTTGAATATAATCAATATTTTTCATTTTTTAAATTTTAAATAATATATATTTTAGAAACTTCCACGCATTTCGTGCACTTAAACTTTTGAAGTTGTAAACTTAGTAAAGATTACCAATTATTTCTAATTTTCTTAGGGATGATTAGTTTTAGTTAACTTTCTAAAACGATAGGAGCAATTTTTATTAAACTTTTTGTGGTATTTAAAAAATTGTGGTCATTAAAAAGTTGCTATATCACGTAGTGATATAACAAAACTTAAAAAATTACTTTTCATTATGTAAACTATCCGTACGTGATAAAATAGAACACCAGTGGTGAAAATGTTACTACTTTCTGGCCAGATTAATTGTGTATTGTTTATATCTAAACTTAATCAATATATTGTCAAATTTTTATAAGGATCCTTTTAATAAAAAAATAATTCTTGCCTCCTGAAAGAGCCTCAGCTGTTTTATTTATTATGTTTTTTCGATATTATAATTGTTCATTCGACAATAAGCTATACAAAAAAAAGATTTCACGTTTGAATCGTTCAGCAGACGCAGTATATACATAAATTACACAAAAAAATGTGCACCCCCGAACAACCCAAGAAAAATCATTCAGCCTCCCCAATTACAGTGTCGAGTGACACTCGACCGCAGCGTCAAGGCACATTAGTATAATACTTTTCCCGCAAACACAAGTCTTCCAGCTGAACTGACGTATCCCATCGTTTCCAAAAAAAATATAAAAAAAGTAGCCGCTGTGATTTATAAACACCCCCAAAAAGGATTACTTTTTCCCCAAATCCGTGTGCTTTCTCACCGTATATAAATAAACGGCCGACACTCGAAGTAAGGGACCGACGATGATCCGCGCGCCTGGAAGTTATTAGAGTGCAATTTCATTTCCGAATTTCTGTCGCCGTGGACCCACCGTGACGCGCTCCCTCGCGACTGTGGGGCTTCTAGAGGGGGCAGGAGGTTAAATGACCGGTGCAAAAAAGTCATAAAATAAGTTATAATTTGGCGCAGTCGGCGTCGCGCGCTGTTCAATGTTCTGTGTGATCACCGTACTTCTGCCCGACTGAGCACTACCCCAATGAGCCTCCGTCACAGAAAGAGAGAGAGAGAGAGAACTTTTTCTCCCCTGCTCGCTTTTCTCGACTCGGCCATCTATCCGTCTTTATTTCTATTTCTTTATCTGGCTTTTACTTTCTTCTCTTCTCTCTTGCTCCCGTTTTTACTGTTGTTCGATTAAGTTTTGTACGTTTCTTTGTTTTTTACGTTGATTGTTTCTTATATTGCGATGATTGTTTCTTTTTTTTTTCTTGTAAAAATTAGTTTCTATAGTATGTTAATATTATTATATTAATTAATATATAAACAAAAATTATAAACAAATAGAAATTAACTTCGAACTTCAAAATTAACACAATATCCTTCTCTCTAAAGATGAATGAATAAAATACTACTTTTCAAGAGTGTGTTTGCTATACAAAATTGATTTAATGATGAGAACTGTAGATAAATTTTAATACAAAAATTATTGTTTATGATGGAATCTGGACTGCTTTATTCAACCCAGACCTCCTGAATCAATATAACTTTACTTGTGAAACTTTACTTGTCACTACTAAAAAATTGTATGTACATTACTAATAAAATTAAATTAAATGTTTTAAATTTTTCCCTATAGTAAAAGAATTAAAGAACAATTATCACGACATTTAGTACATCTTAAACACTTAAAAAGTTACAGACTAGCTTTTAACTTCCACGCACAAACCTCAGAAATTAACATTAATTTACCCAACTTTGCACAGTCTCGATGATTCATATATTCATACATTAGCCATTAATTGCCACAGAAATTAAGTAACTTTATTCAACAACTTATAAACACTTCGCATAAAAATTTAATCGTTCCTCGCACGGCCCGGAAACTTTCTCAATGCCCACCTCAATTCCGCCGAGTACTTCGACAATTACTCCAGAAAGTAAAATTGGAACATGTGCGGGCTAAGGTCCCCGATGCCGAGTCGCCGTTTCTCCTCTCCTTTTTTTTTTCAATAAAGCTTCGTGCGCATACGGGGGAGCTGTGCACTTACGGCCGATGAGACGCGTAATTATGTTTCGTCTGTCCGCTCGCACATGCTCCACGATACAGACGCCAGTTTTGACGCGGACTATCATCACGGCTCAACGAGCTTTTGTTTACTTCGATAAAGAAGAATTATTGCCTATTTGTCTAGTCCATCGGGGAATATTGATATTTAGTCCCAAATTACGCGGAAAATTGAAGTCGCAGCTCGTTGCATCGATCATGCTAAAGGTCCTGTTTTTGTAATTGAGATGTAATTTTTTTTTCTTCCCAGCGATCTTTGTATATTTAGTTGGTCAATCTTACTTAAGGTAATTCGTTACAATCATTTCAATGATGAAAATATAAAAAATTACACAATTAGTTACTTGAAAAAAGGAATTTTAATTGATATGAATAAACGATAATAATACTCTCAAGAAATACTGAATTTGTGACAAATTAGAGAATAATACTTTCACATATTTATTTCTGCTTATTTGAATTAATTTTTTTATATCATTTTAAGAAGAAAAACTTCAAAATAATGCACTACCTAATGAATTAAATGAATTGAAAATGTAATAGAAGTACTTAGTAACTAAAAAAAAATTCTGTTTTTCCTTTCATAGGCAAACTAATGTGCAAAGTATAGGTAGAGCGCATGAATTTTTCAGTAAACGATTGTACGCTTTTCACGACTATAATATTGGCGGCTCTCATAGCAGTATAATTTAGGCGGCCTAATTGGATAATCGACTCCGCACAGCTCAGAGAATTTCACCCCTTAGCGAGACTCGTACACATGTATCATGTCTGTAACCACAAAAGCAATTCAGGCAGCGTTTTAAACAGCCGCTCTATATAGCTTTACGTTTAATTTGCATGACAAGTCGTTTCTTTGAAACATTCAATCGCTTTAGGTTTTTTTTTCTCCAACATTTTTTTTTCATCAGTGCAATATTTATTTCGTTTTATTACAATGTATACCAAGTGTGGTATAATTTTAATGAATATTTAATGCATACAACAGGTTCTTCAATTATGCGCATTTTGGAAAATACACTTTGCGTTTAAAAGTTCAATTTTCTGATAAAGTGTAAAAAGAATTAGGCGTTTAATGCAATGATTAGACTATTTATTTGTTCAATTATTTATTACTTTTTTCGAAATGAACTGTTTAAAAAAGTTGCCTTATATAAGGTCATAATGACTCGGTTCGAAATTAAACCAGCATTTTTAGAAAAAAATTGCCTATTTAAAAATAGATTAAATCTGTGAAACCTGGTTAAAAAAAAGTAAGTATTTGTTCAAATTATTTATACAACTATTTATTGTCATATGCATTCATAGAATTTTCTCCACAATTTAAATACTGTGCAAATTTCAGCTAAAAAATACAAGTTTTGTGTACTAAAAAGCACAAGTTGCGTGTAAATTTCGGAAGAAAAACATAAATAATTTTCACGGTGAAATATCGAAATTTTATACAAAATTTTTCTTCTTTTTACATGAATAAATTACACAAAATTGTGGTTAATGCATCTACGCAATTTCTGCGGTTTTATCGTGAATATAGTTAACAAAACAATCTCGTTTTAAATGATATGAACATAAGTAATATATTTTTCATGCAGCACAAAAAAAAATTATATTTTTCATCGAAATAAATATCTCAGCAACGACTCCAGTATTTTTCATAGTCCCTTATACACGTGTTCATTTGACAGAGTGAAAATAATAAAGCACATGGGGATCGCGCGTAAAATCAAAGTCATAACATCACGTCGCAACGCCATACAATTGAACCGTATCGTCCTTCACAAACGCCGATGTACGGACACAAAAGGTGGGGGGAACTTTTCAAATTACCGTGAAGCTTCTGTTGCGTAACATCGAGAGGTGACGTCCACCCCTGGAGTCCACGATACACAGTACACCCACACCCAAATCCACACATATTTACGTATATATATATATATACACATTCGAGTACGTACAGCTTGACGAATCGACGTTATGCGGCAACGGGAGTCGAAGGAAGAAGCTCCCGCGGTCCAGTCTACTTCTGTATCCAATTTCAGATTAATTGCCAGGATCTTTGTGGAGGAGAATCGAGTGGTCGTAAACGAGTCACCCCCTGCCAGACGCTGGAGATGCGCCGCGATAAGGAGCCGCGCGCGGGCACATCGATTTTCGCGCAAAAACGGTCACTTTCTCGAGCGTCGCAGGGGACCGGCGCCTTATCGAGGCACTTAATTATACCGTGAAACGATTGGCCGCCCGTTCAATTTTCACTTTGATCTGCGGACCGTGATAAGACGATTGTCCCCTCGATTTGTGACGCTGTGGCCGATGCTCTGAGGAAGCTCGAATTTGTTTAGTTTACCCCCAAGCTTTATCTCTTTTTTTTTTCGTTTGATTTGCGAACTTTCTATTGATTGGGGAAATTGGCTGTGTCCGCAGCACTGAAACTAGAACCAAAAATTCGTTTATTTATCAGAGTCATTCCTTGTAGGTAAATTTGAAGTTATAGTGGAGAGTGTTTTTTCAAAATGAGAATTTGGGGAGAGAATTTTTCTATAAAAATTATGAAAATTAACTATATTTCTCGTCTGACTATTGCCATTCTTAATTTTGTCCTTCTTTTTATCCTGATGGAAAATTAACTAGAAATTGCATCAGAATATGATTAATTTAAAATCATATTCCAACAATAAAAATTTTTACTTTAAAAATCAGATACTGTCATACATCAGACATTAATGGGATAGTCAAAAAAGATTATTAAGTTCTACTGTAGTATTGCATTTTGCATAAATTCTGAAATTTTTTTACTCTAACGATCTTTATTTTAAACTAAATTGGATCTTTAAAAAATGTTATTCCCTATAAATTTTTAAATTAATCTCAGGACACATTGCTACTCTCTTTCTTTCAGGTATTAATTTTAGTTTTTAGATTCATTAAATTTATCACATTTATTTTCGAAGTATTATAAAAAAAGAAATAAAAATAAATGAATAATTAAATAAATATTTCGAAAAATTTTTTCACTGAGTACGTAGATTACAAATAAAAAATCCAAATATGACGTTTTAGGATATTTTAAATAAAAAACTGTGAAATGTACAATTCACAAAGGGTGACCGCCGAATATAAAACGTCAGCAGGATAAAAATGAAGCTCATTTCGCAGCAGGGACAATAACCATAATCCTAAATAGCGATCCTCCGGTAAACACCCGTAAAACCCACAAAACCGTGGATTATTTGTCAATCCCAAAGGAGAAATTCGACGTGCATTCTGGTCACGTCCAGTCGTGGGAGGAGGTGGGGGTGCTCCCCTTCCGCGAGGTCGAAATTCGCGCGCGAGTCCATATCACCGCGCGCGTTACGCTCGATTATACCGTGAAACGATCGGGCCGGCCAGCCGTCAATTTTCACTTGCGCCTCGCCACCGGGAAATCTCCCCCCTTGATTAATATCAGTGACCAAGAGGAGCCCGTTTTTCACGCGACGAACGAGTAGATATCGTCGACGCATTGGTCACGCAGGAGTATATGTCGAAGGGCGGAATTTGGATGGACAGGGAAGGGGGGACACTTGACGCGATTAATTAGATGCCGAGGATGCATGCGATGCGATGGTTCGTGTTGGTTGCAGGTGCTCGAATGGATTTTACGAGTTGAGGAGGCGTACTGTTGGAGTCGCTCGTATTGTATTATATTCATTGAAATAGGTTTCACGGTTTTCACAATTGAACGTTTTTGTTGTCGTTTCATTTGACGTTTGAATGCTTTGATAAATGTAAATTTTCTAGGAATTTATTGGATTTTTGCGTCACGCTAGAACGATTGCTTTGTTGCGGTGAAATGTGTACTTATGTGGGATGGAAGTGATGCTGCTTTTTTATTGTGTATTTAAAAGAAACGTAAGGATTTTTAAATATCTGCTCATCGTTGTGGGTTGTTGTGAACCCTGTCAATTTTAAGACTACATAAATGGTTATTAAAGGGAAGTTTTGCATCTTAATATTCTTTAATGAAGCTATAGCGAATCGTTAATGATCACGTAAAAATATTATATTCGGATTTTTTTGTCAAAAAAATCTATCGAAATATCTTTAGGACTTTCTATATGATTCTCATAAAATCTTACAGAATTATCTTATAGGATTTTAGAAAATCTGTTGCAAAATTTATAAGAAATATTATAAAATTCCTACATACACTTTTATAAGGATTCTTATAAAAAGTTATCAAAAAGCTGCATAAAGTATGTACACAATTCATTTAAAAAAATTGTTAGAATAAATAAAATAAAAGTTAATTGACGATAACAGTTCATCACATTGTAACTAAAACTTATAAAAATGAAGTCTTATAACATAGCCATTGTTTCCATACGATTGTTGTGTTGTTTTATATATTACGGTATAGTGATAAATATGTGAAATTGAATTGTTTCAGAGGAAAGGAGATTCAACTGATCAATGCTGAATTATGTAATTGACAGAATTTCCAGCTTTTCTCGCTTGAAGGTTTGACCTGAGTTACTATAGCATAAAATATAATTACTCTGTTAAATAAATTTCCTGTAAATTTTATGAAAAATAACCTAAAAAATACAAACGAAAGGCAAACGATCAATGCGCATTAGAACTATACCGATAATTAAATTAAACGAGTATACAATAATATACACATTTATAATAATAATTATTATTATATACGTCGATAATTATTGTTCCGTACAGAATATTGATTTTATTAGCAATGTTCATCGTCCAAATGATGCCTTTGCCGCAAATTCTAAAAATAGACACGAATATATTACATTCCTAATTCGTGCATTTATTCTAATTCTATTCAGAATTAGAACAAAATGCACGAATAGCAGATAAAATCACAAAGATCACTTCCGTGACTGAGAAAAGGCACATCGCAGTTCCGCAATACTCGCGCGCAAAACGGCAATAGAACACCGGGGATAAAAGAGGAAACTAATGAACGCGGCCTCCGAATATCGCAGCTCGAAATAAAATTTCCTTAACGAGGCTCACGCATACGACCCTGGAGCCACGATATCTGGCTGCGCATTATACGCACGAAAAGAGGAAGGAAGGGGGACGATTATAAATATCCGATAACGTTTCCCGACGTCGTTCTAGTCCGTTAATGCGTAAAATCAGCCTCGCATGCATAAATGCGGCGGCGGCAGCGTAAAAAAAAAAGGAGAGAAGTCGAGGCGGAAAGGGAAGGGAAAGAAAAAAAATAAAAGAAAAGAAAAGAAGAGGAGCCTAGACGGAAGCACTAAATTCCTCCCCCTGGATACATAATACGGCGGCGCGCGGGCATCGAAAAGTCGCGCGCGCCTCGATTGTAGGGTGACTATTGCCGTTAGCCGAGGCGACGTATTAAACACCGGAAAGGGACGCCGATGCGTAATGCCTATATAGACTGGCTCATCCTCGCGTAGCTTCGACTTTCGCGCATATGGCGTCTCGGGGGAGCTTTTTCTAGCGTAGGCGAATCTAGTTTGACCGGTTTCAACATTTTTAAGGCTTGCGCGTATTTTTTGCCGGGTTTATAAATTTTTTTTTATGAGCGAGTCTCAAATTTATTATTATTTATGTGATAGCAATTAAATGTTTATGGGCGTTTCGCTATGTAACTCTTAATGAAGTTAAACCATGAATTTTATGTAAATAATGTAAACTATGTATAAGTTAAGTGGAAGTGATTACATTATAAAATTTAAAAGTAGAAATGTTCCTTTTTAATTTTCTGCTTTCATAATGATGATGATAGAGATAAAAGTTTGTTTGATAGTAAAAATAAAATTAAAATCACAACATAATCATGTAAAAATTATTATTCCAGTTTAGTCAATTTTCCGGTTAAAGAACTTTACTACTAACAACAATAATGCAAGACTAAGACAACTTGTAAACAAATTACTGCACTGTGTAATAAAATTTATCAGGATATTATGCCATTTTTACCATAGAAGTTACTTATTTTTTTTCGGCGTAGAGTTAATTTTCACTCTATTTCACACCAGCTGATTTCACATTGAATATAAATCTAATTTCCAGCATGTTCCCACTGCTTATAATACAAGTTCCAAACAATTTATCAAAAAAGTAGCTTGAAATTACAGTGAATGAATAACTCCTTACAGACAATCATGTAGACACCTACGAAGCCATAATTGAATTTGATAGGATAAGTTTTAACACAAGTCAAACTCGCCGACACATAAAACCCACCGAGGAGGCAATAACCGCAGCGCACGAGTGACAAAGTCGAGCGTTTATAGAAACGCTGATAGACGATTATTGCCGGAGCCGCGAGTGCGAGCTCTCCGTTATACCTGCGTGCCGCCGCGGGGTGCAATGTTACGCGTTTCTCAGCGTTGCTTATTACCGGTATATACGGGACTTTCTCGCGCAGGCAGCCTCCGCACCGCATCTATCGAGCCTGCTGTAATAGTCGACGCAGAAATTTCATTCCTCGCTCGCCCATCGACGGTTGTCTATCAATTAGTGATGATATATTGCCGGCCTTTTTCGCGCGATGATTTGCTTGCTAAATTAACAACGTAGATCCTCGATGATTATTTGCTTTGTTTTGGGTGTTATTTAATTGAGTGCGTTGGCTATTTAATTGAGAAAAATTATAAATACTGTTTTGTAACGCAGGAGCAGGTTCAACACGTACAAAATTTAATTAGAAAGTTTAGTAAAAAAATTGTTATTAGTCTAGTCTTAACATACACTCTTAAAAGTTCTCAGTGAAAATTTCACTTTATTTGAATAAGTGAATGGTTTTTCACTTCTGAAATAGCAAAAATATCACTTTTTAAATAGTGAAAATGGAGGTTCATTTTATACTCAGTGAATAATTACTTTTTAAAAAATTAAATTTTCACTATTTCAGAAGTGAAAAACCGTTCGCTTATTCAAATAGTGAAAGTTTCACTAAGAACTTTTAAGAGAGTGCTTATTGCGTGATTTACATAAACTATAGGAGATTGATAATTTTAAGATAAAGAGATAGTTACTTATCGCATTTCGTTTTTTTACTATAAAAATTTACTATTTATATTCATGAAAAATACTGTTTTATTACAAAGTATGGTAATTTTTTTCAGAATATTTATCTCAATAACCAACTTTTATTAACTTTTTTATCAAGGTACAGAAATCATAAGATAATTGCACCATTTACTACAATTTTATTTTTCCATTTCACCTGTTTCTAACATACTCTTATTCGATAATATATCGTAATATGTATTTTATGAAAATTACAATTACAGTCGTGCAGTTACTTTCGTCTGCCGAAGTTAAAGTTACATTGTGTTTCACTTACAAAGGACGGGTGCAAATATAGGCAACTCAAAACTTATTTCTTTCGTCACCTATTTTTCAGAATAAAGAGGGAACGTACCCTATATCCTGCACGAACGGAGCACCATATGTGCCTCGACCTTCTCGACAAGATCAGCGGCACATGCAGGATGTATTTCTCACTTCCTGCGCCGCTATTTCGTTATCCTGCATCCCCCATTCATCGATTGGTGTTTCACAATTTACCTTCTGCTTTGTAGTTGTTTCCTTGCTTACGCAAAATATTTTGAAATGCCAAACACAATGTATATCTCTTCCTTTTGCACTTCTTGCGTCATCTATTTGCTACAATTACTTTTGAAAATGTGTTACAGTAAATTATTAAAATATTAATGAAGTGATAAATCCTGTACTAAGAAAAATCCTATTATAACTTTTTCTACTACAATCACAGTAAAAATTGTTGAATAATAAATGAATTACAGTAACGGAGGAACTGTTTACTTCTTTTTAAAAGAAAATTGTTATATTTAATAGTAAAAATTGTTGCTTTTGTGTATATTTTAATTGATTATTAATTAACAGAGTGAAACTCTCTGAATTTATTTAAACTTTTTCAGCCTCTTCATTACATTTATATTAATTATCTATCGAATTCAGCTAATTCTCTACATAAGAACATCGCCTGCAAAACTATAAAAAATATATCGACAGAACACCTTTTATAGAGAATACACTAAGAAGGCAACTTCATCTACCATATAACGCTCAAAATTAAGTCATTATCGTCATCGTAGAGCTTTTTTGAAAAAAAAATGTCTAACAAGATACACGACACGTAAATTATCCCCAACCGCTCACCTGAAAGCGTTAAAGTAACGCGCAAAAGCCCGTAATCCGGCTGAACGCGGTTCAAACACCCATTTATCGGCTCGGCAGCGCGGACGCATCACAGAATTCGCGGGCCCGCATGCAATACACCTCTCGTGCGGATAATCCGCGCGCGTCCGACTGCACGTTGCACCGATCCCCCGGAGAGGAGAGCAGCGACTCGCGCAGGTGTATATACATCGCGCGTATGTATATAAGAATGTTTTTTTTTTTGTTTTTTCATATATGGGTCTATGTATAACTATTTTTTCATGTGTGAATGTTTGTGTATCTATTTCTTCGTGTGTGTGTCTGTATATGTATGTTTCTCCGTACGAAGAAAAGTCGTTAATAAAATTTACTTTAATAGTTAAGCAAAATTTACTTGATGCTTTAAACTACATCTGCTTTGCTTAATCAAGTAAGTAAATATTGCTTAAAAAATTTCGTACAATTCACTTACCGCATGAGTAAATTTTATATGACTACGTTTACTGTACTTTTTAGGCAAGATTTATTTACCATTTCAGTAAATGTTTACTAATTATTTTTCACCGTGCGTGGACGAACGTCTATGTATCTGCTTTTCTTCGTGTGCGAATGTCTGTGTACAAGTTTCTGTCTACACGGAGAGAAAAGTCTAGTAAAACTTACTGTTGTATTTTGTAACGCAGGGACAGACTCGACACCTAAAAAGTTGTATTAAAAAATATTTTAGTAAAATGTGCTAGACTACAGTAAATTTTAGTACAAGTTTAGCGAATTTCACTATACTTTTTAGTAACATTTTTTATTTGTCGAGTCTGTCCCTGAGTTACAAAACAGTACAGTAATTTTTACTGATTAGTTTAAACTTTTCTCTTCACGTATGTGTATGCGAATGTGTGGCTTTGACTGTTACATGGCTGACGTACCCATGAACGCGCGTGGAACCGCGAAGGTGAGAAAAGCTCGCGTGTCCCGCGCGGCCCCTCGATATACTTTGTACTTAGCTATACGTGGGGAAAAGAAAAGGAGTGGATCACGCAGGGTCGGGGCGAAACTCCAGCGCGTAATTGCACGTCTGGGATGTGGCTTGCGGCTGCTGCAACACCAACCCGCCCGCTATACTACTGCGTATGGATAGGAAGCTTACTGTGCGAAACTCGCGTAGTTATATTTTAGACTCTTTCACACAACGACGGAAGCATTTGGAAATATAGTTTTTAAACGATGCATTGTTTGTAGGCGGGAAAATTAGTCTTTGGATTTTTTGATATTCTTTAAATTTAATACAGTGAAACAGTCATTGAATGTCCAAGTAGTAACATATTTTTTACATCAAAGCAGTGAATTTTCACTGTTTCATTGTACGCCAAATTATACCTTAAAATTCAGTGACTATTTCACTAGATTGAATTTAGAGAGTAATTAAGCAGTTACTTATTCAAATTTTTGTACAATCGCAATCTGATTAGAATCTCATGGTGATCGGAGATTTGACTATATATTTAATTTTGTATCAAATTTATAAACATGAATAAAAACGTCGTCTAAAAAATCATCCTCAATGTTCATTGAAACTCTAAGCATCTCTTATGCAATATATGAAGAAGATTCAGACTGTTCTGGAGGACGAATACGGGGAACCATATCCGCCTTCGATTGTACAGGCAATAATGACCAACTAGTACAGTATCGACTTCCTCACATTCCAAAAATTTTGTCACATGGGCCATTGACATATCGGACCTTTCCCATAATTCACTTTTTTAACAGGTACATTTTTATACCATGTATCCGAGTGGTCAAACGTTGTTGCACAATATTGAAGTATGTCGAAGTTGCTTGTCTCAAGATACGCAACTGTTCGATAGGATATTAACTCTGGTAAGGTGACATATGGACTGACGACAGTTTTTCTTCACGTAACGTAACGCCTACGCTCATCAAAGCGGAAGGACATTACAAAGCAAAAGATGTAAATACGCCTGTGTCGCAGTGTTCAAGAAAGCGACATTTGTCACGGCTATCGTAATGCGAGAAAAATACTTAAATACATACCACGATATGGGACGTTTCGCATCCTTGTTAAACTTGCCACGATAATGGCGTAAATATTGCTGCCTGGTAAGTACAATGTGCGATACGCATTTATAAAAAAAGTCTGCTATACGTTTCCATAAAAAGCGAGGCAAGCATAACTGTTATTTTCATGCAGTTTGACAATGTCTGTCATAATACGTATAATAAATTCATCGTTCGATTTTATTCTACAAGTGGTTTATTTAAAGAATTTTTTTATGTAATCAAGTAGCTGGTAATATAATAAAAACTTTTTTTTTTCTATTTTTATTTAGAACATAAGCTAAACAATTTTTTTAGATTCAATTATACAAAATGCTTCTTTCAAAGCCACTTAAAGAAATTGATCAAGAACATTCTTAAATACAAAGAATTTTATCAAATCAATTAAATATTTAGTGAATAAAAAAAAATAATTTAGTAAAGAGGATATTCAACAAAATTTTCAACTGAAACTATTTAATAAATTTTTTTTGCCGGTGTACAACAAGCGAAAATCGAAACATTTGTAAAGAGCAACAGCTCCCCGAATCTCGGACGATCAATCAGTGAAAGTCGGCGACCCGGAGGCGGCTAACGACGCGCATTATCTCCCGCTAAGAAAAGCCACTCCCGACACGACAGGGCACGAGGAAGGATCCGGAGTCCAGCGCGCGGGCATCGATCTCCGGCTGCGTATATACATGTATATACTGCTTCCGCATCGCCGAGGTGTATAGAAGGGGGAGGTGAGGGGAGCGACGAAAATCGTCGATGTCGCTGACGCGGACATATTACGGGCGCGCGGCTGGCCGATTGACCAGTGGCCGGTCGCGACGTGTACGCGCGGCGAGCTTTATGGATTTGCGGAGGAGCCACGCGGCGAGCCGAGCTGCTTTTGACCACACCCTCGAGAGCGACGAGATTTATTACTCGGACTTCCTTCTCGACTTTCTCGCTCGCCTTCGTCGTGTCCCTTCTCTCCCTCCCTTCTCTCCGGACTTGGCAGAGCGTTTAATCGCACGCTCGTGGATTTTCATCCCCCCGCTGATGGTCTTATATATTTTTTTTTCTTCTAATTTTTCATTTGATACGGGGGTTGAGATAAGGACAGGAAAATTTTGAGAAATGAACGTGATGAAGATTTGGTTATGCTTTTTAGACGCACGGAGTGACTTATTAAACTTATTTTTTTTTAGCATTTTGATTCCTTTAATCCACTGTATATGTATTCTCTACTTTGTTGTGCGCATATAAGATCATTAAAAAAATCATTTCAAATAATAATTAATACTGTGCAGTGATAAATTTATGAATGAGAATCGTTTGATATTTACACGATAGGGTATTAAAGCTCTAATTAAAATTTTCTGTTTTTTAATTTATAAGGCGAGAAAAACAAAGTTTAAAAAGCATTTTATCTGTGAGAGAGACATACATTTTTAGTATATAAACTTCTGAAAAGTGAATTAATATTGAAAAATGTAGAAACCTATACCCTAAATTCATATCTAGTTTAAAAAAATTCTGATTCAAACCCTGCAAAAGTAGAAATTAAAAAAATTCTGATAAGTTCAATAATGATCGATCAAAAATCAATTACTACATTATAAAGTATACAAAGAAGTTTTGTATACTTTGATTAATACGATAAGGAAATAAAATATATCTTTCAAATTTTCCAATTAAAATTCTGAAAATTAATTTAAATAAATATGCGAATACAAAGCGAATAAACATTTCCAATTATTCATTAAAATTAAAAGATAATTTTACAATATTTACGATTATTTCATTCACATCATCTCTCTACCATGCAATTTCCTGCACTAAATCTCATCTCTTACACAAAAAAAAAAATCTAAAAAACAGTACGAAACTAATCAAATTCAAATAAACTATATAATCTACCCACATCCAATCTCTCTTGCCATCATCCACATCACGCAAGACCACATATCTCCCGCCTTAAACGCATCCTCCAATTACAAGTCATCTCCATCGTCCGCCGGAGAAAAACATACAAAGCAGTAATCAATGTATCCGTAGCGCAATTATAACACTCGGTAACAACGGCGAACGCGATAAGGCAGTGATAAACGGGCGGCGATCGGCGTATAAGCGTTTCGCGCATGCACGCGCGGGGCCGATCTAATACCGGTTGCAGCCGCGACTTCTTCGCGCGCGCATACACGCCTCTCTAATTTGCGGAGCCCCCCGCGCGCATCCCCCCGAGACCCTCGGGGCACCGGACACTCGTAGCAGCAGCCTCGCTCCCGACGGCTCGTTTTCATCATCGCCGCGCACGCGCTAAATGGAGTTGTCAACGAGACGCGCCTCCGTTTGCGTTTTTTTTTACTCTTGTCTCTGCGTTTTTACTTTTTCTTTTTTTTTCTTTTTGAAGAAACGTGACTGGCTGCGCGTAGTATTTTAATTCTCTGTCGCTACGTGGATAAGTGGCTTTTCGTATTTTATTATTTGAGCATGCTTTTTTCATTTTTTTTTGTACGCGCAGTAGAAGGAAAAAAGATGTAGATGCGTTGAAAAATATTATTATGCACTTTTGATTTGGGCGTTGGTTTCTAATGTTATTGCGTTGATTTAATCAACGGGTTTATTTGCTGTTTTTATTTGAGGGTCGTTTAAGAGGAGTTGAGGCGAGTTGAGATAAATTTTTGGCAGTTAGGGAAATTGGTTAATTAACACGCGGATTAAGCTCATGGCGTAGACTGTTTCGTTTAAGTGCATCGTAAATTTCACACCCACGAATTACTGATCATTACGGATACTAAATTTGGTTTTTAAAATTATTTTTAAGCGTCAAAAAATTTAGAAGTAATTCCAATTCGATCTTAGTCTTAATATAGAAGAACTATGAAATAATAAGAAAACGAAGAAGGAATATTTGAATATAATTATTTACTTTATTTTATTTAAAAATAAAAATAATTTCGATGTAATAAGTAGTGGCATGTATAAACTAGAGTAAAACTTACTCAAAGCTAGAGTAGCATACGAAATGTTAAGTCTCTACTTTTCGCTCTAAATAAGAGTCAAAAAATCACTCTAGTTCACTCCATCAAGGGAGTTAATTTCACTATAAAATTAGAGCGAAAATTTAACTCCAGTAGATTTAGTTTTCACTCTATTTCGCTCCAGCTGATTTAGCGTGCAGTCTACTAAAAAAACTGAAGAAACTTGATGGCCTAGAACTACATCATCAGATAATTACTTCCCCAGTCAAATTACAAAATTAAAGAAAGAAAAAAAAAATAAAGCGACGGTCTAATAGCCGACCGCAACACTGCGCCTATACACACAAAGTCTAATCATCGCCCGAAACCCGACACGCCAGTAGTGCTGGCAAATGGTCCGCGTCCCGGCGGCCGCGTGGGCGATTAGCCGGGCCCCCGCGGTCCCACCTCACTCTCCCTCTCCCTCTTTCTCTTTCTCTCCACTCTCCCGCGGTCCCGCCCGTCCGCGGGCCTCGGCGACGCGCGGCCAATTTTCGGGAGCACCGAATGCTCACGCGCGCTCCTCGGCGTCACAGGCAATTTAACACCTGGCTCGAAATGGTCTGGCGGGCCGCTGCGACAGGATACGAAGCATTACCGTATGGAAATGAGTCGGCCTGCCTCTCGCGCGCGACGCGCTATCACTCCTCGCGCCCCGGGCCGCGCCCGATCTCTTTTCTCTTCCTACCCCACCCCCTCCTCTCTTTGAGCTCTTTTTTCCTCTCGTTTTCGGCCTCTCGTTTTGTCGACTCGCTTTTTTTCGGCTGGACGCTTCTCTTCTTTTCTCTCTCTCTCTTCCTTTTTTTCTTTTTTTTTATTTCGGCGGTAGCGGCGTCACAGGCGAACGATGAAGCGGTTAACGATCGTTTCCATGCGCGTTTGCTTGTTTCACTTTTTCTTTTTCCTCCTGTTTTTATTGCGGAGGATTCCTTTTTTTTCGGAGGTGGGAGTAGGGAGTTTGGAATTTGTGACGGCTTGAACGCGTACGCTTTATAAGCGGAGATTTTTCAAACAATTGGAGAATGCATGGAGAATCGCTTTTCATGAGTTACTGGAAAATTGACTGACGTTTCAAGGATGAAGTTTTCCGGCAGAAATAATTGAAAGATTTTAGAGGGGAAAAGTTAAGCCAATCTCAGGGATATAGGTTCTCTAAAACAACCTATTTTCGCGCAGTAAATCCATAGATTAGTTTACGGCAAAGTTCAACTTCTACATTTAAATTAACATCCGTTTTTTTTAATTTCTGTATAGATCAATGTATGGTGTTGCAGCAACGACAACTTTTAATCATGGTACTTTAGAGAATCTATTCATGTGACTTCAACAAAATTGGCCGGAGCCGCATTTCCATAAGGTGAGTCCTCTTGATCTCCAAATCAGGTAGCTTGTCGTGTCATGAAATCATTTGCTTGAAGATTTAGCGAGGCAATTTTATGCTAAACACGTGAATTAGAAAGTGAATAAAGATCCCAAAAAATAATTTAGAAATTTCTATTCAGCAGTTTATCTCTTTAAATATTACCGCTTGCACTAATGAACCTACTTACAAACGTGTAGATGTTTTAGATTACAAACGAAAACAGAACCGACCAAATCAATCACGTAACTTTATCTACGAAAATTTAATAGTAATGAAGATCCAAAGACCTCAACACTTATAAAATTTTAGTCACGTTATTCAACTTTTTTTTTTTAATTTTTCGTGTATAACTTAATCATTGGTTATTCAGATCTTAAAATAAGTAACAATTCTAGTTAAAAAAATGTTTTGCGAGTACTTAAAAGATTTCTAATCAGAATCTTAATCGGAAGTGGATCAATCTCTAGAAAATTAATCCTATTTTGATCAATTTTCCACCACGCATGTTAATTCAATAAATTAACAGAATAATAAGAATTTTCAGAAGAATTTTTATAATTTTCATGATATTTCATTAAAATTTTTACAACAAAACAATAATCATTACCGTAATCGCACATTAAAGACTTATAAATTGAAACCTTATATTCATTAAAACATGACGGTAGAGACATTTACTCAAAAGTTGTTTGGGCTTACGCTCAAACAAAAAGTAAAAGAAGCAACAAAAAAAAAGTGCCAGCAGATATCGTTCGATAATCCAAGCGTCAAGGTGGCTGAATGCCCGTCCGGCGAATTTTCAGCTGGCGCCGCCCGTATATATGCCCCGGAGAACTTTCGAGATTAGCTTATCGCTCGCGCGAGTTTCACCACGGCACTTTGCCTCGCATTAAACGCACCGCGACTGCTAATTAAGGGCAATTAAGTTATTTTTCTTTTTTACTCCACCAAACTGACTAATTTTACTTTTTTAACTTTTCTTTAACAGTTCGAAAAGATTGACTGTATATTGGAAATAGCAAATATTCTAGAATTTGAACTTGGAACGATGTATTTCGTAGTTAAATTCAGTATAAATCGTAATTGAAATACGTGAGTTTTTTGCACTCGGCTTAAAAGTCGAAATTGATAAGGAGAAGGCTTAAAAGGGTTAATGTAAGTTTCATACGTTGATACGATCTTTTGCAATTGAAACTTGGCGTGCGAACGCATGCGAATGTAAATAAAGGCAGGTGTGAAAAAGTACGAAAATTATTTCTCCTGATTACCAAGTTTAATCGCATCTAAATGAGCTTTAACGGAAATTTATCTTTATATTAGTGAAATAATATTTTATAAAATCAGAAATTATAAGCAGCTAGCTAATTTTATTACGTCGAAGTTACTGCCAATTTGCGTTTTTATAATGTCTGTGTAAAACTTTAAATTTGCTGAAATATTTTTTTCAAATGTGCGTACTCAAAATACTCCAAAACTTATATACTATCAATTTTAATTCAATTTATGCTTCGTATACATGCAAATAGTTTTCAAAATTTTGTAAATTTGTTGTAATTAGCCCACACAATTTTCAAACAAATTCATAAATATTCGAAGATTCGACGTTGCAAAAAAAAGCTTCTAAAAAAATCTCCCGCAAATGTGACGCCCAGCGCCTCGATTCTAACGCGATCTCGCATTTCCGCCGATTAATCTTTGAACAACGTTGATCTTCAATAAAACGACGAAAGTGTGAGGGAGCACACACACGAGCGCGCGAGAGGGCAAACGCCGGCGCTATAGTCGCCGTTTGTTTGCACTGCTTTTGCAAGCCCCATTACTTCGCGCGAATCGAATGGGTCGCGCTATATATATGCACACCTACGCGCGGAAGCAGCCATCGCCGGCTATGCATGAGTTTTTCCGATCTATCATCCTCCCCACCACCTTTGCTCTTTTTTTTTATCTCAACGGCTCGGCGACGGATAGTATGTACATCGGCATTGTCGCGTGATTGCTCCACGGAAGTTCGAGGTTGCCTTCGACGTTTCGGGAGCTTCTATTGGGATTGAGCGAGTCTGTCAAAACTTGAAATTAGAGCTTCGTGGCACGCCGTCGAATATGTCATGGATTTATTTAACAATTAATTTTAATATTTTTAATGGGGATTTATTTTTTATTTATTTGCATGTAGATTTATTCAAAAATTAATTTTAATTTTTTTTAATGTGTTTTTTTTTATTTACGTGTGGATCTATTTAAAGAAAACAATATTTTTTATATTTTCTTACATACTAGAGTTCATATAAAATAAAAGGAAATTACCATTTTTTAAAATTAAATGCTAGAAAGTTCTAGCCACTATAAAATTTTAGTGAAATTAGAATAATATACACGTGATACCTTGCGCTATTAAAGATTTAATTTTTGTGTTACACTTTTCTACAATGTAAAAGGGGTTGAATTTCCCGTATGTTAATAAAATAAAATAGAATGAGGACTAAGGAATCTGCTTCCAGGTTTTTTCCTTTTCGTAATTCAACACTTTTCTACAATAAAAGTTGGGAAAACCCAAAGCAGAGTCACATCTTTCCCTACGTATACTGATGGATGTAAATGCCGGTAAATGCAATTCACTTCATGCGTCATAAACAGATTAAAAAATAAATAAATTTCAGAATAAAAAAAGAGAAAAATAAATCCACCTTCGAGATATACACTCAAGTATAACGAAATTGGAAAGCGCATGTTGTCCAAAGATAAAAGTATCAAAGAGCAGAAAAGTTCTCAAAAATCTTTATTTTCAATAAAAGAATCGAAAACATATTCGTCTGTAGATAACTTAACTCCTTACAACGAGCCGCGCAAAAATAAAATAAAAATAAAAGCCCCGTGTACACCAATATCGCAAATTAAAATAAGAAGTGCACCGATGCGGGCAGCCTTTGACGAGGCCTTACACCAGACTGGCCTATCAGCAGCTTATCACTCCAGGGACAGGCCGCGAACACCTTCTCGACGTTGATCGTAATTCACAAAAAAAATAAAAGAGAAAATGTAAGAGGGGAGGGTTGAAGTCTGCACCAGCGGGTAAACGAGTGCCGCGAGGGAGAGCAAAAGAAGGAACGTCCGACCAGTCGGACGGCCGTTTTTCACGCGTCTCGCACAGCTGTCGTCTGGGCCGTTTTCTCCGGCGCTCCCCTTTTCCCGCGAGGCAACGCGAGGCTCCTTTTCCCGCGGAGGCGCGGGCCAAATTGGCGTCCTCCCCCACCTCGCCGCCGTAGGAAATTGTTATACGGGCGTTTAGATTCTAATTGGCCCGTCCGCGGGGCTTTCGTTGCCCGGCCCCCTCCGACGTCTTCCTGTCGGATTGTTTTCTCTGTCCCCTTCTCTGTCGCTCCTTCTCGATCGTGCCTTCCTTCGGTGCAGCTCCGTTTTTGTCACGGACGTGGGAGGAGGCGACGACGTCGTGGAGGCTCGTGACAGTTGGTGCCAGACTCTAGAGGGAATGGCGTGGCTCTTGCCCTTTTTTTTTGTCTTGTCTTATCGTTTTCTTTTTAAAGCGAAACGAAGAGACCTCGATACGGTGCATTAGATATTTATAGATATGCGAACGCTCTAATTTTGGCGAATAGTTATTTTTTCGCGGAATGTCGACGGCGAGTTTTAATTGGGTCTGTTACTCAATCTTTATACTGCGAGAACTTTTTTTGAGAATCTTTGTGAATGCACAATGCAGTGTGAATTAATTGAATGAATTCTTTAATTCGTTAAAAAATTAATTGAATATTTAGCTTTAAATGTGTAAAAAATAGAAATATAAAATTGGTGTACTAACGAATATTTCTTACTATAGAAAGGGCGAGTCATTTAATTTTTATGAGTTTCAGGAAAATTGATGTCAATCCCTGAAATTTTGTTATTACTTATTTAGAAACATCAGAAATTCTATGACTTAAAAAATCGTTTTATAAAAATTACGAGTTACGAAATTATATCTTAAATTTTATATAAAATTAACGTAAAACAAAAGATTGAACTGATTTTTTTTTAAATTACAAATTAAACGTTGTAATAAAATATAGTATTTACATATAGCTGTATTAAAGAATTTTTATCTCATTTGTAAATAAAATAGAATCAAAAATAAAAATCGAAGTAATTCAAAAATGCATTTGTATTATTGAAAACACTTTATAATCACTATAACGGTCATAAAGCAACGTATAACTGAAAGAAAAATTAAAAAAAAAGCGGGATTAAAGAAAAATATTCATTTGAATTCGAACAAGCTTTGGTCGCAGTATAAAATAGAGTGTACTGCAATTCCGCGAATTCACAAAGTAACACCGTGTGAACCGGTGAGTAACTAAAGTGAGCGCTTCCGTTAAAAGCCAAAAGTTAAACTCCATTGAACCGTTAAAATGCATCCCCTCTCAATCCAGGAGATGTATATTATATATCCACGCGTAGCCCTCTATTTTGCATAAAATTTCCCATGTCCGGTGTTATAGTCGCTCCTTCGCATTCACGACTTTAGATTTTAAATTATAGTACTTTTTTCCCTCTCTATCATGTGTCGACAGGTTTCCTCTTTTTTTTTATTGCGCGTTCCGCGTATTGTCCTTGATATACTTTAAAAAATGATTGCTTCGCGTGTTATTTTCGCGTTCCAGCAATAAAATTACCCCGAGAGGTAATTTCTTTCAGAGATTTCACTGCAAACTAATAATGCGGTATCGGCTGTTAATTATTCAAGTGAGGCTAAATTATCATCGACATGTGTTGCTACGCAAAAAGCATATTGAGAGTAAATTTTTAATAAATTCGATAATCGACGTAAAGTGTTTATTCTGTTTATTTGTTTTATTTCATTTTATTTTACTTAATAATTTAAAGGAATAAATCTGCTAAATGCAATTAAAAATCATATAACTCAATGTCGAACGTCAATAAATATATCATCGAGAATTATTTACAAATGCGCGTACAATTCTAATTTTCGGCAGCGAAACTTGGATTTAATGAAGATTAGACTTAAAATTATAATACTCGCAGTAACATTTAATAGAATTATTGCATAAAAAAATTGCTCTCCGTAAACCTAGTCATCAGTTTGATTATAAAAAATATTTTTAAAAAATCACTTTCTTCTCACGCATTAAATACACATATAACGATTCAAGAAATTAAAAAAAAACTTTAAATTTTTAAAACAAATATTTTTAAGTCATGGAAAATATCCTTACGGTAAATAAATTGAGTTTCTTTTTGTACAGCCTATGCAGAATTTATCGATGGGATTGGTCGAAAAAGTCGATCGTGCGACGAGTTTCTGCTCTCGGGTCTCTCTCTCTCTGTCCCTTGATCCTTGGATCTTTCGCCGCGGAATGCCCGTGATGTGTCAACTCACGCCTATCGGCTCTCGTCTGATCATGCGGTAGACTGGACATCGCGCACGCGGGCGACAGAAAACGCAGATGACTTCTTAAAGATTTATCGCGCTCATAGCGCTCCAAATCGGGGATTGTATTTTAAAAAGGTTTTTGGTGTTTCGCCCTCCGATCTACCCTCTCCTTAATTTGAATTATCAAGTATTTAGATTACGGAGAATAAATAATAATTTGAAAATTAATGGTGGTCTGTCGTACTTGATATCACGATCTGCATATACTTCTCTCACGAATACTTTACTTTATTGTTCATTTAAGTTAAATTAACGAGTGAATTTAATTGAATTATCGGGTCTTTCGACATTAGATATACGATTTACTGGATTTTAATAAGGGAATAGGTATCTGGACGATAGTCGATAATCAATAGTCGATAGTCGATGTCAGAGTGGACATTCTGGTATCGCACTTAGTCTAAGACCCTTTGTCTCCTTCATCATTCATCCACTATCGACCCTAACAGGTATCTAATATGAAATAAAATAGCAAATAATTAATCGCAAGGCTTTATATTAGATAACACAATAAAGAATTTAATACAAGAATTATAAAATGAATTCATCGAAAAGCATTTTTCAAAGCTATTTACAATTTTTTCACAATTGTTCAATGAAAAGCATCGATTCAGCATAAAAAAAATATTCAAAACCGTATATACTCCGAGAGCATCTGGGATACCTTCCACCAAAAAGGCGAGCTGGAAACCTCCCTCTCGTGAGCCCCCACAAAGTAGCGTAAAAAAAGGAGGGAGAATCATTGTGCAAAAGAGGGCCGCGTCCGAAGTTACGAAACCGAGGAAAGTAAAGTAAGGATAAAAAAAAAAGTTGAAAACAAGCGAGAGATCGAAAAGAGCGCGGAAGGCCAGCGAGGAAGTTTAAAGGGAGCCCCCCACATGCACATAAGCGCGTACACATACGCATACTCGGATATACGCATAGCAGTGGGTACGGTGTTCTCGGAGGGAGGAATTCTCCCGGGGCATATGGGGACACGGCGTCGCCGACGGCGGGAGATCGATCGAGGCGACTCTCGCTCGATCGCGCTTCACACCCTAAGTGGCGCGGCTCCTCTGTTCTTCGTCTCTCCCGCGCCTCTGAATAAAACATGAGATTCACACCGAGCCTTGTTCGCCGATCGTTTTCCTTTTTTTTCCGCGCCTCTCTATCGTCGCCGACGCGGCCGGGATTCCTCGAGCCTTCTCCCTCGGACTCTCGGCTTCTTGTAGGCCGCGAAAGCTTAATAAAGTGACGAGAGCCGCGGCTGACACCGATTATCTCTACGTCGACGGATGGACCCTTGGGATAATGCGAGGAGAGAGTCGCGAACGCGGGAAGACCGAGGCGGCCGATAATCGCTTGCGTTATTGCTCGATTTATTGAATTTTGTTCGGTGGGCGAGCTCGAATTCGAATTTGAAATTGAAATATTTTAGTTTGCCACCAGAAGTTGAGGCGTTTATTAATTTTTTTATTATTATTTTAATAAGAGTGGATTTGTCAAGATAGATAGTCAAGGTGCGATAGTTAAAATACGTATAAAGTGTAATTGGTGAAAAAAAATGATTCTCTGTATAGATCATCAGACAAAATTTGCGATTTTCAATTAAAAAATTAATATTCTTTATCAGTGCTTTTGATTTTATTAAAATTGGTTCATAATTTCGAGTACCGTTAGAAATCAGCGTGTTTATAAAAAGTAAAGCTCACAAATTTTGTGAAGTTATTTACACCTAATAAATAAAATTAAATTAGTTATTACAATACCTATAATAAAGGTTATAACTTAAAAATGAATACAATAAATTCATTGTAAAATACTCATTTCATACGAATCATTTTTATTCACTCCGATAAATAAAATAAATAAAACGCGACACAGTAATAAAATCAACAACTAAACTTGAATTAGAAAAATATAAGAACTTCGTACACTACATTAAAAAAATATACTCTCAAAATTAAGTATCAAGCAAAATAATTAATAAACAGAAGCATTGAAAATTAAGCTCCTTCACCTTTAATTCGCTCCCTTCATCCTTGAAAATAATTAACAAACATTGAAGCATTGAAAATTAAGTCCCTTCACCTTTAATTCGCTCCCTTCCTTTCTCGGGTTTCCTCGCCGTCGCGACAAAGTAGCGCAGCCGGTCGCCGCGGCTCTTTAGCGGACCGCGCGCGAAAGCGCCGGCAATTTGAGCTTTTGTGCGGCGGCGTCGGGGACAAGTGCCGCGGCTTTTCTCCCTCACTCGCGGCGGAAACGGCAATTTTTCCGGGACACCTTGGGGGCCACGAGGCCAATTTGCCCGGACCCGCTGGCTTCGAGGGTCGTCGCGCCGGCGCCTTTTCCCTCGCCCTTTGAGCTCGCTGGGCTACTTGTTTGCCAAGTGAAGTGTCAAAAATGCCGCGAGCCGAGAGTCCCTGGCAACGGCAATTACGAGATTACAGGCTGACCGAGCGCTTTGAAATTTCGGCGGCCTATGCAGCCGTGAAATCGCGGGAACTTTGAAAAACCCGTCCCTCCTCCCGTCGCGGGAGTCTCCAAGCTCGTTCAATCTTCTACGAGTTGCCGTCGAGCATTGTCGAGCCTGCCTTCTACGTCCTTTCTAATTCGTCCTTGCAAATTTACTTTCGAGTGTTTTCCTAAGCGTTTTAGGACCGAATCAAATTAGCCGCCTTTTTATTGTGTTGCTATTTATTCAACTAACTCGAGGAAAGGATAGCTAATTTGCTTATGTTTCATTATTTAAATTTTTTAACTACTTAGAATAGTTTATGGTAAATTGTTTTTAGCCAAATCCATAGAGAAATGATAAATTAAAGAACGACAAAGTAAAATGTTTCGTCAATTAGGTGATATTAAAACTTTGATGCGTTTTTTCGTAATTTAATATTAAATTTGAAGTTAAGCCATACTAATTTTTATTTCTTAATCTTATCTTATTTATGCTTTACTAATTGTACTAAATTTATTATTGGAACTTCTAATTTTATTATGAACATCTCTAAAATGTGTTAAATGAAAATAACGAGTAAATAATTAAAAAATAAATAGTGACTATGAATTAAAGAAGTGTGATGTACAGATTTCATTGAATTAAAATTTAATGAAAAATTTAACTCTGGATTATTATTGTTCTCGACATAAATTTTGTAATTTACACTTTATTCTTTCGTAATTAATGTCTCATTCGTGTATACGCTGAAATAAACCACTCATTCTAAAATGATTCTCTGCCATAAAAAGACGCAATGATGCTCAATGTAATTGATGGCAATAACTGTAGCTATAGACAAGCCACTGCCAATTCTGACGCAATTATACATAAATTTAGCCTCCGGAAACGACCGATCGTTACCTATCCTCCTTTTACATATATACGATGTATAGAAACTCGAAACTTTTATTGTTATTTTTAATAGTAGACATAAAAAAAACAAAAAAAAGTAAATTTTACTATGCATTCTAGTAAAAATTTTTAACTGTCAAGTCTGTCCCTACGTTACCAAACAGTCTAGTAATTTTTACTAGAACTTTTCTCTTCGTATACAATTCAACTTGGTTTTTACAATTTTTAGAATATATTTTTTCTCCGTGCACGCTAAATTAACTGCAGTAAAATAGAATGAAAATTAAGTCTATTGGAGTAAAAATTTCACTCTAATTTTGTAGGGGAATTAACTCCTTTGATGGAGTGATTTTTTTACTCTTAAGTAGAGAAAGGTAGGGACTTAACTTATCATATGCTACTCTACCTTTGAGTAAATATATTAAAGACACTGTTTGGGTCAAAAAATCTTTTCTATTTTTGTAAGAGTGAACATGTACAACCTTTTTAGTGTGTATACTCTGTATACCATTGAAACAACAATTTGATTAATTTTCCCTCCAGAAAACCGTCACTCACACCGAAAAAGTATCCTGCAAAAAAATCATCAAAATTCTCTCTGTTTACTCTCAATTTACTCAATCGCCGTAATGAAAGTGTGCACATGCAGGGACGCCGGTGTGCTCCACGAAGTTCGCCGCTCCATATTGCGCGGGCTCGTCGAAACCAAACACACACGGGCGGGATTATTAATTCGACCCTAATTAATCGCCGCGTCGAATCTAACAAGCCGGTCGGCCGGCGCTGGGCGGCGCGTCACAATCGATCGAGGGCGACGAGTGCGGGCCCGAGCGTCGCCCCATTCGCGGCCTCTCTCTCGCCTATTTAGCATGTATGCTTTTTAGCTGCGGGTCAACAGCTGCGCTGTGCGCTTCTCCGCCCGCAAAAATCATCGGCTGCCGCCGGCGACGACGCCCGTGTTTACGCGCGGAGTATGCGTATATGTATATATATATATATATCTATGCCAGCCGATGCAGCTGGCACGCTGGGGCCGATTGATGGGCAGCGATGCCGTTCGTCTTTGGATGGCCTGATGGTTATTTCGGAGGGTATGTAACCTGCTACGATGAATTTTTTATCGAATGTTTATTGCCTGCGCAGAGGGAGAGTAGATCGAGGTTAAGCGATGTTTTTTTTTAGTGTACCGAGAAAAAGTTTTGGAAAAATTACTGCCTGTATAGCGAAGCGACGCAGACTGGACTTTCATATAAAAATTGTCGTATACTACACTGCAGTAAAATTTCTTAAAAAAAGAAGTAAATTTTTCAATATATGTAGGAGTATTTCCAAAGCTGTGTAGTAAAATTTATAATACTTTTGGAAAATTTTACTGCAGAGTGAAGTAACTTTTATGCGAGAGACAGATATTAATTTTTACAATACTTTTTTTTCAGTGTACCTATAGCACTGTACTGTGAGCAAAGTAGAGTTTTAGACTACGGAACTGACAATTATCAGATGGAAATAATCTCAGGTATACTCTAGATAATATTCACCTAAAGAATATTAAATCACTAAAAATATTGGCAAGAGGAAACTTTCTAGAATTTCTATTTTTATTTAAAAAAAAAATAGGAACATGTTTATAAAAAAAAATGTTATTTAAATTACTTTTCGTAATCTAATTGCTTGAAATTAAATCCTCGTTTGAATAACACCTTCTATTGTATTATTGTACTATTTGTTGTATTATTTGTAGAGATGTAATTTTGTAATATTAATAGTTGTATTGGTTACTTTGTAAAACATGTATTTGGGTACGCTTTGATCTTTAATTTAATTGGATGCTTAAAATTTGCATACCTTCGAAATGACCAGATGACAGCGTGCCATAAAAATTCATGACATTCGCCTTTACCCTTAGCTTTAAGACAACGAACTTAAAGTTATTCTCTCAACCCACTTATTTGCATTATACGTACAGTCAGTACAATAAAGAATTTATTTATCTGTCAAGTATTTGTATAAAAAGAAACTAATTCCCTTTTTTAATAAAAAACTATTTTTTTTGTAAAAATAAAAATTTGTTATTTTTACATGTTTTGCTAACCGATCGTCGATTTTCACGTCTTTTACAAACGTGTTTTCCGTACACGTGATTCTTATTTACACGTTTTTTTATACATGCCTTTTACGTACACTTTTTCTGAACAAACATGTTTTTCAAGCGTATTTTTGTCGTACAACATCATGCGATCAACGGATTTGATCTCATTCTGGAATAATTAGATACATCAGAGGTGACTCAATTTAAAAAAAAATTATACTGTACAAGTGAAGTTAGTACCCTACACCGTTATATAAGTTTGGACTTCGCGCAGAAGCCCTTAGACTTCGCGTGACTTAAACAGAAGCATTACAAGACTTCAGGAAGTACCGCAACTTAAAGGGAACCTACATCACCAGTACACCCATTCATTCGGTCAAACACGGGAACTACTGCATGTATTTTTATCCTATAATCCTCATTTCTTTATTCGAGTCCTAATTATTAGTTGTCAGTCATCAAACTTAAATGTAAAATTTCATTTTCTCACGTCATGAGACGAAATATACTGCCAAGGCATTAGTAGATTATCCTCAAAAGTAGCCTTTATTTTGCATGGAAAGTACTTTGTGTGTAATTAGTTACAAGTAATGTATTTTAAAAGAAAAAAAAATCATTTTTTTATCACCTTATTTTTAAAGGAAACTTGTAAGGAAGTATTTTTTGCAAAAAATGAAACCTTTTTTTAAGAGTACAATTTACTACAAAACACTTTCTAAGTTCATCGCGTCTACAATTCATGTAAAATTACAGCGAGAAACACTTTATGCAAAGTACATTAAAATTTTTCTCTCATGCGTTAATAAGAAATCACTCTAAACTTAGCCAGATCAAATCTAAAGGACGTTTAAAAATAAACACTAACAAAAACAATGCACATTATTCACTAAACTTAAAAAACATCTTTAAAATAATTCTCCTTCCCCGGAAGCCTATAAATTTCTCTCCAGGAGTCATAAATACTTATAAGCACGGGACATAAAAAAGCATATAAAACTCGCTGTACGCAACCGGCGAAAAATCGAATTTAACGCGATTTTCGCCCTTTATTCGCGCACATCCTCGTCGCAGCGTCCGAAAGTGAAGTCTAAGTATAAAGAGTTGCGGTTGACTGAGCGCGAACAAGTTAATGGACTCGAAGCCTCGTAAAGAAATAAAAAGGGAGGAAGAAGTCGGTATTTCGAGGACCGGCCGATTAATCTCCGCGGGGACGCGAGAGTGTATCTCTGGTGATGCGTTACGGTGCAGAGTCAATTAAGACTGGATGAACGCGAGGCGCCTGTGAAGCTCGTAAAAATAGCGGTCGAGGTAATTTTTCGGTGGGTCGCCTCGGGATCGTGGGTCCAATGGGAAAATTGAATATCGGAGATTTTCCCAGGCCGCGGTACCTAACTCTTTGATTTAAGCGGTCCGGAGGAGTGTTTATGCATATAGACACGACGAACTGGATTTCCGAGGCCTGGCATCCAACGTACATCTCGTGAAAGTGTGCTAAAAGATATTAGACATTCTTTTCGCGAGGATTTATTGGTCACCTGCGTCTTTTTTATTTTTAAATTAAAAAATACTGATCGTTAGAAAATATCTTTTCATTTAGAAATTTTTAGATAAGGTTCCTTTTTATAATAATGTCATTATTATTATTGGAGAAAAATTTGAATATGAATGTCAAAGTATTATAATATTTTATAAAAAAATCGTTATATAAATACTTTAATATTCTATCAACATTTTTTTAAATAATAACAATTATATTACACTCTAAAAAAGGGGCCTTATTCTTAAGAATATCTGCTCTTTTAAGAAAGGAGAATTAAAATGTTAAAATTAATTTAATTCTAATTTTAACTGTTTAGATTATTTATTTAGGTTTGAAAAAATTATGTAATTCCATGTGAACAGTCAGAGTAAAAAACGTGTATTTAAAAAAATCAATAAAATGAACATCAGATTGTGGAGTTCATATTTAGACACATACAAAAATCTTTGAACAATAAAATTTAAGTGTAAAATTTCGAATGAAAAGCTTTCAATTCTAGCCTCATTAAATATTCACCATGCAAATGATCATTAACCAATCCAATAGCAAAGGCTTCTCAGCATTCTATCATATTTTTTTAAAGACGCAGATTTAATAAATTTATTATAAAATAAAATTAAACTGTTCTTATAAATGATTCCTTTCAAATATTTATCCCGTTTCATGCTTGTAATTGCTTTTATCGCATACAACAACGAAATAAGGACTAAAAAAATACCTCCTATCTAAAAAAAAAAACATACAAACATTTTTTCAGTGCCTAAAAAAACAAAAAAAGTAACATAAAATTCCCTAACGGTTCTTGAGATTATTCGCTCAAGAGCTCCCAACCCTTTCCATCAGATAACCTTACAGAGCGTCACATCAACACCCCGAGTGCTCCTAATCCGTCACGGATCCCCACATCCCCGTGATGAAAGGTGGCCCTCGAGATCAGGCCCAGAACCCCTTTTATCCCGGACCTCCTCCCGCGCTCGGGGGCCCTATTCTGAACTTGTCATGCGCGTGCATCCCCTGACTAGATTTATAGAGTCGCGCGAGCGATGCGCCCGACGGATAAACGTAAGACGGCAGACCGTCGACGGGTGTCGCTTTCCCCCAATGTTCCTACTTTTTTCGCCCTCCTTTTAGGCACGATCGCTACACGGAGTGCCTTATTTTTTTCTATTTTTTTTTTCGTCGGGTCCGGCGCGCGCGACCGCGACACCTAGACCGGCCCATTTTCACCGCGTCTTCTCGACTCTTTTGAGAGCGCGCAAGAAGAACCACGCGCTTAGCATTTCAAATGAGGCGTCGGGGGAACACCTTTGGTCTTATTTATAGCTCGGGTTTTCCTGTGCGCGCGTACCTTTGCCCACTACTTGTTTTTTTTTCTTTAATAAATTGGGCGCTATCTTGATAGGGGCCGGTGCGCCTACCGTAACTTGATATACAGTTAGTTCGGCGGACGTTTTTTATCGGGAAATCGAGAGGATCACACGGAAAACATGTCTGCCGAAAATTATTGTTTCAAGGTTTCAGGTGGGATAGGAAAATGAGATAATTATATATTCAACAAGTAGTTTGATTTATTGGTGTATGATGTATTTTTATTTTCATTACTTTTTACTTTTATAATTTTTAAAATTTTTATATTACAAAAATGAACTACTAATCAATAACTTCTGTAGGAAATGTTATGTGTTTGAAAAACATCTGATGGGCTAATTGATTCCGATAGAAAATTAATAACTACTGACCATCTTTGAAAGTAGTAAAATTAATGGTTATTACATAAACCAAATAGATTTGAAGTTATAAAAGCCTTTTTTTCAGCCATTATTGTTCGACGAAACGCCTTTTTTATATTAAAAACTCATTTTTCTGGAGACTAATTTTATTTTTTCAAACTATAACTTATAAATATAATCAATATAAATAAAAGTAACGCGAATGATCAGCAACAATCAATTAGATTATAATTATTTATTTTGCCAACATTTTCGCACTAGACTAAGTAAAAGTCTTCACAAAATTTTTCAATAAATTTTCCTTCAACGACGTTTAAAGAGTCTTCAAGAAAATATTTGACTGTAAAGTTAAATTATTAAATTATTCATCGCTGATCATTTCACTCTCGAAGTCTTCAGCATACAGACATTCGAGGCACTCTCTGCTTACTATAGACGAATTATAGAATTTCGGAATGAGGAAACGTTAATGCTTTATTAATTAATGTTAAAAAATTAAAATTAATTTCTCTAACTGAAAAACCTCATCTAATCTACTTCGAAAACTTTCTAACTATAATTTACACACTCGATCCTAAAAACCAGAAAATACAGTTTTACCTCTTCCAAAAAATCACGACCAAACATCTCACGATATCGGGCTGCCAGATCATTGCGCTGTTGACACCTTCTCGTCCAGCGGCCTCCGCACTTCCACCGTAGCGACGAAAGGCCGTTTTAAGTAACCGCCGCGACGTCACGATTGAGAAAAGGTGTCGGTGCTCACGAGCGTATCCGACCGTCCCGAAAAAAGCGGGGCGCGCACTTCTTCGCACGACCGGGGAATCGTAATCACCCGTATTACTGCGCCCCGCGCGTGCATTCCCGCACGCTCTTACGGAAAATCGTGGGACGTTGTGTCACACGCGGAGGGCGCGTCCGTGAAAAAAAAAGGAAAAAAAAACACAAGAGCAGCGAGGAAGCGCGACGAGGGCGGAAGGGTGCGGGGGGACGCGTTCGCAGAAGCGAGACCGCCGCGTACATTGTCTTCATGGCGGAGCGCAGAAATTAAGCGGTCGTTTGACGCGGCGCACGTGCGAGCCGTGGGCTACAATGTGCCTCGCGGTTGGCGCTTGTCTGCCGTGGGAGAGGAGGAGAATTTTTTTTTTGCGATTTAAAGATGCTTCCGAGACTCTGTTCTGTGAATATGCATCCATGATCGTGCGGTGAGGATCGCGAGCCTCATGAGGGGTCCTTTTCTCGCTCGTTCGAGTTTCCATTCCGAGAATTTTGGCAGGGATTCGAGGAAGATCATCTTTTTAAAAAGTTACTTATATTTTATTAGATTGCAGGAAAATGTTGCAAAAATTTAGTAATAAGCTGCGTGAAATAGTATATTACATAATAGAGACAAAAGAAGCAAATAATTATTTTTTCAATTAATTATTCTGAATAATTTTATTTTCATTTAAATTCATCATAATGTCTTTGTCTTCTTTCAGTTTTTTTTTCAATATTTTTTATACTATTATCTTACAGTTCTATGAAATAAAATTAAAATAAAATTTTTTCTGTATCATACTACTACATAAACATAAATACACTAAACTATAGTGCACTAAGACAGTACATACTGAACGTAAATAATCACGACTATTAAACAATTAATTACTATCCGAACAGAAAATGATAATTTACCGCCTTGTGTCAAACTCTAACACTCAGTGAAATTTATTATTGTAATAAAAATTAAAGTAAACACGGTTTATTAACAGAAGATTGCACATCCAACCCAATAAAAAAACCATCGAAAATTGTTCCTGTCGGGAAAAAATTTCTCATCGTCCGTCATTGCAGCTGGAGAAAAAAAAGAACGCAAGAAATTATCACGAAAAGAGAGCAAAAGCGAACACCGTGGAGGTGGCTCTCGACGGTGGCTTAGGAAATTTGCGAGGATTTTTTCTCGGGATTCATTAAAAGCAGGAGACCGCGAGTGGCGCACTCGCCTCGTAAAAGTAATCTGTAATTGGCTCGTAAAACAATAAAGTCTATTAAGGCTTTGACGAAGGGGGAGGCATCGCCGTCGGGCCTGCACCTTCCATCAACTCTCTTTGCCTTTCACTCGCTCGCGATTTTTCTTTTGCCCCTTCGTTTTTTTCCTCCTCCGGTGACTTTATAAACGTCGCCTCGATTATTATTACGTGCATTGTCCTCCTATTTTTTGATTGGGTACGCTCTTTAGATTTGAGACTCTTATCTTCTTAAAGTTACGTTTTAGGCAAAGTTTATATGATTAAAAGACAAATGCATTTCTTATGAAAAATTTACGCTGTTTAGAAAAATATATTTTGTATGCAATTTTCACCTATTTGGAAAAGAAATATATTTTTACAACACGATATATATATGCATTTGGAAAAAGGAATTTTTTTACGCAATATTTATGCAGTATAAAAAAATGCATTTTTATGCAGTTAGAAAAACAGAATTTTTATATACCATTTTTATCTAGTTGTGAAAGAATTGTATTTCTTTAGATATGGAAAGAAATGATTTCTTAATGATGCAACTGTGATGTAATTGGGGAAAAAACATTTTTTATATATTTGAATGCATTGCAATATCTCCTTTTTTTTTTAAATTTTTGACTCAGCAGCATCTCAAAAACTAAATGATGCATTTAAATATTTACAATATATATTGCATATAGATTGTCTTATTAAATAATTGTTTAAACAATTTTATTTCTAAATTTGAGTTATATGCGAACTCCTCTTTTAATCTTCATAGATTTTTTACATTTTAATGCCGAATTTGAGGTGCAATATTATCTAAAACTTCTATCACTACGATAAAAACGAAATTTATCACCCAAAGAATTCACTTGCGGGACACCTGACTTTTTCCCCCGCCTTTCCTTACTTTTGTTGCAGAATATAACCCTATCCTGCTCCGCCGTTCTCAGAAGCCGCATTACTTTCGGTTGAGCTGTACCTCGAGAGCTAATAACCAATAATTTGCAATCACGTAACGCGGACACGCCTGACGACCTCCGTGGAAGGGAAAAAGGAAGAGGTGGAGAATTTTGAGTTACAGACGACACGCGGCGGCTCCGTGGACTCACCGCCGAAATTTGTCAGTTTTTTTTTACGCGCTACTGGCGTCAGACTGATTACAAGTAGGGAGTAAAATACCTTAAATTGCTATGTAAATCTTTGGCCATTGTTTTTACGTGATTCACTCCCTTTCGTTAATCGAATTTTTTGTTTTCGCGCTTCAAAAAAAAATTAATCATCGCAAAAAATGCGCTACTTAAAGAGAGTTTCACACTGTTTTAAAATATTGCTCCTTATTTTACAATAAATTTTTCAATTTTTTAATTAACTAGAATATTAAATTAAAATTATTATAAAAATTATTTCAAAAAAGGTCTATTTTATTATAAATAACGAAGTGTATCGGATTCTGGAAGAGTTTTACTTCTCACTAGTACTCGAACAAGGCAAATTCAAATTAGCTGATAATGATACAAGAAATAATAATCAGTATCATACGGACAAATGAATAATAAGAGTGATTATGGAGTATAACATTCCTAGTAACAACAAAGTCTCCTGTTACGTGAATCCGTGAACTGCACAGACACTTTGATAAAGAAAAAACTAATTAGACTGACGGGCATAATTGTCCAAGTGATGAGTATCGTCGCCGTGGTTTTTCGCGGCGGAAACGGAGGCGCGAGCTGGCCCGGCGGAAACGACCAGTTGCAGGATGCACTCGGCCGTGTCGCCGACGAAGCATCTGACACCCGCACGTCCAGCTAGAAACTACAGGCAACGCCGTCGATTTACGCGTCACACGAGCTTCGTTTCCGAAACACGATTTTTTTTTATTTACTTTATACATTTTTGTTTGTTCAATTTTTTTATCCGTTTTATGCATTTTTTGTGGTTTGATCCCAGCGTACAGTGTATTTTTATGGGATCCTAAGTCATGCCTCAGTGTCTGCGAAAAAAGTCGTGTTTGCTTTTTTGTTTAATATAGACTTTTATTTATATTCGTTATTCTCAGATAAATTTTAAAACAAAATTTATATGATGTACATTTTGGTGTGAGATCAATTTAATTTTTAAGATCTATAAGTAATCAAAAGATATTGCATACAGTAAAAACTTATATTTAGTGTGAATAATGTTTTAAGCATTTATTTTTAAGCAGTAAATAAAGTGCATCAATAAACATGACTGACAATTTAATAACTAAAGAAATACATTAAATAATTCCATTAACGAGGTTGCTTAGTTTGAAATCCTTCGAAAATGCTCATAAATCAAGAAGAAAAACTTTCTATAAAATTATAAACTAAAAAATATTGATAATTTTTGTATCAATGATGAGTTCTTCTCCCAAGAAAATCCATCTAATTAACGTGTTATTCAAAAGGAAAATAAAGGTAAATCGCAAAATATTTGACTGACTGTCTATAGCTCAGCGAACTCTCGAACAACTAATTTATTAGAAGCTTCAAATTACCGCGGCATATTGATTTAATTAACATCGATGACGTACGTATGTTAAGCATCCGTGTATCATTCCGCCTTTCGGACACTTTCAAAAGTCATTCGAATCACCAAATCAGTATAAATCCACGTAATTGCCGGGTTCGCCCCTTTGCCGAGGTGCCAATGTCTATAAACTACACAAAACACCGACGCAATTTTCATCAAATGAAAAAAAGAAGCAAAAAAAAAGAATATATGCATAAAAAAGGACTGTACAAAAAGAAAGAGAAAGAAGAGAGAAAGAAAGGGCAATAATGTCAATTCGAGAAACTTTAATTAAGTGTCCAAATTCTCGGAAGCCGGTGGAATCATCGTCCAGTGCCCGGAGCCGCCGAAAAAGCGTGCCCACACACGCGGCTGAACCGGTGTTAAAAATCAATCCGACTTCCCTAATTTAGGAACGCGATCTCCGCCGAAAGGGAGAAAAACGAGGCGAGGCTCGATTTCCGATCAGCCAGCTCGCGATGATAAAAAAAAGGACAAAAAATTAAAAACAGCGAGAAGTCAAAGGAAGAGGCGGCGGTAAGTGAAAGGGAGAAGGGAGGCGGAGATAAGGTGGGTAGAGGATTACACGGTATCACCGCGGCGGTCGACTCGAGCCCCGTAAAATGGAGGGATTAGCGCGCGAGAGGATGGAGCATAATGCGCGGTAGCCGCCGCGGATAAGGGAGATCGAGCGCCCGTCACCCGGCGAATTCGAGCCTCGATGTTGTCCTTATCTCGCGTCATTAAGACGCCGAATTCGTTTCCAACGCACACCACACCGGAGGATTACACGTCTAACGATTTTTAAGACCTTCCGACCGACGTGTATATCTTCTATTTTCGAGGCAATGCTTTAATATTTTTCAGGCTCCAAATGTGATATACAAGTAGTTCGATTTTTTTAAACTGAAAAATATTGCTTTCTCATAGAGGAAGCTTTAAAGCTTTAAAAGAGTGAAATGTCGTATTCTAAAGAAAAATTATACTAATTATCTGCCTTCGATTTTCAACTAATACAGTAGTAGATCAATCGAGAAAATTATTATAATTATTACAACTAAATTTATTAGTACATAACAGCTGATATAATTAGACAAGTTTTTTTACTCCCTCACAAAAATGATTTCTTTTTTTCAAAATATAGAAGATAGAAGAATTTCAAAATAGGTAACTTAAAAAAATAAAAATAAAGTTTATCACGTATCATAATGACTAAGAAATGTTTTAAAAATTTGCATAAACACTACAAATAAAAAAAGGACTATTACAAATAATAAAAAAAAGTTACAAATTTTATTTTGTAAACGCTAACAGCCAATATATATCGACAGCGTTCGTTACTTCTCTTGAATTTATAGAGAACAGAAAAATATTTTTAACGCACCAATTAAAATGCACACTTGGGACTTAAATTACCTCGGGCGAGCGAAGGTAACGAGGATAATACTCCAGCGACTTTGGGTGCGGTCTAAAGTAAAGGAAAATTTTAGCGAAACAATACAGGTTTATTTTCCTCGGCGCGAGTCGAAAAGTGCCCGCGAGCTTAACATTCCCGCGGAGACGTCGGCGAGGAGGTCTTTATAGCAGTGAGCCGCTTATAGCGTATAGCCCCGAAGATCGGGCTTAATTAACTCGGGAGAGCCGCGAAGCTCGTTTGCACCGGGCCGGCCGTCTCGGCGTCGATTGCGCCGTAAAAGAAGAGGCGCGGAAACGTTAAAGCGAGAAAGAGAGAAAGCGATAGAGAACGACGGAAGGAGAGAGAAAAAAAAACAGAGAGTAAAAAATGCCGGCTAGCAGCGCGCGTGTGTCTTTGGGTGGTCAGCGGATTCCAGTTTCTCGATAATTGGTCCAAGTGTTTCAACACCCGGCCCAATACGAATGTATATGAGACGAATAATCTACGCTTGTCGCCGGCAGCTTATATTAGAGGTAGTTCTCTTCGATGTTTTAGTAGTCTTCGATGTATTCTCGTGCGTCTGTGTGTGTATGTGTATGTATACTCGTGCGTCTGTGTGTGCATGCGTGTGTATGTGTGTGCGTGCAGGTGTGTGAATCTGGCGGTGTGTGCGCGTGAAGTAGTCGGCGAGTGGAAAGAAGAACCGGCGATACCTCGGGTGATAGCAACAAGAGACACTGCGAGAAACGACTCTCGTGATACACATGCTAAGAGTGTGAGTTAATTGAAAGTGGATGAGACGCCGTTTTGCTTCTGCCGCGACACTTAAGTTTTTTTTTTTATAATTTCTTGAAATATGCGTATATACAGTTAGCAATCACAATTTTTTTTTATACTATTACCGCTCGAGATTGAAGATGACATTTTTCAAACGCGACTGATTATTAGTAGAGTATGTTTAAAGTATAATGCTATAAGAATATTTTTTTTATCATTTTTCCACTGGGATATCTTTGAAATATCGTAAAGTACGATATTTTGTCGAGCAGTTAAGAGGGAAAAGCTTTATAATCAGCGTAAATTAAAGTGAAGCTTCATTTATTCCATTTGTCTGCATTATCCATTAAACAACATAAGCTTTTTCACCACATCGAGAGAAATCGGAATACAACTACAAAGCAATCCTCTGAGATGGCTGCATCAATCACTCTCCGACCAAATAATTTCCTGGACTGGTCAATGGCGAAAAATTCACTGGGGAACTTGCAGCAGGGAGCATCGGTGAAATCGATTCCTGAGCCAGCCGCAGAAAATCTCAGCGTCTCGAAAGTCACGGATAGATTCCAGCATCGGAGCGTGTCAGTACTGCGGCTGACTCATCGACGCTGGGGGTGGCGTCGCTGCATCGGGATCGACTTATCGCGTCCATCTACACTGCCGACCAGGCCCACCCTCGCCGCGCGTTTTCGTCGCTTCGTTGATCGGGTAGGGGGTGGTGAACGGAGAAGCTGCAGATCTCGGTGCGCTCGTTTGTGAAATTAGTCCTGGTTTTGTCGGGAGCCCGAAATCAACAATGGGCGGCGCGTGTTCGCGCGAGGAAGGATCCACAGACACCGCCAGATTCTCTTGGATAGCGATTCTCTCGAAAAAGCGGTCAGAAAGCGGCGGTCTCTGGAGAATACGGCGGTGGAATATCGATGTGCGCGATTCTTGTTTTTTTTTTTTTTTTTAAGTAATGTCGTTGCTTGTGACTTCAGCTTTACAATAAAACTTATTTTTGCACTACAATCCTAAGTATGATTTTTCACATTTTTATTGGGAGTGCTAACACACCATTACCTCTACATCGACCTTCCGCGTAAATCTGAAAATATGAAATTCACTTGGAAAATGTGTCTTCGTGTAAGATTTGTCACTATTCACGTTTTCCAAGTGAATTTCACATTTTCAAATTTAGAGAGTTGGGAGAAATTTGAACAGTAATAATCAATTTCATTACGAAATGACTAGTGATTGATTGTCACTGGTCAAATTTCTGCCAGAGTAGAACCGTTCATAGAGCCTCCAGCTGATTTTGTTGTTTTTTTAACAGTGTCGACGATACTATTTCAAAATTATATTCAATAACTACTCACTATTTTTTTACCATCAAAATCCGAGTTCATTTCTACAATAATAAAGTATCTAATATAGTTCGCACTAATTTTTCTTTATCAGCTAAGTGATTTCCACAAGAAAAGAAGTAAATTTTTCATGAAAGAAACGAAGAGAAAAAAAAAGGTGACGATGACAAAACGCCAAGCTCAGTGAGTTTCTAAAACCGACGACGGCGTCTGCGACGAACGAGCCCGTGGCAGAAAAACGCCGAAAGCGAGGGTCGCCAATGGCTCGGATCAATTGCGATGCGAAATAGCGTGAGCGCGCCTTCAGCCGCGCGGGACTTAATCCAATTGGTGGAGACTCAGCGACGTGTCATCAAAAAGTGCGAAAGCTTAATTGGAAGAATTGGAGTTCGCTCGGCCGGGCACAATCGGATATAATCCGTCGATGCCCGCCTACCACCAGTCCTTGCTGTTCCCCCCGTTTTCAGGCTAAAGAACGCGCCGCTTGTTTCGTCGATTATCCGCTGTAGGCAGCGATTTTAAAAATCGATTTTTTACGGAGGTACCGTTTAAAAGGGAGGCTTCGGCACATTTTTAATTTAGCGGTTTTTAGGCTTCGTTTAGTAAGTTAAGTCACGCTAGCAATTTTACTTGGAGATTAGAATAGTTCGACTTTAAATTAATTAAAACATTCAAGTGATTTTTTCAAATTGTTTACTTTGACTTTCACAAAACAACAAGTGGAAAAGTGAACGCAATAGTACAGTAATTAATTAGTTGTAATATTTTTAAAGAGTTTAAATAATAATTCTTTTTCAAATTTTATATCGATTATTTTGCTTATTATCGTTATTTTCATTGGGTAAATTGTTCCGATAACTTAAAAGAAATATTAGGTAAGAAGTAAGGAATCCTGATCCAAAATTTGAAAAATATTTCTATCTAATTTTCACAAGGCAGTACCTCAAATTTTAGATTCTGCTTTAGTCTAAATAGTATAAAGAAGGATATGGAATTCTCTACCACAGAATATTTCATTTTATAAATTCTATTAGTTTATTATAATTTCAATTATGATACACTAGAGGACTATAAGTACTATTCTAGTCTACTGAAAGAAGTAATTAATAAATAAGAAATCACCACCATTGCATAATAAAAAAAGTGTTTACTACGGTCAACTCTTTCGCCAATATCGTGAAAAAGTCTACTCCGAAATCACTGCGTAAAAAAATTACATAACAAAGAACAACACTTAATTCATAGAAATTTAAACAAAATCCTTCGCGACGATCGTTCGAGCAAAGTCTCGGATAAACTTTCGCAAAACGCGGACTTGTATATATATCGAGCGACCGATCTCGCGTCTCGGCAGAAATTCCCGGCGGCAGGCGATCCGTCGTGCAGGCTTTTCTTCTCTTTCTCCGCTTCTCGCGTGGCGCGGTGTACGCCGGGGCTCACCTGTCCTGAGGCCGCGGCGCGAAAAAAGGGGCAAAACGGCGCCCCGTGGCATCGCGCGTGCGTGCCCGCTCGCTAACGATTCCTCGCGTTTTTGCCGGCGAGCGAGCGAGCGACTGTCCGCGCGCGCGACGTTTCACTCAGCTCGGCCGACGGCTCTTTCGGGACGCATGCGGGCTGTTGTTGCCTTCGCGCCGTGTACACGCCGCTGACGCGCGATCATCAGCTACTGTCAGGCGCATTATCATTTTATCTTTTTACGACACGCTGCTACCGTGTGTGATATCTTTTTCTACATATTTTTTATTTTTTTTTTACTTTGTTGGAGAGACAAAACGTGTTTTCTTTTTGACGTGGGCAATGTGTAGTTTTTCAAGTTTTATCGGAAATATTGATCGCTAGGAGCGATAGAGCTTCGGTAAGCAGGAGCTATATTTTTTGATCAAGTTTTACTGGAAGGTGCGAATTTATTTATAAAATTTTATGGACTCAGTTAACGAGATCGGAGCTGCAATATTTACATTCTAAGAACCTGTAACTCTGTTTTTTTATATAAGTATTATTTTGAAATACCATCTAGTAAAAGATAACTAAAAGTCTAACTTATCAGGAATTTTTAATAATTTTTTTTTAACAGGATTTATAAAAAAATTATTATTTTTATTCTATTTTTTTCAATACACCGGTGCCATGTCTAAATAAACGCGAATATTTTCAATAAATGTAACTCGAATAGTTTTTTTTAAATTCTATATATGTAAAGAGGAAACTGCGTAGCTTTTCTTATATGTAGTTAATTGACTTATTTTCTAATACGTTTATATATGGTAACTGATTTCTAAAGTTCAAAATGTTGTTGCTCTATTAATTTCTTTTACTTTGTTATTCTAACGAAACTATATAAACAAATATAATTAATTGTACCTATAAAATATTTAACTGCAAGCTTAAAATTAAATACTTTAAAAAAACAATCAATTTTAAAATAAAAAAGAATTAAACATTAGCCTCTTCAATAAAGAAAATCATCTGCCAATGTCTTTACAAGAATTTACTTCAATCGTCAATTTACAGGAATAAAAACTTAATGAAAGTAAAAAGTACCTATACTCATCAAGCAGATACAAAAGAAAATATATTTAGCGACAGAAATCGTCCAGTACGAAAAAGCAAAAAGACGCGGATTTAAGATCGTCCTGAAAAAACAGTAGGCAGAGCTTCATCAAAGGGGTGCAAACGCGCGTTGTAAGAGGGTCATTATATCGGCGTTTCTCGCCGGATAAAGAAACTCCTCGCGGCGCGATCGCGCGATCTCTCTGCCAGCCGCGCCACGAAAAACTGGAACGTCGCGCGCCTCGACGACGCCTTTAACGAAGCCGGGGACGCGTGACGATTCCGCGGGGCAGGAATCCGCGCGAGCGCGATTTCCGCGTTCGATCGCAGAAAACGTGATTGTTACCGCGGCGGCAGGCGATTTTCTTGCGCGCGACCCCGCACGCCTCTGTTTTGCGCTTTATACGGCGCGTCGGCTCGTTACGTCGCCGGCGGCGCGATCTCGATCATCGAGTGTACATATAACTTGTGTTTGTTATTCTCAACTTCTAATGTTTTGTATTTGTCTACATATATATTTTTTTTAATTATTTTTCATGCTATAAATCGAGATAGAGTTTTAAATCACAAAGACGCCGTTGTTATTGCAGAGGGAAAAAAATATCTCCACAAACAAGTCATCCGGCAGTGTTTTCCAACCAGCGCTGCAGCTTCTCGCGCGATAATTGTCCGGTTTTATTTGCCGACGGAAATCGGCGTGTACATTTTGCGAGAGCGATAATACAATAAATCAGCTGTAATTTATCGGGCAAACACCAATTACACCGAATAATAAGAGGAATCCGCGAGACTGACAGGCTTAAGTGCATACCATCCGCGGCTGATTAAGCGCTCAAGAGTAATAAGCAAATCGCGCCGATTGCGGCGAAGTGACGAGAAAGAAGTATCCGATTGGCATCTATAAGCCGTCGCTGCTCGTCAACCGCTCGCGAGTCCGCAATTTTAGCTGCCTCCTCCCCCTTTTATTTTTTTGTTGCTCCCCTTCTTTTTGTATGTCCGTTTGTCTCTTTCTCTCATCCATCGAGCGCGACGCGTGTAATATCAGGTGCGATCGACTTGAACAGAGAGGACCAATTAAGCGTGAACCCGCGAGGCGATTAAGGAAACGCGGCGTGGCGAAGACAGCTGCGATTAATGCCCGTCTCGTTTCCCTTTTTCAAAAAGCATTCCGCGTTCTCCTTTTTTTTCTCTCTCCCATTTTCATTCGGTGAAATTATACGCACGCGAGGTTATCGCCGTGAAGGTCGCTCCACACTGCTTCTCCAACCTTGACTTTTAATGAGCTTTGAAAAATTGTCCGCGTTACTTTTTGGTGATTTGACGGCGCAGTCCTCGGGAAAGCCTTCGAAGTTTAACGTAATTTCATAAATTTACGTTTCCGAAGGAACTTTAGTGATTAACGTAGCTTTTAAAATAGTGTAAGAAAGAAAAAAATCTTTTAAAATAATACCTTTTAAAATCATAAGGTTTTAACGATTCTACGGAAAACGATTACATGTCTATTTTATTGATCTACTTGCTCGAGGGACAATTTAATTTTTTTAATCCTTTTGTAACACTAAAAATATTCATTGTTTGTTTTAAAGATTTTTGTAGCAGAATTGTAAGAACAATTTTTGGAAATTTTAATATTTCGTCATTGTTTAATCAATATTATTTAAATTATATTGATTTTCTTTACAAGATAAAGCAGATTATCTCAGAAATCAAAATGTTGATTTTTAATTAATATTTCTGAGTACAATTGATATAATATTAGGAAGTTAATGAAAGTATACATATTCAGAAATAAAAATATAAGAAAAGCTGTAGTTTATCTTATTGAAATTATTAATCATTGATTTAGAAGAAAGGATATACTTCCTATAAAATAAAATAATTTTTCATCACATATAAAACATTGGAATGCCCTAAACAGTGTTTGACCATCTGAAAAATAATTCATTCGATTATTTCTTTTTGCAATATTCAGTGGTAATTCTGTTTGCACAAGCAATCGACAATGAGCACTCGCAATTGCATGTAAAATCGATCATTCCCTGGGAAAAACATATCAACTCAATTACCTTTATCTTTGGCTTCCGCGCGCCATCAACACCTCCGAATTTCTCGAAGGACATCTGCGAGTCTCCCGCAGCCGTCTCTCTGTTTCTCTCTTTTTCCCAACTATACACCTGTTTCGCGAGCAGCGCTTAGACCGTTGCCCGCATCGCTCGTTCTCCTCGCATTTTTATATATTTCCTCCCTGCGCCGTTATTTTTTCGTCCCTTTTTTCAAAAGACTAGACGACAGTTGTCGCGCGCTTGCCTCTAATGTCGGCTGTAAGGCGCCGTCGCTGTTTCTTGTACTTGACTGACTTTCGCACCTGCTACCGATCCGGAGGAAAGCTGTTTATGCTTATTTTTTTTTAATTTCTGCTAAGTGCCTTTGATGGAGATAGGCTAGTTAGTATCCTGCGAGAAAATATGTTTTGATCACGCAAGAAGATTTTTTCGCAAAATGTAATACCGATGACTTTTAATAGATTAAATCATTTGTGAGTACACTGAGAGGAATACCTTAGTAATCAGAATATTCAGTAAAACAAGAATTAACTGATTCGTTTTCAACCATATTTCATAAATTTCGAAAGCTTTGAAATTATTTTCACTCTCAGTAACCTCGTCAGAATATTCAAGCAGATGCTATTTTAGAATCTAAATTATTCTGTAATTTCAAGATATGCAGATTTGCTCGAGATTCTTTGATGTGAATATTTTTAAACTGTGATAAAAAAAAGAACAAAGAAATGGCTCTTATTTATTTTTTAAGTTGGAATGACTAAACGTCTGAGCAGACCATATCACAGCCTATACTATACATATATTCTGGCAAAATGCATCGCGAATGATATCATCCGGACGAGAAAAAAATGGTTGTCTCAGGACTCCTTTCTCGGACGCGTGATCTCGTCACGTCGTGCGTCTTTCCGTGCCTCGCCTTTTTTCACTGTCTTTCTCTACTCGATTCTGCGGCCAAGCGTCCCTCCCCCGGCGCGATAATAATCGCAAGATCGTCATTCGTCCTTGCTCTGAGAATCATCCATTATAATTGTTTCCAAGGAGCTTTGATAAAACAGAAGTTTTTGTGATTTTTTATTCATAATTCACTCGTACATTGAACTAAATTAAATTCACTTAGAATATTTTCAACAAAAAAATGGCAATGTAATACGAACGAAAAATTAATTAAACAAATCGATACATTCGAAAGAACATTCTGTTTTGTGTTTTCTTTTGTTATCATTTTATTATTTTCTTAATCAATTCTAACTCATCTGTACATTTACTCCGTTTTTTACATACGTATAACGTTGTCAAACTTCGAAAATTTTGAAAAATATTCCATAAGAATTATTTTCAGTCCTGTGTACATTTTGTCCAAGAAATAATTAAATAAACTTTTCATTCAACCAAGTTCATTACATTTTATCGTGTACGATTTTCACTATTATTATCAAACACCGGTTCAATAAAGTTCTCGCAGTTAAATTATTTCGCACCCTTTACCTCCTTAACAAGAACAAACATTTCTCCATTCAGCAAAATCTAAAGTCAACAGAAGATAAAAAAAAAGAGAAGAAGAGATAAAAACCGAACGCAACTAAAGCACTCAATCCGCAGCACTTCGCCCATTAAAACGAGGTACCCTGACCGAGCACAAATCCAAACGTAACTCTTAGGAAGCTCCGTGGCGCCAATCTCTCCGAGCATAAATCCGTCGACGAGGATCTCGCATCCATTCCAGGCCTCGGTTGATGTACCTGCCCACTCAGCCGCGCGCGCGTCCAGCTCGTCAATCAGCCGAGAATGCCCGCGACTTTTTGCCGCGACCCGCGATATTTTCCGAGCTGAGGAAACGCGTCGGCTACCGCGCGAGCGCGAAAATTTACGAGCCTCCGCCGCGACGAAATCGCCTCGCTCGCCCTGAAGCGCGCCCGAGTGTGTGTGGGAAACGGCGCGACCTGAATCGCCATCGTGTTTTTATCGAATATTTATCGATAATTCATTGTGCTCGGGGCCATTTTCCCTGCTACTCCGGGAGCTACGCTATTTTTCAAGAGATCGCCGCGGTCGAGAAGTGTCTTTAATTAGAACGGCGATCGAGCTTGCTTTTTTTTCTTTTATCTCTTTTTTTTTTATTTGAAGAATGCAAGCACGTGCGAGGTTACAGCGATATAAAGATTTAGAATTATTTGGTTCGTTCTCTCTCCTTGGCGGTGGTAAGGCGTTACAGATGACTGGTACTGGAAATTGTATATTTATCTAGAAGGTCTATCAATTGTTTAAAGTTGTTTTAGCGCAAAGAGAAAGTGTTTTGTAACTTTTCAGTTTTTTAGAAATTGGTAGGTAATATTGTATTTTTTGTTTAACTTTTACAATTCCTTGTTAAATCTACAGAAAATTTAGAGAGACTCGATACTGACTTGTAATTTTTCATTTTTATCGCGAACTTTTCATGTTTTTACTTTAATAGAAAGTAGCTTATTATGTTAAAGATTATTAGATTAGTACAATCTAACTGAAATATTACAGCAGTGTCTAGTAAAAATTTATAAAATTAACTTCAAATTTTCAGTGATCATACCGATATTTCTAATAAAAAAGGTACATTTGAAAAAAGAATCTGTTATAATATGTCACTTTTAAAATACTAGAATAAAATAAACTACACTAGAATTTGATAACCTTGCAGTATCGTTAGAGTCATACCTTATAAAAGTTTTTTTTTTTTTAAATATGATCACGATAAAATGAACTTATTATACTATTACAATTTTTCATAATAAATACACGTATTTTTTATAAAAGGCAATTCCAAAAATTGATTCCACCATCTAAAATTTGTTAAGATTCATATACAAAAAATCTACTTATACAGTATTCGACGATATTAAATTGAAACTATGGTAATTTGAAGAAACTGCTTTTTTTCTCTTTAAAAAAGTTCTGCAATAAGTAGATGCACACGTTTGATATTCAAACTACATTTTTGCAATTTTTGAATATTCATCTACATGCAATTAAATATGATAATTTTTCCTACCAAGTGTATATATCCTATAATTTTGTAGCACACCCATCTACACTATTCCTCGAATAAAAAAAAGGATATAATGACTAAATCACTATCACTGCTTGGGTATCTCCATTTCAATGCAAGAACACCTTGAATCAACGTAAAAGTAATCCAAACAATATCAGCAGGAGAGAACGAGTTTCGCAAACTCTTATGAATTATGCTGAGTTACAAGGAACTTTCGAGTGGCTGCTGGTATTCCTCCAACACCTGCTCTCGCATCCTCGCAAGAAACTACTTGAAGAAGCAGCAGCGAGCGACGCGCTAAAGCCGAAGCTCTCGGCTCGATTTACGACGCCCGAGTTCCGCGAGCGAGAAGATTGAGACGATCTCGAGCAAACTCTCTTATTCTCGGGTCGCGCGAACCGCTTTTTCGCTTTGAAAAATTACGGACTGACAAGGGTGGACGATCCGGTCCGCCGGTCACGTCCTCGCGTACGAATCTCTCTTTAAGGAGGTCCGTCTCCTGCTCGCGCCAAATTAACGCTGCGCGGCGATGCTTCTTGCGCTCTTTAAAATTCGCTCGGCAAGCGCGACACGGCTGAGTGCAGACGTAATAAATCGCTTCGAGTTATGATACTGACTTGATGCAAGTTTCTGGTTATGTCTTTTATTCCTGAAGACATTTGTTCTATTTTTTTTCCCGAGATTGTGAGTCTATTTTTAAATCAATATTTGGAGCAAACGCAAAACAAATTTAATGGTGTAGAATAAAATAAAGAAATTATTATACACTTATTATAGTGCTGTTGTTTTTTATGATTAATACTGAAGACGACATTCACACTATAGTGAAGGAAAAGAATTCCCGACATGAATTTTATGTTTGAATGCAATTAAAATTTTATTTTTTATTAGAGACAAATTCTTGATAGTTGTTGACCGAAGGTAAGTCGTGGGCTATTAAGAATAGGAGATTTACTCTTATTTTCTTATGAAAACGAGATTACATAAGGAAATAAATCTCATAGCTAGTAAATTTACTACAATCGTGTAGAATAAAGAACCTAAAAATTTTTATAGTTGAATTTCAAGGAGATCACTGCTTGAGATTACTGGAAAAATTACTTTTTGTGTAATTTTCTACAGTTTCTTTCAAAATGAGCGCAAATCACCTTAAATCTCTGACGAATTCTGTAACTACGATGATATTAAAATTGACTATTGTTATTTTTAATATTCCTTTTTTCTCCTCGATTTTTCCTTGTAGAAAAAAATACATCTAAAAGTCCTAATAACTAAAGATTATATCAACCTTCAAAGTTCGATTCTAAAATCACAATCTACTAAGACAAACAAAATTCATAAAAGAATTAACGCCTGAATAATCACGTCAATGTGAATACATCCAAATGATCTCACAACCTTCGCACAAAAAATCCTCTAACGAGTTTCAAAAAATTTTCCAGCCATCGACCCCTGGTCAGCCCGCAATAAATCAACATCTCGATCACGAGAAAAAATCTCCGACGAAAGAAAAAAGGGAAACACACTCGGGAGAATGAAACAGCGCCGGCATAATGAATCTCCCGGGGTACAGGCGGGCAGGCAGAAGGCGATCGGTGCCGGGCGAGTCGCAGGTGCCGCTAACCGATACAAATGGCTCTTAACTTTATTTCCCGGGCCCGGCTTATCTGGCGGGCCGGGCCCGGCCGACCTGCCACCGGATCTCCGACGCTATCAGATTCGGGCCTCCGAGCGGTAGCCTCCGACGCGTAATGCGTGTTGGTTTTCGGCTTTTGAAGACCGGCACTAATCTCCGTGACTGCGCCTCCTCCTTCGTCGCCGCGATAAATCGCCTCCTTCGGGCTCGCCGTCGGCGTGCTTCAAGAGAGAGGAGTGCACGGGTGGCGAACGCGCGCGCGACAATAACAGCACCGATCGGCACCCCGTTTGCCTTGGCGCGTTACTGATACACCTTTTTTCGGGGCTTTATTGCCTCTCAGATAAGGGAGCTTGAGTTGTTGTGATAGGACTGTTCCGTCTTTTTAATGAACGGCCTGAGGCCCGACAGCTTGTGTAATCGAGAGCCATTTGCATTTATTATTCACATTCATACGCGAGTTAATTGCTTCGAAGCTAATGCTGTTTTTCATTTTTCAACCGCGAGATGGTGGATTGAAGTTTTTGCGAAATTTTTCGATATCTAGAATTTTTCTTTTTTTAGCGACATGATCATGTCGTTGGAGTAACTTACTTACAAATATAAAAAAAAATTATAAGTAACTTTGTAAAATTTTTATAATTGTTACTAGGAATTAATAAATTGAAATAATGTTACAGATTTTATAATCTCTAACAGCAATAGAAATAAACGACGATTGTTTACATTAAAAAACAAATTTCTTCAATTGATTTAAACATAATTTATTTTGTACAGGTTTATGCAGTCAAAGTATTTTGCACAATAAAAGATAAAGACGCCGTATTTGACGATTTTCGTCACACTAAATCTCTGACGAATTTTATAAAAAAAAATTCTTTTCGACCTTCTGATGGGTAATCACCGAAACATGTCCTTCATATTTTATTATCTAAATACTTTGAGGGTGTAAACCTATATATGTATAAAATAAATGTATTTAAATCGATTGAACGATTTTTTTGAGACGTAATTAATATAAAATCTAACAAACAACAAATTCAACAACAAAACATTATAGGTGCGTAAATAAAGACTTATAATTAAAAAGTCTTTCTTTAACAATAACGACTCGTAAAATTTGACATCGCAATTCTCCGTACTTCCGAAAACTTCGTAAAAAGCATATACACTGAAAGTACGAGTGAAGCTAAAAAAGACACATGAGAGGATAGCGAAATCGAGAACTAGAAGGTATACAAGGAAGGTGAGTGGGGGGAAGACGACTCCTCGGCGGACATCTGTAACTCGGCGCCAGAGGTCTGAGAGAGGCCGCAGGTGCCGCCTAGGGCCGGAATGAGCCGCTCTTCGCATCCTCGTTATTTATTGATTTACTTAATTTGCCGAAATGTGGAGAGTCGTCAGAGAGAGAGAGAGAAAAAGAGAATCGCCCCGCTCTCTTCGTGATTAAAAGACGTTACGAGTGAGTCTCTCTTTCTCTCTCTCTCTCTCTCGTGTCGCGGCCTCCTCTCTTCCATATTTTAATGCTTAATAGCTCTCGCCTTTAACGGCGTTGGTCTCGGGCTTATTATAACTACTCCGCGTGAGAAAAGGTTGTTGCGCCCATGACTGATGGCCCCCTTTCGTTTCTCAATTTTTTTTTTCGGAGTTTTGACTGCTACGATTATACAGTGAACGATCGCTCGTGTGATTCTTTTATTGTCGACAACGTTTAGTCTATTTTTTTCTTCGATTACTGTTAAAGGATACGACGTGATCAACTTAATGTAAGTAGATGATGTAAACTATCGATGGTTTCGGTAAATTAAAAAAGAAATTGAAAATGAAGTTGAAATTAGACCTATTATCTTAATGGTTTTATACATTACATTCAAAGTACATTCAAACGTACATTCAAAAGTTAAGATTTAAATATGATATCAATTACTTAAAAAACTTATATATATAAATGCAACTATTAAAAGAAGTACGTATATAATGTATACCTTAATTCAGTAACTGCAAATATTTTAAAAATAGTTTTAAGATAAATTAAGATGAATTTAAAAACATAGGGGATTATTTGTGATTCTGTACAATGCCATATTCCTACATGCCTCTTTTCTTTAAAATTTATTCGGCGAAAAATCCTTAAAACAATGATCTCGGAAAGATCTTAAATTGATTTTTAGGTTCTTGTTAATAGAGAATCTTTTTAAATCTTAAGAAATCTTAAATCCGGATATAATAAACATGAATCTTTTTATCGTCTTATTTTAGTCTGAATTATTTTTACGCGGGAAACTCTTTCAATATCAATCTCCTTAAAACCTGTACAGAGTATAGGTATAAATTTATTTGCAAAGAGTATTTAATATTCTTTCCTCCAACATTTAACTAATTAGATAAAACGTACCAAAATGATGAAGGCAACACATTAAACTCAGATTCTACTTTTCACCGCGCAAAATCACTAATTCAATCGTAGCCTCACGACCATATAGGCATGCCAAAGCATGTGTCTGCTCGCGGCAGAATATCCAAATGAAAAAATATGAGTTAATGATCAGCATCGTGCATAAAAAATGTGGTACCGCTGTCGTCGCTGCGGCGTTTTTCCATTTGAAACAAAAAGATATATCATTCAGGGGACTGGCTCTATACGCGGAAATAAATTCAACGATTCGCCGAACGCTACGTCGTCGGCTCGTATAAATTAGGAGGCTCGCTTTTGGGAAAGATATTTAAAATACGTTCACACCTTGCGACCTTTGAGAGGCCCCGCGATTTATGGATTGATAAGGCGATTTCGCCGCTGAATTTCAAACGGACGAGAGAGAAAGAGAGAGACGGTCGATGGAGATCAGTATTGGTAAACGGGATTATAAAAATCATCATGTGACGTTCACGTTTTTTTTTCTCTCTTAATCGCGAGACGAACGGAACCCACTCGACTGTCGATATGATATATGCATTTAATTCATCGTGAAATTGATTTTTCATTCCAGTATGTGAAATCTCGCGGCTATAAAACTTGATTTTTTTTTTTTAATTAAATTAGGTAGGCACATTTTTTGACTTACCCATACATTTTTTTTTAAATAAACGGGTTATATTCTGCAGGTTTGAGGTATATTAAAATAATACTTGCAATTTTTAATTAGATGTATTCTGGATTTAAAATTTTATTACTATTTTTTTCGGGAGATTCATACATATTTTTGTACATTTATTTTTACGCTCGATCGTTTACCTAAATTCGTTTTCGACTGTAATTTTAACTGATTTATGCGAATGTCCCTGAATAAACACCTAAAACAGAATAATCGATAATAACTCAATTCCAAAACTTAACGATAGGTCCTATATCCTATGTCATATTAATTTTCGTTCTAAATCGCCATTTAAATCAGAATTGCGAAATCCACCGGATTTCGCTCTAATTCTCCGTCATTTTCAGTTGGCTTTCTTAGTCTTTGTAGACAAGACCAAGACTATACTTTATATCAAGTTAAATGAATTTTATTCGCATTAACAAATAAAATATTTTTAGTAAAAATATGTACTAAAACCAGGACAAAATTTGCACAAGACAAGACCAAGAAAAGAATAAAAAAATTTATTTTCTCTAAAAACAAATATCCCCGAGACTTGAAATTTTAAACTTCTCGTTATTTCTTATCTCCACGGAAACCCTGACTTTCTGACGAAAACTCGATAATCTTAAATTTCGTCCATCTTTCCGGTAGACCCCATGCCGGTCTAGTAAAAAAAAAGATCGACCGGCAGGCCTCTGACTTATCGTCGCGGCAAATGTGACCTTTTCGCGTAAATAATTTTCGCACCCACGCGCGCTCAAGTTTCTTTACGTCGCGCCACGTGGGCGGCGGTTTCCTGCGTCGCAGGGTCGACTTGAAAAATTTATCGGAATCGCCTCGCTAATGACGCCTCTTCCTTTAAAGAGAATCTGCCTTTCTTTTTTATGTGCCTCCGATGAGGAGGCTTATAAAAATCGGACGTTCCGACGATTATGCAGATCGAGAGCGCATCGATGTACATAAATGGTGCGGCTTCCTTTTTTCCCGTTCGGCGATGTTTTAGGTAATGGAGCTGTTTATCATTTGTGTGAAAGCTTATTTTCAAGGAGATAATTAGTTGTAACTTATGGGTCTGGGCTTTCGAAATATTTTCGTTGACGCCAATGTGTGATTTGTAAGTGGTGTATTTAACAAATCATCTAGGATATTTTTTTTTTGTTAATATCGCGGTGATGATTAAAGAAGTTTGAATTTTAAAAAATTGATGTGAATTTTAAGAGTATGGCTGTGATGCATTTCAGATATAACCGTATACTATATAGAGTCAATTACTTTTATTTCTTTTTTTTTTTGTTAAACAAAATTCTTAATCAAGGATTATGTTTTTCTCAAAAGAATCATTAAATTTGTCTGGTGCTAGAAATTAAATATTGGTAATTGAATTTCATAATTTAGTAATTCATCTAGTTTATAATCATGCTATTTCTTGTTAAAACTATTACGAGTGTTTTTAATCATGTTTACAATTATGTTATAAATTTGTAGAAGCAATAACTGTATTAAAATACATAATATAAATTTAATATACTCTTAAAGAACACATAAAATTTAGATTAAAAGATTTTCTACTTACTTTTACTGCTGATATTTTTCATATTTATAATGGATTCCAATTCATTCTATAGTAAACAGTTTAAATCCAATAAATTGGATTTCATTCGTACCCATAAATAAGCCATTTTTCATTCCTATAAAGAGCTTAATTACCCTTTGAAATTCTTACTAAAATATGGACAGCATCTGGAAAATATAAAACAAAATTAATAACGATCTTTTAGATCAATATTTATATCGTATAAATCGTATTCTACTAATTATAATTATTATTATCTAGGATCAGAAATTTAATGTTAAGTACACTCTCGCGACTTGATAACAATTCACCCTATTTCTTTGCTCCGTATTATTTATATTCACAAACATATAAGTAATCCTAATGTATAAGCAAATAATGAAATGTAATCGAAGACTTCGAAAAATCTCCAGCACCTAAGGTAAATTTTTATCGGATCGGCCGCGAGGCGCCAAAGGGGGCAGCCGATTCAGCGTGTCAACGTCTGAAGGGCATCGACGCGTATCGGCGCGGAGTCGCCGTGAAAAAAAAGAGGAAAGAGCGAGCGACGAGCGAGGAAAGGGACATGAAAGCGGGCGCTTTCGGGGCCCGAAATCAGACTGCGGCCTCAAGCGGCCGGCCGTATACCTCCCGGTCGTGGCGCGCGATCATAATTATGGCTTTGACATATGACCACGGACACGCTTATAAAACTAGACGCGAGTCGAATTCCCGTGTGCGTGCACACGCACACGCACACGTATGCGTGCAAGCGGTGGCGCGGCATCGTCGGCTGGTCGTGAATTCCTCTCATTTTTTTCGGTCATTCGCCGACTTTGCGCGCTTCTCCTTTTTATTCGCTCTTCTTCACCGTGGCCTGTTTTTTTTAGATAAAATTTTTAAGAATTGTACGCAAATTCGAAGTAATTGATAATGATAAACGGGAATTTACTCTGATTTTTTAATTGTATTAAAATAGATGATTTGATTGTATGAAAAAATTTTGATGTAAAATAGTTTAGAATATAAGAATGAAGTGTCTTAAAATAATAATATAGAATATTTTATTATGCAGATTTATTGTTTAATTAATTTCTAAATGTGCTACAACGTTAAATCGTCATTCAAATCGTTGTATTAGGTTGAATGATGCACGTATCTCTGAATTTAATTGATGTATTTCACTAAGCTAATCTGACGGTAACCATCACTCAATTTGAGCCAACAAAATATTGCTTTATAAGGAAAAATAGAATAGTTGTTCAAATTGATCGGTTATTCATTGAATAAAAATTATCTCCATGATTCTACTACATATAGATTTTTTTTAAATTAATAATATAAAAATTGTATTTTCCTCATTGATGATATAGTTTGAACTCTGGATTTGTAATTTTTTTAAACTCTCCCATCAATACTTTTTAAGTAATTTAAAAAAAACTTATAAAACAAATTTTTACATTCTATCAACAAGAATAAAGAACTATCCTTAAGCAAATCCTTGAGGGAGTCTATTTACCCCGCTGCAACATACACGAAGTAGATGCGACAAAAAAATCTATCAACAAAAATAATCCAACCTCCTGGACTCTTTTCTGAACACTGGGCAGCAACAAAATAAGAAACAATCCTAAAGTAAATCCAACCTCCTGGACTCCTATCTGTACACTCCGCTGGAAGATGAACAGGGTAGTGGTGGAGGCGATGGAAGGGGGAGAAGCGGGCCTTGGGCGGCCCGCCGGCGGGTTCGTCGCCGCAGGGGGTCGTCTCGGCCGCGAGGCATGCACGCACGCAGGCGCGGCCCCGAAAAACCAACATCGACGCCGACAAATAACCACCCGTATCGCGGAGCCCGGCACCGCGGCTACCACGCCGCGCGCCGTCGGTCCTTTGTGCCGCGTCCTGGCGCCGCCGCCCGTTACACACGGCCGACTCCTCGCGCGCTCTCGGGCCCCGATCGAATCCTTCTCCCTTTCCCTCCCCCCCCCCTGGCTGCGTAGTTTCTCATTAGCTCCGCTCGGCCGGAGGATTTCGAACTGGCTCCTCTTTTATTTATTTTTTTTATTTTTTAATAGGATGGAAGAGGAGGTAGTACCTGGTTTATTGTATAAAGTTTGTTTGATTAAAGCGACGGTTATGAATGAGCTTCATTGTGTTTTACGATGGAGTCGAAGTAATCGTAGATTTAGATAGCGGCGGTGATTAAAAAGAAAGGTAGGAAAGTCGAGGTTTCAGCTCACACGAAATAAGCAATTTTCTCGATTATTTTTTTACTAATTAATACACTTAATAAAACTTTGGGGGAATTTTTACTAACACTGAATTAAAAAATGTAAAATTTATTACAATTAAATTAATACTCGCGAATAATGTTTTATATTTACTAAATTGGTTGTTTGATCAATTGGTAGAGAATGTAATTATGGTGGTAACCTAGTACTGCCTCAGGTAATAGCTTCAAGTTAAATAATTTTTATTAGGATAGGAGGTAACAAACATTTTTATCTTATTTCTATTGAAGAAAAATATTTACATTTATCATACTGAAAAATCTACGTGCGGAAAATTAAAAATCTAAGGTGTAAAAAATATGAACCTACGGCTGCAAAAAACATCAACACACCTCAAAGTAGGAAACTGTTTACTATATATTTTTTTTTATAAATTTTTAATAAAAATTCTAAATGATATAAATTACATCGCGAGTAGTGCAGGATCCTTTTACTCACGGAGGTTGTTAATTTTTACCAACCTACATTGCATTTAAATTTTATCAACTTAAGTTTCTCAGTGCAGTGATAATATGCTCCGTAGCCTTGAAAACAATTTCTAAATAGTCAACGCAAAACTTCCAGAAGCAGAGAATTCCACTCCTCGGTGCACATTGTGAGACAACAGTCGGCGAAATGAAAGAGAGAGGGGGGAAAGAGCGGAGAGTGAGGAATGCACGGTGCAGAGTCGTCGCCGCGAAGGGCAGCGGCGATCGGCGATCTCCCTATATCTCCCGGCGAAGATGGCTCGAGGCCGATTGTAAATCAGGGCAAATTGATCGCAAATCAGCCGACGCGGCGCGAATAAAACGCGCCGAGTGCGTGAGCTAGTTCGCTGCGAGGACGCGCGCACGGATGCGTCAGGCTGCGAATTGAGAGATGGAAGGAGCGATTAGATTTTATTGCAGGAATTGGACGGACGATGTGTACCGTTCAATTTTTTATTTTACCGATTCAATGTGCTGTCAACTTTTTAACGTTAACTTTCATATTTCTATTACAACGCAATTCAATTTTAATTGTGCTGATGGAAGAGAACAGTAAAAACTAAAATTGCATCTTTGCTACAAGTGTACGTATAGTTGAAAGAAAGTAACCATACGTAGTATTATATATTATGTCGATATATGCACATTAAACAAAGAGTGAATTACACTATTAATTATTTGGTACAATACATCATATATCCAGATTTAAAATTATTTGAACACGACAAGTGATAGTTATATGTAATAAATATTGCAAGTGCGTTTTCTAAAATACTCGTGTATTTCAATTAAACGTTTTCCTCTAATTAGTGTATTAATTGATCAGAAAAGCTAACAATTAACAATAATTAACGAGTTTTTAAATGTTTTACAAAGCGCATACTTAATCCTAAATTGGTTTTTTAGTGTGCAAAGAGAAGGAAGTTCAAACGATCATTGTGAAAATTATTTTCTACACAAGCAAAAGATCAATCGTACCGCTGGTGAAAAGGATTTGTAAAAATGTCTTACGAGCTATATACAGAATGTTTAATTTCAAGCTTTCAGATGCGCCAGTTACGTGCGTTTTATAACGATCCTCACGATATTTAATTTCAGACACGGCGATGCTCGAATGTTAATTCAACGTGAATTTTTCGCACGATATTCAAGCGAATCGTAAAAACGGCATCCGAGTAAGAAGCTCGAAGCGCTACCGAAGCGCACGCTGAAAAACGAGCGATAAACATGTAGTTTTGATAGGCAAGAGTAATTTTTCGGCGGAAGCATAAAGTATCCCCGTTTCACGCAAGATTATCAGTGCAGGTAAGTAACGCGAATTATTAAAATCATTGGTAGAAAGATACTTTATTATTACAAGTAATGGGGTATGATCTTTGCACATGTGTATACGTATACATATTCAGTGCATATACAATTTATTATAGGAATAGGAAATCATTAAATTTTTTTTATAGAAAAAAAAAACAGTAGACTTTTGATCCTTTCCCCAGTGAAAATAAAACAGTAATCAAATAAAAACGATCAGCCGTAAATTTTATGACGTACGAAAAGAATTGCAAAAAGTTCCAGTAGGATCGAAAGTGATAATTTTACGCATTTCATGTACAATGTAAGCTCAAAATATTTACTTGTTTTCAATTAACTCTTTAAAAAGCGCTATCACGACTACTTGCCCCTATACAATAAAAAATTAAATAAAATAAAAACTGAAATGCCTCGTTAGAGAAAAATCAGATAACAAAAACTTCAATAAATTAATCACCTTAACTTATTAACCAGCATTTCCTCCGCGACCCTTTCCTCTCGTCCGCACATCGCCGCCCATACTCCAGACTCGTCGAGCAGCCTACGAGAGCGAGAGAGAAGCCAAAGAAAAAGGAAGAAGAAAGCAGCTGGAGGAGGCATCCTCACGCGGCGGTCTATAGACGAGAAAATGCGAAATCACGATTATGCAGAGGAGAGAGAGGGAAAGGCAGTGTCGGAGAGAGAAGACGAAGGCGGCACCGTACAGCGTTTGTCGGCTCGTTTGTAGGCACCGACGCCAAGAGAAAGAGAGAGAAAGAGAGGACCGGACATTAATATGGCTGCTCGCGCGCGATTAAGAGGCCGGAATATAGCGCCGGCGCGAAATACGACGCTCGCGCCTTTTAGTACTTCGCGGGGCTCGCTTTGTGCGCGCGACAACGTCCCCCTTTGCACCTCTTTTTTTTTATTCTTCTCGCTCGTTTTGCTCGGTTCTGGAAGTTTCGTTGGGAGAGCGCGTCGATGGGCTAATTCATTAGGGGCTTTTCCCCGCGCGCCGATATTTCTGGATGGAACGGGTTGGATTTTATGAAGCCAAGGCAAAGGAGACTGCGGCGAACCGCCGGGACTCTTAATTGCTGGCTTTGATAAGGTGTGCTGTGTCCTTGGTGGTCTGCTAGATTCAAATTCTTTTTGCTTTACTGGTGACGGTTTTTATTTGTTGATTATATTCTTTGACATAAAAATTATTCTTGTTAGTTTTTCCATTTTAATCAGAGTTTAAATTGAGAATTTTAAGAATGTTTGGAACTTGAATTTTAATGAAACAGGAAAGTGTAGAACCATTTAGAAAAAAATTAACTTTATTAATTTATTTATTATTAATTTCTTTTTGTTTACAGATGCTATTGTAATTATGGTGGAGCAGATTAGATAATTATTACACAGAATAATCCGCAACAAGATCAAGAAATAAGAAAATATAACTTATAACCGAATCAAATGTCTAAATGACCAGATTTGGCTTACCATACCCGAACTGTTACTACTACAACGTAAATGCAAGATGTTTAATCCTGCGTGCCGTGCGCTTCCCAAAATTAATTCAAACTCTACGTCAGCATAATATAATTAATTACTTCTTTATACTTTGCATTACTATAATTTTTTTTTTAAATATATAAAGATATTTATCAAAAAAAAAAATGATTAATTATAATTACATTTTCCTATCCATGATACTGTGATTACACTTAACATTCAATTATCTTATTATTATGTATAACTATGTATAATAATCAACCAATATTTTTTGTACAATCAAGTACTCAAAATAGTAATTTTTATAATTTCAGGTACGAAGAATTACTATTTTCCACATAAAACATTCTCGCTTGTTAAGACTGTCACTGCTATCCTAACCACAATAGTAATTTTTATTAAGTTTTCTTCTCTCAGTGTACATTATCTGAGAAAGTACACAAGCAATCGAAAAGTATTTATACGAATAAATAAACTACGATAATTTACTCCGTAATATTTTCAGCTTGATCCAATTTTTATCAACAACTCTCAAACCACCTTTAAACCCGCGCAGAAAAATGACAGGTCGCGGCTCTAAACTACGCGCCCGTTCGCGGACGTCGTCGTAAAGATGAGTCCGAAGGGGACGGATTTATACGTTTGTTTATGTGGCGACGGGTATAGGAGAGCGTCGCGGGCATTGTGTTCGGAGGCCAGTAAATCGTGCCTGGCCGAGCGCATGCGAGAGTGTAAATGAGAGAGCCGCGAGGCGCGCGCGCGACAAGAGGAGCGGGGAAGACGTCGCTGGCTACCTGCGACGGGGAAGCCCGGAGATTTATACTTGAGCGGCCCTTTGTCGCCGTCGCGGCGAGAACTCCGCATTTTTCGCCGTTTTTTAGTTCCTCCGCGGACACGCGCGTGAAGTTCCCTCCCGTCTACTCCTTTGCCCGCGAGGAATCTGCGCTGCTTGCAAGCCTAACTGCGGAAGGTTCGGCGGAGGACTGCCAGAATTGAGGGGGAGGGACTGGAAGACGAAGGTGGGACTATGATGAAATGGAAATTGTCATTTGGCTGACTATACAGCCTTTTAACTTTCAATTGAGGAGGAGTGTCGGTTTTAATTGCTTTATCTTCTGGAAATCTCAATTCAAAGGTGTCGTTTGAGTACAGAAACATTTATTTAATTTATTTAATTATGAAATTTGTAATTATTTGTCTAAATATGAAGGATTATAAATTGAAATTTTAAAAAGGATGAATTGAATATAAGCGGATAAATTAGCATAAAAATAATTCTGTTCGAAATTTATGTATCTAAGGTAGGTGAGAAGAAAGTTGAATATTTTCATAGAATTATGTCAAAATTATCATTCACATTTAAATCTAATTTTGGATCTAATAATGATCGCCAACTAAACAATATATGGAGAGGTAAGAGTAATATCTATATCTATAATACAGTAATTAATTTATAGAAAAAAAACAATGTGACCCAGAAAATGATACATGGTCGTATCGAGTAATTTGATGTCTTTACAAATGTAGTAATACTATGCTGTACCATGGATACTGCTACTATATAAAATCTCAAAACGACGAATACATGAACTCTAAATCTACATTTTTCAAATATCTCAGAATTTCTTGACATCACTATTAATCTTCGAATTTTAAGTAATATATTTTATCATCATGTATTAAGTAATACAACAGTATCTATGAAAAAAATGAAACATAAACTGTAATAAACTAAACTAGCCACCATTAGCTTGATTAAATCTCCTAATAAATCAGGAACATATTGTCCCATATTCGTAATTAATTCCAACATTCCTCATATTTTTGTCCACGTCGTTCCGAATGAGAGCAAACATCGACGACTGCTCTGGTGAGCCAGGCGAAAGGGCGCATTGGCGAAAAAAAGCAAGGGAAAAGAGGAAGAAGGGGTCAGTTTGGACGAAGGCTCGAGAAATCGCGATCTCGTCGGAGATGGATGCCGGCGATCCGGTGGCGCGTCGCATCACGGCCAAACGATCAAAGTCCAACGGTGACGTGATGACTTGCTCACCGCCTCTAATCTAATTTGTTTAATTTGACTTACCTTGCCGACTGCAACGAGACTCGCAATTCTGGCGATGAATCGGTCAAGGAGAAATTCAACGAGGGTCGGAAGACGAGGACTCTTCCAGGCGCTTCGCATAGTTGGATCGATTCGCTCGACACCTGAGACATGGCCTCATCTGAGTGCTGGAATGTAGAGGGAAAAATTTGATTAGTATAGATTTTTTTATGATTTATTTCATTTTGAAGATAAAATCACTGGACTTGCATAAAAAGATGAGATCAAATGAAGATACCAAAATAACTTTTTGATCATAGTTCTTTCATTTTAATTTTTCGAATTAATAAGTGCATCTTTTAAAGCAATCATAAACTGACAAACTGACATATTCATTGATTCAATTTTTTATAATGATGATCCATCCTCAATATATTGTTTATTTTAAATTTATTTATATTCGTTTTTTAATAGATTTTAACATTAAATGTTATTTTATCCGTAACATTAATAATTTGCGTTGAAAACGATACCAGGTTATTTTACATATGTTATATAAAAAAGAGATAAAAGTAAAATTTTTTAAAAATAGTCGACCGGTCAATGTTATTCACGTAAAACTCAGGATTCACACGTTCGTCGCGGATACTTGTTGCAAAGAAACGAACGGAAACCACAGGAACGAATGGGAGCGTTAGAAAAAAAATTCGAGACACATATAACTAAGCCGGACAACCTGTAACTAAGAGCGACGATAAAAATTACGCTTTGAAAAAAAAAAGCGTGAGCGATCACCGGAACAGCAGCGCGACGCTCGAATAAAAGACGTCGCGCGGTGCACACTTGCGCGTGTATCATTACGCGCTTCTCCGTCCCTCTCCCTCGTTCGGCCGCCTATCATTACCACCTTCCGTCCCGCAAACCTGAAATTTCTGCCCACAGGAAGCCGCGAGCACCTTCGAAACTGCTAAATCCTTTTAACTTCGCTCGCGCGGTTTCGCGCCTTTCTTCGACTTTACCCACGTTTTTTTCACGCGCTTCATGATATGTGATGCACCTTGTTTTCGATTTCACACTGTCCACGTCCACGCTCTATAAATTTGTGTATTTTTTTGTCTATTGTGAATTTTTTATCATCTTTATGGGTACTACCAAAAATAGTACTTTTAATTAAATGACTAATTATTAAATATTTTAAAATAGACTAGATCGTATCTAGTATGAATTAAAATTTCTGAATGATTCATAGACAAGAAGAAAAGTAAAAACGTTGAAATTTAAATGTCGATCAATCTCTATCACCCGTCTATATATGCAGCAGGACAAGAAATCAATGGACAGACGATTCAACTATAAAAAAATAATTATCCTTGTGTATCTAACTAACCATTTAATGAAATCTACCAATAAATTAATCACATCAATTTTTACCTTTTCATTCAAATTTCAAATTAATAATTTAATCGATTAGCGATTACGAACATTAGAAAATATTACGCATGGAATTTTGTATTTCTTCAGTTACAAATTATTGGCATTCCACTAGTAACGTCTAAAAATTCCTATCAAATTGACGAAACAGCCATAAAATTTTAATGAAAAATCGCGTCATTAATTGAAATTATTACAACGAAAGGCTCGTCAACGTGTGTGGCGATCGCGTCCCGAGAAAACGTACATCACCGCAGCGAATAAAATTCCCGATCCACTCGCCATACCACTTCGAACTCGGAGTCATCGGCTCTCATATATACTCTTGTATACATCCAATGGTCCAGGCAAACGTTTATATACAAAAATCCAAAATTTATGAAAAGACGATGAGACCCGATTATCTTTTTACGAGACAATAATCGACACAGCGAAATTCCGACGCGTTGCTCGCCGGGCGACCGCCTTTTATTCGCAGTGTGAAAATGAAAATGAAATCTGTTAATTTGAATTTTATGCCGGACCCGTCGGCGCGCTAATGTGCGTGGTTATGATGAATCCGCGCGGCCGACTCTGCGGCTTCTCGCGCTATACCGCCGCCCCGAAATTTATCGATGTCATAAAAGCAATTTTGTTCTCTCTTTATCTCTCTCATTCACTCTCTCAGTATTTCTCCATATCTCTCTCTCTCTCTTTCACTCTTCCTCACTTATTCACTATCTCTGTCTCTCTAACTCTTTCACTCACTGTCTCTCTCTCTCTCTTTCTCTGTGTCGTTGTATATTTTCCTCCTTCTCGTTCGTTCTTTCGGCGACTGCTTCGCGCAATGGAGGCTTCACGGCGTAGAAACTACTTTGATTTCCCTTTGATCGGGGCCGGTCTTTTTTTCCTCGAATGCGTACAAGCGCTCGTATTTTAATGCGTGCAATCGTCCAACGTAGGTATTCACCTTTCGTATTTGAAATCTTTTAGTTTTTAAATTGGTACTTTTCGGCTTTTTTTCTCTTTCTCTATACCCTTTTATTTGTTTCAGTTCTCGTAGAATCTTGTTATATTAAGGATATTTCTGGTTTTATAAAAAGGCACCGACATGACTCATAACTTGGAAATGAGAAGTTTACACCTCATCATTTGTTTCGTTACTTTGTAGAAACTTGTTGTATTTTTCTAGATTAGTGTGCGAGGTGTGACTTTAATATTTTGTAAATACCACCTATTCTGTTCCTGTTGTATATAGTGTTATACAAAATGAGAAAATAAGTTTCATTTTACTCACACTTTTTCTGTACATCTTAGTAGAAAAATAATAATAAATTGATAAGAAAATTTAAGGACAAACACCTGATATACCTAGCAGAATTTATTAATACAGTACTAATCATTTTATAAAACAATTTCTGTTTAATTTTAGAAAACTAATACATCGTCAGAATGAGAATAGTTCGGAATTAAATAGGCATTTAGAACCACATGAAATTTAAAGAAAAATAATCTTATTCTTTAGTATTGTTATTGATGAACCATTTCGTTTCTCTTTAAGAACATTTGTATCTTGAATGTTGAAGTAACTTATTTCACCCGTTAATTGCTTAGCTCACGGAAAGGACTCGTCTTTTCCCAGTTTACTTTTGGATAACAATGGCCCATTGATTTTCAAGTCCGATTCAAGAACTTCCTTCTCGTGCTAAACGTTAATTTCTCCGAAGTTAGCCTTACGCTTTATCAAGGAGATTCTACTTTCTTATCGAATAGTATTTTCTAATTTTAGTATATACGCTTCCAGTTACACAGTTATATCGTAATTTCCCAAATTTTATTTACTTTAAAAAAAGTATGTTACATTAAATCGTAATAAACGACTTGTTGATGTGATTTATCGCAGAGTAATAATTTTGTAAGTGAAAAAGTGATTATACGCGATGAGGCTAGCTAATATTTGCTTAGAGAATCTCCTGATGATTAAAGCAACAAAATTAAAATTTCAAAATTACTCAAAAAGTTGGCAAAGTATCGAAAGGCGATCGTAGAACTTTCCAACAATTTGAGGAACGTTAAAACCTTCGAAGAATTTGAAAAAAAAAAATACGTTGGGTATGTAATGGAACTAAAAGACTTGCGATTAAAAACAATTATTAAATAAAAAACGATGCCCGTTCGAACCACGGAGGGCATTGCGAAGACGGCGATTACGCCGGTCGCGCAAACTCATCGGAGCGATAAAATATTACTTTAGATGTCACGTGAGCGTACCCACGAGCCCCTCCAAGCATAAATTCAACGTCGCCAGGGGCATGCCATTTATTTGGGCCCGCGCGACTTCGTCCTTCTACGAAGAGCTTGCAAGCAGTTGCGCGCGTAAAATCCTTTAAAAAATTTGTTCACGTAGAAAAAATGTAAATATAGTAACACTTTGTAAAAATTTATCCACGTTATTAAATCAGTGTACGGATTTTTTGACAAAATATTGTTTTCAAGCGAATTTTACATTTTCAGGCTTAAAGAGAAGATGGAATGATTGCCCCAAGTGCAAACTTTGTAATCTTTTTTGATGATGTTTATAAAATTGTCTAGTATACGAGCGGGAATTCTTTTTAAACGTACTTTGGTGGATCGAAAATTAATACTATCAGTTAATCTACATTCAACTATCAGCTTCTCAACCAAACGTTATACAACGCATTTGAAGCATACCGCCAAAGCAAGAAAGCTCCGAAGCTCGGGTTCGATTACAAGCGCAAGCTCGACAACTGGCGAGTTGAGACCCCAAAGAGGGAATGCGCAATCGTGTGTACAAGAAGAGACGATACGGTGAGAGAGAGAAAGAAAGAAAGAAGGGCGAGCCGACAAAGAGAATAAGAAATGCAGTTGGACGATTTCGGGAGGCGACGAAAGAGAGAAGAGAGAGAGAGAGAGAGAGAGAGAGAAAGGATCAAGGATTATGTTCTCTCCAGCTTCTTTTTTTCCTCCTATGCTTCTCCCGTCTTTCTTCTCCTTTCTTGCTCCCTTTTGTTCGCAGTTCGCACATTGTCGTCGCGGACGTTGCAGTAGCACGGTGGGAAAATTAGATGATTGAACGCGTGCTGCCCTTTTTTCGACAATCCCAGCAACACCGTATGCAAGCGGCACTATAAACGATTTTTTGTCTATTTTTTTTTGTTGGTTTGGTGAACTTGAATCGGGCTAATAAGACATTACGCTAAAACCCATAAATTAACGTTGTATATCCGATTTTATTTTACATGTATAAATGTAAAAAGATTTTTTAAAAATGACAAAAAAAATTGTTAAAATGTATAGTACCAATTTAGTGCTTCGTCACTTTTAATGAAAAATAAAAAAAATACACGATACTTTAAATTTATCAGTTTCTGAATGAGTTTACTTTTTTGCAGTGTTTTAAAAATGGTCAGTTTTTATAGGTCACTTTACATCGTACTTGTTTTCTCAAGAAGTAATGATAAGTAAAGTGTGAATGCTATCCTGGTGATACACAACTTTATCTTTCAGCTTGAAATGTTGAGAAAACTTATAGTTGATTAAACCGACTAAGAGGATGTAATATGAGAAATAAATTAACTTTTAGCCTACCTACTTTATGTTAAAATATTTTGACACTTTGAATCAAACTATTTTTAAATTAAATAAAATTTCAGATTTTAAAAACCTTATAATCATTCGTTAATTAAAAATGTATCAGTTACACATCTAAAGTTATTTCATATGGTAATAAAATGCATAAAACCTAATCTGATTGATAACCCTAATCTCAAAAAATTGATGTCACAAATAGCATGTGGATCTCATCAGTTAAAATAATAAAAAAAAATTGCATCTGAAAATATCAATCAGTACTGCAGCTAAACCAAAAAGAACGTCAAATTTAACTACACCCAGGACAAAAGCAAATTTAGCAGTAGCTGAAAAGCATCGATGTAACACGCGGAGTAATTAGCAGGCGGTCGATGAGGAAAAAAAAAGAGGAGGAACGAGCGAGGCGCGCTTTCGCGTACACGCATCCCGTCTATCCGCGCGGCTAATTACCCATTATCATTAATTGTTTCGTGGCGGGGAGCCCGGCCGAGTCTTCCTGCAATTAGGCGAGCGCTGAGGCCGCATCGCCGTCGCGCAATCGCGCGCGAGCCTTCGGCGACCTCCGTCTCCACCTCTCCCCACTCCCTCTGCTCGTATGCACACCTCGCGGTCGCTTAGAATCAAATTAGCCGCCTCGTTCTCACTCGCCCAAGCGGGGCATTCGTGCGCCGGGCAATTAAAATATTTCGCGTACATAAAGGCTCGAGCGCGCGCCGCGCACAAAGGCGCGCTGTGGCGACCAAAAAAAAGGAAAAGGAACTGATGAAAGACAGAGAGAGGGAACGAGCGCCAAGGAATTAGAGGGAGGGGGGAAGTGTACTGTTTCAGTACTTTCCGTGCGATTTTTCCGGTGATACAATTTTTTTTTTACGTCGCTATTCCTGCGTTTGAGCGCAATTCGATGATCGCGATCGACAAGGCAACGATTAAGAGGAGAGGCGAGCTCGGAGCAAAAAGCGTCGGTGGGACGATTATTTCGTAAATATGGATGAAGCGAGGAAGGAAGGAGGACGAGTCGACGTTTGATGTCGTGCCGCGAGCGCGCGAGCTATTCTTGTTTTGTTGTAATTGACGGCGGTCTGGTGAGAAATTTATTCGCTCCTTAAGGCATAATTCCTTTGACGCGATTTTAATTTACGCCGGCCTAGCGTTTTCTTCTTGGCTTTTCCTAGCGGAGATGGATTCGCGCAATTTTTCTGCTTTTGCCCCGCTTATGCGATTCCAGCTGATTTCGATAAGGAGAGTCACGTTGAATTTATGACCGTATGCATTATTTACGAGATACGAAAAGAAACGCTTTGCAAGATAAATGAAAATTTAATGTAAGATTTGTCTCTACTTTAAATCGCTTAAAGAGAAAATGGAATACTCTTCCTTCTTATTTTAGAGATATATAAGATCTTTGATGAGATTTGAAGATATCAATTAAATTTCTTAGTTCAATTTTCTAAATTTGATATACTTTTGATAAATTTATTTAATATTTTCTTTAAAATTTTATTTAAGGATATTCTTTCCTGAGTAATATTGAATAAGTAGATTCTTTTTTTTATGCAAGTCTTTGAAGATTACAAAATTTGTAGATATGTAAGTACATACTTACCTTCGTCTTAGGCGATAATACTTGAGTTTACACTACTTTAAACAACTTACGCACGTGTTAAAAATAAAATAATTGTTTGGAAAACAACTTATAAATAATATTTTAAAATGTAAAATAACATTATCATTTTAAAAAATAAAAATATAAAAGTATGTTAATCAGTTTTAAATTATTAATTTTGGTTTATTATTTACTTTTACTCTTATGGCATTTCGATAATTTAAAATCAAATGAGTAAAAATAAATAATTAAAAATAGATAAATAAAAATAAATAATACACAATTATAAATACTTAAGTATTAGTTTAGACCAGGTAATGAATAAAACGACCATATTGTTTATTTTTAAATTAATATATAATTTTTAATCGTGTGGATCTTTCGGAGGGTCGGGGACTAAAAGTGTACAATATACAATACAAGCGATAGGAATACGATTTTTGTTTTGTTTCTTTAAAAGGGGAAAAATTCACAGGAAAAAATCGGTGGAAACGTGCGAGCAATCGGAGCCTTTTTTCGTTATTTTGTTTTTTTATTGCTTGTTTTCGATTCGCCCGAGCCAGTCATGCGCTCTTTGTACAATATGCAACAATAATGTACCGCGGATGAGAGACTACGAATTTGCAAAGCTTTCGTAATCGCAAATGCAAACGTCAGCCAAATATGATCGAAAAATCGTCAAATCAAAACGTAACGGGATCGTATTTTTTTTAATTGCTTCTTTTCTTAACCGATATTTTTTTTTTAATTTTTATATCATCCCGATGAATCGACGATCTTTGGATCACTTTTCATAACGTCAAAGTAGCGCCTAAGAATTTTCTTTTATTTAAACGAAAAAAGAATCGGCTACGCTCATGAATTTTGGCGACGTTTCGAATTGCAGTGCACAAACGAGGTACAGAACAGAGACACGATTTCATGAGGCGTTCGACAAGCTGCACCCACAGTTTTCCACTTTCACTCGCAGTTATATCGACAAGACTTGAGCTTCGCGCATTTTATTTCTTAACGAATTTACACAGGTAAGAAGGAAGTCCTCCAAGTACGAATCATCGTCATATTTTTTTTATTCTCTCATTCTTCAAAATAATCGTGGACCCGCTTCGAAGAAAGTCGCTTTAACCCTGCAATGCTATAGAAATTACTTTATTTTATTTAACGGACAATTCGTTGATAAAAAGGCCCGAATGAAAAGAAGAAAATACGTTCACATAAATTAACGCAAGCTAAAAATGATGTGACATTTACACTTTTTTTTACAGTTGATTAAGTCGATAATTTTATAGTACATATAACGTAATTCATGTGATAAATGAAATTTCTGTGATACGAGGAGAGAGGAAAGGAAAAATTATTGCAATGAGCCTACACAGCATTGTAGGGTTAATATCTTTATTCCTTCCCTTGCGTCTTCTACTTCCGTCCCCTTCTTATAATTTATATAATTATTATAATACACGTGTATTATACAGGTGCAGCTATCGGACTAGCCTAGTTCACTACATGGTTTTTCTTCCTCGCACGGCTCGCAGACATTTCATTATACTCCCATCTCTCTCATTTTTTTCTTCCGCGGAAGCGAAGCGAGTGTCAGCGCGTCGTACAAATGATATAAGGTTCTATCGCGTTCCTTCGCTCCGCTGCGCGTCCCTCCTCCTTCGGTGGTTCTGAATTCCAGCGATTCCGAGCCGCCAGTTGCATCGATGAAGGGTTCACCTGCGACTCGTTTTTTTTTTTATATTTCGATCGAGAGTGAGCGTATACAATCGCGGCTCTCATTAATAAACTCCGAAGAATGAAATGGTACAATCACACTATAGCGAGATCCGATTGCAATTAAAGCCTTTTCCTTCGTCTACTCGGTGTGAATTTTTTTATTACAATTTTGAAATTTTTTGCCTCACTCACGCTCGCAGTGGATTCGCAATGTAGCCACTTTGTTTTTTTTTTTATTTTTGTAACTCACTTGCACTTGCATTCGATCCGTAAAATTATCTACATCAATTTCTACGCTTTATACAATTTCATTTTGTTTCTTACTTCTTATATCTTTTTTTAAGAGCCTCCTCCTACGCACTCCCGAAGATACTTTTTTTCTAACTACTGTTAAGATAAATCGGATCACAAAAATCGTCCCCCCGAAGTTTTCTTATGCTCGCGCTTTTGTATAACTCCTTACTTTTTTGTGTGTGTTTTTATTAAAAATCTTCCACCAAGCGTCTGCGACGCGGCGAAAGTTTTGTCGGGTCTGCTCCTTCGTCGGTCGCCGAGGTGCTGCAATCATCTCGCGAATAAAGGAGCGAAGGAAAGATTAAAAGAAAAAAAGCAAAGGGAAAAAGGGAAAGAGGACGAGCAGCCGCGCCTTTGACTCCGCGCGCGCGCTCATCGGTCCTTCCCCTCCCCTTTCGTCTCTTCTTAAACCTTCCTTAAAACGACACTAGTAGTAAATTGATACTCGACATTAGCATTAAAATTCATTAAATTCATACAGAGGATAGTTGCTGGCTTTTACTTTTTTTTCTCATTATCTTTATTTATATTCAGATATAATATAATATCACTAGGGTACATATGTACAGGGACTGCAAATAGTAGAGATACGTTTATATTGCAATTATCGTTTATCGTAATAGGTTTTTTTGTTTCCTTAAAATCTACGTAATCGCAGGTAAAACGTTGTGTGATTCCATATTTTTGTCTCCTTCCGGAAGTCACCTTCTCGCTCGCACTGTTCCATTTCGAACGTCCTTCGATCGATCGACGCGCGCCTCCTTCGATCTTCGTCAAGGAATTAATAATTTTTTTTTATCGAGACTTCGTCTTACATTTTCTCCGGACGACTTAAAAAGAATGTACAATGCGCGTGCACGCGAGTTCCTCTCGGGGCGCAATTTTCGTCAAATTTCATTTCATATACTCTCTCGCTACTATCACACGGCAAACTGAAACAAAACGTCTACATAGTCCCGGAGAAACTGCCGTTCGAAAGAGCCGATTTTCCTTTCATTTTTCCGCCGATCGCGCGTTGAAAGCGAGTCTCCAAGGAGGGTGACGCCGAACAATCCCGCGTGCTCCATCACAAGATGTTTTGAAAAAAAAAAAGAGAGAACCGGATTGGTTAGAGCTGCGCGCGCGAAAAGAAGGGAAAGTCCCCGGCAGTTTCTCCGTCCACTCGCACACTCGACTCTCTTCGCTTAAATAGTCCACTGTTAAAAATTGTGCTCCACTGTATGTACACACACACAAATCGCGCAGCCGTCCATCCGCGGCGTATCGCGTGTCACCCCCGCACGCCGATCCCGGTCCGATCGTCCGTCCGAATTGCACTTTTTTTTTTGTTAAAGAGAAAATAATAATAATAATGAACATCCGCTCGGGCCGCGTCTGCAGTTTAGCGGCGGCGGGCCCGCACGTCGAGCCTCGGCTACGAGGAAGGCTCGGACGTCGAGTCGGGCTGCGCGTCGCCGGCGCTCTCCTCGTCCAGCGAGCGAGAGCCGCCGTCAGGCCCTTGGCTCGTCGTCGTCCCGGGCCTCGTCGGTTCGGGCGGCTCCCCCGCCTCGTCGGTCTCCTCCGGCCTGCTGCTACCTGCTCCACGTTGACGGCAGTTCTCCTGTCACGGGCTCCCGCCGGCAGCCTCGGCCTCGGGCCGATGATGGCCGGCCAGTCCGGGGCTCGTTCTGGACCCCCGTTTGTCCTGCAGTCCGTTCACCATGTTCTCAATGGACTTGAGTTCCCCGCTGGCCGGTCCGGCGATGCTGGCGGCGGCGGGCGTGGGCGAGCCGGTGGGTGGCCTGGGGGGTGGCGAGCGCGGGCTCAGGGTGCCCCGGCTGCCCGGAGTGACGGTCTCGAAGGCCGAGCCGTGGGATGGCGCGTGCGAGGGCAGCGTGTAGGGCGCGAACCGGTGGCCCTTGAGCTGGTGCAGCGGACTCGCTAGCGGGTGAGGGTAGTGGGCGAAGAGGGCAGGGTGCTGGGAGGCGGCCAGGGCGAGCTGGGCGTTGAACAGCATCCCGGGGGTGACGCCGCCGTGGAGGCCGAGTGGGTTTGGTGGTATGAGAGGTCCTGGTCCAGGGTACAGACCCGGCACTGGCGGGTACAGGTAGGGTAGGAGAGGCGGGTGCAGAGGGGGTCCGACGGAGACGTCGGGTCTGGGGCCGTCGGAGGAGCCGTGGTGACCCAGGCCACCCCCGCCACCGCCGCCTCCGCCGCTTTCCGAGCCGGAGGACTCGCTGCCATCGCCTCGATCGCTCATTGCCCCTCGGTCATCGCGGTCGCGGGACCGCGATCTATGGTGGGCAGGGTGCGGTGTGTCCGGACCCACGACGTCCAGCAGCTTGTCGTCGTCGTCCAGGTGGTCATTGCCGGAATTCGAGGAGCGTCGCTTGTCGGGCGAGCCTGGCCCGACTCCGCTGCTGCTCAGCCGACTGCCACCGCCCGACACCGTGAGAAGAGCCTGTCTGCTGAAACAAATTAATAGCGGGATTATTGGAGATGCGATGTAACGAGGCTTTCTAAAATTAAAGTTTGTAAAAGTCTCTTCATATCTTATATCAGTCAATTAAAAACTTTTTTAACCAATTGATTAGAGATTTATTTACTCAACAAATGGCAAATTTCGACTAACTATTATACAACATTGTTAAAAACACGACAACGTTATTTTTGACAGAAAAAAAAAGGAGAAGGGAATCTTCAAGAGACCATAAAATGCATCGAAAGTCATAAACTACATTTATAAGCGCACGCTTGCACGAGCGAAAAATACCCCGACAGAGAAAAGCGCGAAACCAGTTTCTCGCTCGTCGCCAAAAGATCCGCTGACTAGATAAGAGAGCCGCCGACGAGCGAGCGACAATAAAAACATCACTCGGCCGTCGCGCGGGGCTATCTCGAGCTAAGCGTCGGTTTAAGGCGCAAACGAGTATTATCCGTATCTCGCGAGCGCCGTATCCTAAGCCGGCGGCTCTATTAAGTTGGCGTATCGCGGCGGCTCTCGACGCGCGGGGGCATTAAAACGAATTATCTTAATTGCACCTCCGGCGCCTTTTCCCGCGACTTTTCTGCCGCTCGCGTGCTATAAAGGATGCGGAGGAGTCGCGCTCGCGTGCGCACGCGCGTACCCACTCTCGCCAATGTCTATGGATTCATAATGCTATGGACGCCCCCTTTCTCGCGTTGCATCTCTGTCTTGCTCGCTCCTGTGCTAACTGCACGCCCCCCACCACCGCCGCCGGTGCATATACGTAAGTTCTGACCGAGGCGGCTCGTGGGCACTTTATACGCACCTGCACGCAATTACTGTTTAACTTGGAGTTTCATAAATTTTAAGATCGATCTTTCTTAGTCTCTTTTACTTTGTGCTGGACTGGCAGGAGGACTTCTTTTTATTATTTACACGCGTCGTAATTGAACGTGACAATCGTCATTATGAGCGTAGGCATTTAATTTGCAATTTGAATTATGCTTAAAATAAAAAGCTTTGTACTATTATTGTACATTTGGTGAAACGCTGTTGTTATTACAGTCAAAAATAAATTAATTATAAATAGTTGAGACTATATCATTAATTATTATTCAGAGTCTTGTCCACGTGTTATTATCATCATTGAACGCTGCTTAACTATAAATTATTAATTCGTTAAGAATGTATAACTTAATGTTTTACAGTAAGTAAAAAACCTAGATAAGAATAACTAATTATTTCAAGATGAATACACTTAATTATATACTTAATCAATATTGATCGAAATATTCGGATTAGTATTCATGTCTATAGGTCAAGGAGAACAGATTAACGGAAATTCGGGTAAATTAGTAGTTCGTGGTGCTTCCGCGGTGGCCGATCGCGTGGAAGCCCGCGGCTCACCAGGGCAACCATACAAGATAGGCGACGGCACAAGAGACACACTTCGGCCGTTACCAATTGTCGCTACGCACCGTCAATCCAATTTTCCCTGTGAATCCTCTCAAGACAAAAAGCGCAACAAGACCAATGGACATTTGAGGTGGCTCCAGTGGCCGACCAGAGGTAATTTGCTCCACGGGGATTACGCACTGCATGACATCGCGATTCGCGCCCCGCTTGATCTCTCATCCGTTTACCACGTGCTTCGATCTCGCGAGCGATCGATCAGCTCGGCCAGCTCCCTTTCAGTTCAAGTATAAATCTGCTTTAGCTGCAGTACAGGATTTTTTAATTTTTTTTTGTATGATATCAATTGGTTCGGAATTGTTTAATTATTTAAATGACACTGACACGTGCAGGATTATTTCATTTTTTGTCTGCAAATGTTCATGTAAAATTGTGTGGATGATTGAGTTTTAAAAACCAGCTGGAATGTGTAATCGTGTACTCTGCGAAAATTCAAACGAATTGGACGAACCAATAAGCATTTTTCTCATCCCCATCGGAAGAATCTATCGCTTTGACTTTATCGTTCAAGTTATAATAAAATGTAAATAAATTTTATGTATAATACTGCGAAGTGTTTTTTGAAAAATTTTATTACAAAATGTTATCATATTCTCTTGAAAAAACAATCTCTTACTAATCATAAACATCAAGGTGAACGTTTCACACAGTCCACTGTAATAAAATATCATAAAAATACTAAAAAAAATGATACAGTAAAACGGAATGTAACCTGATACTCATTAACAAGAACCACTGCACCTGCGCTTCTTAAAAAAAAATAAAAAATTCGACGAAACACAACTAAGTGAAGCGAAGCCCTACTCGCGCGCAATCAATGCATCGCCTGAAAACTTCACTCGCCGAAAACAAATAAAAAATGAATAACTAAATTTGTCAACTTTCTTAGGTAAGCGCGATCGATGCAGCCGCGTGAAAGTATAGACTAACACGGCCGCGAAGTTGAAGTCGCGCGCCTCGCCGGCAGACATTTTGCGTTTAAGCGAGCGCGTTCGCGGTGCCCGGGTGCGCGGTAAGACCCGTGTAAGTCCGTAGTACGCGACGACGAGGCTTAGCGCGCCCTAATGCCGTGTAATACGATCAGTGCGCGCCGGTGTACAGGTGCGCGCGCGAGCTGCTTACGCCGGCGCATTCGTTATATGCGCGCGAGCGAAGGAGATGGAGGATGCATCGGGAACGCGGGGGAGTGGGGTTGATCGATAGCGAACCGAAACTCTATGGGATTCGCAAGTACGCGGTGAACTGGGTATCTCGGAGCATTTCTTGCGCTTTTATTTACTTGTTTTTTTTTTTTTGCGTTTTTTCCCGACTGAATAAGGAATTTTTCATTGAATCAGACAATGCAAAGTATTTAACACATTGAGTAAAAAAATAAAAAAATTACTGTTTGTATATTATAAACATTGTAAGATACCACGGAGCCTACCACCCTCAAAAGCTGTTAGAAACATATTAAAAAAAAACATCTATTGTGTCGAAAATATTGTATATTTTTTAACTGTATCAATACCTGCGAAGTAATGTAAAGTAAAATTTAATGCATTTACCGCAATAACGTAAATAAATGCAAATGACTTTAAAATACTTTTTCCGAGTGCACAGTCAACGGGGAGACAGTTGCAGAGCGCCGAAACAAATCAGCACAGGGCACCGTGCAAACAGCTTTAATCCAGCGAAAATATGCAACAATGCGGTTGCTTTAACGACGCGGAGGGGGGAGGAAAGCCGAGACGGAGCGCAAAGTTAATCGAGAAAATATGCAAAGCACCGACAGCGTTGGCGGCTCCTAATTAGAATGGGGGGTTAGTTTCGGGGCTTATGGTTTCGGCCCAAGGGTGGCCGGGCGCGAAGGAAAGAGAGCTCCCACACGCACACACACAAAAGCCTCCACCGGGCCTGGAACACGGCCAATCATCGGATTAGCATAGCGATGCTCCTCGGGGGCGGCGCCACCGCTAACGCGGCCACTTGCCCGGCATTGAATTTTATATTAACTCAGGGCATAAAGAGTCTCGTCGCGCGTTATACGCACCGGCTCTAATGCATACACTCGCCCTCCCTCACTGTAACTTTTTTTTGTATGAATTAACTTGCCGAAAAAACTGCGGGACTATATTTTCCTACGCCTCTTAGAGGTCAATGATAAATTTCTTTTATTCCTTATCCATTATAAAGAATATTCTTTTTTATATTCATTATTATGAATGAAATGTCAATACTTGTTTTTAAATAATAAAATCGTACATGCCAGTACCATGGCAGTAAAATAAGGAATATCGTTTACATTTGTTATTTCTACACCCTAAATTAATAATACACTATTTTTTAATATCAATTTAAAATTCAAAATTGTATATTAAACAAGAAGATAAATTGACGAATGACAAAAAGTTTAATTCAATGAACAAAAACGAAATTGAAAGGCTAAAAAGGGGAGAGGTCGAGGGGCGCAGCATAAAGGAAATTTCGACGGGGATTTGTCGTCATCAAAGATATCGAAGAGTGACGGAGTCCCCGTTTAAGTTCACACCAAGCGGCTTAGTAATCAGCGAGCGGGAAGGCGGGAAAATTAAAATCACAAGCCAGCCGTCGTAGCGGCGTGTTCTCCCCCTTGGGTCGTCGCCTCGCGACTTATCGCGTCGCACGACACCCCCGGAATCGCAAATTCGCCCGACGACTTCGAAGGCCAGCCTCTCTTTTCGCCTTGCCACGCTCGGCCAGACGCGCGACTCTGTAATTTCTGCGGCGGTGACGTGCCTCTGGCTTTAATCCGCAAACTTCGGGGTCGATCGAGTGTACGTGGTATATTTTAATGATGCAATTTTTTTTAACAACTTTTGTTAATATTGTACTTCTCGCCAACTTTAAGAAATCTGTAACAATTGATGCCGTCTATTTATTCTTCATAGTGACATTTTAATTATTTCCAGTATTACAGAATTTAAAAATTCTTACGACTATTGACAATTAAATGTTAATAAGAATACTATTTAATGTACGTTCTTCTTTGAATTCTATTTTATTATACTTTTTACGATATTCCACTTTTATATTAATTTTGTTGAAATGACTGAGTGACTGTTAAGATAACTGAATAAAAAAATTCAACATTTCTGAAATTTTCTGTAAACGATGCAAAAAAAAAAGCCATTACTCCGTAAGAAATCATATTATACCAAAGCTTAAGATCTGCGAGGCGAAGTAACAACCGCGGCGCGATACGAGATCCTTGCCCGACGAAAACTGTCTCCTCGGAAGAAATAACAGAAGTTAATTAACCGAAATAAAACATAGAGCTATCGCAGCTCGATCCCTCGTGAATCAAACGACGGGCCGAATCATCGTCAGCTTCCCCGCGGTACAAAAGGAGGAAAAAAGAGGCAGACCGGCGGTAGAGAGAGGGAGAGAGGAGGACGAGCAGTCGGACCCTCGCCTGCTCGCGCGACCAAACGACGCGTGAAATGCGCCGCGCGCCATATTGGATTTCGTCGCGGCGCGCTTTTTTGCGAGGAAAGGACGACGCGAACGCAGTCTGCTTATTTCGCCGACTACGAAGAGAAAGTGGACGGGACCAAACAGTTTCTTCGATGGTCGATTTTTAAGATGTAGAAATTTAAATTTTAAATTGATTTAAATAGATTTAATGCAGATGTTTGGTTAATTTATTTATTGTAATAGAAGACTAATATATTTCTATTACACACTGGTGGTTATTAATTTTTTTCAATATAGTTTTTAATAGACTTAATGAAAAAATGTATTGCTAAGTACCATGCATAATAAAAAAAATAAAGGAATTTTATCTGCAATTTTAACAGACTACTAGTAACGAAAAAAACACTTGTAGATCACCTTCTATATACCGAAGTGCAGGTAGTAAAAACCGACGAGGATGGCGATTTAAATAAAGTACCTTCGCATACTATAAGATTTAAATTCTGAAATGACGTTCAGCTAATAAATTTGAATTTCGGAACGGAATCGTTAATCCTTCAGACCAGGAGCAATGATTAGAAAGGTATACGGACCGACAGGTCGCACGCCGTAGAACAGTCGCGCGCGATTGCCCAGTCACTGGTAATATCAACGTCAGCGGCGCGGTTCCGCTTATATTCCATGCATACGTAACGTAACGTCATCAAAATCCACTTGAGTTCTTGGTCGTCCGGGCGGCTACCCCAACGCCACCCCCTCGATGAAATTGAAATGACGGGCTCACCCCATTGGCGTCCGGGTCGAGGGAACGCGAGCGAGATGTACGCAGAAAGCCAAGCTCTCTATCTATCTATCTCTGTCTTTCTCTTTGCGGCGGCGCCCGTGAGCCCGTAAACTCGCAATATTGAATACAAATGAGGCGACGCGTACGACCCTCCGGTGGTGCAAATGAGCCACGCCGTTTGACGCACACATGGAGGCTACGAGCCTGTGTGCGCACGCCGACCGCATCCCTAACTGGGATTTTATGGCAAGGGTGAAGACAGAGAGATTGAAAAGGATGACGCTGATGACGGAAGCTATTTTATGGGATAGAGCGATTTGCCTTTCGGCATATGTCCTGCGTATACTCGCTTTTAGAGAGGGTATCAAATCCATCTACGTAAGTTATATGCGGGATATTAATTTCTACAGCTGTATTTTTTTATTTACGATTTAAAATACTTTTTCAGTTAAGCATCAAACAAATCTTCGTTGAAGTCTAATAATTCGATTTTTATGGCTCATCAGGGAACACAAATATATGCATTATGGTCATCTTGATAGGCCCTTACCTTTCAAAAAAAAAATGGAGAAAAATACGCTAATCAATTTTACTAAATACTCTTGTAATTTTTCCACAGACTACCCAGATGAGCATTTTTGTTTCAATTTTTTTTTAACATTCATAGGTTTCTTATGAAAATTTAGGCTTATTTTTAGAAAAATTAGTTACAGATTCCATACGAATAATACAAATTAAAATTGTAAGTCTGCGTAAAAATCAAAGCAGCATCTTGCAAAATTTACCACAAGATTTCTCTGCGTGATCACGCAGCTTTAAAAAAAAATTTCAAAAACTATACTCACTTCTTCTCTCGTTTTCCTGCGCCTGTATCCCGAAATCCTTTCGCGAATGGATTGTTGTCGATCTTCAGCTGCGTTATCTGAAAGCAAAACAAACAAAAAAGAAATAATTAAGGTTTCACGGCATTAGCATGAGCCTCGATCCGCAGCATCGAGTTCTGAATGAAGTATATAACTGGCCGGCCCGGCGGCGCCCTATCTGCCGACAAATGATAATCGAGAGCCGCGGTGAGGCTATAAGAGCCGCGATTAACGATCTCTTAAAGGTCCCTTCAAGTCGTCGGCGTCGGCGGCGGGACACAAGAACCCCTCCCCACGCATCCGCGGTTCTTATACTCGCGAATCCCGCCCGACAAAGCTCCATTCACTCTTCCTGCCAACCAAGGTCGCCGAGCTTATAAACTTTCGATTTTTCCCTCCTCTGCCGCTAAATCGTCGCACTCATTCACTTACGCGCGCGCACATAGCTTTCCATTCACTCGGCCATTGAGCGAGGGACGCCGACTTGAATTCCCCATTCTCTCGATCGGCATTTTTCCGCGATCGCCGAGGCATAAGGGACACAGTGCGCGACTGTCCGCGAGAATTATCTTAATGGAGTGACGGCTGCCGAGTGACTCGCGAACGTTCGTAATTCACGAGTTGCGCAGATCACTGGCGGAAAGCTATCGATGTCGATGTGATAGAATTATATTACCAACTATCGCTCGTAGATGAGCTTTCATTGCTCTTTCAGGATTTTTCATTGAAAGATGCTTGATAGAGACGCTATTTCTCGTCTAGAACGACGATTACTGACTACTACTACTACTACTACTGATGCAGTGGAGCTGCAGGAATTAGCTTGGTCATTAAGACCCTGGAGATATTGAGAAATGTCAGGTAGGACTATAGAAGGACGCTTGAAGTAAGAGGGTTGATTTCTAACGTCGCTAATAATCCCACTTATTTAATAAAGCGATTCTTAGGATTTAAACAAATTCATTTTCTAGTGTAGGATAGATATTTCACGAGAATTTTGCAGTACACAATAGACGTTTTTTTTAAGTACATAATGAGTTGTAAATTATTCTACTTCGATTTAATTTTAAGAAATTAGTTCAACTATCATTTTAAAATTCGTTTTAACTGTATTTAAAAAATAATGCATACTGCAAAAGATATTAACAAATTTTTAGAGCGAATATTAGCAGTGTTAGTAACTGATTATATCACCCCTTTAAGAAAATTCAATATCAAAATTGCATCTGTTCATTAAATAAATGCCCCACAATTTGGGATAATATTAACACATAAATATGTAACAAATCACTTTCTGAACTAAATGTTTTTTTTAATTTTTGAGCTCACTCTTGACTGAATTGTTGTAAGCCGCACTTTATAACCAATATACTCAGCTAATTTGTCGTAAAATATTTAATACCCCAGCCCAGCAACCCCGGTATACCGTCCTCGTGTATCTCGCTAACAAACGCAAAATAATCTAAACCGAATATTTCTTCCATACCATCGAAAATAGAATAGAATTTGGCAGACTGCAGGATAAGGAGGGGGGGGGGGGGACAAGCGGGTCGAAATAAAGAAGCATAAAAGACTCGAGGACACAAGGAGGAAGGAAGACACGCGAACGCGCAAGAGGAGAGGAGAGAAGGATAGAGGGGGCAGGAATCTTTGATGCGCGAGCCTTCTGAAAAATCGAACAAAGCCGCGCCTTTACGATCGCCTGTGGCGATAGCGGGGCGCGCATCTCTCGCGAGCACGCGTGCACCCTACGGAAATATAACGCGTACCAAGAAGCGCCGCTTTCCAGGAAGACTTGTGCCGAGTGCAGGCCAAAGCCGCCTGATCTAATCTGAGCCGCGAGATGATGCTCATTAGGCCCGGCATTCAGTCGCGCGTCTCCGAGTAACTCGCATGAGCGTCGAGATTTTTTCTCGCTTAAAGCCGAATCACTGATAATTTAGTTAATTTGAAAACAATGGCGTAGTTGGTACTGAAAAACTGTGCACATTGTCCAGGGCTGTAGGGTATTCAAAAATATCTGGTATCTGAGCCTTTCTGATTCAACTACCAAATGAATTAAAAGTTGAAGTTTTCAATTTTTTCTAATATTCAGCCGATTCTTTATGTATCAGTACTGCATTTTTATTGAAAAAAGAATTTTATCTTTCAAAAAACGGACTTAGAGTAGGAAGTAAAAATACATGTGGAACTGAATCGAGATTTTATATAATGTTTGTAGATGCTTCAAATTTATCCAGATGGTAGAATAATCACATATTCAGGTAAATAAAATACAAGCAGCCCTAATACACTCCGATTAAGAGTGAAAATAACTCAATTATTTCTAAATTGTATAATTTTTACTATTTTATCTTTACACAGTGTGCAATAGATCAGCTTTTCTATTCAAAATTTCTACGTATAATGGCCCGAAGAGTGGAAGGAACGTGTAGAATAAACTTTTTTGTTGTTTGAAGTAAAGCTTGATGTGTTATTGATTTACGCCGCTCGGTGTAAGGCAAATAAACCGAGCAGTGTGCTTCGTAAGTGGAGAGCAAAGTACAGACGGTCAATTGATATTGACTCTTTTAACTCACCTTTTCATTTTGGTACGCCGTAACCGCTATGAATTCAGTCTCCTTGAAAACGTAACTCCTGAAGGTGGAGTAAGGAAGCTTCAAGATGTCATTGGCTCGGACAAGATGAAACCTCGGCTGGTACTTATGCATCGAGTTCAGTATCGTCTGTAACAATAAACAGAGCTTACATTGGGACAGACTGTTTTATATTTAACTTATCGTAATAATGTTAATTATTCATTATTTATTAATATTAATTCTAGTTACTATAAATTTTACAATAAAACCCTCTTATCGCAGCAGCTTAAATTACCAAAAAAAAAAAAAACACTCCGAAATTTGCTTCATTCGACTGTTCAAAAAACGAAAAAAAACCATCGCATCGCAGAAAGAAAGAGTACTTAAGAAAGAAAAAAAAAGGAAGCAAGGAGGCGAATACATTAGAGCAGAGCAAAAAGTGACGTCGCGGTATGCGGTGGCGCGGAGGTTGGGCGGGGGCGCGAATCGCCGTCATTTCCTCGTGGCGTCCGGCCGCCTGACCGCGGCATTACCTCGGCGCCGAGGGCCATAATTTATTCAACGGCCATCGCTGCCGCGGAGAGCCCGAATGTGATCGATATAGGGACGACGGGCGCCCGGGACGAGGAACTGCTCTCCCACCCCGGGAGTATAATGCGAGCCGCCACGCGAGAGAGAAGTTTGCCCCATTATGCAGATTGATAATTTTCAGCTTGTTTTGCAGCCAGGTCAGCCCGATACATTGTTCTTGCGATCGCAACGCTGATAAAAGTACGCAGGGGCCTGGCGCCTCGACTCTCGCGGAATTGCGTGTTTTATTCGACGCGCCAGTATCAATTTACAAAGAACATCGACAATCTCGCGCTGCGCTGTGAATTAACACGACATTTGACCGATTTTATCTCTTCTATTTGTCGATTCAATTACTTTTTAGTATAATTGAAATATTAATTAAAAATTAGTTATAATTCAATCAATGATAATTAACAGTAAATTTCATTTGAGAAAGTCGCGTGTCCATAACTTGACAGCAGTTTTTTAGACTGTGTGAATTACTACAACGATTATATTCAATTATTATTAAATAAATGTTCATAATATAAATTCCAAAGAGTACGTGCTCACTTTACGCGTCCTATAAGAATATTTATTAAAGTATACGCGAGTAATTTAAATTTAAAGAAGAATAAAAGAAACGAAAAAAAATGTGTCAAAGTATTATTTTCGGCGTAGAAAATAAATGCTTCAGAGTTCGTCGCGGCAAAAACCAGTTTTTGAGATAACCGCTATCAACGTACGCAGATAAACAGTTTGAAAAACATAATAAAAGCACCGATAGCAATAGTGTGAAAACATGTTTTTTATGCAATAAATTACGTCGATAATTTTTTCTTTTTCCACTCCGGCTAGTGTACATGTACAGTAGAGCCTCGTTTACGCAAAGGCAACAAACATCCGTAGCGTTTATTGCATCAAACGAGCATTTAACCGCAACTGTTGCAATAATTTCGCGCATCCGCGCAGCATTAAACAAACAAGTTTTCACCGCGCGAACGTGCCAGGCGCTTAAATAAAGTTTTCCCGCGCTGGGTCGCTCCGAATTCCCTCTCGTAAAGTCCGCTCCTGAGAAGACAAACGCGTCGGCGCTTAAAACTCGCCTTTATGACCTCGTGAATGCCGTATGCGCGCGCCCGCCGGTTTATTAAAATGGGAGGGAGAAGCGGGAGAAAAAAAAGCGAGAGACGCGATTTTCCCGTTCGAGGCGATAAAAATTTACCCTCCCGGCGTCCATTAATTCGCAGCGGGCGAATTTCCTCCGTAAACGCTGTTAATCGCGCGGTAGCCGTGGCTCTTTTTAAAGCGTCGTTAAGCTTGTGTAAACGGATTTACGGGCAGGCACTCGCCCGCATGGGAAAATCGCGCGACGATCGCCTATTTGGGAGTGGCAGGAGAACCTTACCTTGAAAAACCTCCTATCGGTAGGTTTTAAAATGAAGTTTCTTCATCTTTTAAACTCTTAGATTTTTTAATTATTTTTCTTGCAACTAGTTGCAGACTTAGGACTGGATATACGTTACGGAAGGCATTAGATTCTTAATTAAAAAATGCTTTAAGAAAGTAATTCAAAATTAAATAGAAGAGAAACATTAATGTTTCATAGAACGTTATACCCTTTGCAGGGGATGTGACGTTAAATAACATAGGAAGAAATATAGAAGTATAAAAATAATCAAGTTTCATAAGAAATGTTCATTAGAATTTAAAAAAAAATAAAAGGAAATATTGACAATAATAAGTTGACACTCAGAATTAGAATTTTATGATCAACCGCGAATTAGCCAAGGTTCCAGGTGAATTTCATAAAAGGGTGAACATTGTGGTAAACGCAAATTATATGGATCGTCGCCCAACAGAAATTCACAAAATGTACGATGCATATTTTTTCAACGGCTTCTTTATATAGAAAATGGAATGAGGAAGGGGAGGAGGAATAAACGCAAAGCATTATGCGTGAAGGTATAGAGCAATGCCGGAGTCGCGCTTGCGATCGGTCGTCGTTGCTTTGACGGACAATCGCGTGCATTTTTCATCCGGCGTAATTCGATCGAGCATAGTAGGTACTGTAATAATAGGCCGGCATCGATGAAATATTCTTTTGCGAATGCTCTTCGAGCGGCGACGTTATATAAAGACTGTATCAAAACATTCAATTATCCAACTTAATTTTAATGTACCTTTTTAATTGGGCCTTCGGCTAAAAAGGCTCTCGCGACAGTTGAATGCATTTTTAGTTGTAGTTTATAAATTTAATTGGTCACGCTTTGTCGCGGTCATATTTAGCTATATTTTCGTTATTACGTAATTAAGAATTGAAAATACAAAGATTAAAAATTGCAAACTGCAGATTGGACGTTTTTTATATCTGTCTATTTAATTACAGTAAATTTTTGGACGACAGTTGATAAGCATAATTTTTTACTAAGAAATTTTTTTTATAAACGTGATACGATACATAAAAATTAAGAATAATTATTTACATTTTAAAAATTAGCACTTTAAACTATTTCCAGCGAGTCTATACACCTTATCCCATAGAAAAGTGAAGACAAGAGCAGAGCGGGATAAAAGCCCGAAGCCAATATCGCACGCACAAAAAAAACGGAGAAACACGTAAGGGTCGATCGCGCATGAATCAGATGAGCGGCGAGATGAGAGAAGGTGATGCGGCTCCGGTCAATAAATAAAATATCCAAGAGCCATTACGCATCCGAGATACAGCGCCGCAGGAGCAAAGAATAAGGAAAAAAAAGGCGAACGCGCGGCTCCACAAAGGGAAATAATTAGCGCTCACAGAGATAGCGCTAATCTAGACGTCCGACATTAGTCTATCGACCGTCCGAATAGCTTCGTATCAACCGCGAAAAAATTGCACGTCGCCCTGGAAGTATCTTCTCCACGCTGCGCCCTGCGATCGAGGAAAGTCCATCGCTAATCCGTGGAGGTCCCCCCGCGAAATCCATTAGCCGCGCCGACACCCAGCCAACACCTCACCGATCAATCGGTTATCGCGGAAAAAGAAGAGGTCGAGGAGGGGGCCTTTGCGCCGGTCACACAGAAGCCGACGCGGCTAATGACTCTGTCCGCGGTAATCTCGGGGTGTTATCTGTCGGGGCTACCTGGGGCCCACCTACTTGGAATCACGAGAGAGAGAAAGGAACGAGCGAGGCGCCGGCGTCCATCTTGACTATCTCCTTCTCTCTCCGGCGAACCCGCGGACACGCCCGAGTCGGATAAAGGGCGCGACTCGCCTCGTTTTAACGAGCTCTGAGGCGGCGGCGGCGGCGGCCGACTTCGGCTGCCCTCGTCCTTGTTTCTTTTGTTTTCTTTTTTTGTCCTCCGAGGAGATCTCTTGGCAATTTGTTTCTTCTCTCCCCTTTGCAAGGCCTTCGCCCGGGTCCCGATGCATATATTGAGAGCCTCGCGGAATTTAGGCGCGTTCCCCATGCCGATTTATACCATTTCGGATTTTAAGAAACACCGCCGTTTTAATGCAATTAACATTCGAATCGAGAGAGAATAAATCAATAAATGAAATATTGGTAATAATGGGTATGGTAAAATTGCGTAAAATATAATTGGTAAAATATATATATTAGCCTACTAATTATAGCAATCGACGTCTTTTTTAGAAGTTCGTAATACGTGATTTTAAAAAAGTAACTTATACCTCTTTAAGTTCAAATGTAACGAACGTTTTATCAGATATAACTTTTGAGCTTTTAAACTGTCTTTTAGTTTGTTTAGTTAATATTATTATTTTCAAACTAATATTTTACCACACGAGGTAAAATATATTTCTAAAAAAAATACTTCAGTGTTCCGTAATGCAAGTATGAATAAATTGTGAACTTTACGAAGGTGGCAAATGAGTCACCAAACGTCCTGTTATTTAACAAAATGACTCGTTAAATACGCGTTTTTTTATTATTTAAATAACTACATCGATCATTAACACTTCTGACCCGCAGACATATAACAATCTTGCGTCCACAAAGCAGAGGCTCGAGCGAGCTCAAAGCACCGACGCATCTGCAATTCATTCGTCTGATCGGTTCAGCAGCCTTGATCTTAGTTTTCGACAAACGAATTATTTATCATTGCACTTCAATTACCAATGAGGCTGGCCGATCGATCAGGCTCGATGGCTTTGCGTATCGCTAAACAAACGAGGAAAAAAGTCTTTGAGCAAGAGCCACTCGATCGCGCGTTCTCTCGCACCCACGAAAATCGTCGCCTTTGTCGCCGGGCTAATTTTAAATTGCAGCTTTGATCGCGATCGGGCCACGATGGGGAGGAAAGGAGAAGGAAGGGAAAGAAGGCGCGAGAAAGCGCCAAGGAACAAAAACCATCGATAAAAGGCGGGGGAGTGAAATACAAAATGAGCGAGCGGGTCGCTGGGGCAGTCTCCTGAATGTCGCTCGAGCTAGGCACTGCTTCGTGGTTTTCTTGAGTATGCGGCACTCGAAGTAAGCATTTCAATGTTTCAAATAAAAACATTTCTTTATTTTTTTAACTAGCTGTGTTTTTATTTTATTTATTAATTTTTTGCTACCTCGAGATAAGAATTTAACTTTACAAAGAAAAATAAAAGAGTTTTTTTTTTCTGTGTATTTGATAAATAATTGAACATATGACACTAGAAGAGAAAGTCATACCTTTAGATAATAAATTTGAATCGAAATTAGAAGCTTCTTTAAAGGAACAAATAAACGCCATTTTTAGTTCCGATGTTATACAGATTTTTGTGAGAGAATATGTCAATTTTTTGCTCATTTTGAAAAAGTACATGCGAGTATGTAAAACTCATATTTCATTTTATTTGAAGAACAGACCGTTTAATTGAAATAGAAAGAACTCATTTCATTCACTACGAAACAATAATTTTTATAATCTCATCGAAATCGATTATCCGAAAATGCAATATTCCCCTGATCATAATTTCTATACTTAGATAATAATAATATACCATTAGCCTCCATATGCTTTAAGATAAAACTTATAAGTGTACATAAGCATATACAATGAAAAAATATATCTGTGTGTGTAAGAAACTATTTTTATGAAATGACCTATACCATTCTGGATATAGCACATAACTAAAGCTGCGCATATTTTTCATAAGCATACTTCATACACCATTTACTAAGAGCAGAAAAGGGTAAACTATATTCACTGTACAATGAAGGACGTAATAACGAAATATGCATAATGCGCTTAAAAAGACATTAAATAAAAAGTAATTCGGATAAGCCGCGGTGTGGCGTGGGAGGGAGGATTAACCCGCCGAGTTGGCTGTGCACACACCTCTTTTTCAGGCAGTTAGCCCGGCGTGGACACACCTAACGCCAAGCGGTTCCCCCGGCCGCGCAGACTCGGGGGTGGTTCACCTCGGGTGCCAAATGTGGCGCCACCTCGGCAGGAAGCGGCGGAGGAGGGAAACGCCCGGGGGGTAGAAAAGGAGGGGGCGAGGGAGCGAAGGAGGCGGCGAGCACGCTCGTGCGATATCGACCGCCCGACCAAAGGGGTGGCGAATTTTTCTTCCCTCGCGCGACTCGACGGGGCTCGAGGAAAAGTGCCGTGCTAATCGAATCAGGTGCGGCTGCGACGGAAAAAAATGGGAGCGGGTTCGACCGAAAACTTCCTCTGGACGCTTAATAAATTTATTCCTTAATTAAGCCTGAACTAAAAATCGAACTTATACTACTTGGAAATTGATGCGATGACGGTTTGCTGCTTTTTTTTTTTGGACGGGAGAGGGAGAGTCTCTGACGTGGGTGAGAGGGGAGTATACTTTGGCTTTCCCGTGGGAGCGAGACGAGCACTTTTGCGCTTGACAAATATTTGAGCGATGGAAAAGTAAATACGAAGGGCTGGATGCGCGATGCATTACACGATTTTTATAGTATATCTGGGGGCGTAGAAAAACTTTTTCCCGTTAAATGATGATACTACATGGGATGTGGTGATTTCTGATATTCGACATTTTCTATTTCGTCGCATTTTTACGGTCCTGGAATGCATCAAGTGCGTAAAAAAATTTCTGTTATATCAGAGAACAAAATGAAAAAGACGATATTTATAAAAAATATATATATGCAAAATGGAACTATCCATAATCTAACGCAGTTGTTTAGATTAATGCGTTTGTTGTTCTTTAAAGTGATCACTTCTTACTTCAGTCTATATCAAAATTCTATATCAAAAAAGCTTTTCAAACTGTCGTATTAAAAAGACTTTATGAACGTTTATACAATACCATTGAAATTTCCTGAACGTAATAAGTTTTCTTGTATTTTTGAATAAAATCTTTAAAAAAACAATTTCAAAGTAAAAAATAGACTTTCAAAAGAAATCAGTTAAGTTACGCAGTAATTAAAAAATAAAGTAAATATTCAATCAACTACTCAACAAAAGCTTCACAAAAAGATATCTTCGTGCCTCCCAATTCGCGTCTTCGCAAATGTACTTACATCTCACACAAGACGCTTAACTTTGACAAAAAAAATCAAATAATATAAACTAATTAAACAAAAACCTCCGCGAAAACAAGCCAAATCAGTGGATCTCTTTTTCAGAGGTAGTTTTAAGTGGAAATATGGTTCTCTCCATTAAGGGCGGCTGTCGGCGAGGAACCGCGCCACGCGGTATAAAATCTTGGTCGTTCTTTCCTTTTTTTTTGGGTGGCCCCCTGCGCTCCTCCTTTGAGCGACGAAAATAACACGATGGGGAAGTGCGAAATTGATACGCGAAAAATTCACCTTTTCAGCGTAAAACCGCGCGCGCAGTCGTCTCGAGTGCCCTCGCGCTCGATCTCTTTTCGCTTGGTTTGCGAAACGAGAAGAGAATGCGGTCGGAATCGAGTGCGCGCTCTCGTATACGCTGTATACGCGTTCGCGAGAAATTGAGACTGAAAATGGGAAATTTTATTGGAGACGCGCAGCAAGATACTCGTGTAGGTGTTCGCTCGCGCGGCTTGATGTAATTCAACTTGCAGGCGGTGTAATTGCAATCGACAG